>OY756950.1:9980000-11193750 GCA_963580275.1 Crataegus laevigata
GAAGACATGCCTACAAGTATGAAAAATGTGAAAGAATATATAAACACTTGTGATTCATCATTCCTCCATGAATAGTGTTTTTATTTGAATGTAAAATTAATAATAATTATTGTAGAAGTGTAAGAAATGTTAAAAATACTATACAATCACTCGTAGTGACAAGCTTTATAACTTTCGTGAAGGGGTCAACTTCAAAATCCAACACTACAATCAATAAACCTTAAATTTATATTTAACCGTCGATTGTCGTTTACGCTTATTCTTCATATTGAATTTCATTTTTAAAATTTTCTTTTTTGAAAACATGATCTTCTGGGGCATGTAGGAAGATGAACGGTTCAAATCTTTGATATCATGTCCCGATATTTACAGTTAATTGAAATATGATTCGATATTATTTAGTTTGTAGAAAAACTTTATAAACACCAAGAAATATTTTCACTAACGGTAAAACTCTGAACATAATATCAATGATCCGAACCGTTCATCTTCCTGTATCCTTTAATAGATCATGTTTTCAAAAAAAAACTGAAAAAATAAAATTTAGTGAGAAAAATGCATGAATGTAACCAACAATTGACAGTTCAATTTTATGATTTATGTGATTATAGTGGCAAATTTCAAAGTTAAGCTCTTCATGAAAGTTGTAAAACTTGTCGTTACGAGTGTTTACATATATTTTTTCTATATTTTTCACACTTCTACATTAATTAAAAAAACTATTAAAGACTTTACTTAAACAATAGCCATAGGATAAATGAGAAGAGAGTGCTAATGTATAAAGCCTCACTGAAAATATCATCAATATAACTCTTGAAGACAATATATCAAGCCAAAGTTTCAATATCGTTTCTCATGGTGATTGATGAAAATTGAAGAGTTTGATTGTAAGAAAATGTGCAAAGTTCAAACCTTGAAACCTATCTCCCTTAATTTTGCAAATTTTTGAACATTTGTTATTTTGTAATGTTCTTATGATTTTATTTTTATTTGTATGCTCCTATTTTGGGTATGTAAATGTGTAATACTTGAAAGACAAATGCGTTTTTATGTTTTGAATTTGATAATATAGTATGTATACACTTATTTAGTATTATGTTTTTCATTTGATTATTTATTGGTTTAAAATATATTTTCCTTAACGGGTAACGGGAGTCATATTACCCGTTAATATTATTTAGTCAATTTCGAATCGGGTCATTTTATCCATTTATTTTAATAACTGTTACACGACACGAACTATTAAGATATCAGGTATGACACGAAAAGGACACGACACGAATGCTTGGTCTAGCTAACCCTATAAAATTGTAATTGTATTGATTTCAATTGATAATACAAGGTACAATATCGTAATGGATAAGATATTGGATTTTTAGTTACCATGCATCCCTGGTTCGAAACTCCACCCTTCCCCCCACCCCATTATTGTAATAATTTCTGGTCAAGTGACTTGTTGGACAAATAAACCGAAGCCCCCACGGAATTCCATAACGTAGCCCAACAGAATCCTAACCGGATTCTTCTATTCTAACAAAATCCTTCTATGTTGAGGGGAGGGTGTTTTACCTGAAGTTGCCCTTGTTTAATAAATTGTGTTTTTGTTTTAAGCTGTAAGACGTGAGGGGTAATTTTGATATCACAAAATCTGACTTCTTCGTTTATATATAGAGATAAGGTCGAAATTTAGTTATTTGTTCAACTTTGGCTCTTTTTCTCCACAGGCTGCGGTGTCCAAGGTCTACCCTGCGCCATTGTCACTAACCACCATAATGTGCTTTTTTGCATCGCTGCAATCTTCTTTCCTCGCCCTGTTTTTTGTTAGAAATTCAAGCTCATGGAGACTGGAGTGGAACCTGCAGTTTTTAACCATCGTCTGAGTCGTAAGCGTTTTCTTCCATATATAATATCTATTCAACGACAAACTGTGAAAAACAACAGGACCATATATTTGCTGTTGTGAGACATTTTCTATAACCTTTTTCATCGTACTTGTTTTATACATCTTTAAAACATAATCCTTAATGTACTTTTGTCTTCCGTTGTTGGGATAAGATATAATTGAATCTGTAAAAAGTTCGAGTCTTCATCCGACCCTTTTGCAATAGGGAGTTCTGAATACAGCATTAGTCTATTACCTGCAAGCATGGTGCATCAGTCACAAGGGACCAGTTTTTCCAGCTATGTTTAGTCCACTTAGTGCCATTTTAGTGGCAGTATTTTCAGCAATTGCTATCGCAGAGCGACTTCACTTTGGCAGGTAAACCGAAGAACACAAATATTTTCTCCCCTTTCAATCTTGCTGCTTTCACATATCGCAATTCCTTCACCGGTGCTACCAGAGTAGGTCTTCCTAGAAATCTGAACTCTTTTTTGTGTACAGTTTGATTGGAGCACTTCTCATTATTGTGGGACTTTACTGTGTGCTGTGGGGAAAGACGAAAGACAGTATTGTTGCTGAACATGGAGAGATTGAAAAAAGTGACGCTCGACGATATTAAAGAGCTGGAGATTTCCATGAATGATAATTCACAATTCAGTAGTCAATCCTTTCACTAGAGAAGAAACGTTGGATCATCAACAACGGATGGTGTAAGAAACATTGAGTTTAGTATGACGCGGAGAATCAATCACTCAAAATCCATATGAAGCAATAATATTTACCCTAATTACAGACTCAAACGAGTAACAAATCCCTCTTATTACATACAATAGTCAACTCACTGACGCTCCCCCTCAAGTTGGTGCACAAATGTCGTTGATGCCCAACTTGTCGAGTGAGTTGTAGAAGGCTTGACTCGCAACAGCCTTGGTAAGAATATCTCCACCTCCATGTGTTTAATCCAATCATGCTCAAGGGCGGAGCTAGAAAATATTTTATGGGTGGGCTAGCTAAAAAACTATCCTAAAATCAAATGGTTTTTTTTTTTTGGCTACATATGTATTGTATGCAAAAATTTAAGTTTAACTTCTGTATTTGTATACTTAAAATTTGTCTGACAGGAACTCAATAAGTTTCACAATTGCAAACTAACAAAATTACAATGAATCACAAAATTACACATATATTTAGATTTAAACACAAGAAGAAGATAGAAAACTTGATATCTGAATTACAACCACACAACTAGCACAAAATAAAACACTGAAAGTAAAAGTAAAAACAATCTTAAAAAAAATGGTTGAAACTAATATAAACCCCACTATCTCAAAGCAAAATAATCTTGAACAAAATGACATCACAATTTTCGTAGTAATTTTTATATTTTTATTTGTGATAAATACTCCATGGGCTAGTTTCATTAAAAATAATTCTTTTTGCGGCTACACCATTGGTCATGTTGGATTGGATTATAAGAAATATTAATAGCGGCTTTATTATTACAAAACAGATCTGATGTAGGCGTTGGTAGGTACCCAAGCTCAGTAAGTAACCTCTAAAGCCATAATAACTCACATACCCCTTTCACAATGCTTCTGTAGTCCGCTTGTGCACTTGACAACGCCACTACCTTCTGTTTTTTATTCCGACAGGTTACTAGTCTACCTCCCACAAATGGTAAAGTATCTCAAAGGAGACAGCTGATCACTAAATCTCCGGCCCAATCTACATCAATATAGCCATTCACTTGAAGGTGTCCGTTCTAAGAAAACATGATGCCTCTACCTGGTGCCAACTTCAAGTAGCGGATAATTCGTCCAGCTGCACTCATGTGTTCTTCACTCGGAGAGTGCATAAATTGGCTGACAACACTTACTGCATAGGTAAAGTTTGTCTTAGGATACTCATTACAATCATACCATCCACATAAATAATCAATGTTATCAACTACCCATTCGATGTTTATGAACAATGTATAATCGGAGTTGCTCTGTTTGAAACCATATTTTCTCATGGTCATCCGAAATTGTTCAAACCATGCTCGAGGTGATTGCTTCAATCCATATAAAGCGCCATCGAAGTTGCAACTATTCATGAATTTGATCTTCATTGCAATTTTGCAACTAACAATCTAAAAGTATTCATCAATAGAAAATGCTCAATTGCACTAATTTTCAAAAGACCAATCCAGTTTTTTAAGTAGATAATTCAACGACCATTTCGTCTCGTCACACCTTCACTTTGTTGGAATACCCTCCGAGTTCAAAATCTGACGGTGTTGTTAATCTTTTATACTTTTTCTACAAGAGCGACAATCGAGGAGGGAGATTCAAATACAGAATTCCAAGTGCAAGATACTACACTATTAGCTACATAAGCTACAAATCTGTTACACGAAGATGCAGTTACCAAATAGCCCATGAACTTGTAGGTCACTTTCAATTTGTTCATTGAATAATTTTTTCGGAAAATTTGGGACTTAAACCATTAAAATTAGTCAATAATTTGGGATTTAAACCATTAAAATTAGTCAATCTCCCCCTATCATATTTGATACAAAACAATGATAAAAAGGGGTTTATCAGTCGCACGATGGGACGCAATCGTTCTACTCATTCACTTCACCAACAGGTTGTGTAATCCATTCTATAATCCTTGAGATTGATGGTAACACAAATATTGAATTCAGTCATGCTAGAATTAAAACAACACCGCCATCAACCTTATTTCAACGATCCAATCTGTCAACCTAAATTATACAAGCAAATGTAATCACTACTTGACCAAGTCCAACGGAAAAGAGAACGAAACTGATAGAATAGTCTTTTCAAAACGACCATAGATTAGTGAAAACCAATTGATAGCAACACAAGTAGGAAAGGGAAAAGTTGATTCATACAGCAAAAGGGAGAACTGAAATTGCGATGGAACACACTAAGCAAGGGTTCCAAGCCAAAAGTGAAGGCTTGGACAGAGTCACAAACCTATTTCTTTTGCTTCTTCCGCTTAATGGAAGGCTTCCTATGTTGCAGCCTTACTGCTGATGATTCTCTAAAGTGAGTAACTTCAGCGTCTTCAGGCAGTGTGCATAACAAGAATTTTTTGGTCGAACCAACTTGGTTGGGGAACAGCTTCAGCATCTTCCTTCCCCTCATCCATTTGAGCATTATCTTCATGTGTGTTTTGCTCATCAATCCATTGACACCAAATTCCTGAAATTTGCAAATAAAACCCTTTTTCAGAAACATGAACTTATGGAAAGGGGTGTGACATCCACACACCCCATTTTACTTCTCACACACCCTTCTAATTTTTGGCCGTCAAATCAGATGAATTGAAGAAGATCAACGGACAAAAATTAACAAAGGGTGTGTGAGAAGTAATTTGGGGTGGGTAGATAGCACACTCCTATGGAAATTCAGACAATTAACTTTACATTCCACATTTATTCTTTAATCTTGAATAAAGGGCGACCCTAAGCCAACAAGGCTCTCCATTTTGCGAGGGTTGGGGGGGTGATCATACGCAAGTTACCCTTGCTTTGCAAAGAGGCTGTTACCACTACATTCTTTTATCTTGAATAAGGAAAGAAATATATGTCCTTTTCTTTTTGCCGGAGGGGTGATAACAAGAAAGGCCACTGAAAACTTGAAATGAAAGGAACGCATAAAACATGTTTCCTGGTACCTCTTACAGTGTAAACCGCCTAGATATCAGTAGAACAGATACCTCTTACAGTGTAAACCGCCTCAGTTTGATAAGGAACGGTTATCAGAAAACAAAATCTAGATATGGTTGCTTTCTAATTCTATTACCAGAATAGTAGCATTCAAAACATCTTAAATGATTTATACAGACAAAATGACCAGTTATGCATCAGATTTCTCACATTATAAAACTCGGTCTAAGGCAAGAGATAAACCAGAAAATTTTGTGAAATACTACAAGAACATGTATGCATACGGACGAAATCAAAAGTCACTGCACTGTAATACTATCATTGCTGTATCACAAATACCAAAAAGTCAAACATAAAATCTAGGAGTATGATAAATCTCAACATAGGTTTTATCATTTCTAATAGAATATCTCAAGTTTAAAAGCTTTAAGTGGTGAATTAATATTTGATATAGCATAATAAAAACGGGGACCCTGTGTTTTATGTTCTGAAGCTTACACCCCCTGTGGTTTCAGCAATTCTATTTATATTCTTAAATGTTAGTATGAACATAAACTGTTCAAGTTACTTTTAAAATGGCAGCTTCACCTTACAAACTTAAATTTTTACCCGGTTTTGGTAGAAATTTCACCTTATAAAGCCCTCAAACTCCTATCCCCTTAAAACTGTTGAATAGAAATTTAAAAAGTTCATATTATGATGAACAGATAGATAACCATCCTCCTATGCTACCACGCACAACAAGATGCATGGCAGAGTTCAAACTTTAATGCCCACAACAGTCACACTAGCTAGCAAGTATAGCCAGCCAACGATACAATTAAGTAACGGAAAGTGTGACCAGTACTTTATCATTATTGCAATTCAAGTTATCCTAATCTAACCAGTGGCAAGCAAGCCTACTCCTTGCTGCATTAACATAGCTATACGAAGCACTTGAAGCTAGATTACACGACTCCAAACACCAAATACACAAACTGAAATCCGGTTTTTCGACATACCCAATTGATAAAATGTCATCGAAAAACTCGGCATAGTGATTACAATGAAAATTCCCGAATGGGAAGAGTAAATTTTTCAGCTTTATCAAATTCATATATAAGAAAGAAAGAAAAAATGAAAGGGAAAAAAAAAAGTAGCTCTTCACAGAAAGGGTGATAAACCTTAGCCTGAACCCAAGTATTAGGGATGGTGAGAGGTCCATGCTGTTTGACGACATCGTACAGATCACGAGCGATAGAATTAGCCTCAGGGAAGCTCACTTTTGGATTGATTTTCCTCAGATTCTCCGCGCGGCTCCGGGAGAAATGCCTTACAAACGCCGCGGCGGTTGTAATCAGACCACTTCCAGTCGAAGTGGAAGCCCTAAACGCGCCGCCGGCGAACCACATCTTCCGATTCCGACGAATTCAGGACGCAATCGCTCCTTTTTCGTCAGTCCGTTTCTCAGATTGGAAACTGGAATTAGAAGCTAAAAACCCTCTTTCATCAGGAACGGAGCACGTGAGAAACACGTGCATTTATAGTTCGAATTTGGTTAAATTACATTTTACCGTCTCAAGTTTGGGGCCAATTTCAATTCTTTACAACATCTTTAAAATATTTCAATTTCATACATTTACTTATCATTTTATTTCAATTTCATACAACCGTTAGAAAATCTGTTAAGTTAACCGTTAAGTGATGATGTGGCAAATATGGGATCTCCATTTGTAATGATGTGGCTGCCACATTTATGTTACGTTGCTAAACACTTAATAAAATATTAAAAATATTAAAATAATTAAAATTTTAAAAAAATAAAAATTTTAAAAAAAAACCTAAAAATCGTCTTCTCCGACCCACCCCCTTCTCCCATCCATCATCACCCCTTCCTCTCTTCTAACTTTCGCCACCAAAATCTAACCTTGCAATCGCCGCCATAGCTCGCAAGCTCAAAAGGGTACCCAAAATTCACACATGAAAACAGGTTTCTCCCGGAGTTTTGGCCCGACCTAGTTGCTTTGAGCTCCGGATCTTCGCAGTAATAGTTGCAGAGCCTTGGATTTTGAAGATGGGTAACCAAGTAAGCTCCAATCTCAAACACGCTCTTCTTCTTCATCTTTTGAAGAAATCATCAATCCCCAAATCCCAACCCACCACCACCACAAAACCCAGAAGCAGACTCCGAGATCTCGAAGCTCAAAAACGAGATCTTGAATTCCGAGGGAGTGCTCAACTTGGTCTCTGCCAACGAGGCCTATCTTCTCGAGCTCGCCATGGCAGAGAGGTAATAGGGGATTATTGGGATGGGTGATGGGGATGGGAGAAAAGGTGGGCTCGGTTGGGATTTTTTGGGTGGGTGATGATGTAGGGGAGAAGAGAGTGGGTCGAGGAAGACTATTTTTGGGGTTTTTTTTTTTTATACTTTTCTTTAGTTAATTATTTTAATATTTTAAATTTTTTATTCAGTGTTTAGACACGTGGCACAAATATAGCAGCCATATCATCACAAATGAGGAACCCATATTTGTCATGTCATCACTTAACGGTTAACTTAACAGATTTTCTAACGGTTGTATGAAATAGAAATAAAATTATAAGTAAATGTATGAAATTGAAATGTTTTAAAGATGTTGTAAGGAATTGAAATTGACCCCAAACATGAGGGGGTAAAATGTAATTTACCCTTCCAATTTTTTATGTCGTTTAAGATTGCTGTCGCTTTTTGGGTACACGCATTTATCAATTTCTAGCTCATGAATTTTTTTTAGTACATCGATATTTTTACATTAACAGGAAGGGAAGTTCGGTTAAGCCACATGATGGGCAGCCTAATTTAGTATCAAACTTGTCATCCACGATATTCGAACCTAAGACCTCTCACTTTCAAGTGAAGAGGAATACAATCAGATCGTAGTACCGAGCGTCAGCTCATAGATTTAATAAAGGGAAATTTTAAAGAATAATAAAGAGACACACGAAGAAAAGGGTTATAACTTATAAGTTAGGGTACTTTAAAAGTTACTAGTCTCTTTGCAAGTTGTTACATGCATGCGAGAAACTTTTTTTTAATCACAGACGTTACACACTCCTAAAGATGTTTTGTGGTAATTGTTTTTCATTGTAATAGTCCTGATATGTTTTTAATGTATTGTGCAAAAGAGAGGCTTTGTTTTTATCATGCATATCATAAAAATTTATCATATTTGTGTGTTTAATTTACCAATTTATATGTTATTCATGCAATTGTCAAAAAACATGGGATTTTGAATGCAAGTTCCTACCTAAAGTTCATGAACAATAATATGTAGATGTGAATAAAAAAATAGTAGATGAAACATTAATAGCACAACACAAAATAATTTATAATATTTGGAACACACATAATGTGTACATGTTAAATATATATATTTTAAAGAAAGTGTACATATTGACATCAACACTGCAATTTCACCCAATGATTGATGCCTCCAGTTTTCATTGCTTTTTTTATTTTTTAATATCAACGACAAAATTTCATTTCAAAAAAATTGCAAGGCTGTGAGAACATTACAACCACAAACAAAGGGATTCAAAACATCCCTCACTCAAAACAACCTTAAGCCTCAGTTACAAAGAGGTCCGGCTCCTCAAACCATGACCGAGAAATCGTCTCACGCAGCACAACCTTTGCAAGATGGTGAGCCATTTCATTAGCCTAACGACGAACATGAAGCAGTTCGGAAGTGACTAAGCACCCACTCCAACGTCACATGGTATCCACTTTTAACTAAGAATTCCCTTTGTTTTATCAAAATGCCAAATCAAATAGTCATTTGGTTTCCGAATACTCAGCGGGATTGAGCACACTTTGTCAATTTTCGCGTCGAAGAAAATAAAGTTAAGGAGGGGGAGGTTCCATCTCTACGGAGAATCCATGATAAGGTCACTAACCATAAGCAAATTACATCCCACGTGTTTTAGAAAGAAAATCCGAAAAGAGGAAGGCTAGGGGATCCAACGGTTTTCCCAAATACGGATTCCCTCCCCCGACCCCACCTGTCATTTGGACCCACGAGTCAGCACAACTCTTGCTGCACAGATACTGCGCCAACAAAATGAAGCCCCAACTTTCACCATGGCATCCAGAAACATAGAGTTGGGGTAGTACTTGGCTTTCAAAAATCAAGCGACAAGCGAAGTAGGCTCTTGTAAAATGCGCCAACCCTATTTAGCAAGAAGAGCCAAGTTGAAAGCATACATGTTCCGAAAACCCAACACACCATCACACTTAGGTGAGCACAATCGTTTCTAACTGAGCCAATGAATCTTCTGCTCATCATCCGACCCTCCCCACCAAAATCTAGCAACCATCTTATTCAGATCATCACAGAAAAACCTAGGCAAGAGGAATCAATTCATGACATATAGTGGGATAGCTTGGGCAACTACTTTGACAAGTAGCTCATGGCCAGCAGCACTTAAAAACTTCCCCTTCTAACTTAGAAGCCTTTTCCACGGTCTTTATTTGATATAAGCAAAGCATTGACCTCGATTCCTCCCAAAAAAAGTGGGCATGCCAAGATACTTATCATAATGATCCACTCGAACAACCCCAAACCAAAGCCAGTGTATCATGTTGAGGTCTCTTGACATTCTTACTAAAGCAGACAGAAGTCTTAGCTAGGTTAACTACTAGAGCTGAGGCCCGTTCGTAATCATACAAGATAGCCCGTATGTGATTGCAATCCTCCAAAGTTGCCCGAGTAAAAATCAAGCAATAGTCAGCAAATAAGAGGTAGGTGATAGGTGGAGCACCTCTACAGATTGTGACACCTTGTAGTCCCCCCTCACGTTCTCGCCTAGCAATATGAGCCGACAAACCTTCTGCAGACAGCAAGAAGAGGAAATGGGAAATGGGATCTCCTTGTCGGAGCCCACAGGTTGGATGAAGGTAGCCACAAGGGGAGCCGTTCACCATAACAAAGTAAGTGACCAAGGTAACGCAAGTCATGATGAGATTAGTCCACCAAAGCGAAAAACCAAGTCTCACAAGTGCACTTCGGAGATAGCTCCACTCAACCCTATCGTAGGTCTTGCTCATGTCAAGCTTGAACGACATGAAACCCTTCTTTCCCCTCATCCCGCAGCGCAAGCAATTCGCCACTTTGTTGGCCGTAATAACATTATCAGAGATGAGACGCGCAGGGATGAAAGCACTCTAATAGTGAGAAATAAGATTTGGCATAATGCGCTGAAGCCGATTCGTGAGGACCTTGGCTCCAATCTTGCACAGGACATTACTTACGCTAATTGGACGCTATTGCGCCATCTCTAGTTTTCATTGCTAATCTTCAAAGGATTGTGAAAAATTAAAAATCAGTAGAAGTTATTTAATTGACTAGTGAGAAATGTATACTGGAAGTTATTACCTATTACAAGTCACCAAGATTAGCTGGATTGAAGCAAGACTTTTTTTGTATACTACATTTCGTGTGAAACACCTTGTTCGCCAACTACAAAGCCACTTTTTTACTAGCACAGTTGTGGTTGACATTGAGACCCCCTCGATAAAGCCACAAGTAATTATCCATGACTAAAGACGGGATTTGGAAGGTAAATACTTGTATGAAACAAAAATGTGAAAGTCACTACTTAAAGAAAAAAAATATCATAAGCTATTATGAGAATCACAGATAGAGTGAAATTTTTCATAGCCTCTCCGGACTCAGAAGAGGTGAATAACCATAGATTGCCACCAGTTGTCTCCCTTTAAAAAAAATTAAAAAAAAAAAAAAACCACACACACACAAACTATTATGAGAATCACTAAAGATAAAAATAATGTACTAAATAAATATTCATTGTTTTTCTTCTTTATCTTTTCACTTTTTTCATCGTGGCAAACTTAAGGGTTTTAAAATGAGGACTAGAATTTCCTCCATGTCTAATCATGTTTTATTCCTCATAAAATAAAATAAAATAAAAATGAATGCTAGCTATTTTTCTCATCTACCTCTTTCAACCAAGGTATTAAATATCGATGATATCAGAAATATCGGTAGTCTAAAAACACGGAAATTTCAATGGAAATATCGGGATATTATCGATATCGATAAAAATTGAATAAAAACCACGGAAATTGTAAGAAAAACTTGGAAATTTTTATTGAAACTTTGCAGGATGTTTATTTAGTCAATTATCTATTAGTTTATCACAAAAAATTGGAAGGAAATGCATTGCATGATGGATTTAACTGATTTAAGTTGATTATATAGCAAACTGGCAAACATTGTGAGTGTAGAAAATATGTAAATATTTTAGCATATTTTCACAAAAACATAAGTGATATGGTGGTCAAGATGTTGAATGAGTAAAATGGGAGAAGTTTGAATCCCCTTGGTTTTTTTTAAATATAGAAATTTAAAAAACACGGAAATTTTGATGGAAATATCGATGACATCGGAAATATCGGTAATCCAAAAACACGAAAATTTCGATAAAATTATCAAGATATTATAAATATTTAATACCTTACTTTCGACTAAAGAATTACCTGGCACTGGTAGTAATGGCCTAATAGGGTAGAGAGACGCGTCGTAGTCGTACCAATAGAAGACCCAAACACTTTTCCTACCCTCGCTAGGAGACCGTTACCTCCCGCCATAATTTGAATTGGCGCCCCACCGAGTTAACAATTCCAAAATCAATTAGGAGAGCCGCCACGCTGAGTCCGAGCTGGACGTCACGCTCTCCCGCGCCGGTCTCTTGTCCGATCAAGAAAGTGATTTCAAATTTGAATCCGAAGTGCCTGATTGCCGATGCTAGCAGAGCCATACTGGGGTCATTGACCCAAGAAATGGTTTGTAGGTTAGCTTTTTATTTCTCAACGGTCTTCTCTCTGCTGCTGCTGCTTCAATTTTCTTCTTTAATTCCTCTATCTTCTTCTTTTGTGGTGCATCTTCTTCTTAATTCAGATTTCATATATTCCTTACAATGTGCTTAACTCAAATTCTTAATTATTGACCCAAAAAAACTCGTGTTCTTATTTTCACCTTTGTCCTTGACTGCATATTTCCTAGATGTATTGACTTCTTGATTCGTGGCTTATTGCCATGTTTGGTGCTTGTTGTTTTCTTTTACTTTTTGTTTGCGCTTTACAAAAATAAGATATTACTACATGGACAAACTATAAATAAAAATATGCTTAATTTTACACTTATCATGACCTTATATAATCCTGGCTCCGCTACTGATTGTCAACGCTCTTTTGTCTATGAACATTGCAGAGAAAAAGCACTTACTTGTCATGGGACACATTTTGGCTCATTATAAGGCGGCTCAGGCCTCGAGTTACTCGAGTGCGGTAGGCCTGGTGATGAAGAAGACTCAGAAACGAGGAGGAGGATTGTCTGCCCTCTTCCTTCTTGTGCCCTTTCGTGCCCTCTTGTTTGTGTGGTCACGGTTAAGCCACGTCAACATTTTATATTACTATTCATTTTTGTCTTATTATCTCTATAAAAAAAACAACATAAAATGTTGACGTGACTTAACCGTGACCACACAAAATAAGAAGGTATGGGAGGGCAGACAATCCTCCTCCCAGAAACGATGCCCTACCGAGATGGAGATGCCTTATGTTTGTGTCATGAGTCATGACTCGCAACTGAGTTATAAATCAGAACTTGCGAGGTCGAGGCTAAGGCAGGGTTTGGAAAATACCAAAACGACGTCGAGCTGGCGCCTCTTTCTTTTTCAAGTGCATCGAAAAGTGGCTACAAACCAGTACGACTTGTCGTTGTCTATTGGGCCGGTTTCCACCTGCCACCAACAAATTTTGAACTCACGCCGTTATGCAAAAACTAAACACCTTTCCACCACTTGCTTGAGTAATCAGACTTGTATTTACAAGTTTTGTAGGGTTTACTTGACATCAGGTTGTGTTTTTATCAATCCTTTTTCTCCTAGCTGTAAATCACAATTCAACACGCATACAACAAAAAGAAAGCCTTTACACACACGCAAAACACAACACACGAGTAGATAAATTATTCATTTCTTGGTTGCGAATTCGGTGAAAGACCAACAACGACTGTGAAAGCTCAAAGGAATGGAAATGTAAAACCCCAAAACACAACACACCAGTAGATTATAGTCAGTGCGCCAGAAAGGCTTCAACAGCTATATACCACATCCCAAAATTCTATACAATTCCAAATTTAAGCCGCATCCACCACAAAAAAAAAAAAAACACAAACCAACCCTTCCGAATGAAACACACAAACATTCCCCGAACCACATATTTAACACATCGGATCAAACTTCATATTCCGTCAGCAATCTTGGGCAGCAGCAGCAGCAGCATCGGTACCCCAGTTGTCTTCCTCTCCCAACTCGTACTTACTGAAGTGCTTTACCCTGAACTTCCACTCACCTTTCAAGGCGTCATAAGAAACAAACTCGGCTCCTTGATCCTCTGCCTTCTTCTTCAGCATTTGCTTGTATCTCTCTGTCTTCGGCCCTTCAGTGAACCGACACCCTGTTTTCTTGTCAGTGCATGTAATGTTGAGAAGTGTAACCTCAGCAGGTTTGTTGAGGCCTTGCCCGACAGGAGGTTTCTTACTGTCATCCAAATACACTATCACCTCCCGGTTGTTGAACTGCACAAGAGCCTCAAGATCAAGGCATCGAACATCTGTCTCCCCAAAGAACTTGATGCTACCATACCCATCTCGTCCAACCACAAAGTCCTTGACACAACAGCAGAACCCTGGTTCTGCCCTTTCCTTAGCTGCCAATTCTTGGATTCGAGGCTCTGTATAGTAGTCAGTACGACGGAGCTTTGGCATTAGTGCCTCAATTTCAGCGCCATGCTCATACGCAATAGCAGCCTCACCGGCTCTATGCCCACTTAGTGTCATATAAGAGTCCCCTTTCTGAACAGAATGATCATCATGAACTCCATTCAGTTTCTGGTTGACTTTGGCATGATCCGCCCGTTCTTTCACAAAGCCATTTTCTTCTCGAGTTTCTGAAACAACAGAAAGCGATGTCAGCCAACACCACAGATACTATTAAACCAAATCCAACCACAAAAAACTAAAGGTCGGGTGTTCCAGTGAATTCCTAATAAAATACATTAACAATAAACCACAAGCTAATTATAAACTCTTTCTCCTCAGAAAGAGCTTCTCCCGGAATTTTTCCTGAATAAACATTTTGTTCAGAAGAGTAAGCAATGTGCAGCAAGCCAAAATATGCTCAGACACAATAAATTTGAAAACTCACTCGAAACTCCCCACATTAGTGCATAATAATCTAGTGTGTGGGGTGTTGATATTACATGAACAATAGAAAAAACTCTCAATTAGGCCAGAAGGCCCGGAACCCGTCGACAAAAATACACTAATGGATGTAAACAAACCAAAAACTCCCTTAATAATGGCTACGAAAAGCATTTCATAAACATTAAATATGCCCATTCCAAAGCAGAACTATTTCTCAAGCCAAACATGAAGAGGCTGTACAAGTGAAAGGCCAAAGGGAAAGCAAATGATAATGGCACAACAGAACTTACCATTCTCATGAACCGGAGTAGAGGTATCCTTTAATGGGGATGCTTTCTCAGCACCAACCCTTTGAGGCCACTGTTCTTTTGGACGAATGACGAGTGCTCTAGGGTTTTCTCTGGGAAGGAAAAGAGCATCCGCCTTGGGTGTGCTGTCTGTTTCTTCATCGTCAATAAAGAAAGGGAACTGCAAAACAATAAGGCAAATAGGTGTAAGAACAAAATTCAAATGCAGAAAACTTGATACAGATTAACTGTTTACATGAAGCATCACCCTCACCCTTGGATCATCATTCTTAGGATTATATTTTCTCGCAGGTAACCTGACCCGCCTCTGCGACAGGTGTCGAGAGGTCAACAAATATGATACTTTAACAGGTGCAGGTTTGTCTACAACCTGGCAAGGGAAAAAAAAGGGGGGGGTCAGTGTCACATTCCATTTTCCTTCAGAGAAGGTTTAAAGAAACTCTGCAACCACATAGAAGTGATTCTCAACAGAACTAACACCTTAAAGTCAAATTCAATTTCAAATTAAACAAAAATAAAACCACATAAGAAAATCATATTACAGGCATGCTCGAAATTCCATATTGAATTGATGGTGCAGTTCCACCACGACCAATTGACATTTGTGGCATTGCAGGGAGTGTTCCAAATGGATTTGTAGCAGGGACTGGTTGTACAGCTGCAGAGCTTTGAGTTGCAGGCCTATGAAAGACAGCATAGATCCATATTCTCTAGTTCAAAACTTAATTGTAAAATTCAAAACGAAAATAATAAACAAACAAAAAAACTCTAAAGTCCATGGACATAGAGAACGAAAAGAAAACCCCCAAGTAGCTAACAAAAGCCCCTGCATAGTAAGCCTACATATTGGGATAAGAACAAAAGAAAGAAAGAAAAAGTATCAACCTAATTAATACCCTGAAATTAGAATTTTCTTATCTATTAAATAAGCAATAAGATCAACAACAAAAAAATACCTCTTCCACTACCAAACGAATAGAAAAGGAACCCTTTTTTAGATTTGTTTCAATTGAGATATTTCAAATCAAATGCACTGTTCTAAAAATCCCCGCCTAGCGCCACCTAGGTGCTAGGTGGTTGACCACCGCCCCGATTAATGCCTAGGCGTTTGAAAATAAAGAAAGGGCGCCTAGACCTGCTGAGGTGCCTGCCTAGCCCGCCCAAACCCATCTAGGGTGCGACTCACTTAGACAGAAAATAGATAACTTTCCTTTTGCATTTTATTATATGCATGTTCTCCATGTTTTCATTATGTTCCAATACTTCCTAATATATATGTCATTCTATTTTGTAGTTTATAATGAAATTATATATATTTTAAGTATAAAGAGACTTATTTACACGAAATATAATAAATTTAATCAAATCCGCCTAGCTGCTAGGCCCCAGCTCTTCACCCAACTAGCGCCTAGCGTCTTTTAGAACCTTGATCAAATGAGATTTGTTTCATCCCAAAAGTTTCCGCAATTTTTTATTCGTGTAAGTGAAACCAGAAGGGTATGCAATCTAAAAATGTGTATTTAAATACCATAACAGTAAATATACCACGTAAACATGCACACAAAAGTAAAGAACTATGAGAGATACAAGTCATATGACATACAACTGTCCATAGTTATTCTGACCAAGAATTCCTGTTGAACCTCCTCCCAAGCCACTTGTGTTGCCTACAAAGCAAACACCAATTGATGAAATCAGAACCATCAACTGACAAATAAAACCTCAATGGCTTTATGAATTGAGGAAACATAAAGATGGTCAAAATATATGTTACCTGACTGAGTTTGATTAAAACTGTTGAAGTTAAAACCACTATTCTGAGTTGGCTGAGATGAGAAAGGCATAGAAAAAGAAGTTGGCTGCACGGGAAAGAAAATAAAGAAAAAAGTTAACCAATCATCAATTAAAACCTTTTACTATTAAAAGTAAAAACAAAAGATAAAACTTACAGTTGGTTGACTAAAACCCATTTGACTGCTTGTAGCCCCAGCAGCAGAGGGGATCCCCAAACCAAAGCCAGTAGAAGGGTTACTGAATGGCTGAGCAAACGGAGTTGTATTCTGCCCAAATGGACTGGTAAAAGCACCACCTATCTGGGCAGCTGGAGGTGTGGGATTGAATGGATTTGAATTAAATGTGGAAGTTGTTGTCGCAGCTGGAGCAGAAAATGAAAATGCAGAGCTTGACGAACTAAAGAGAGACGGAGATGAGGTTTGAGGGAAAACTGTAGAAGGTTGTGATGGTGTAAAAGGACTGGTTGAAGTAGAAATCCCAAAACTTGATGAACTGAATGGTGGAGATGTTGTTGTGAAGCCTGTATTAGTGAAGGATGAAGTTTTTGGAGCAAACAAATTAGATGAAGTTGTGGCATTAAAAGGACTTGATGCTTGAGGAAATGTCGGTGCAGAATTCAAAGGGTTTGGCTGTGAGGTACTAACGCCAAACCCACTCCCACCAGCAGGAGCTGGACCACCTGGAAGTTGAAAAGATAACATTTTGAACTTAGCAAATGTCATTATTGCTGACAAGTGTGGAAAAGTTCCAAGATACTGAAACATTATAGCTAGAAACCATACCTTTATCCCCCAATTGATAATCCTCCCAGCGGAGTTCCTCATGACTTTTTTCTTTATATGCTGGCATTGCTGATATTGACTCCAATTTCCCAGCAGCACTAGTCCCAGTTCCACCATCGGGTTCAGGAGTTGCAGCATATGCAACCACTCTACTGCCTCCGCGTTGCTGGCCCCCAAAAGCTGACTGCCCAAAGGCACTAGTGTTCCCAAATGTTGTTGATTGAGCTCCTGCATCACAAATTAAAAGAATATAATACAACTACAACGATACAAAACAGAATGACGCATCTGGCTGGTCCATTTTATTTTTCCAAAATGTACCACCACTCATATGCATCTGGAATACTCACCAAACGGAGAACTCTGTGCTCCAAAAGGAGATGGAGCGGCAAATTGACTGCTACCAAATGTAGAACTTGATTGGCCAAAGGCAGGAGTTGATGGAAAGCTGAAAGATGGAGTACTGGATGAACCAAAAACAGGAGCACTAGAAGCACCAAAAGCTGGATTGGTTGAAGTACCAAAGGTCGAGCTAGATGAACCAAAAGCCGGAGTGCTTGAAGCCCCGAATGCTCCCCCAGATCCAAACAAGGGAGAACTTGACACCCCAAATGCAGCTCCTGTGCTTCCAAATGTAGGACTTGTTGTGGAACCAAAGGCTGGGCTACTTGTAGCTCCAAAAGCTGGGGTGCTTGTAGCACCACCAAAGGCTGAACTACTTGTAGCACCAAAGGCTGGGGTGCTTGTAGCACCAAAAGCTGGGGTGCTTGTAGCACCAAAAGCTGGGGTGCTTGTAGCACCAAAAGCTGGGGTGCTTGTAGCACCAAATGCCGGCTGACTTGATCCACCAAATGGCATGGAGGAACCAAATATACTGCTCCCAAATGCTGACTGTGATGGTTGAGTTGTGCTTCCAAAAGGACTTGTTTGAGCAGGATTGGACCCAAATGCTCCAAACACAGGCTTCTGACCAAAACCAGATGAACCTGTTGAGAGAGGTGTGTGCATATGGGGGAGAGAAACAGGAAAAAATCAGTGACAAGAAGTTAACAAAATAGCATAACAATTGAGCACAGAGAGATGAATAACATGTATGCATTGAGCATCCCATTATAACTAGATCAATCTTGTTGATGAGCTTCTAAAGTGGAAACGATTCCACACATGAACTAGCAAGCAAAGTGAACACATCCCCTTGAAATACAAGATGAAACCAATCCCTATTCCACTCTCAAAGTCTTAATTCCCCCCTTATGATATTTGTCGTTTCACAAGCCAACTGCACCAATAGATGTGTAACAAATAGAAAGTTTCAACAACAATATATCCATCTTGTACAGAATGCATAATCCACTCATACATTTCCAGAAAAAACACTTGATGCAAACTTGAAGGGCATTAAGAATGATAGTAGACAATGCAAATGATTTCTAATAACCATATATCATAAAAGTTATATCAAATGAATAATTTGAAAAGAGGTAAGCGAACACAAAACGAAAAAAAAAAAATTCAAATTTAATCCACTAGCTTACCACCAAAAGGTGACGGTGAAGGACTAGAAGTTGCTCCAAAAGCAGGCGCTGTATTTCCAAAAGCTGGTGAGGATGCAGCACCGAAGGTTGTGGAGGAAGGAAAAGATGAAGAAGCTTGAGTTGCGCCACCAAATACACCAGTTGAAGTTCCTCCAAACATGTTACTCCCTGTTTGCGCACCAAATGGGGTTGTGCTACCAAAAGGCTTAGGGGCAAAAGGATTGTTATTTGTGCTGCTGGTCTGTCCAAATACCGATTGAGACCCAAACGGGCTGCTAGATGACTGCCCAAAAGCTGTTAAACAATATTCCACAAGTACGATTATTTTCGCAACGCAAAAAATTATCAAGCCCAAATATTTATCAGACAATCAAACAGTATAACCGGAAGACCAGATAAACACAATAAATTGCCCGTAATCATGCTGCTAATAAATGCATGTCATACTCATCTTACAACGAAGCAAATAAAAAGTGTATCAACATCTTCCAAAAATCTGACATATGATTGATGAAAATACATAAACCAATTATTCCTGTAGGAACCAATTAAAATATATTGAATGCAGTTAAGATGATGCAGCAAAATCTGACTCCAAGGATCAATAAAAGATATAGGGATAAAGAAAGCTTACGATTAGAAGAACCGAACATCTTCTCTTCCAATTCAGCAATCAAAACCCGTGCTATTTCCTTGATCTCGAGCTGCAAGGCATACAGAACACAAAGTTAACACAAATTGCAGCACAAAACACATTTAACAAAGCATCGAGAATTCAAAAACACAAGAAATCCCCCAAACGCGAGACGAATAAAACGCAAACGACAGCATTAACGCATTAAATCAGGCATTAAACGCAATCGTAAACCCAATCACCAGAAGAAAACCAAGGGTTAGGGTTTTTTTTAAGTACCTGAAAGTGAGCGAAGGCGAAAGTGGGGATTTGGAAGGCGGAGGCGTCGGTCGTCGATCTGAACTCGAAGAAGGTTGTGAGTTTTGAGATCGGAGGCGGCGGAAGGCGACGGAGAGAGGGCGACGGAGAAGGGTTCGGAGCCGCGGAAGGGAAAAGAGTGAGAGCGAGGGCGAGTTGTCGCAACCTCCCGAACTCTCACAAATGTCAGAAAAGGGAGAAGGCGAAAGGTATTTACACGAGTGGAGGGAAGTGAGCGACGGGCGCGTCGCGTAAATAGTAAGCACGTAATGTTAGCGTGAAGAAGTAAGTCCGTAAACCTATACAAGGAAAGGAGGAGTCTTTCACTTCGGACAAGTCGGTTTTCAATATTTGTCCTCTTTAGATTTTATTTTATTTTTTTGTTTTGAAATATTTTTTTATGTCTGTCCTTAACGACACGTTAACTTATTCGAAACTGGTGAAATCGCAAGATAGATAAAAAAGTAAGTAGAGTTGAAAAATGAAATGAGTTAGAATGAAAGGATTGTATTATTTTTACCAACATACTTACTTATTTAAAACAGGTGAAATTGTAACTTAGAGAATAAAGCAAGTAAATCTGAAATGGAAAATGCGGTAAATGAAAGTATCACATTGTTGTTAATGACATGTTTATCTATTCGAAACTAGTGAAATCAAAAGTCAAAGAAGAAAGTAAGTACAATTAAAAAAGAAGAGTTTAATTAAAGTGCCGCATTGTTGTTAATGTCATATTTACTTATTTAAAATAGGTGAAATTACTCAAATGGTACACCAAACACCCAATCACAACACCATCTCTCCCTCTCTCTCAAAATCACTTTGCACTCACTGCTTTTTCTTTCACTTTCCCAATTTCATAAAGAAAACAAAACATGATTAAGAAACAAAGATTATTGCCTGCACTCCCCAATCACCACTAACCACTTACTCTCTTCATGAAGTCGTGGATGAAGAATTGAATTGAGGAGATATTGACACATGGTGGAGTCAAAATCTGATTATTGTTGAAAGTAATTTTTAAAATTTCTTAGAATCGGAATAAGAATCGTATTTATTCATATATATTGTCTACTTAACCACGCGATTAAAAAAGAAAACCAATACAATTACTAAAATGCCCCTATTCCAAGTAATCTAATTTTATATTTATAGTAAAAATTTAATATTTTATTTTATTTTCAAAACTTTGTGAGAAAGCTTTAAGTTTTTTTTTTTAAATACTGAAAAGATATTTTTGTAGCTAATATAAGAAAATCCATTAAAAGAGAGCTATCCTTGCTCTGTGATGCTCTTCTTCCCCATCCTCCTTTTCATTTTTCTTTCTCGTGAAGAAAGCACCCCATCCTTCTTCGAAGCATCATCCTCACAGTTCGATCATTTTCGCATTAGATCAGCCACGCCCCTTTTTCCTGGCACAATAAAAAGAACAAAGTGAATGTTAGTTTCCAAAAAATAAAAAGTGAATGTTATAAACAGAAACGTCCATTTTCTTTAATGTGAGTTTTAATATTAACAAAGTAAACCATCACTCAACAAAAATTAACACACGAAACCTAGTTTGCTAGATGGCAAGATAACGAGAAGGGCCAAGGGCCGGATCACAACCCTATCAAAGCAAGCTTAAGGCACGGCTTCAAGTAACATAAAAGGCGCTAGGCGCTAGTAGCAGAACATATTTGTGCAACACAGGAGTTTTGTTTCAATCTGAAAAGTGGCTGAGATGGAAAAGGAGCAAATCAAGAAATCAACTGCTTGGGCAAGAAAATAGAGAAAAAAGTTAACCAATCATCAATTAAAACCTTTTATGATTAAAAATAGGGGTGTGCTATCCACACACCCCAAATTACTTCTCACACACCCCTTGTTAATTTATGTCCGTTGATCTTCTTCAATTCATCCGATCCGATGACCGAAAATTAGAAGGGTGTGTGAGAAATAAAATAGGGTGTGAATATCACACCCCTTAAAAATAAAAACTTACAGCTCATTGACTAAAACCCATTAGGCTGCTTGTAGCACCAGCAGCAATGAAGATCCCCAATAGAGGTGGCAAATCAATCCATTGGATTGTTTATGGATATCCATTAAGACTTTTTAGTTTAATTTCACATCACACCATCATCACACTACTAATCTCACCTCTATATTAAAGTGACATCAAATTGAACGGATCTTCATGGATACCCATTCACAACCCGATGAGTTAATTTGCCACATATATCCTCAAACCAAATGGAGAGGTAAAAGCAGCACCTTTATGGGACAAAGGGTTACTGAATGGGTGAGAAAAAAGAGTTGTATTTTGCCCAAATAGCCTGGTAAAAGCACCACCTTTTGTGGGCAGCTAGAGGTGTGGGATTAAATGGATTTGAATTAAATGTGGAAGCTAGTTGCAATTGGAGCAGAAAATGAAAATACAGAGCTTGACGAACTAAAGAGAGATGGAGATGAGGTTTGAGGGAAAATTGTAAGAGGTTGTAATGGTGTCAAAAGAATTTCATTTTGTTTCCTCTTTTTTTTTTATTTGTCCATATTGTGTCAAATAGATCAGGATCGAGGAGAATTTCTAAAATGTATAGTTGTTATGAAGCTGTATTAGTGAAGGGTGGAAATTTTGGAGCAAACAAATTAGATGAAGTTGTGGCATTAAAAGGACTTGATGCTCGAGGAAATGTATGCGCGAGGGGTTTGGCTGTGAGGTAGTAATGACAAACCCATTTCCATCAGCAAAAGCTGGACCACCTGGAAGTCAAAAAGATAACATTGAACTTGGCAAATATCATATTACTGAACAACACGAAAAATTTCCAAGATGCCGAAACGTTATAACTAGAAACCATACATTTATTCCCTAATTGATAATCCTTCCAACCAAGGGTCTAAAAGATGTTGGACTACGCCTAAGCGGCCTAGGCGAATTTGACACACCCCGACCCAGAATGTCCACTAGAACTCCGAATCGAGCTGTGATGGCAGACATCTAGAAGGTGACGAAGCCATAAAGTGTAGTGATGTGGAAAATGTTAGTGAATTTAAACTAGTGCCTAAATATAAAAGTGCGATGTGAGCGGGAATGAACCTATTTCACACGCGGCGTCAGAGCATAAGTAAGTATAATAGAGTGGATAAGGATTATACCCTCAAAGGTAGCCACCTATCCTGAGATTCGCCAAGAATCCTCGTCAATACGAACATTCAGCAGCTAAACCTAGATAGGCACAAAACAGAAAACGTGAGTGGGCAAAAACAAAGCTTTTGAAAACACATTTCTCTTTTCAAATATAATAACCCCTCACCGTAAAACCCGTATAATTTTCCAAAAAATAATAGTATATACGTATGTAAGAATCATGCTCAAAGCGGTGAAAGTCCAGGTATATGCCATGTCGAGTATCTCAGAAGTAAACATGTAAGCCATGTGGAATAAATCAATGTAAAATGATATGTCACCCGGAGTCATTTAATGCGACCTGTACGGTTGAACACATAGCTCATAATCTATTCCTGCACACGAGTCGGAACCACTTAATGTGGTCTATACAACAGGCCTAGGTGTAAATATGTACGCTTAAGTGCTATGATCACGTGAAGGCTATGCGAATACTCGCGGGTCACCTACGAGTCGGAACCACTTAAAGTGGTCTGTACAACAGGGTTGGGCATCAAACTTGGATCCAAAGTGAGCGTGCGGTGCGGGAGGTGAACATCACGTGAAAGACAGTGCCCTGGCCACGGGCGGGAGCACTAACACCGGGGTGCAGAATAATGAGCACTAAATGCATCTCAACATAATCATACCCATTGTAATCATTATCATCATGATGTACTCACCTGGAACTTACCTAAGCATCCGCAGCGTCAAGCAACATTATGCATCTCTACATTAATGCACAAACTAAAGTATGATGCAATAGACATGGCATTTAAAACGCAATTCCATTTAAAACAATTTCTGGGAAAATGTAAAGCATATATACGTATATATAAAAACCAAAAGCCCATTCACCTGGAGTCTGCGCTACAACTCCTTAGCACAAACATCGAGGCATCATGAATAATCGATGCCTATAACAATTATCAAACCACATCTCAAAATTCTTATCGATAGAATACATGATTTACATAAAACACATCCTTACGTAATTCGATTCAGAAGATCCGCATCACAGATTTATGATCCGTTACTTCCAAAGATCCACGCTATGCTTCTAGAATATCATACTAAAGTTTCGGAACGATCCAACTGTCGGATCCTCACCAATTGCCAAAACCAAGTGGCGGCTGACGTTTTATTTTAAGAACTTACAAATCCAATTCGGGAAGAGCCGTAATTCGGATTCTTGATCCGTAAGTTCCTACATTCCTCAAATATTACATACTACAATGCATTAAAGTTTGGTGACGATCCAACGGTCAGATTGTTGACTCCTATAATGTTCAAGTGGCAATCTTTAGGACTCCATATTTTGTAGATTTCTTGGGCAATCTTTAGGACTCCATATCTCACCTGTTTCTTAACCAAATTTGACCCACGATATACCAAAATGAAGCTAGAGAAGTGTAAAACAAGGTTATATCTGCTTGGAGTCCAAATGGTGGCTGGAAAATGGCCTGAAAGATGGCTGTTCGCAGGAAAACTAGTTCTTGCGGGAATTTCTGGGCAACCTTTCAATGTCCATAACTTTGTCAATACTCAACGAAATTAAGTGATTCAAAAATAGAAATCATAGTTCTTGACGAGATGAAGAGATTGGTATCTTGCACCACGGCTATCTTATCGTGATTTAGTCAGAAAATGCCTTGAAAATGACGGAGGTCGCGGGAAACTGGGCAAATTTCAAACCATTATAACTTTCTCATTTCTCCACCAAATTAAACAATCTAAACATGAAAATTCATCTATACAACATGAGGAATCGATTTATACCTATTTTGAAAATTCATTTACACCCACGTACTCACTCTCAGGAGTTCCTCTCCGTTTCAAGGCCAAATTCACTCAAATTTGAGGTGGAAATGGAAGAGGAAAGGATTAGGTGATGATTGGGAGTGGTGGCTTGGTCCAATTTGTGGGAAATCTGGTGGAAAACCACCGAAATATATGGAGAAATGGGTCGGGTTGCGCGAGTTGCAAGGGTTGAGGGAACCCCTGCCTTTTCCCCCGTTTTTCTTCCTTTCTCATTTCCCTTCTTCCTTGTTTATTGATTGGGCAGTGCCCATTCCTTCCTCTCCAAGTCCTCCACGTGGCTTCTCCAAAATCATCTAGAAAAATCCAAATTATGGTCAAATGACCATTTCATCCCCTGACTTCACTCGTTTATAACTTCTTCGTTACAACTCCAAATTATGTTCCGTTTGCACCCACGCGTCCGTAGCGATGAGTACTACAAGAATATGCCAAGAAAATGAATCTTACATGACATGACACAGCAGTAAACAAAAGTCAACGCATTTACCTCGAAGGGCATTCTCGTAAAGTCACTTCTAAATTTATAAAACTATAATTTTTAAGGACGGGTTGTTACAAGATTTATGTAAATTTATTATATGTCTTGTAAATAAGTGCTTATTAACACTTCAAAAAAATCTATACTTATATGGATAATAAAAAAAATGATAAAATGCAAAAATAGAAATAGAAGAATACATGTATTTAACAAGTTTAATATTTAAAAACACATTAAACATATAATCATTGTGAGAAGTATACTTGGATGATACATGTATCCAACAAGTTCACAATTAAAAAACACATAAAATGGAAAATAGAGGGAATAAGAAAATGAAATAATATAAGATACTTGCAAAGTTGCAAAGCTAGGCATCAATCTCTTCTTCTCCATATCCCTCCAAGACTCTCTCTCTCTCTCTCTCTCTTTGTGTCAGACTCAAACTCAACTTCTTCATCATCTTCTACTGTGTCCTCATCCGATACAAAATCTTCATCATGAAGTTCTCTTACTTCAACATTTCTAAAAATCCTCATAGGCTATAAGGAACTACCCACCTCTGATGTCTCTCCATCCATTCCCGAATCAAGCTTAACTTCTTCATCACTACCCTCCACAATCCATCCTTTCACCATACTAGCTTCACTTGCAAGTAATATATCCACTTTCTTTTCCTTTTTTCTTTACTTCTCGTTCATGATCTTTGTATTGAATTGGACAGACTAAATTATTTAATCTTGTTGTATCTAATCTATTCCTTTTCTTTATATGTATCCCCTCAAAAGTGCTCCAATTTCTCTCACAACCAGATGAACTTGTAGTCAATGAGAGAATCTTTATAGCCATCCTTTGCAAATTAGGTATACAATTTCCATAAATATACCATCATGAAACTAAAAAAAAAACACGATTAGTAAAGAAAAATAAGTAGTAAGCCAAATTTAATAAATAAAATACAAACATATGTCAATATTAATACTTGGATTATAGTTGTCATCATTCTCAACACATCCAACCTCAGCCAAATGTCTTCCAAATTCATCTTCTTTTTGTCATACTTATGCATCTCAAACATTAATCATTTGGTTTTGGACATCATAGTTATCAGGAAATAATTTCTCAACACAAGTAAAGATGCCCTCTATGACAATTGGATCATGTTGTATGCTTTGATCTTTGAAGTAGTAATAAGAGTTGAAGAGGTAGCCTGCCAAATGCAATGGACTGTCGAGGTGATCACAAACTTTTTCATCAATAATTTAGAGAATTGGTTGATAGTTGGCCTCATTATTTTTGAATGCCTCTTTAATCTCCTTGTTTGCTTTTTGTGGCTCCCCTTACAAAAATCTCATGGCTTTTTATCCTCATCCACATTTGAAGTACCCTAAATAAAGGTTCAAACACTTTCAAGCAAAGTGAGACCCCACTTTAAAAAATGTGCACTCATTATGGTAGCATATGCCGTTTTCCCCTTAAGGCTCTTGAAATGTTTGCATTGTTAACATTCATCACTAGTAACCATAAAGTCTTTTATATTATCACTCAAAACTTTGCAATGTGAGAAAAAAAGTTGCAAATATAGTGGACTCCGACCTCACTATGTCTCTTTTTCTTGTATGCTTCCTCATTCATGCCAAAGTTTTATGATGTGCATAAATGAAGATAGTGAAAATCTTTGCCTTGTCAATAACTCCTTTGAACCTAGGTAGATTACCAATCCCTTGAAGCATGAGGTTTCACTCGCATGATTTCCAAAACATGTTTGGTCTCTTTTTCTTCATTATGTTGATCACTACCATATTGTTAGAAGTGTTGATGCACAAAATCAGTGAGGACTTTGGTACAACATAAAGTGTCAAGTTTGTGACCTTCGCTAGATTGCTTCGGTCACTAGTGTAGATAAGTATGTAAAGATATAGAGGCAGGGAAGAAAACATAAGATGTACGTGGTTCACCCAGATTGGCTACGTCCACGAAGTAGAAGAGTTCTCATTAATTGTGAAGGGTTTACACAATTACATAGGTTCAAGCTCTCGTTTTGTGAGTTCTAGTGAATGGTTTAGTACAAATGACATTAGGGATTATTGTGGGAGAATGATCCCTATTTATAGAAGAGTTTCTAGCTTTGTTCTGATATTGACAAGTGTCATACTGTGATTGGCCTCTACTGTTGACACGTGTCGTGCTGTGATTGGCCTCTGACGTTGACATGTGTCGCATTGTGATTGGCCTCTTGGTTAGAGGAGAACTCTTGTGGGTCCTTGATGGTATAATGTTGACCGGTGCTTAGTAGTTTCGGGGTTAGTCAAGTATGGTACAAATAGTGCTCCCCTAAGTTCCCGAGTGAGGGAAGCTTCTCGGTTGGGGACTTGCAAGATCCAAGCCACTGAGTAATCACGAAACTTCTAAGTGCCGAAGTGCCATATCATTTTCAGTTACCTCTGCCTCATAGGTAAGAGTGGTATCTTGAACATATGTTGACGCACAAGGTAATGTATCATTTCACTTGAAGCTTACTTGTAGTTTCAGGCTTGGTCTAATGAGATACACACCATATAGTGGGAGTCCCCCAAGTTTCTGATCGAGAAGATCTGCCGAATGAGGTGACAGACAAGGTAAGCAATCAGAGTTCCAAGCAAGTAGTCCCAGATCAGATGTTTAATTTCGGACTCCGGCTGATCGTTCTCTTTCTCTTTGTTTTGCAAGCTGCAAGAATGATAAGGAGAAACAAAGGGAGAAAAGATAATATGAGATACTTTTGCTTTTGAAGAGGTACCGGATGAATCGGCACGTGTTTTTTTGTACTTGTTGACTTTCCACAGGCTTATTCTTGAACTGGGCTAGAGGGTTTTCTAGTTTCCCCCAAAGGAGCAAGTCGACTCAAGAATTTGAGGGTCAAAACAACTCCATCAAATCTTGAGTACATTCGATCCTGATGATATGGGATACTGCTGCTCTTCGGCCGTGATACCAATAAAAGGTTGTTGAAGCTTCTCGAGTTCTTCGGATAGGGCAGTGATGCCGAGCTTGGTTTTGACTTAGACTCCTATGTCTGGATTATGATGTTCTGTATGAAGGGTGTCGTGCTATAATGACTTGTTCCAGCTCATCGTTGATCCTTCTGCTTTAATCTTTTGCATAGCTGAAGTGATGTGTACCCTTTGTTTTTGAATGGCCCTTCAGCACACTATTTCTCAGTGACTCATCTATGCTTGGCAGTTTCAGTGTAAAGAGCCAATATCTGATCAATTGTCATAGGGTATTTGCCAGAGGAATTCGTGACCTTGAAAATAGTTGAGGATGAGTACTCGAGATCAATGCTAGGGAAGCAATCAGGCAAAGGTTCTGGGCAATCAGTTCAAGATCGAAAATTTGATCTCAAGTTCCGACTGATTACTCTCTTTCTCCTTGTCTCGCGGGTGGAAACAAGGACAAAGACAAGGACAGGGAGAAAGCAAGATATGGGATACTTTTGCTTTCGACCCTGATGATATGAGGTACTCTTGCTCTAGTGTGGCTTGTTTGCAGAGGTACTATCAAGGGGAAAGAAAGCTGAGTGTTTCGAGAGGCTTCGTTAGGAGTGTCCTTTCAAATGTGAGTAAGGGTTGAGCATTTTTTGCAGGTCTACCTAGCTATGGAGGATGAAGGTCGACATATATAGGAATTTCTTCAACCAACAAGTGGAAATACTGTTCTTTTACCCTTCTCGGTCACAACAATGCAGTGAGAGCTGCAAGGTTCAAGTGTTCTAACTTTGTCGGATATCTTTGGTAAAGTGGTCCGTGGTATCCGAAAAGCTGATGTTGCGTGTGAAGAGCATCGACACATTCTATCCAGGAAAACCTAATTCTCGAGATTCGAGGAGTAGCGTCTCTTCGATTTTTGAACAAGCAAATCTATTGAAGGTCTAGCTTTCGAAATTCGGAGAGTGGTGCCTCTTCGATTTTTGAACACGTAGATCTTTGTTTGAAGATGCATTCTCGGGGAGGATAAAAAAATAGGCCTTTTCACAAGCTTGCTTTGCCATGAAGGACGGAAGCCGACACATATAGGGATTTCCCACTTAGCAAGTAGTAGTGTCATTCATTTGCCCTTGTGGGTAATAGTAAGGTAAATGGCACTTCAAAATTCGTGTGCCTTAGCTTTGTCAGAAATCTTTGACTAAGTTATCTGTGGTATCTGATGAGATGATTTTGCGTGTGAGGATTGCCAAAAAATCTTATCTAGGGAGACCTGGCTCTCGAAATTCGGAGTGTGGTGCTTCTTCAATTTTTGAAGATGCAGTCTTGTTGCCCTTTCTTTTATAGGGGTTCCAATTGTGTTCAAGGAGTACATTCAGAGAGTTACTGCTTGTAGAAGTTCCCCCTAATTTTTGTAATTTTGAGATTTATTGTGCCTCATTTTTCCTTTGTCATTTCTGAAAATGGTTTGCCCATCCGACCACCGTTTTGACTTGAATGTTGTGGAAGAGGTATCCATGTCTTCTCAAGACAACATATGGCATTCATATTTCTTATCCTCCACTAGTCCTCTTACCATTAGGGACTCTGTGATGAAGAATGACATGACCGCTACTATGGTGGCCAAGAATCTTCTCACCCCCAAAGATAATATAATACTCTCTAAACGATCCGATGAGCTGGCTGTTCAGGATTTTTTGTCTTTCAATATTCAATGTGTGGGTTCTGTGTCTAATATGGGCCAACGCCTGCTGGCTTGGACTCGGCAATTTGAATCATTGATAGGGGATGTGGTAAGTCTCAAACAAAAGATCAAAGGGTTCAAGCATGAGAATAGACAGTTGCACATGCTTGCACATAACTACTCCACGTGCATGAAGAGAAAGCTGGACCAGTTGTAGGAATCCGAGAGTCGGATTCTAAGTGATCATCAGATGTTTGTGGATTTGTTACAAAGGCGTCTACTGCCTTCGTCTTCTGGAGTTTTGCTGCGTACTGAAGCTCCAAATGATCAACCTCTGGTGCTTCCTCTTTCTGGGGTTCTGCCTAGTACCGAGGCTCCAATTGATCACCTTCCAGTGCCTCCTCTTTTTGGTGCTCTACCGAGTACTGAGGCTTTTCATGAGTAGCCTTGTGAAGGCTTCATCCTCTTTGTTTGTTTTGATTCTTGTGTATGTACATATATGTAGTTTATCGGAGATATCAATAAACAAACTTTACTTCGTTCAACATATTGTGTTAAATACACTAAGGCGTCCTTGGCTAAGTTCTTTGAATATTTTTTTGTTGAAGTTTGTATGTTGAAACTTCATGGGTGGATCCTATAGGTTGAAATAGTGCCCCTTAGTTTCTTGAGTGAGGAAAGCTTCTCGCTTGGGGACTTGAAAGCTCCAGGGGATTGAGTAGTCGCGAAACTTTTGATTACCGAAGCGTAGTAGCATATGGAATGAGTCCCCCAAGTCTTTGGGCGAGGAGTTGACGAATGAGGTGTCTTGCTAGTAACCAAGTTTCCAAGCTATCAAAACTTCACCCTTTTCTTTTCTATATGGTAGCCCGAAACTTTTGAAGGTTGCTAGGCCCAAAGAAAAATGAGAGCCCTAGCCCTTTACATTTTTTTTGTTTGGTTGTCAAGCCAAAAGAGGAGAGGAGGCCCGTGCCCACTCCTTTTTTTTTCTTTTTTTTGTGAAGCCCAATTCTTTCTTGCTTCATGTTGAAAGATAGGAAAATAATGAAAATGAGACCCAAGGCCTCATCCCTTTGCCCATGTCTTCTTCCCCATTTTCCTTGACTTTTCTCATTCTTGCATTGTTCATTTTTTCCTTTTTCTTTTCTGCCACTTTGCAGATGTGCACTTTTTGGTGGAACTGTTTTTTGTTTCCACTAACAGCCTGAGTTGCTACAATATTACACCATCCTCTGTAGCTCAAATTGCAAAGCCGTCTTCATGAAAGTTGTTCCTTAACTCGTTAATACAACATATACAAATTTGAGATCCATTGGAGCTGTACAACGCCAGAAATTCAAGTATGATCAGTGACTGTTCATAATTTGTTTGTCAACCCGTCAGACCTGTTGTGAGCTTCGAAACTCTATCTTCGCTTTCTTGTATCAATATACTTTCTTCATCAAAGTTGTTCCTCATTCTCTCTTCCATAACATATCAAAAATTCAGAATAAATTAACTGTTAAATATTTCCAGATCTTTGAAACACTGTAGCAGCTTTAAAATCTGCAAAAATCCGACTGTCTCGCTTGGAGCTTCAACACCCTAATTTCCGTTGCTTAAACAGAAATAGTTCCTTCTTGAAAGTTTTTCATATGCTCAAGGACTATAAGTTGTCCAAAATTCAACTCCATTGAAGAAGAAGAGGAGTTGCAGAAATTTGTTGAAGATCAGAGTATGTGTAGTTCAATAGGTAAGGTTTGTTGAATGTAGGTTTTTGTTGTGGGTTTTTGTTTGGGTGTATAGCTTGAATGGTTGAAGCTATTTTTAGGACATAAAGCTTGGTTTAGCTTTACACTATCTTGATCAAGAGTGTGTGAAGCTCTTGCATTTTTTTAGTGTTGAAATGTTTTAGTGAAGCTTTGTAGGTGAAGTTTTGAAGCTTTGAAGGTGAAACTTTGTAGGTGAAGCTTTGAAAGTGAAGCTTTGTAGGTGAAGCTTTGTAGGTGAAGCTTTGTAGGGTGAAACTTTGTAAGTGAAGCTTTGTAGGTGAAGCTTTGAGGGTGAAGCTTTGAAGGTGAAGCCTTGAAGAGTGAAGCTTTGTAAGTGAAGCTTTGTAGCTGAAGCTTTGAGGGTGAAGTTTTTGTTGACACCATAACTTGATTTTGCTTCACACTATCTTAATCAAGAGTGTGTGAGGCTTTTGAGAATTATAGTTGAACTCCATTGATGAAGCTTTTGTTAGCACCATAAATTGATTTTGCTTCACACTATCTTGATCAATGGTGTGTGAAGCTTTTGAAAATTGTGGTTAGACTCCATTGATGAAGCTTTTGTTAGCACCATAAATTGATTTTGCTTCACACTATCTTGATCAAGAGTGTGTAAAGCTTTTGAGAATTGTGGTTGAACTCCATTGATGAAGCTTTGTGTTGGCACCATAAATTGATTTTGCTTCACTATCTTGATCAAGAGTGTGAAGCTTTTGAAAATTGTGGTTGGACTCCATTGATGAAGCTTTGTGTTCACCCCCTCCTTTTTTTTGTGTGTAGGGGGTGAAAACTTGAAATTTGAAACTCCTTAGCTTGTGTGGAAGTTTGAAAGCTTTCCCTGTGGGGCTCTTCCATTCTTTACATTACCTTCATTTGCTCATTTTGTAGTGATTTTTTAAGACAAAGTGCTCTCTAGTTGAAAGTGATTCCGGCAGTGCTTGTCATCATCTTCAGGTTGGTAGTCTTTTCTAGTAGATCAAATGCTTTCATTCTTGCTGAATTGTTTGAGTATTCATGCATTTGGCTAAGAATATGATGAACTGGTTGAGTTTTGTCTCATGCCCTAGAAATTTCTTAGGTTTCGATCCTTCACATAGTGATAGAGTTTGTTTCTGTTTGTTGTAGATGTCAAAGCTTGGAAGTCCTAGTGATGAGGGCTCCCCTAGCTCTAGCTCTAGGTTTGAGCTTGCAGTGTCAGAGTCTTCAAGGTACTAGTGCAAATAAGTATGTAAAGATATAGAGAAGACTACAATAGAAAATCAGTGAATCATTGAGGACTTTGGTACAATAGAAAGTGTCAAGTTTGTGACCTTCGCTAGATTGCTTCAGTCACTAGTGTAGATAAGTATGTAAAGATATAGAGGCAGGAAAGCAAAAACAAGATGTACATGGTTCACCCAGATTGGCTACGTCCACGGAGTAAAAGGAGTTCTCATTAATTGTGAAGGGTTTACACAAGTACATAGGTTCAAGCTCTCGTTTTGTGAGTTCTAGTGAATGGTTTAGTACAAATGACATTAGGGATTATTGTGGGAGAATGATCCCTATTTATAGAAGAATTTCTAGCTTTGTTCTGATATTGACACGTGTCATGTTGTGAATGGCCTCTGATGTTGACACGTGTCGTGCTGTGATTGGCCTCTGACATTGACATGTGTTGCGTTGTGATTGGCCTCCTGGTTGGAGGAAAACTCTTGTGGGTCCTTAACGGTTAGGGGTGGGTTCAAAAAACCGAAAACCGAAAAAAACCGAAAACCGAACCGGACCGAGACCGAAAAAAACCGAACCGGAAAAAAAACCGAACCGAAACTCTCAAACCGAACCGAACCGAATCTGCCCAGTTCGGTTTCGGTTTTTGAGGTTCGGAAACCGAACCGAACCGAACCGAACCGATCCGATATATATTTAATTATTCTTTTCAATGTTTATAAATAGTTTAGTCATACAATCATAACAAACACAGACTTGTTGCCAAGTTGGTTTCAATGAAACTTTTCAAGCTGGAGCATATGGGTTCGAACCCTCGTGCCTCCAAGATTTTAAAGATTTTTTTTCAATTTTGTTGAGAAATCAACAAAACAAATCAACAAAACCCACCCCGCCTGGTTTCGAACCCCTTCCCTCCAGGTTGGGAATAGCAGCCGCAAGCCAACTTGACAGAGGCTTTGTTCTGTTATAATTGTACAAGTATAATATTTATAGGTATCCTAAAACCGAACCGGGCCGAAACCGAACCGAAAAAAACCGAACCGAATTCAAACCGAACCGAACACAAACCGACAGAAAACTGAACCGAACCGAACCGAACAGTAATTTCGGTTTGGTTTCCGGTTTTGACAAAAAACCGAACCGAACGGAACCGAACCCACCCCTATTAACGGTATAAAGTTGACCGATGCTTAGTAGTTTCGGGGCTGGTCAAGTACGGTACAAACAAAAAGCATTATCATTAACCACTTAATTACATTTTGAGGCCCGATTTCTTCAACACACTTGCCAACATATTCAAAGATGTATTCTCGAGTGAGTGCTTCACTAGGGCATTTCTTGGAAGAAAGAAATATGGTGCTTTCCTTGCAATTGAGACACAAATTCAGTATTCTTCTCCTTTTCCGGTCCCTCCAACCACCAGCCATAATTAAGCAACCATTCAAAGCCCACTCTTCTTCATTCTTCTTGAGTGAATTTTTCACTCTCTACCTCTTCTTTCAATATAGGCTTTCTTAAATCGTATTGGCTTGGAGGTTGATAATCCGAGCCAAATTGACCAACCGATTGCACAAAGCATTTGAAACTATCATCATCAATGGCATGGAAATGAATATCGACTTTATACACACATCGAGCCAAAAATTGATACTTGATGAGCTATATCCTCCTAAATTGCATCATGGATGTTTTGTTGCCCCGTCTTCTTGCTTTTTTGAAGAATCGGGATTGATTGTGGATGCCCTATCCTAATCCAAGAGTGTGCGACCTTTTCCATGACCCAACAATGTCAATGTCTTCTTCTTCTTCAATTTGTTGAAGCTGAACCTCTTTCCTCACTTCCTGTTTGTGTTTATTCATATGTTTCTTCTTACTTTCAGCTTCTTCTAATTGGGCTCTACATTTGACTTTAGCATCATCCAAAGACTTTGTGAACTCGGCTACATTTCCCTTTATGTTGGCTATGTGTTGTTTCAATGTATATACTCCACTACTAATTATTTTGTTGCACAACTTACACTGCACCTTATCTGAGTTTATAAGATTCACCAGATCCCATACTCTCATCCCATATCGTCTGAACTATGATTCAACAAATTTTCGGTTTAGGAGAAGGACAACATTGCATTAGATGCTCCATATGATGCAGTGCCTATCATCTAAATATAATATTCCATTTTGAGAACCAAACCAAAATGAGAATTAACATAAAAAATTGACATCTCAAAAAAATTTAACCAAGCCAATATAAGAACCATTCTCATAGAGTAAAGTGGAAAATGGGGTACGGGTACACTTAAAGCTTTCAAGAACACAACATCTTAAAAAGAAAAGGAAAATTAAATAGTACAAATGATGAACTAATTTAAACCGAGACTCAAATTTAAATCATTTTTCAGTACAAATGATGAAAACTCAAATTCAAGTCATATTTTCAGTGATCTAGTTATGTAGTTAAGAACTTTGATATCAAGCAAAGTAGGGGTGGGCACTTAGAACCGAAAACCGAACCAAAACATGAACCAAATCGAACCGCATCGAACGGTTTGGTTTTGTGATTTTGAAATGGTTTCGATTTTGAAACGGAACCGCAACATAGAAAATGGTTTGGTTTTGGTTTTGACTTTTGAAAACCACACTGAAACCGAACCGCACCGTAAATATAAATAAATATTTAATTAAATGTTCATATTAGATTTCATGCTTTAATTGGTCATTTGTTAGAATCCATACACTTAGTATGGACTCAACCACACTAGAATATCATCATTCATCACTTTCTTTTATTCATTAACTTGAAGAACCTTTGTTCTTTTATACCATCACACACACATATATACAAGGGTGGACTAATTTTGTTATCAAGAGACGAACAATGATATAATGAAGTCCACTCATTTGAAGCATGATATCACATATTCTAATATGAACGTTTCGCTCACGTTTAATAAATTCAAATTTATTCAATTTGTTTTATGAAAAACATTGTAAGGGATGTCCCTTTTGTTGCACAAACATGTTTTAACATCACAACTGCATGCAACATGCTAATTGTTTACATAACAAATGTCTTTTTCCTATTACTATTGGGAAATGCTTATTAATATGTTGAATTGCAAATTGTACATTTTTTCTTAAAAACCAAACCTAAACCGTTTGAAACCGCATCGAACCGAACCAAACGGTTTGGTTTCATTTTGGTTTTGGCTTCAAAACCGCACCAAACCAAACTGCAAAAACTTGCGGTTTTGGTTTTGGTTTCACTCAAAACCGCATCAAACCGAACCGTGCTCACCCCTAAAGCAAAGTAGGAAACCCATTAATCCATTTAAAAAGCAGAACGTAAATTACTTAAAGGGTTAAACTAATCAAACTATTATAAAAGTTAAACATAATAAGAAATGAAAATTCAAACTTTGATATCTAGATGCAGAGATTAGGATGGGCAAACGGATCTAGGAACTGTAGGACGGGGTGAGTCTAGTCAGTTTTGGGCAAGTATGGGGCGGGTACAAATTTTGTAAACTCTAAATGAGGGGGGGCGGGGCGAGTCCATGTGAATGGCGGGACAGGCTGAGTCTAAATTTTTTTTAAAAAGAAAGCCATCGGCCCAGACCGTTATACCATCCATTATATGGAGATTAAATTTCCACAATTGATTTATACATCTTTTACTCTCAATTTCCCAAGTCAAGAGTGGACTCTCCTCGCTCGAATTCTCAAGTTGAGCATCAATCTCAAGGACTCTCTCCAGACTTCGCCTACCACCGCTTTCTCATTGTGACTTCAGCTTCTTGGTTAATCCATAAGCGATGGTCGCCGCAAAGACGCCATCAGGTGTTTGGCAAAGATGATCAAGGACAAGGATGTCACCGCCTCCTTGGACGGCTTCACGAAGAAGGAGATCGACGTCGTCACCAACTAGGAGAAAAAGTTCAAAGCTTACTCAATTATTGAGGTTGAGCTTGCATTTGCCACTTGAGGTCTTCCATTTGTGCTATTTTTTTGGTTATTTATTTATTTATTTATTTGAAGCGGTTTGTGGGGGATTCTAAGTAAAACAAAAAGATCCAAAGAGGGAATTTGTTATTTTTTTTTCTGTTGTATGCAATCACAGATTTGAAGCTAAAGCTGTAGTAAGTTGTTAAATTTTGGATTTTGATCAATTGGGTTATTATATTGTAAAGCAATCTTGGAAAAGTAGTCATCTGGGTTATTGAAAATTCAATTTTTGTATTAAAGATTGTTGCCTTGAAGGTTTTTCTTAAGGAGATTGATTGGGTGTGTAAATTATGATTGAGTCTTATGATTTGGGTGAATCGGTTGTACTGGGAAATTTGATAGGTAAAGAATTAGAATTGTACCGGCAAGGCCCCTAGGAAACGGGCTGAATTAGGTTTGGATTAGGACCGGTTCCTATTTTAATTTTTGTATGATCCATTCTGCCCCACTATATTTTTAAACAGGTACAATCTGATCCCTTCAATTTTGAGCCCGGGCGCCCCTGCCCCCCTAGCGAAGATACCAATTAAGTTAATTAACCCATTAACTTAATCTTTTTGTAATATCAAAACAAATGTTTCCATTGCAAATGCAAAACTACCTGGAGATTGTGGAACTATTATCAAACAAAAACGCTAATAAGAAACGTACTTAAATGGAATGCAAACCTGCCAAACTAGAAATGCGAGTTTGTATTTGCCTGAGAACTTTCATATATTGTACAATAAGATGAGAGCTAGAGACAGAGTTGAAGATGGCTTAAGACGAGAGCTGGAGTTGTTGTAGACTTGTAGTTGCAGACCAAAAGACGATGGCCAGACGCCAAGCAAGAGAAACTACACAGAGAAGCAAAGACACCAGAACAGAAGACGAGAGTTTCAAGGTCCAGACGACCCGCGAGAGAGAATTGTGGAAATACTTCAATTCGATTTAGGCAATTAGGTTACCAGAGGCAAGGACATAAGCCACTTAAGTTAATTATTTTTTAATAAATAAAAAAACCAAACTGCCCAGCCTCCTAGGACTGCATAGCTTAAGATTGATTTTACAAAACGATTTGCACAATATCACATCGGGCCTTTACCGCCTAGCGCTTAGGCATCGCCTAGAGCAAAGGCACCGCCTAAACGGCCGCCTGGACCAATTTTTAGAACATTGCTCCCAGCGAAGTTCTTCATGACTTTTTTCTTTATATGCTGGCATTGCTGATATTGACTAAAATTTCCCACTTCCACCATCGGGTTCAGGAGTTGCAGCATATGCAACCACTATACTGAATGGCCGAGAAAAATGAGTTGTAGTCTGCCCAAATGGACTGGTAAAAGCACCACTTGTCTGGGCAGCTAGAGGTGTCGGATTGATTGGATTTGAATTATATGTGGAAGTTGTTGTCACGGCCAAATAAGAAAATGAAAATGAAAATGCAGAGCTTGACAAACTAAAGAGAGACGAAGACGAGGTTTGAGGGAAAACTGTAGAAGGTTGTGATGGTGTAAAAGGATTGGTTGAAGTAGAAATCCCAAAACTTGATGAACTGAATGGTGTAGACGTTGTTGTGAAGCCTGTATTAGTGAAGGATGAAGTTTTTGGAGCAAACAAATTAGATGAAGTTGTATGTGCAGAAATCAAAGGGTTTAGCTGAGAGGTAGTAATGCCAAACCCACTGCCACCAGCAAGAGTTGGACCACCTGAAAGTCGAAAAGATAACATTTTAAACTTAGCAAATGTCATTATTGCAGACAAGTGTGGAAAAGTTCCAAGATACTGAAACGTTATAGCTAGAAATCATACCTTTATCCCCCAATTGATAATCCTCCCAACAGAGTTCCTCATGACTTTTTTCTATATACGTTGGCATTGCTGATATTGACTCCAATTTCCCAGCAGCACTAGTCCCAGTTCCACTATCGGGTTCATGAGTTGCAGCATATGCAACCACCCTACTGCCCCCGCGTTGCTGGCCCCCAAAAGCTGACCGCCCAAAGGCACCAGTGTTCCCAAAAGTGGTTGATTGAGCTCCTGCATCACAAATTGTAAGAATATAATACAACTACAATGATACAAAAACAGAACAAGGCATCTGGCTGGTACATTTTATTTTTTCAAAATGTACCACCACTCATATGCATTTGGAATACTCACCAAATGGAGAACTATGTGCTCCAAAAGGAGATGAAGCGGCAAATTGACTGCTACCAAATGTAGAACTTGATTGGCCTAAGCCAGGAGTTGATGGAAAACAAAAAGATGGAGTACTGGATGAACTAAAACCAGATGTACCTGCTGAGAGAGGTGTGCACATATGGGGAAGAAACACAGAAAAAATCATCAGTGATAAGAAGTTATCAAAATAGATGAATAAGTGAGCACAGAGAGACGAATAACATGCAACTTAATAACACATGAATTGTATGGATTGAGCATCCCATTATATATAGCCTATCGAACCCTCGACCTTGTGGGTAATGCGAGCTTTGCAAAACCACCAGGCTGCCAAGGATAAGCAATTGAGCATCCTATATAACCAGATCAATCTTGTTGATGAGCTTTTGAAGTGGAAATGATTCCGCACATGAACTAAGAAGCAAAGTGAACACGTGCTCCTTGACATACAAGATGAAACCAATCCATCACACACAAAAATTACAGCCAGAGTAGTAAAGGTATAGTAATCATCCCTATTCCACTCTCAAAGTCTTAATTCCCCCTTAATGATATTTGGTCGTTTCATAAGCCAGCTGCACCAATAGATGTGTAACAAATATAAAGTTCCAATAATAATATATCCATCTTGTACAAAAACCATATTACACTCATATGCTTCTAGAAAAACACTCAATGCAAACTTGAAGGTCATAGTAGATAATGCAAATGATTTCCAATAACTATATATCATAAAAGTTATATAAAAAAAATCAGTTGAAAAGTGGTGAGCAAACACAAAACAAACAAAACAAAGTTTAAATTCAATCAAATGGCTTACCACCACAAGGTGATGGTGAAAGACTAGAAGTTGCTCCAAAAGCAGGCGTTGTATTTCCAAAAGCTGGTAACGACGCAACACCAAAGGTTGTGGAGGAAGGAAAAGGTGAAGATGCAGAACATGAAAATGCAGAGCTTGACGAATTAAAAAGAGACGAAGACGAGGTTTGAGGGAAAACTGTAGAAGGTTGTGATAGTGTAAAAGGACTAGTTGAAGTAGAAATCCCAAAACTTGATGAACTAAATGGTGTAGACGTTGTTGTGAAGCCTGTATTAGTGAAAGATGAAGTTTTTGGAGCAAACAAATTAGATGAAGTTGTGGCATTAAAAAGACTTAATGCTTGAGGAAATGTATGTGTAGAAATCAAAAGGTTTGGCTGAGAGGCAGTAATGTCAAACCCACTGCCACCAACAAGAGTTGGACCACCTGGAAGTCGAAAAGATAACATTTTGAACTTAGCAAATGTCATTATTGCTGACAAGTGTGGAAAAGTTCCAAGATACTGAAACGTTATAGCTAGCAACCATATCTTTATCCCCCAATTGATAATCCTCCCAACGGAGTTCCTCATGACTTTTTTCTTTATATGTTGGCATTGTTGATATTGATTCCAATTTCCCAGCAACACCAGTCCCAGTTTCACCGTCGAGTTCATGAGTTGCAGCATATGCAACCACCCTACTGCCCTCGCGTTGCTGGCCCTCAAAAGCTGACCGCCCAAAGGCACCAGTGTTCCCAAAAGTGGTTGATTGAGCTCATCCATTACAAATTGTAAGAATATAATACAACTACAATGATACAAAAATAGAACAAGGCATCTGGCTAGTACATTTTATTTTTTCAAAATGTACCACCACTTATATGCATTTGGAATACTCACCAAATGGAGAACTATGTGCTCCAAAATGAGATGAAGCGACAAATTAACTGCTACCAAATGTAGAACTTGATTGGCCTAAGGTAGGAGTTGACGAAAAGCAGAAAGATAGAGTACTGGATGAACCAAAACCAAATGTATCTGTTGAGAGAGGTGTGCGCATATGGGGGGAGAAACAGAGCAAAAATCATCAGAGATAAGAAGTTATCAAAATAGATGAACAATTGAGCACAGAGAGACAAATAACATGCAACTTAATAACACAGGAATTCAATGGATTGAGCATCCCATTATATATAGTCTATCGAACCCTAGACCTTGTGGGTAATGCGAACTTTGCAAAACCACCAAGCTGCCAAGGACAAGCAATTGAGTATCCTATATAATCAGATCAATCTTGTTGATGAGCTTTTGAAGTGGAAATGATTCCGCACATGAACTAAGAAGCAAAGTGAACACATGCTCCTTGACATACAAGATGAAACCAATCCATTACACACAAAAAGTACAACCAGAGTAGTAAAGGTCTAGTAATCATCGCTATTCCACTCTCAAAGTCTTAATTCCCCCTTAATGATATTTGGTCGCTTCACAAGCCAGCTGCACCAATAGATGTGTAACAAATATAAAGTTCCAACAATAATATATCCATCTTGTACAAAAACCATATTACACTCATACGCTTCTAGAAAAACACTCAATGCAAAATTGAAGGGTATAGACAATGCAAATGATTTCCAATAACCATATATCATAAACGTTATATATAAAAAAAATCAGTTGAAAAGTGGTGAGCAAACACAAAACAAGTTAAAATTTAATCAAATGGCTTACCACAACAAGGTGATGGTGAAGGACTAGAAGTTGCTCCAAAAGCGGGCGTTATATTTCCAAAAGCTGGTGACGACGCAGCACCAAAGGTTGTGGAGGAAGGAAAAGGAGAAGATGCAGAACACAAAAATGCAGAGCTTGACGAACTAAAAAGAGACAAAGACAAGGTTTGAGGGAAAATTGTAGAAGGTTGTGATGGTGTAAAAGGACTGGTTGAAGTAGAAATCCCAAAACTTGATGAACTAAATGGTGTAGACGTTGTGAAGCCTGTATTGGTGAAGGATGAAGTTTTTGGAGCAAACAAATTAGATGAAGTTGTGGCATTAAAAAGACTTGATGCTTGAGGAAATGTATGTGCAGAAATCAAAGGGTTTGGCTGAGAGGTAGTAATGCCAAACCCACTTCCACAAGCAAGAGTTGGACCACCTGGAAGTCGAAAAGATAACATTTTGAACTTAGCAAATGTCATTATTGCTGACAAATGTGGAAAAGTTCCAAGATACTGAAACGTTATAGCTAGAAACCACACCTTTATCCCCCAATTGATAATCCTCCCAACGGAGTTCCTCATGACTTTTTTCTTTATACGTTGGCATTGCTGATATTGACTCCAATTTCCCAGCAACACTAGTCCCAGTTCCATCATCGGGTTCATGAGTTGCAGCATATGCAACCACCCTACTGCCCTCGCGTTGCTGGCCCCCAAAAGCTAACTGCCCAAAAGCACCAGTGTTCCCAAAAGTGGTTGATTGAGCTCCTGCATCACAAATTGTAAGAATATAATACAACTACAACGATACAAAAACAAAATGAGGCATCTGACTGCTCCATTTTATTTTTTCAAAATGTAGCACCACTCATACGCATCTGGAATACTCACCAAACGGAGAACTCTGTGCTCCAAAAGGAGATGAAACGGCAAATTGACTGCTACCAAATGTAGAACTTGATTGGCCAAAGGCAGAAGAAGTTGATGGAAAGCTGAAAGATGGAGTATTGGATAAAGCAAAACCAGAAGCACTTAAAGCACCAAAAGCTAGATTGGTTGAAGTACCAAAGGTCGAGCTTGATGAACCAAAAGTCGGAGTGCTTGAAGCTCCAAATGCTCCCTCAGATCCAAACAAGGGAGAACTTGACACCCTAAATGTAGCTCATTTGCTTCCAAATGTAGGACTTGTTGTGGAACCAAAGGCTGGGCTACTTGTACCTCCAAAAGGTGGGGTGCTTCTAGCACCACCAAAGGCTGGACTACTTGTAGCACCAAAGGCTGGGGTGCTTGTAGCACCAAAAGCTGGAGTGGTGGTAGCACCAAATGCTGGCTGACTTAATCCACCAAATGTAATTGAGGAACCAAATATACTGCTCCCAAATGCTGGCTGTGATGGTTGTGTTGTACTTCCAAATGTAGGACTTGTTGTGGAACCAAAGGCTGGGTTACTTGTAGCTCCAAAAGCTGGACAAGCACCACCAAAGGCTAGAATACTTGTAACACCAAAGGCTGGGGTGCTTGTAGCACCAAAAGCTGGGGTGGTGGTAGCACCAAATGCTGGCTGACTTGATCCACCAAATGGCATGGAGGAACCAAATATACTGCTCCCAAATGCTGGCTGTGATGGTTGTGTTGTACTTCCAAATGTAGGACTTGTTGTGGAACCAAATGTTGGGCTACTTGTAGCTCCAAAAGCTGGGGTGCTTGTAACACCACAAAAGGCTAGACTACTTGTAGCACCACCAAAGGCTGGACTACTTGTAGCACCACCAAAAGCTGGACTACTTGTAACACCAAAGGCTGGGGTGCTTGTAGCACCAAAGGCTTGGGTGCTTGTGGCACCAAAAGCTGGGGTGGTGGTAGCACCAAATGCTGGTTGACTTGATCCACCAAATGGCGTGGAGGAACCAAATATACTGCTCCCAAATGTTGGCTGTGATGGTTGTGTTGTACTTCCAAAAGGACTTGTTTGAGCAAGATTGGATCCAAATGCTCCAAACACAGGATTGTGACCAAACCCAGATGAACCTGTTGAGAGATGTGTGTGCATATGGGGGAGAAAACAAAGAAAAAAATCATCAGTGACAAGAAGTTATCAAAATAACGAAACAAATAAGCTCAGAGAGATGAATAACATGTAACCAAATAACACAAGAATTGTACGGATTGAGCATCCCATTATAACTAGATCAATCTTGTTGATGAGCTCTAAAGAGGAAATGATTCCGCACGTAAACTAAAAAGCAAAGTGAACACATGCCCCTTGAAATACAAGATGAAACCAATCCATCACACAAAAATTACATCCAGAGTAGTAAAGGCATAGTAATAATCCCTATTCCACTCTCAAAGTCTTAATTCCCCTCTTATTATATTTGTCGTTTCACAAGCCAACTGCACCAATAGATGTGTACCAAATTGAAAGTTTCAACAACAATATATCCATCTTGTACAGAATGCACAATCCACTAATATCACGTATTGAAAGCATAATCCACTCATAGATTTCCAGAAAAACACTCAATGCAAACTTGAAGGGACAATGCAAATGATTTCCAATAACCATATATCATAAAAGTTAAATCAAAAGAATAAGTTGAAAAAGTGGTGAGCGAACACAAAACGAAAAAATAAAATAAAAATTAATCCATTGGCTTACCACCAAAAGGTGATGGTGAAGGACTAGAAGTTGCTCCAAAAGCAGGCGTTGTATTTCCAAAAGCTGGTGAGGACGCAGTACCAAAGGTTGTGGAGGAAGAAGAAGGTGAAGAAGCTTGAGTTGCACCAAATACACCAGTTGAAGTTCCTCCAAACATGTTACTCCCTATTTGCGCACCAAATGGGGTTGTGCTACCAAAAGGCTTGGGCAAAAGGATTGTTCTTGTGCTGCTGGTCTGCCCAAATATCAATCAAGACTCAAACGGGATGCTAGATGACTGCCCAAAAGCTGTTAAACAATATTCCACAAGTAAGATCATTTTCGCAACGCAAAAAATTACCAAGCTCGAATATTTATCAGACAATCAAACAGTATAACCGGAAGACCAGATGATAAATGCATGTCATACTCATCTTACAACGAAGCATATCACATATGATTGATGAAAAAAACACAAAGCAATTTTTAGTATCGGAACCAATTAAAATATATTGAATGCGGTTAAAATGATGCAACAAAATCTGACTCCAAGGATCAATAAAAGATATAGTGATAAAGAAAGCTTACGATTAGAAGGACCGAAAATCTTCTCTTACGATTTAGCAATCAAAACCCGGGCTATTTCCTCGATCTCGAGTTGTAAGGCATACACAACGTTAACACAAATTGCAGCACAAAAGACATATTTAACAAAGCATCGAGGATTCAAAAACACAAGAAATCCCTAAAACGCGAGTCGTATAAAACGCAAACGACAGCATTAACGCATTAAATCAGGCATTAAGCGCAATCGTAAACCGAATTACCAGAAGAACCCGAGGATTAGCGTTTTCAAAGTACCTGAAAGTGAGCGAAGGCGAAAGTAGGGATTTGGAAGGCGGAGGCGTCGGTGGTCGATCTGAACTCGACGGAGGTGGTGAGTTTTGAGATCGGAGGCGGCAGAAGGCGGCGGAGAGAGGGCGAGGGAGGAAAGTTTGGAGTCGCAGAAGGGAAAAGAGAGAGAGAGCGAGGGCGAGTTGGCGCAGCCTCCCGAACTCTCACAAATGTCAGATAGGATGTTACGGAAGGGAAGTCTGAATTGTGAATATGTAAGAGCTGAAAAGGAAAGTTAGTTGACTGATAAATATTGTATTGCTTTAACAACACGTTACTTTATTCGAAACAAGTAAAACAATCGCAAGTTAGACGACAAAGTACAAAGAGTTGAAAAAGAATAGGAGTTTAATGAAGTATCATACAGAATCTCCGGATATGTTTACTTATTTATAACGGGTGAAATTGTAAGTTAAGGAAGAAAGTACATTTTGTTGTTAACGACATGTTTACTTATTCGGTACAGGTGAAATTACGAGTTAAAGAAAAAAATAAATACAACTACAAAATAATGAATTTGAGTTGAACGAAACTACCGCATTGTTGTTAATGGCACCCAATCACAACTCCATCTCTCTCTCAAATCACTCTGCATGCACTCACTGCCTGTTCGTTCTCTTCCTGACTTCAGCTGAGGTGTGAACCTCATGGAAGAAGATGAAGCAAACGACGTCGTTAAGCTGTTTTGATTTTAAATCTTCTCAGCTATTTAATGAAACGATAAGTTTGGCAGGGAAGTTTTTAAAAGAGATGTGCAATTTTAAATGGAAAAAGCAACCCCACTTCTGGTTCGATTCTCTCACCTAACAGTAATATACACCCTATAATTTTCTAAAGCAACCCACCTTCTTTATTTGCAGACCTCTCCCCATTTTCCTTCTTTTTTCTACTTCTTTGTATTTTCTTTAGCCTTCCACAACCTACTTCTTACTTGGTTGTTTGGGTTTTTACATTTTTTTCTTCTTAGTATTGAATTTAAGAGAATTTTTTCAGTTTTGTGATGATTACACAAATTGCAAATGTCAACATGCTATATATTTGTGAAAGGCCTCTCCTCATTCAGAATTTTGGCTCCGCCACTGCTACGGAGTCCGGGCTCACAGTCCATTTTTGTAGTTAATATAAGAAAACCCATCAAAGGGAGCCATCCTTGCTCCGTGATGCTGTTTCTTCCCCATCCCCCAGTTCATTTTTCTTTCTCGTGAAGCCAGCACCGCACCCATCTCCCAACTCTTTGCACCTTCCCCTTATCTTTTTGGATGAAAAAGTTGATTCCGGATGCAGGATTTCTCTCGGAATCCGAATGCCATACATTGTTCGGAGTCAGTTTCCGGGAAAATGGGAGTATCTCTATATTTTAGGGGTCCCACATATATTTTTATTAAACATTTGAATCACATGGAATATTGAGTGCAATTCTCGCTCATCCTCTCGTTCCGCTCTCCGCGTAACCACGCCATTAAGCTCCCTCATTTCCTCCCATGCTTCCCACTCTTATTAAATAAATAACCTTTTCTGCATCCTCTTTCCAATTTTTAATCTTTCTGATTAAACAAATATGGAAATTACCATTTCTGCAGTTCTGAGGTTCTGTTTAAAGAGAACCAAATCTTCTTCTGTAAGATTGTATTTCATTTACTGAATTAACAATTACATGGATGGATATATATATAGCCTTTCTTGGCTCTTTACAATTATACCCTTAGCTTACTTAACTAAACTTTACAATCCTAACTAACCACAACTAATAACAAGACTAACTACATTTAGTTGTTCCAGATTGTACAGAAATGGATGATGTATCATCTGGGCTAATACACCCCCTCAAGCGAGAGGAGGAATCAGAATTGAAGCCAAGAGGAAGCTTGGAACACAAATAACGGAATCTGGTTTTGGACAAGGACTTGGTGTGTAGATCAGCTAATTGATCTGCACTGCAAACAAACTGCACTTTAAGAAGATGAGCTAAAACCAGTTCGCGAATGTAGTGATAGTCAAGTTCGACATGCTTAGTGCGAGCATGAAATACAGGATTGGAAGCTAAAGAGATAACAGAGATATTATCACACCATAGGGTAGGCAGTTTAGGAAGAGAGCAGTGAAGGTCACGGAGAATTTTGCAGACCCACGTGAGTTCGGCAGCGGTATGAGCCAGAGACCGGTATTCTGCCTCTGTAGAAGAACGAGCAACAGTGCTTTGCTTCTTGGCACTCCAGCTGATGAGATTGGAGCCAAGAAAAACACAGTAACCAGTTGTGGACCTCCGATCAAATGTGCAGCCAGCCCAATCAGCATCGGAGTAGGCAGAGAGATCAACAGAACCCTTAGTAAACCACAAGCCTTGGGAAACAGAACCCTTGAGAAAACGAAGGACCCTTTTAGCTGCCTGAAAATGGTGATCACGCGGAGCATGCATAAATTGACACAACTGATTAACAGCAAAAGCAAGGTCCGGCCGAGTCCAGGTGAGGTATTGAAGGCCTCCAACAAGAGACCGATATTCAGTCGGATTGGAGAGAAGAATGAAGAAAGATCCCGTGAGTAGAGCGCTGAACTTCCAGCCCCAAAAAATAGTGTAAAGGACCAAGATCCTTCACTGGAAATTGGTCACTAAGCTGCTGAATAAACTGATGACAGAGAGTGGAGTTAGGCCCAGTGACAAGAATGTCATCCACATATACGAGAACGATAACCAACTGAGGACCATTCAATACAAATAAAGAGGCATCAGAGGAGGATTGGGTGAAACCAAGAGCAAGTAATGCGTGAAACAGTTTCTCAAACCAAGCGCGAGGCGCTTGTTTGAGACCATACAAGGATTTTCTGAGCTTGCAGACATGATCAGGAAAGAGAGGATCAATGAAACCAGGGGGTTGCTGCATGTAAACATCCTCTTTTAAGTCGCCATGAAGAAAGGCGTTGCTAATATCTAATTGATTTAAGAACCAATTGTGTTGAACAGCAAGAGTGAGTAGAATTCGAATGGTAACTGGTTTAGCAACCGGACTAAAAGTTTCCTGAAAATCAATTCCTGCTTGCTGATGAAAGCCCTTGGCTACGAGCCGGGCTTTATATCGATCAATAGTACCATCAGCTTTGGTCTTGACACGGAACACCCACTTGCAGCCGACAACATTGTGAGTGGAATGAGAAGGAACTAAAGACCAGGTTTCTGTAGAAACCAATGCATTATATTCCTCCTGCATCGCAGCTCTCCAGTGAGCATACTTGGAAGCTTGTAAATAGGTGCTGGGAACAAAATCTGTAGGAACAGGGAGTGGATGTTTAGTTGCTGCATAAGCCTTAGGTTTGTAAATTCCTGCCTTAGATCTAGTAACCATGGGATGCACATTAACAGAAATGGATGATGTAGATACGTCAGAACTAGTAGGGATAGAGGCAGGGAATGATATAGGTGAAGGAGCAAGTATAGAGGCAGGAGGAGAAGCATTTGATGGTGCAAAGGGCCGCGGGCTAGAAGAAGATGAAGAAGCAGCACCTGGAGTAGCAGGTTGAGTAAACTTGCTAAAGTAAAGGTCCAGGGAAGATGAAGAAACTGGAGAAGTATCGGCAGAACCAGAGGAATGAAGAGGCAGAGACTGAAACGGATAGGCGTCTTCATTAAACATCACATGTCTGGAGATGTAGACACGATTGGCAATAGGGTCAAAACAGCGATAGCCTTTGTGCTGAAGACTGTACCCCAAGAAAATACAGCTTTTGCTTTTAGCATCCAGTTTACTATGGACATAAGGTTTTAGCCACGGGAAGCACTGACAGCCAAATATCTTGAGTTTGGAATAATCCGGCTGCTGATGAAAAAGAATTTCCCAAGGAGATAGTGTAATACCAGAGATGGGCAGGCGATTGATAAGGTAGATGGCAGTAGAAAAGGCTTCAACCCAAAATACATGAGGGACATGAGAGGCAACAAGTAAAGTACGAGCTGTTTCAACCAAATGTCTGTGCTTTCTCTCGGCACAGCCATTTTGTTCAGGCGTGTGCGGACAGCTAAATTGATGAAGAATACCATGTGTGCGAAGAAAGGAAGCAAAAGAGTGACCAGTGAACTCACCCCCTGAATCTGAACGCAGAATTTGTATTTTATTGCCAAGTAAATTTTCGACATAGTTTTTGAAGATAACAAATGTAGAAAATACATCAGACTTTGCTTTCAAAGGGAAAAACCAGCTGTATTTACTAAAATCATCAACTAGAAGTAAGTAGTACTGGAAGCCACTACTAGATTTAACAGAAGCAGGTCCCCACAAATCACAGTGCAACAGTTGAAGGCTGCGAGTTGTAGTTGAAGAAGCCACTCCAAAAGGAAGCTTGTGGTTCTTAGCTAGAGCACAGTCTGAACAGAAGAAGTCAACTGAAGATTTACCAGTCACTGCAAGCTTATTAGTAGAGATGACCCTGCGAAATATGGAAGAAGACGGATGACCTAAGCGTTGATGCCACACTTTGACTGGAGCTTTAACACTGAGTAAGGCAGAGTGTAAAGCAGGAGGAGAGGGACTAGAGCTTGGCAGGGGATAGAAACCGTCTCTAACTGGTCCCCGCAAAAGCATCCTCCCTGAAATACGATCCTTGACAGTGGATCCATAAGAGTCAAGAGTTAATGCACAATCATTATCCTTAAGAAATTGATAAGCAGACAAAAGATTATGTGTCATGGAAGGAACATGAAGAACATTCTGTAGCTTAAAAGAATGATGAGGAGTGTGCAGAGAAGAAGAACCAACATTACGAATGGATAAACCTTTACCATTTCCAACATACACCTTGTCCTCTCCAGTGTAGGGAGTAGAAGAAGAGAGATTAGCAATATCATTGGTGATGTGGGATGTAGCTCCAGAATCAATTAACCAAGGCTGAGATGGTTTAGCAGAATGCTGTGCACACATGGCAGCAAGTTTAGCTGGAGGAATTCGACCACAGATCTCGGGGTTCATGCGATCAAAGCAGTTAATGGCCTCATGACTGGTAGAGCCACAGATTTGACAGGGTACTTTGAAGGTAGAAGAACCTTGATAACTGCGCGAGCCTTGATAAAGCCGATTACCACGATGAGGAGTGAAAGGACCACGATGATTGCGATTTCCCCGATTAGAAATGAATTGACACCTAGGAGGCCTACCACGATTTGAGTTGAACCGAGAGGCTGATTGCAGTGGTGAAGATTGAGCAGCAAATGCAGAGGGAGTAGGAAGGAGAGGAGGCTGAGACTGCACGGAGAAAGCCTGGAATGGTTCAACTGCAGATGCTGAAGAGACTGTCTTCCGTCGAGCCATAGAAAGCTCCTTGGTAAGTAAGAGACCGTGAAGTTCATCCAGCGATGTAGAAGATAAGCGAAGCACGATAGAATCAATAAATGATTCAAATTCATCAGGCAAACCATGTAAGGTAGCAGCAATTAGATCACGATCTGAGACAGAAGCCCCTGCAGCATGTAATGAATCTGCAATTTCCTTGATTTGCTGTAGATAGACAGAGATAGAATTGGAGCCTTTCTGAACCAATTGAAGGCGAGAGCGCAATTGATGAATATTAGCCTCCGAAACACCACCAAAACGCTGTTCAAGTTTCACCCAAAGCTCGCGAGAAGACGAAACCCCAACCGTGAACGGAATGATCTCTTCAGAAAGAGTGGAATTCAACCAGATTAGGAGATTTTGATCCTTTTCATACCATTCTTCAAAAGCGGGATTCAGCGAGCGATCAGCCATGAGAGGCGGTGGACAGACCTCAGTTCCTTCAATCACACCGAGAAGTTTGTATCGTCGGAAAATAGGAGCAAACAACGCTCGCCATGGAAGATAATTGGAGCTCTTCAGTTTAATCGGCACCATACTGCCAATGTTGTGAATGGTCAGAGAAGTGTACGAATTCAGAGAAGGAAGATTAGAGGAGAAATTAGGGTTTGGAGTCGGAGAAATTGGGGACGAGTCTGACGGAGAAGCCATGAGTACCAACAAGAAGCAATCGACGCACAGAAGAAAGATCGGAGAAGAAAGAGTCAAGAATCAGAGTTGAAACACCAAGAATCGATCAAGAACTCAAAGAAGATCGATCGAAGTGGAAGGTGGAGACGATGCCGTGAAGCAAATGGCGAGATACCATAAAGAGAACCAAATCTTCTTCTGTAAGATTGTATTTCATTTACTGAATTAACAATTACATGGATGGATATATATATAGCCTTTCTTGGCTCTTTACAATTATACCCTTAGCTTACTTAACTAAACTTTACAATCCTAACTAACCACAACTAATAACAAGACTAACTACATTTAGTTGTTCCAGATTGTACAGAAATGGATGATGTATCATCTGGGCTAATACTGTTTGACGTACTATTCTACTGGGGGAGGTCAGGAAGGTCTAAACAGAGAGCCTTGGCTGAGACTTTTCCCACATTAGGTAAAAAAAGAACTTCCTATTTCTGAAGCTTTTTCTTTAGAGAAATACAAGTTACCCAGTTTGCAGCTGCTGCTTCTGAGTACATATCTTTGCTGTTTCCAGTGGACTTTGTTGGGTTTGTGATGTTCTTGCCAATAAAATTGGGGGACAGAAAGATTCAGACTTCAGTGGATTTTCTTTTAAGATTTTGTGAGAACTTTAGGGTGCTGAGTACCTTGTTTTGTTTCTAGATTCAAACTTCTGTTGCTGGAAATAGGTACATTTCTGAGTGCATTTCATTTCTTTTTCCTTCCATTTCCTTAATTTTTATGTTTTTTTTGTTTAATGGGATCTCTGAGCTTTTCCTTCCAAGTGTTTGGATCTTGTTCTTGCTTTGTGAGATTTGCATTTTTTGCTTTATTTGTGTTTCCAAGTTAAATATGTTAGTTTTATTGATGTTGGGTTTAATCATTTATGAGCAAGGATTGAATCTTTACATATTTGGTTGATAGTTAGAGTAGTGAGGGATCCTAATGTTTTGAATTTTGCTTTTTCTTTATGTGGGGTTTATGATTTATGAATAAAGATTGAATCTTTATGTTTTCGATTGATTGTTACGGTTAAGAGTGTGATCTTGATGAATTGTGAATGGTTATATTAATTGGGAACTAATGATTTGTGAAAAAAGGCTCGAAATTCTTGAGGTATTGGTTGATGGGTAGAATGTGATTTCTTGATGCTTTGTTCGAACTGGAACTTTTTGCAGAAAGAAAAAAATGACCATGGATTGTAGTGGTGGATCGCCAAAGCACCATTACCTAGAATCCAAGAAGAAGAGGCTCACTTGGATCTTCGGGGTTAGTGCGCTCTGCATAGTATGTTACATGTTAGGAGCTTGGCAAACCATTTCTGCCCCTGTCAATCAATCTGAGCTCTACCAAAGGTTCAGTTGTGATGAAACGTTATCTCAATCCGGGAACAAAACTTTCTCATCTGTGTCATCATCATCGCTTCACTTGGACTTCAAAAGCCATCATCAAGCGGACATCAACAAAACTGAGGCTGTCCAGAAGTTCCCACTGTGTGACATGTCCTACAGCGAGTACACTCCATGCCAGGATCCAACAAGAGGGGATAAATTTAACAGGAACATGTGGAAAAACATAGAAAGGGATTGCCCTACCAAAGAAGAACAACTTCTTTGCCTTATTCCTGCTCCACCAAAGTATAAGATCCCCTTCAAGTGGCCTCAGAGTCGTGATTTTGCTTGGTATGACAACATTCCCCATAGAGAACTCAGCATTGAGAAAGCTGGCCAGAATTGGATTCAAGACGTGGGTGACAGGTTTAGATTCCCCGGGGGAGGTACCATGTTTCGGAAGGGAGCTGATGCGTACATAGATGATATTGATGCGCTCATTCCTCTCACTAAGGGCAACATCAGAACTGCAATCGATACTGGCTGTGGTGTAAGTAGCACATATATGTGTATAGATGTACATATATGTATTAATTGATTCACACTCCTATATTGCTAGAAAATTCTGATGCACTTTCCTGTTTGGGTATTTAGGTAGCCAGTTGGGGTGCTTACCTGTTGAAGAGGGACATCGTGACAATGTCTTTTGCGCCAAGAGATACGCACGAAGCACAGGTCCAGTTTGCATTGGAGCGCGGAGTTCCTGCTATGATTGGTGCCCTGGCTTCAAAGAGGCTTCCCTACCCTGCAAGGGCTTTTGATATGGCCCATTGTTCCCGCTGCTTGATTCCTTGGATGAACTATGGTAAGTGTCTATGTCTCTCTTTCTAGTTTGCTTCAACATATTAGACTATCTCACATTACAAGAATTTTTTGGAGATGCATACTTCAAGTAGGCATGTGTGTGTGTGTGTATGTATATATCTATTCAAACCTCTTCACCTAACAGCTTCAATTAAATTTTGGATTAGATACCAATTTCATATGATGTGGTTTCGAAAGCATGTGGATTTTCTCGTGGACTATTTTTGCAGATGGTATGTATCTAATTGAAGTGGACAGAGTTCTAAGGCCTGGTGGTTATTGGATTCTTTCCGGGCCGCCTATTCACTGGAAAAAGAACTGGAGGGGATGGAACAGAACTCGAGAGGATTTGAAACAAGAGCAAGAGTCTATCGAGTCTGTTGCAAAGCGCCTGTGCTGGAAGAAGGTGATCGAGAAGAACGATCTTGCAATCTGGCAAAAACCAATCAACCACGTCAAATGCATTAAGAGCAGGAAGGTCTATAAAACACCACATATATGCAAATCAGACAATCCAGATATGGCTTGGTACTACTCCCTGAGCTTCATTCGTGATTTCGTTTATTTGATTTGGAATGCAAATTCTCCTGTACTTAACTCTGCTTAATGCGCCATGTTTTGTGCTTAAAAGGGAAAGAGACATGGAGAGATGCATTACTCCTCTACCGGAGACCAGCAATCCCAATGACGTTGCTGGTGGGGCGTTGGAGAAATGGCCGGAGCGTGCATTTGCTGTCCCTCCTAGAATCAGCAGTGGTTCAATACCAGGAATCACTGCTGAGAAACTCCACGAGGATAATCAAGTGTGGAAAGAAAGGGTGGAACATTACAAGCGTATCATACCAATTTCCAATGGAAGGTATAGGAATGTGATGGACATGAATGCTCACCTCGGTGGATTTGCTGCAGCGTTGTCAAAATATCCAGTGTGGGTTATGAACACAGTCCCTGCCAACTCAAACCAGGAAACTCTTGGAGTGATTTACGAACGGGGTTTCATTGGAACATACAAGGATTGATGCGAGGCATTTTCAACGTATCCCAGAACATACGATCTCATCCATGCTGGGGGAGTCTTCAGCATATATCAGGACAGGTAAAGCTCATTCCACGACAATATGCCTTTGGTCTTCGAGTTTTGTGACTTTGAGGCCTAATGTGGTTTGTACATTGCAGGTGTGACATAACACTCATTTTACTGGAGATGGACAGGATTCTGAGGCCGGAAGGAACGGTTGTGTTTAGGGATACTGTAGAGGTCCTGGTGAAAATAAAGGCGATTACCCACAGAACGAGATGGAAGAGCCAGTTTATGGATCATGAAAGTGGGCCTTTTAATCCCGAGAAAATTCTTCTTGCAGAGAAGACTTACTGGACTGGTGAAGAAAAAAAGAGGATAGTTGAGATGTGGTAAGTGTATTCTTTTTTTTTATTATTTTTTTTTATTTTTTTACATATGCTTGCAATTCTACTTTTTCTTCTTTTTTATTTTGAGGTTTTCTAACTCTCCTGGTGCATAATCAATGTTATGCTCTGGGATTTTGTAAAATAATTAATATTGATTCATTGAGATAGTGGAATGGCAAATCTCTTTTTAATGATAGACTCCTTATTGCTTATTTTGTGTATGTTTTTTAGATCAATCTGAATTGGTCGGCGAGAGAATTCAAACTTGAATATCTTCCAATATTCGGAAGAGAAGTATCATCAATAGCTAGTGAACTTTCGGTTGTGAAAATATTTAGCAACAAGTGTTAGGGTGTGATTAGCCTCACTGGCCAAGGGATAGGGTAAATCCATCCCCTAAAGCTTTATATATTAAAATTAAGAGTAAATTACACAAAATTACCTCAATTATAGGTCGAATCATAATTTCATACCTTACGTTTTGAACATTGTAATGTTATATCGCAGCTTTTGAATTCGTTGCAATGTCGGACCTTTAATATGTTTTTTATCAATCTAATTGTTGAATGATGATCTGGGCCTTCAATAACTGGAATAAAAAAAAGTAATTAATTATTAATTTTTTTATTCAATAATTAAAATTAATAAATAAATAAAAACTCTCACTTCCCACCATCTTCTTCCTCCGTCCCAATCTCTTTAAATTCTCCCAATTCCCCCAAATTCTCACTCAATCCCTAATTTGCTTCCAAACCCCTCTCGTTCTCCAACAACCTGAGCTGGAGATCGGGAGGTGTCATCTTCCTCGATTACTTGGCCTCCCTCAATAGCGCCTGAAGTGCATGAGGGTTGGGCTATAGTGACGATTAGTCGCTGATCGACATACAGGAGGAGCACGTCAAGGACGAGATGAAGAATCTGAAGCGGGGGATCCTTCGCGTCTAAGAGGAGGTCAAGAGGATCCAATCGGTGTCGCTCATCATCGGGCAGTTCATGGAGATGGTCGATCAGAACAACGAGATTATGGGCTTCACCACTGGGTCCAATTACTACGTCAGGATTCTCAACACCATCAATTAGGAGCTCCTCACGCCTTTCTCTGCTGCTATCTTTTCAGATTTTACAACTCTAATTTAATATTGGGTTTTAGGGTTAGAGGGATTTCTCCTCTTTTCTCTGCTTCGTATTCGATTTCGATGATGTTTCAGGTGATTTTTCTTCAAAATTTTGGAATTTTCCATCTGTTCATCTAATTAGCAAAGTATACAGGTTTATTTGCAATGAGTTATTTTGAAAAGAATGAAACCGATTTGGAAGGTGAAAATTTGGAAGAAGATTTCCGATGTCGTACGAGCTTTTTCTCCTCCTCCTTCTTCAGCAGAGGGAGCTTGAGTGGAAAATTTGAAAAGTGAAAACTTGGAAAACAATTTGGAAGGTGTTACCATTGATGCAACAAAGAGAGAGCTCGAGCTGCTTCTCCTTCTAATTCTTCAGCTTCATTTAATGAATTTTTTTCTTAATTTGTTAATGTTTTATCTAATTTTTAATCTAGTTGGATAAAGGAGTGGATTTCCTGACTGTCATGTCATTAGTTAACAGTTAACAGATAAATTGACAATTTTTTTAACGGAGATTTGACATTGCAACAAATTCGTGAGATTTGACGTTGCAATGTTTAAAAGATAAATTATGTGTTTGTTATGAGCTCTAAAGTTAAGGTGGTAAAACGTAATTTACTTTAAAATTAATTTGAATAATGGAAGGCAATCCTAAGTTCCTAACTCCTAGTATTTGAGTTAAGGTATTCAGGCTCTTAATTCACATCTGCAAGCCACTTGTAATTTAAGTGATTAATAATAAGGAAGTTTAATAAAACACTCTCAGTACTGTTTACTTTTAACGAAAAATCGTTTTTTTACCTTTAATTGTTACTATTCACTATACATTTAAAAGTGATTTTTCGTTAAAATGAAAGTTTTCAAGTCATTTTCGGTATTTTTTCTTTAATAATATTAACTTATCTATTCAATTTTTCCCTATTCAAGATTATTATAATGTTGATTAAGGTCTTGGACTTGTTATGAGACTATAGGAGTCATCAGCCAAGTAATAGGTTCTCGAAAAATAACTTATAACTCAAGAGATTAAAAATATTTATTCATTTATTTAAGATTATATGTTTGACTTTATCAAATTGATCTTGAAAGTTTTGTGGAGGAAATTAATTTATACGAAACGGGTTTAGCTGCTAGCGTGGCGTCCAAACCAACAAATTGCAATGACCGGATGTTATGCAAACACATTACGTAATGAGAAACGTAATAAAGTCGTATTATCCTTAATGACATGTTTATTTAAACGAAATTAGTGAAGTCACGAACATGTGAAGTTGAAAAGGAAGGTGAGTAGAATGAAAAATATTGTATATTTGTAAGGCCACGTTACCCAATTCCTTCGAGTCCCAATTCGGGTGGGTCCCACCCTTCCTTGTTGCTTCCTCTTTTTCGATATGCAACCTCTTTTCTTCACAGCACTCGGCTGTTTTTTCTTTGGAAGGTGATAGAGTTTTTAATCGGGTGTACACTCCATCACCTTCTGTTTGTTTGCCTTTATTGGCACTGTCGTCGGTGGCTTCTCCACCGGCTTCTTTCGTCTACTGGTTGCAATCGGTACAGGGGTTGTTGCAGGTTGTACCAGTCACCAAATTCTTCGTTTATGGGCGGTGGCTGCTTGATGGCGGTTCAGGGCGTGGGTTTGTGCTGGCGCGGATGCTCTGCGGTGTTGGAGCATTGGTTGGTCGGAGTGATGGACGGATTGTGATGGCGGCTCTCGACATTGTCGGTAACAGAGGGGACAAGGTTCTAGGTAGTTTTGTCTGTGTTTGTCTTGGGCCCTTTTACTTGTTTTGGGTTCTTTTGTGTGTACTGTTCAGGTCCACCGTTTTGTTTTGTATTTATGTAGTGTATGGATCTCTTTGTCTCTTTGTTCGGCCTTGGGCCCTGGAATATAATGTCTAGTTTTTCAAAAAAAAAAAAAAGAAAAAAAAAAAAGAAGATGAGTTGAATGAAAGTATTGTATGGTCTTTAACGACCTAATTACTTATTTGGAACCGGTGAAACTGTAAGATATGGTAGAAAGTAAGTAAAGCTAAGATGGCAAATGTGTTCAATGAAAGTATCGCTTGTTGTTAATGACATCTTTACTTATTCGGAACAGGTGAAATCACAGTCAGAGAAGAAAGTAAGTACAACAAAAAAAGAAAATGAGTTGAATGAAAATACCAGATTGTTGTTAATGGCATGCTTACTTATTTGGAATGAGAGAAATTTCAAGTAAGAGAAGAAAGTAAGTACATTTAAAAAAGAAAATGAGTTGAATGAAAGTTCTGCATTGTTGTTAATGACAAGTTTCTTTATTTAGAACGGGTGAAATCACGAGTTAGAAAAGAAAGTACAGTTAGAAAATATATAAATTGGATGAAAATACCGTATCATCCATACTAACATACTTATTTGGAAGAGTAAACTATCGATTTCCTCCCTGAATTTTCACTTAGCTTTCGATTTCCCCCCAAAACTTTTATATTGGAAAATTAAGGGCTCAAACTAATTTTTTTAGCCAATTTGCCTCCTTCCATTAGTTTTTCATATATTCCATTCATATTTCTGTTAAATGAGACCATGTACACAACATGTGAGAATAGTTAAGTCATTTCACTCTATGATTCAAAACTGAAAATAAATAATAAAAAAAAACTCTCTCTATTTTTTTTTCCGCTAATTCCTATCCTCAATCTAATTACTAAAGAATCAGCTTGAGCCTCCATTTGGTTAGCATTTGCCAATTATAACTTGTAGATGATGCGTTCAACAATTTTTGAATTGGTTGGTTACTTCCTTGCAGTTGTTTTAGTCAGTTGGTCGTCCCATATCTTTTTTTTTTTTTTTTTCAAGTTTTGGATGAAAAATCTTGTAATACCACTCTGTAGATTCTAATACTCTCCATGGGATGTGTTGTGTTTTTTTTTTTTTTTTTTTTGTTTACATTGTAGGGATTTGAACCTTGGGCCTTTTATTATTTTAACAAAAATAGATTTTTAATTATGTGTTTTTATTTTTGTAGCTAAGCCTAATTTATTCACAATAGAGATTCACCACGGAGGTCATCTTAAGGATGGAAAGTATGTTGGTGGTCTTTGTACAGTGGGTGGACAACTTCGACGCTGACTTAATGTCTATGCTAGACATATATGATGTGGATGTATCACTTGGCTACAATCATTTACAAACAGGGTTTCACTACAAAGACAAAGTAAATGGGTTTGTCCCTCTTATGTTAGTGAATTTGTTTCTCATATACCTTCATTTAGGGTTCAAGTTTTATATTTGACAAATAACGGTCAGTGGGGTGATGGTTGGGATAATTGGTTTGAGACAGAAATGTTGGCAACTAACTTAGGCAACCATCTTGTAGATGCTACGGTACAGTGTGAAAAAGGTGTGAATGTTGAAGCTAGTGTGAATCAAAGAGTTGATGTAAAAATATTTGATGTAGATGCTGATGATGAATATGAAAATGAAGATGATGATGTTGATGATGTTGATGATGATGATGAAGTGGGATTAGAGCGTGATATGGAGGAAGATGATGGTGCAAGAGAGGAAAGTGAAAATAACTTTGAATATGTTCGACTTTGATTATGTGCAATCTGAAAATGATACCGAAGCCGTGAAAGATGATACTCTATTTGAGAGGTTTGTGGTTGATGAGGCATCGCATAAAGAGCCTGGTGAAATTTCTACTGATGAGTACAACTTAGAGGAGCTGGTAAGTCTTGATCAAGGTCTAAAATATCCATAATATCCCAATATTTTCATCGAAATTTTCGTATTTTTGGACTACTGATATTTCCGATATCATCGATATTTCCATCGAAATTTCCGTGTTTTTTAAATTTCTATATTTAAAAAAACACCAAGGGGATTCGAACCCCTCCCATTTTACTCCTTCAACACCTTGACCACTATATCACTTATGTTTTTGTGAAAATATGCTAAAATATTTACATATTTTCTACACTCACAATGTTTGTCAGCTCGCTATATAATCAACTTAAATCAGTTAAATCCATCATAAAATGCATTTCCTTCCAATTTTTTGTGATAAACTAATAGATAATTGACTAAATAAACATCCTGTAAAGTTTCAATAAAAATTTCCAAGTTTTTTTTACAATTTCCGTGGTTTTTATTCAATTTTTATCGATATCGATAATATCCCGATATTTCCATCGAAATTTCCGTGCTTTTGGACTACCGATATTTTCGATATCATCGATATTTTAGACCTTGGTCTTGATGAAGAGGAGCCTTCAGATGAAGAAAGTATTGTTGTGAAAAAGGAATGAGAGGGAAAAATAAAATTGAGGATAGGAATTAGCGGGAAAAAAAATAGAGGAAATTTTTTGTTTATTTATTTATTTTCAGTTTTTTAATTATTTTTAAGAGTGAAATGACTTAACTATCCTCACATGTTGTGCACTTGGTCTCACTTAACAGAAATATAAATATGGATGGAATATGTGAAAAACTAACGGTAGAGGGCAAATCGGCTATAAAAATTAGTTTGAGTCGTTAATTTTCCAATAGAAAAGTTCAAGGGGAAAATCGAAAGCCAAGTGAAAGTTCAAGGGAGAAATTGATAATTTACTCTATTTAGAATGGGTGAAATTGCATAAGAAAATTAGTAAAGGCAAAAAAGCAAAAGAATTGAATGAAAATACTCATTGTTGTGAATAACATGTTTAATTCATTTGGAATTATTGAAATCGCAAGCCAAGAAATAAAGTAATGTTGAAAAGGAAAATGAGACGAAGGTATTGTTATTATCTTTAACGACATATTAACTTATGACAACTTCGATCGAGGGTGTTTATGAAAATGTATAATTTCAATAACTATTCCACATAAGTAAACACCTTATAATTTCACCAGCAACTACTGCTCAATTAACTAGAGAGGGCGAGATTAGACTTGAAAAAACTATATAATCATTTGAAATTTCATGTGTTTCTTTTCTTCTAACTCAAATCTTAGTAGTACCGATTTTCGTAGTCGAATCAAGAAACTCAACTCTAATACTAACCATTCGAAATCTCTTCTCCCTAATAGCTTCTAACAGTCAAGTACAACAACATTTCAGATTAAACACAACATACAATTTTTCACGTCAGAGGCATGGTCGAAAGTCCATATTGAATCCACGGTGCTGCTCCACCACGCTCGATTGACATCTGAGGCCCTGAGGAGCTTTGAGTAAACAACGGAATATCATTTGTTTCCCGATCCATGTCCAATGTTTATTAGAAAGTTTCAAATGACAGAATCTACAGAGGGACGGGAATGAATGACGAAACACTAAGACATTCACAGCTAATGTGATTAGAATTGTTTCTCCATAACAAAAAAGTAAACTCAAAACTATTTGTTAGAGGGAGGGAATGAATGATGATGTACTAAGACATTCACAGCTAATGAGATTTGGTTCATCTCACAATGTTTTTCCAATGACAGTGAATGCTATTTAAGTTCAATCAGAAGACATACCACTTTTTGTTTCTTCGAATTTGGATCAAGAACAACGGCAGTCAATATTACATGTAAACATGCACGGGGGATAATATTAAGTACAAGAGATAACTTACAACTGTCCGAAATGATTCTGACCAAGAATGCCTGCTGAACTACTGAAGCAACCTGCGTCTCATACAGAGGCAAAGGCAACCAATTCATAAGAGTCAGCACCATCAACTGAACAGGAGCTGATAACACCTCAACGAGCATGAAAAAACACACGCTAGTGCAAGACAGAAAAATGAAGAATCGAACATACCCATATCTCCCAACTGGTAATATTCCCATCTAAGTTCCTCGTGACTTTTATCTCCATAAACCAGCATGCTCGATATTGACCGCAATGTACTCACTTCACCTCCTGTGCTCCCACAGAGAGAGAGAGAGAGAGAGAGAGAGAGAGAGAGAGAGAGTCTTCAGTCATTACAGGCATTCAAAATAATGGAGTAATTGCGCATATAAAGATGACTCTCTAGCAATTGAACTCAAGAACATGTTAACCAAATAACAAAGAAATACCGCAGATAACCAAATAACAAAGATATAGAGGTTATTGACAAGCGACTAAAGTGGAAACTACAAAATATAATACTTGTCAATTAAATGGCACCTCTATTCCCCAACTGATAATCTTCCCATCTAAATTCCTCGTGACTTTTATCTTCGCAGACAGGCATCCTCGATATTGACCAAATTCTTTCTAACGCTCCAACTCCTGCGCTTCCAAATGTAGAGAGGGAGTCGTCAGTGTTTACAGGTTTTCCAAACAATGAACTAATTGAGCACAGACATATGACCCTAACAAATACATATAATTTGCTTAACAGCATCAAAGTCCGGTAGGTCTTTGTTCCATTCTCTAAGACTCTAATTTCGTTTCTACTTCTTTTACGATGAGAACTTACATGCACATGAGGTGCCACGATGGCGGTATCTCGACAATCATGTAATTTCTTATACAAGCAAGTACAAACTACGTAAAACGCTATAATTTGAGTGAACAATTGTCTCCTTAAATACAAAACAATTCAAATCCTTACACAAAAAACTATACATGCAATAAACATTTAGCTCTTCCAATTTTAAAATCCTAACTGTTTAAACAACATATCCAATCTTATAGAGAAATCGCAGTATCAAACAGTTGAAGGGAAATTAAATAAACTGGAAATTGCACTTTAGTCCTGCAGAGAAAACAGAATTGGAAGAAAGCCCCAACAACCTCATCTATTTTCAGTAAAATCTCAATATTATCCAACAGTTGCAATGCAATTCAGAAGAATCGTCATCGGAGCTTACCAACCAACGTGTGCTTAATTCCATCCACCATAATTCTCATCCACTTCTCCCTAAAATTCCAAACAACAGCGCCTAGAGACTCGAGCCAATCGGCCCCGAACACCACGTCGCAATCCGGCAGCGGAGAAACGTGAAAGTCCGAAACGTACTCGTATTCTTCAATCTCCACCCGCAGATTCGACACGACGTCGTCTGTTCTCGCCGCCGTGCCATTTGCAAGCGGAAAAGAAGGGGAGACATTCCGGTCGACTTCGAGGCCGAGTTCACCTACTATAGATGCGCTTATGAGGTTCAGGGCGGATTCGGAAGCCACCGACACAAGGATAGTTCGACCGCCGATGAATCCGACGAGTCGCATTGGTTGCGGCCGAGCTCTGGTTTCCATGGCGTCCGGTTTCAGAGGGAATGGAGGTTTTCCGCGGTGGGATTAGGGAACTAGGACAGCTGAGCTTTCTGAAATGTGGATTTGGCGGTAAAATGTTGAGGGAAGGGAGGAGAGCTTTTAGCTCCCGCGAATCATGGGAATGTCAGAATTCGGAGAAAGCACAGAGGTTTCCTAACTTATAATTTTGGCTATAATTTGAAAGAATAATTGTATGGTTTGAAATTTCTGGGCTGGGCTCCTAGACTTTAGGTGAATCAAATTGGACTATTTTAGGGCCCAGAACAATTTCATGAGCAGTTGGTTAATCTAACGGTCCAACTTTAAATTATTATTAGTTTTTTTGTTTAATATTTATATATTTATTGAATTTAATGGCTTAAATCGAATATAATCAAATCTAATAGTTTAAAAAAAATAAATCTAACGGTCCAAATTTAAATGTTGTTTGTAATAAGTTTATATAGTTTATCATGATTTTCATGTATTGATTCAGTGATTTTTCAAAATTTATCAGAATTTAAAATTTTTTTGGTTAAGATGTTCATAAAATTAATTTAGGATAGTCTATAAAAAAATTTTAAAGTTAATTAAAAAAAGCCTAAATTCATTCTTTAATAATTTGGGACTAAAATTTTAGGTCATAAGAGTTGGAACAGAAAAGCTGTTTCTGAGTTAAAACCCAAATTTTATGGGCTAAATATTTTTAGGTTTATTTAGGTTTTCGGGCAGGGTTAGAGATGGTCTAACTACATCGCTTGTAAAGTTAGTCACTAGTTAAGATAGTGTATTCATCTCCTTCCAGCTAAGTTCAAATTATCTTTTCTATAACGTCAAGCAGGTTAAATTATTGCATTATAAATCAAAACTAACAAAATTTATCGTGTTGTTTACTTTATTCATATTTTTTTTGTTTCAACTGGGTATATATGTGTATATTGCAGCATTGACATTTTGGGAGAAATACGACCTCGAGATTTAAGGTTAGGGTTTTGGGATTAGTATTCATATTATACGTTAAATCTTTATATATAAAGTCAACAACCCCTTTTAGGGTCACAAGATTCACCAAAAAGATTTAGACAAAAATGCCTCCAAAACAAAAATTTCAAAAGCAATCCAAAATAATGCACATATATTTTTGTCATTTTAACAGTATTATTTTAATAATTAATTTTTTTTGTACAATTTTTTTTAGATTAGTACCTCGCAATATGCTAGCAATAATGTGATTCAATTAGTTGTTCATTAAATATTATTTTCTCTATTTTTAAACACGTTCAAAACAGCTTAAGATGCTTGTAATGCCGATTATAAAAAAAAAAATCTTTCGCACACACATAATAATGTAATTAAATTAGTTGTCAAATGATTATTTTTTTTTTGGAACAAACGATATTATCTACACTAAGGGGGAGTGGGGTGGGCTTAGCCTCATAATGGGTTAGCAATAATGTGATTCAATCAGTTGTTTATTAAATATTATTTTCTCTATTCTTAATGTAAATTCAACATAATGTATATGAAAATTGAAAGACCGATTTTATATGTGAATTCAGCTGCTTTGATTGGTTTGTGAGGTGTTTTTTCTAGCATGATCTAAGATTATTCATTTACTTCAAATATTTGACTTTTCTTTTGTCAATTCACGCATATAAATACATTTAAAACGTGTAAGTCACGAGAATGCCGTGATTCAAAAAATGCCTTATGCACACGCGTGAGCGCATGCATGAAGGCCAGTGATAATTTAATTTGAGCATAAGATGTAACAACAACATATATCAATTTATTCAAAATTATTTTCGACTCTAATACACACGTACACGATCATGCTAGATACAAACATAATCTAAACTACATGTTAATGAAACCCTCTTTGTCAACCAAAAGAGGGTGCAAAAACATTTTTATCTTATGTCATATACTAAAATAATGGATAATAAAGTAATTTTGTACAAACTAAATTTTATATATTTTTTAAAAGTATCACCTACAAGTGATCTTAACAAATCTCTAAAACTTATTGAGCATTTTCACTCTCTCTCTTTCTCTCCCTTTCCTCATTTTGAAAACAAAAATAAAAAAATTATCCACACACACAAAGTGTGGAAGCATATGCTAATGTCTTTTAATATAAGTGAACTAATAACACTATCTTAAGACTATAGAAATGCCACACGATGCTACCATCAAATCTTAAGAATTTACCAAGAAACTTATTTACCTTTAATAGGATAATTCTATTTTTTATATATTAGAGATGGCCATAGACAACAAAACAAAACCTATGACAAGACATTGAGAGCATGACATTGTATAGTAAGCAAATATAAAGAACTTACTAATGTTATTAAAATTGGAATGAACGAAAACAAAAAAAAGCAGGTTGTGCAATGTCGATTTTTAATTTGTTTAACAAAATATCATTACCGTCGTACCCAATCATAAGAAATACGAGGTCGAAATGCCCCAAATGCCCCTAGTAAATTCCCTCTCTATAGTGCACTCCCCTCCCTCTCCTTCCACTTACCAAAACCTAAATCTACAAACTCTCAGTTTCATAGCCGTCGGCCTCTTGCTTCTGCTCGACTCTACAAACTCTCAGTCTCATAACCGTCGGCCTCTTGCTTCTGCTCGACGTGGATGGCAATCCCTCTTTCAATTTTTCTAGCCTTCCTCTTTTATATTCTCATTAATTGTTGCTTATTTATTTTTTGTCTTAGTATTTCCGTCAATAAGTGTCTCCTTAATATGGTTATTTGTGAGTCTTTCTTCGTGAGTATTTTAATATTGTGTTGCTAAGTGTTGACTACAAAAACTACCTAGCCTACACGGTGCGCATGCTGAGTAATTAATAAGCTAACTACGTCATTCAATTGTATGCGGGGCGTGCCAACTCGTCGGTCGAGCTCGACCGAGGAGTAAAATGTATTGATGTTGTGTTGATGCGCGCGGCTGACTTCTATGTCCAGTGATTGCGGCCGAGGAAGGAACACGTCCCGGCCTCTGGATCCTCAAACCTGAAGACAAGGCTGCTACTCTTGCAAAGTTCATGGCTTGTCGTCGTCGGATTCGGCCACAGTAACTGTATTCGTGAAGGTGAATTCACGCCGAATCGACACCAAGGTATAGGGGCACAGATACTCGAAGCAGATATATGTCTTGATGGTGAATATGGTTCGGCCGTTGGAGTGCCGAACACTGAATCTTACCGGCGAGTATCCAATCATAAACCAACTCGGCGTTCAAAGTGCCGAGCCTCAAATTTGTAACACCTCACTTCGCCGAGAAGGCTAATGAGATGACCTCTACCAACAAGGATTCGAAAACCCCTGTCGACCGAGACTTGGATAAGTAATCAGTCGACCTCGACACAGTGCTGTTTATCCAAACTGAAGATGCTCCAAGGACGGCTGATTCTACGGTGGTAGTGCTGTTTATCCAAACCAAGGTCTAAAATATCGATGATATCGGAAATATTGGTAGTCCAAAAACATGAAAATTTGAATGGAAATATCAGGATATTATCGATATCGATAAAAATTGAATAAAAACTATGGAAATTGTAAGAAAAACTTGGAAATTTTTATTGAAACTTTGCAGGATGTTTATTTAGTCAATTATCTATTAGTTTATCACAAAAAATTGGAAGGAAATGCATTGCATGATGGATTTAACTGATTTAAGTTGATTATATAGCGAGCTGGCAAACATTGTGAGTGTAGAAAATATGTAGTAATTAATGAAAGAAGTTTAAACACACTATAATCATTTATATATAATGAATTAGTACAATATTTTACACTTTATACATTGCATGGTAAGATACATGATTGACTTAGTACCACATAGAGTTCCTATGAGGTTCAAAATTTTCACTATCTTCATCATCTCTATGTGTAGAGTAAGTGTATTGTGAAGAATAGTCATCAAATGATAAATCCCCAAAATAATTTTGCATGTAATTGTTAACATGCCACCCATATGGATCCGAGATTGGTTGACGTTGTCCATAAGCAAAATCATTTGAAGATTGAGTCTCGGATTCTTTCCACCCATATAGATCTGAGATTGGTTGACGTTGTCCATATATATAGAAATATAACTACAACTAATTAGTTAGGTGAGTGAACGTGGTGAGTAGTTCAAAAGTAGATACTTGAAAAGAAATTGTCAAAGATTTATTGTCATGTGCAAATTTGTTTCTTACAAAAAGAATTCAAAACAAAACCATATATATAAATATTTTAGCATATTTTCACAAAAACATAAGTGATATGGTGGTCAAGGTGTTGAAGGAGTAAAATGGGAGGGGTTCGAATTCCCTTGGTGTTTTTTTAAATATAGAAATTTAAAAAACACGAAAATTTCGATGACATCGGAAATATCGGTAGTCCAAAAACACAGAAATTTCGATGGAAATATCGAGATATTATGGATATTTTAGACTTTGATCCAAACTGAAGATACCACCGGTTGCCTTCACAGTGCTGTTTATCCAAATTGAAGATGTGTTAGCGAAAAGGAAAATAAAATCTCAAAGTTGAGAGGTTTCGCGTAGAGCGAGGGTTTGCGCAAGGCCGATTTGTCTGTTCAATTGGAGGTCCCCTCTCAGCTTTCAAAGCCTTGTATTTATAGAATTCGTAGCGCTCAATTGCTAAAATAGATTCTTCCAGTTCCACTCTAACTCTTCTGCATCCGGATATTGTGATTAAAACCCTTTGATAATATCACCTCGCCTTAGTCAAAGTGTCAATGTCGTGCTCCTCTTATCTTTGTAGAGCACCAATCTACTCCAATTTGTATCATTATCTTAATTGGATAGATAATTAATTGGAAAGACAGTTCCTTCCCAAAACAATCACCTTACTTTTCTCAAGAATATGTATCCCCACACGTTGCAGACGCCTATCCCATTTGCAACTCAAATTCATCCCATCTGCAAGTTAGTCTTTTGATTTGATAATGCCTGACAACATCCTTCGTCATCTTAAAAAAGCCTAGCCTCCCTAAAGACCTAGCCTCTTTAGGCTTATTAAATGTCATCATCACATCACTACCAAAAGCCATCTCTATTGTTGTGCATGACCAAATGAATTTCAAATTCATTTTAAGTTTTCAAGTGCCATTAGACATTCCAAATCAATTCGAAATGTGCTGCTTATTTGGAATATAAATCGCATCCTATTTATCTGGTTTAAAAAGATGCCAAGAAGATAATTATTATGATAAAATTCATAATATTATCCTTTAGCAAAAATATCTTCATTTTTCATCCGACGGTTGAGAACCATGCTCACTCATCGGCCTCGATTACTCGGATCGATGGTGTAAAATTGGGTCCAAACAGTAAGTTATTGGCTGCTCCTGAGATACTTTGTTGAAAGCGATATCATTGTTGATGGTGTTGCACATAAAAGTCATGGTAGTATGGACACTAGTTGATTCATAGTAAGTTCCTCTTTAGAGTCGGCACTAGTCGTTGTCAAACCGTGAGCTCATGTTCGTTATATCCAAGGCTTTGTGTGTAGAAGTTCATAAAATGTTAATTCGCTAAATGTGGAGTTTCTCTAGCTTTGGAGTGCCATCTTAGTGCTCTCAGTTTGTGTGTAAATGATTTCAAGACCTGGATGCGTTTCTTTGCTGATTATCGAGTCTGTCTCGCCCTTAAATCCACTTGTACCGATGATTATTAGTTTCGCTAAGTTAGCCTTTTATGTTTTTGTTAAAGTTTCTCTGGGTTGAGGATCTATTGAATGTTATCTTAAATGCGCTCTTTGATATTCCTATCAATTCTTAACATCATTATATAATAAACTGCTATAGTTTTGTGTAAAAAAAAATCTCACTAGTAAGTGAAATGGTAATTTATACAAAAAATACGATAATTCTACTAAATTACGCTGGTTTAGCCAACTTAACTAAACTCATATCTGACAAATTAAACTATATATTCAACGATTCTTCATCTAAAAAATGATACTCACTCTTTTTCTCCCAGTACACACCTTTGTTTAATTATGTACGTTATTTTCGTTTAAATTATCCAATCTGATGGCGAGAAATTAAAAAATAATGAGAGATTCTTTGCACTTAGGTAATTTGCCCGATTCCATTTTTTCTACAGCAGTTTTTTCAAACAATACAGCGTTGGGTTAATCGAAGTGTTTTACCGTCTGGTAGATTCAATTTTTCTTCGGCCAATTTCGGCTCTCACTTGTATCGAAATGCACCGAAGAAAAATTGTGGTAATTTGGGTATTTCCCGTCGACAAGGCAGCGACATATCGTATGCAATGATGCATCGAAAATTACAATAAAAATAAACTGGAAGCAAAAAACAACTGCTGACCATTTCTCCAATTATTTTAATCCTCCGACGTTAAAAACAATTAAAGCCTGCAAGATTAGAACGGCGACGTTTTTGTCACCTTGTTTTCTGTCGGCTTCTTCGATTCCCAGATTCTTCAGCTATCCTATGAGTATAAATCGACGGCCAATCCGTTCTCTGACGGTTTCAATCAGAGACCGAAGCAAAACGACGACGGTTTAGTAAATGGGTTTGCGCGAACAAAACGACGGCGTACGGAAGAGGAAGAAGTCGTCGACGAGGGGGCACCACCGGTTCGTGGGGGTGCGGCAGAGGCCGTCTGGGAGGTGGGTCGCGGAGATCAAGGACTCTCTGCAGAAGGTGAGGCTCTGGCTCGGGACTTTTGACACCGCGGAGGACGCGGCTCGTGCCTATGATGATGCTGCCCGAGCGCTCCGCGGTTCCAACGCCCGAACTAATTTCGAGCTGCCACAGAGTAGTGGGGCCGGAAATGGTGGCGCGGGCGCGGCGGAGAATGTGCCTTTTTCGTTTGAGGCGGTGTGTGGGAATGAGGTGGAAGCTGAGGGGTTGCTGGGTGCACTTAGAGCTAAGCTGCAGGATGGTAAGGTGATAAATTGTGTGCTTCCACAACCACCACGAGGAAATAGTGGCACTAAAGCGGAGCCGTCTCCGGTTGATCCACGTGGTGCGGTGGCGGAATCCGTCAACCTGCCACCGCCCCACAAGGAGGATCCAATTGTATTAGATAATCAGTGGCAACTTCAGGTTCACCCAGCACCATCAAACCAAACCATGGTGTGGGCCAACGAGAGTCAAGTAGCATATGAGCAAGAGCATAATTGGTCCACGTGGCAGCATAACAATATGCCGTATGTACCAGAACAGTGCTCTATGGAGCTTCCGTTGCCGGCGGTGGGCACGCAGCTTCTGTCGCAGATTGATGGTAGTGGTGGTGGTGGTGATGGTGGTTGGTGTTCAGATCAGCAGCAGTTTTTGCACTGTGACGGTAGCAATTGGGGAGGAGCTAATGCCAATTGGGATCCTCCTTTTTATGCCTCCTCTGTGCTGGGGTGATGGGATCATATCATATAAGTAATCTATGCAATTCTTTGTGTTTTACCATATTAACATTACAAGCTAGGCTTTGCAGGCTAATCAATTCTATCATGTACGTGCCCCAATAAATTATAAACCCTACTAGGGTACGCATTTCCGACCGTCATTCATAAGTAACTCACAAAAGTGTGAGATCTTTTGTATTTTTAGTGTGAGAGTTAGTTCAATCAAAATTTCTCTTGTTTGCGTGTTTGTTTGCGTGTTGCAGTAGTCAGTGACTACATTAAAGAAGATGTAATCGATATTTGTACATTTATATATGGTTTAGTTAGTAATTTTTAATGTGTATTAAGCTTCGGATTCTAGTGATTATTTTCTTACGCATGATTTTTGAATTTGTCAAAAAATTACCGACATGAAAAGGAATTTTACTGAGAAAAAAGAACTGCAAAATTTGGCATTTGGTCACATTTCTTGCTACATCAATTCCATCAAACAAGAAACACCTAAGTAATGCTACTTGTAGGAGGTATGATAACGAAATGCGTCTTTCTTGGAATTCAATCCTCCTTGTTTCGCCTGCGCGCTTGTGACAACGAAAAAGAAGAAGAAGAGCCCTGCAGAATGAAAAGATTGCAGTAAGGTGTGAGTGCAAAATTCATTTTAGATCGTGCCGGAGAAATGAATAGTGATTAACTGTTCATTAGAAGCGTCATCCTCACCGTTCGATCATTTTGGCATTAGATCAGCCACACCCCTTTTACCTGGAGGAAAAGAGCAAAGTGAATGTTAGATACAGAAACATCAATTTCTTTGATGTGAGGTTTAACATTAACAAACTAAACTATTACTCGACAAAAATTAACACACGAAAGATGGCAAGATAATGAGAAGGACCGGGATTAAAACCCTATCAAAGCAAGCTTAGGACACGACTTTAAGTACTCAAAAGTATAATGCCTCTATGAATCTTAAAGGGAGTAACATAAAAATCTTCAATAATTGAAGGGAAAAAATGGATAGATATAGCTGTTTGTGTGTAGCACTAACCTCTTTGGGGAAAGGGAGTTGTAGACCCACCAACAGAAATTGTATTTTGTTCGGTAGTAGCACACTGGGGTCTTGTTTCAACCCGCAAAGTGTCTAAGATGGGAAAGGTGCAGAACAACAAATTGGCTGCTCAGGCAAGAAAATAGAGAAAAAAGTTAACCAATGATCATCAATTAAAACCTTTTACGATTAAAAGTAAAAACTAAAAATAAAAACTTACAGCTCCTTGACTAAAACCCATTAGGCTGCTTGTAGCACCAGCAGCAGTGGAGATCCCCAAACCAAATGTAGGACTTGTTGTCGAACCAAAGTGTGCAAAGCTTGTAGTACCAAAAGCTGGTGTGCTCGCAGTGTCAAGGGTTGGGATACATGGCGAATCAAAGGGAACAAACAACCAGAAACCTGCACATTAATTTCTGTACTTCAAAAATCAAGATAAAATAAATTTTGCAAGGAAAGAATTCTAGCAAGGTTAACAATCGCATACTTAGAAAGTGACGTTGTATGCAATTTCTAATAACCATATTTCAGGCTTACCAATAATTGATGATGATGGGCTAGGTGTAGAAGATGCTCCGAAAGGAGGCATTGTATTTTTAAAAGTTTGTGAGGATGAAGCACCAGTTGTTGTGGAGAGAGGTTCTGTGCCAAATACACAATTCTGACTGCACCTGCAGAAATTGGGAGCAGAAGCATTGTTGGGAGAAAACCGGAAACATTCTTAAGTTACTGAAAAGTTTTAACTAGAATTCATACCTTTATCCTCCAAACGGAGTTCTTCATGACTTTTGGCATCAAGGACTGAGGCTCCACGTTTTGTCAAATTCGGATACCAATTTTATTGAATATTTAATTCAAGAACCAATGCTACAAGTAGCTCCTAATGCTTCAATAATCTCTTTCAGTAAATCACTATTGAGAGAAATTGCTTAGATACAAGTTTAATTATCAAAGCAAACAATTGCAAAAGCTATAACAAACAATTAATTAACACATTATAATCTGATAAACGAACAAGAACCATAAAAGTTAGAGTTTTACAAAGTACCTAATCGGTGTGAGTGAGTGAAATTGAGATTGATCGAACTATGAGAGAATGCGAGGGCTAGAGAATTAGGGTTTTTGATTTGAAGAGATTCACAGAAATATATACAGGTGAATAGTTAATGTTCAAAGTAAGAGAGCGCGGGAGGTTTTAAGTTTGCTTGTGTTGCTTGTGTTGCACGAAAGAAAGGGCGGAGAGCGGGAGGCTTACGTCAGTATTTGCAATAATAGCATTCAAATTAGGTCCGTATAGAAGAAATATATTCACAAATTATTATATTAATATATATTTTTATTATTTTAAATTTATGGAAAAATATTTTAGATGCATGGAAAATTCAAATAAAAATAAAAGAGGTACGAAGAAATATATATTTATATACAAAATGTCCTATAAACTACAGTACTAAGGGGAGGGGAGATGGTTTGAATCTGGGACACGATAAATTGAAGAGGAATTGCCCTAATCACTGGGGCAATTTACCACTTGCATAGTGATTGACAATCTTAAAGATGTAATCAATATTTGGAAATTTATATATTGGTCTTGTTAATAATTTGTTAAGATGGAAATTGTAGAACTTATTTCTTTTCAATGATTTTTATTATGTCAAGGCTCATAAAAACCTGAACAGAAATTGTACTGAAAGAAATGGAACTGCAAATTTGCCATTTAGTTTTGGTCACAATTCTAAACTAGTTACATCAATTCTATTAAACAAACAAAACACACAAGTAATGCTACTTGTAGGATGTAGATTTTGCTAGACTCGTTTCTTCTTTGAATTCAATCCTCGTTTGATCGCTTTGCCTGCACATTTCACCATGAAAAGGAAGACGAAGAACCCTGCAAAAGGAAAAATATTGCAATAAGATGTGTGAGCACAGATTCGCATTAGATCGTGCTGAAAAACGATATAAGAGTTCATGAGATGCATCATCATCCTCACCTTTCGATCATTTTCCTCACGACTATGCATGCTTGAATTTCTTTCAATCATCATCTGCAGCCTCCTCATTTCCTGGCAAAAAACAATGACAAAGTGAATTCCACATTCAGTAACATCCCATTCTCGTTAATGTGAGGTTTAACACACTGAACTATCACTCAATAGAAATTAACACGAAAACTAAGTTTGATTGATGCTAAGATAATGAGAAACTTAGGGCAAGACGGATGTACTGAGGAACTTTTATTACACATAAGTATAATGCCTCCATGAATCTTTAGGGAGTACAATAAAAATCTTCGATTGAAGGAAAAGATTGATACAGCTATTTGTATGTGGCACTAACTGTAAGATTATCCCTAAGATCTAACAGCATGGCGTTAGGGTTACAGAAGTATGGTACTGCATCTATATTTGATATAAGCATACTGCATGACAATCGACAGCATGCATGTATATGAACGTAGAACACTCACCTGTCGCCATTGGATCTTCTTCTCAGATGTGAAGTAGTCTTCTACTTCCAGTACCTCTTTTATGAACTCAACTAGCGGAATAGGATAGTAGTATTTAGAGATTCAGATCGGTATGGAAGCAGGGACTACTTCTTGCTTATATAGCTAGGGTTTCCATCGCTTCCTACCTATTAACGGAAGGATATCTATCCCATTATTCTCTCTTCAATCAGAGTTCCACCATGACTCATTTACCTTATATTCTCTTAATGAAAGGCTCTAAATGGATTGCAAATAATTAGGACTCTAGTGTATACTTATCTCCTCAAGGTTCCGAAATCACAAAGAAATCTCGTCAACTTGATTAACAAGTCAACGATCCCTCAGAGTTCTCCGGCATAATTCATTGTCATTCACTCAAGGTTTTACATTCTCCCACTTGAATGTCAATGAGAACTCCTTAAATAAACAAATATACACGGTGATCACAAGAGTCCACTAAAGTTTTGCAAACATGTCTTTTCGAAAGCAGCCTGTCACTCTTGAAAATAAATGCAGAACCAAGGAAATAAAAATACAAGTGAAACTGTATTTTTCCTCCATGATCACATACACACTTATCTCAAAAGTACTTTGTTGCTTAATGAGATCATGATACACAGAACTGGTAACTAAATCCCAGTTTTCTATAATTCAAACTGATTCATTCATCAGTACAAGATTATCTGTCTAAGAAACTTCAAACATTAATACTCAATCACAATAGTCAAACAACAATCGAAAGTAACTAAAAAGATACAGCTATCAGTTAATCGAGTGCTTACTCCCACTCATTAACTGAATCAAACGTTTCTCTAATCCCCATATTGTGAACATGTTGCTTAAAGACTCCCACTGATAGAGCCTTTGTCATGGGATCAGCAGTCATCAACTCAGTGCTGATGTGTTGAATATCCACTGTACCTTTTCTCACTTCATCCCTAACCTTCAGATATTTTATGTCCATCAATCTGCAGGCTAACGATCTTTTGTTGTTCTTCGAAAAGAATACTGCTGCCTTATTATCACAGTATATTCTTAATGGCTTCTCAATATTGTCAACTACCCTCAAGTCTTTCACCATATTTCTCAACCAAATAGCTTGTTGTGTTGCTACATAGCATCCGATGAATTCAGCCTCCATAGTGGAAGAAGCAATGGAGGTTTGTTTTGCACTCTTCCACGAGACAGCTCCTTTTGCAAGTAGGAAGATATAACCATTGGTCGATTTTCTGTCATCTACACATCCAGCCAAATCCGAATCTGTGTAAGCCACCAATTGCAAGTTGTCAACATAGCTGTAAGTCAGCATGTAGTCTCTTGTTCTTTTCAAATATCTGAGAACTTTCTTGGCTGCAATCCAATGAGTTGTGCCAGGATTTGATTGAAATCTACCTAGTACACTCACTGCAAATGCCAAGTCAGGCCTAGTACACACTTGAGCATACATCAAGCTGCCAACTAAAGAGGCATAGGGTTTGTCCTTCATGCTCTCCTTCTCTAATTCATTTTTGGGGCTTTGTTCGACACTCATTCTATCCCCTTTCCCAATAGGCAGTTCTCCACTGGAACATTTATCCATGTTGTATCTCTTAATGACTCGATCAATGTACTGTTTTTGAGAAAGACCAAGAGTCCTTTTGCCACGATCTCGAATTATCTCAATACCAAGTACAAATCGTGCTTCACCTAAATCATTCATCTCGAAATTTTCAGCTAACAGTTTCTTGGTTGCATGTAATAATGACATATCCGAGCTTGCTAACAGTATATCATCTGTTGGAAGTATGCCCACAAAGCCACTCATTTGATGTAATAGCTTTTTTGGAATACTTATTGTATTAAACTTATATATGTTTAATAGAGGGCAAAGCTTATTGTTAATCACTGTTTATTGTATCTTGTGTTTAATCAATAAGGGAATCCAAGGAATGTATTTGATCTAAGAGATAAGTGATCTAAGCAAGTTAGATTTTCGAGACCTTTCTCTTATGCTCATTCCTAAAACGTTCCTAGCCATAGGGTTGCCAATTGGGCATTGACAATCCGCTAAGGTTAGTATGTGTTATGTCGACTCAAGCGTGGATATGACAAGTCTCAAGTCATTTAGTGTTGGACACTAAGACAAACACATAGGTGCTTGAAAGAGTAATCGAGTACACTGAACAACGATCAAAAAGGAGTTCAAACATACATGTCATGTAAGAACTCAAGGTTACAATATGCAAAGTAGTCCTTTGACCTGAGGCATCATTGATGTCTAATGGTTAGGTCCTTGATCTTTGATCGTGTCAAATGGCGTTCCTTTGGAGTGTCCACGACATGGTTGGGGTCAAGCTATCTAGTCATGTAGACATATGAATGCACAACAAGGGATCTCTAACCTTATGGAAGGAGAATACTCTAAGATATGATTCAAGAGTCTTTGGCCAAAGCATATGAATATGACTAAGGGAATTTGTTCCAAATCTTATTCAAGCGAATCATATAGAGAAGTATCACATTGGATAGTAGACATGAAACAAACTATCACTTAAACGATGTGATTAAGAGTATTGTATTAGAGAAGGACCGTATTGCATTGTAATTGTAACTGGATAGGTTCTCCAACCACTTCTACTTAGCTTGGGTAACCATGACATGCTGCTAGGTGTCACTCATGGTTTGTGGTAGCCCTAAAGATTGGCAAACACTAATCTTAAGGGAGAATTGAAATGTGGTTTCAATTCACAAACGATAGTTAAGAGTAACATCGCCCACTGCCTCGCTAATTGGAACCTAATGGATCGTACACCGAGTAAAGATGAAAGTGAAGTAATTAAATGAAATGGATAAGCAATTAAATAGTTAATTGAAGAATGGTCAAAATTAATTAATTAGTTAATTAATTATACGAAACGTTCGTATTGGGCTTCTAAGTTAGTTTCGGGTTTCGGGGCCCAAAAGCGTTTTGGTCCACAAGGCCCATTATGTTTAAGTTGTATGACAACTAAAACAAAATGGGCAATTAGCCCAATAACAAAGACAAGGCCGGCCATAAGGGTGAGGGTAGGCAAACTTGTGTTATTTACAAGTTTGCCACTCACTAGAAATGAAGTATAAATATAACATTATAGCTTTATTTCATTTAGGGTTTTTCTAATAGAAATTTGGGGAAAACATCTTCTCTCTATTTTCTATAGGAGGCCGGCCACTTAGGGGGAAGACATCTAGCAATCTCTTCTTCCCTAAGTCATCCATCTTATCTTCACTAATTTATCTTTGGTGTAGAGACTTGGAGACACCACATCTTTGGTGTTTTGGAGAACAAATCCTCAAAGAAGCAAGGAGGTGACTTGAAGGCCCTCCACTTGGGTGAATCCCTTGTGTAATCAAGGATGAGCTTCAAGGGTAATATTCTCTAAATCATTATTCTCTTTAATGTTGTTAAAGAGTCTTGGTTCACCATCTACTAGGCTTTGAAAGTCATGGGTTTTATGAATTGATTTTGGATGCATGTTTAATTTAATTTGTTAATATTATTCATATGTATTCAAATGTTCTTTAATGTTCTTCACTAGGACATAAATTTTCCTTCAAGTGGTATCAGAGCCTAGGCCTAGTTTATGGTGAATCCTTTTGGGTTTTGTGATTGTTCATAACTTGTGATTTATGTGTTGTAAATGTTACAAGCTTTGTTCTTGCTTTGAATATAAATTTTGCTTGAAAATTTAGCATCTCAAATGTTGTAGATGTAGTTCATAAAAGCATGAATATTGGAACTAAAAATGGTGCCAAAATATTTTTGGTATTTTCGGCCAAATTAAAAGGGTGACTTTTTGGGTTCAAATTAGTCTTGTTAAAATGGTTTTAATGTGTTCTTTGGAACCCCTAAGTACCCTAGAATATTAACCTTCTTTTGAGTTGTGAAAAATTGAGTTTTTGGTAAGTGAAAACATTCATGGGGCTATTATGAGTTTTTATGAATGTTCTTCAATGTTCTTGAAGTTCTTGCCAAGAACAAAAAGTTTTGAAGTTTTGATTCAAAGATTTTATGTTTTTTCATAAAGTTTTAGTTTATGAAAACTTAATGGTGAAGTAAAAGAAATATCTTTTAAGTTTGACAAAACAAATTTAATGTTAGACAAAATTTCTTCTCACTTAAAAGATATTTGATTTTAAAACCTTATCTTGCTTTATAGATATTTGTCTAACAAATCAACTTGCAAAATTTTTAAAAATTTTTTCACTTGTGCACTCAAATGGCCGGCCAACCCTCCAAGTGGGGTATTTTTGGGCCTTTTGTGTAATTACATAAAGTTTTGATACTTTTGTGTAATTTTCATTTTGGCCCAAAAGTTTGCGTTTTTGCGTAAAGGTCCAAAATCAATAAAGAACAAATTGTTTTGCTTCTTTAATGATGATTTTGTTATTGTCAAAAATTTGGGTTCTAGTTGTAATTACATGAAGTTGAGGACTTTTGTGTTTTTACAAAGTGACCCCAAAAGTTATTTGCATAATGACCCAAAATGTTGAGGTCATTGGTTTTGGCCCAAAACAAAAGGAGAACAAAAATTGTTTTGTCTCTATTAAATGAGAATTGGATTTTCATTTTATTTAGTTCCATTTAAATCAATTTTATGGATCCAAGAACCAATTGTTTAAAGTTGCTTTCTTAGTTAATTGTGATTAATTAAGAAAAGGGTGATTATGAACCAAAGCCACGATAATTGAGCTATGTGATTGGCCGATAACATTATGAATGTATGGGTTTATTAGAGTAGATATGAATGTAATTTGATTAATTCAATTTGTTGTAAAGGACATAAGTCCTCCAATGTGTTGTAAAAGGGCATAAGCCCTTCTCTTTATTTCATGTATTCCTACTTGTTTATTTGTATGCAAATTGGAATAGTTGGGTCCAACGCCCAATAGGAAATGACGGTTTAATTAGATTAAACGCGTAAATAAAATCAACAAACTATCTACCTAAAACCCAAGGTCCAACACAAGGCTCGTGTTGGATCAAACCCGTCGGTTCATAATCATCCTAAAACCTAAAACAACTATATAGTCCATATGAGGATGAAATGCATTCGTTAGTAGTTCCATATAGTCTCGCTTGTTTCAACGAAACAGTGGGAGTATTATATGCTACTAATTCATATAAACTTGGACCAATAGTTGTGATAGGCCCTTGTTCTTTTAATATGATTAAAATGTTTTGATGTAGCCCAAAACTACTCCCTCAAAATAAATATTAAGTTGATAAACGAGAGATGCTTTGAATGTCTCTTCGTAGGCCTTCCACCGTGGTGGACTCCATCGTTTGTGACTCCTACACCGGCTTCACCCTATCATGGGGAAGTTCAAAGTATGTGTTTACATTCAGGAAGAGTCCATATATACATACATGATGTGGTGAGGTAGGCAACAAGGATGGCCAACATCGTATCATCGTGAGGTTATTCTTGAAACCCTACACGAACTAAGCATGGTGGGAATAACTTAACTAAGTGCAATGTGCCAACATCGTATCATCGTGAGGCAACATTCTCTAGAGGCCAAACTAGATGGGTAATTACAAAACGTTGTAAATGAATAATGCGTTATTCTCTCATCATTATTTTTGCTAACCAACATCGTATCATCGTGAGGTGGGCTTGGTAATGGTGAGTCTCCCATAACCCACTAAGAGTTCAATATAACTCTCGGATTCTATGAGGGATGTGGAATTTGCCAAAAATAGTGGGTGGTACTATTTGATTCAAGACCCAATCAAGTAGTTAATCAACAATCTAATGCGATTTATGTTATGTTATGTAGTGAACGACATGCCTAAAATTATACCCACCATTATACTTGACAAAAAGGGCCTTAGGGGCCAACGATTCCTTGCTTGGTATCGCCACATTGAGAATGTCTCAAAGGTGAGAGACATATTGTATGTACTTAAGCAATCCCCACCTCATGTACCTCCTAAGAAACTAGCTTCAAAGGAGGAGTGTCATGATTATGCTAGACACTATGAGGATGACTTACAAGCCAAATGCTTAATCCTCACTTCACTTAGTGAGGAACTTATGAAGTTACATAAGCACATGGACACTTCACGTGCCATGGTTGAAAGTTTGCATAAAATGCATGACATAGAGACTAGTAATGTACGATTCTCAAATGTTTGTAGTCTATTAGATGCCAAAATGGCAAAGGGGGCATCGGTCCATAAACATGGACAAAAGATGGAAAAGATCTTTCAAGATCTTGAAAGTTTAGGAACTTCCATCGATGGGAAAATGGCCCAAGATTTTTTCCTTGCATCTCTCTCGGATGATTTCACTAAGTTTATTGTAAACTACAAAGTGAATAGATTCAATCATACTTTTGAAGAGATGATTGACATGTGCTGTGAATTTGAAAAAGGTTTCAAAAGAGACAGTGGGAGTGAGAACGCAAATAGGAAAAGATTGCAAAAGAAGAAGGCAATTAAATCCAAAGGAACATGCTTTCACTGTGGAAAGGATGAACGTTGGAAGAAGAAATACAGGGTGCGCATTGCGAGCCTTATGACACGAACTTTTGAAGAGACTATTTCTGTCATAGAAAGTGCTTTTACAGTAAGCTCCAGTTCCTGGATATTTGATTCAGGTGCTAGTCAACATATCTGTAATACGATGCAGGGACTAGTAGGGAGCAAGAAACTGCGCAATGGGGAGATGGTTGTGCGTGTTGGGAACGGCGCTAAAATCTCTGCAAAAGCAATAGGCACCTACATGCTTAACCTACCCTCTGGGGAAGTCCTGGAACTTAAAAATTGTTTATATTTTCCTTCATGTATAAAGAATTTGATTTCCATCTCTAAGCTTTTACGAGATGGGCACTCAGTATTGTTTGACAAAATGAGTTGCACTTTATACTTGAACGGTCGTATTATCTCTTATGGTAATATGATAGAGGGACTTTTTCACCTAGGGACGAATAGTGGGGTGCACTGTATTGAAAGCGGGAATACCTCAAAACCCAAAAGGGCTAGAGAAGAAGTTAACCAAGAAAAGATGTGGCATCTTAAACTTGGACATGTGAACCTTGAAAAGATTCGCAAGATGTCAAAGGACGGATACGTCCGCCCATTAGGTAATGACCAGATGGGTACTTGTGAATGCTGTTTGAAAGGGAAAATGACCAAATCTCCATTCACTGGGAAAGGAGAGCGTGCCACTGAAATTCTAGGGTTAATCCACACTGACGTATGTGGACCTATGTCTACCACGTCGAGAGGAGGTTTCTCCTACTATATCACATTCACCGACGATCACTCTCGGTTTGGCTATGTGTATCTTATGAAGTACAAGTCAGAATCCTTTGAAAGGTTCAAAGAATTCAAGAATGAAGTTGAGAAGCAAACTGGGAAACAGATAAAGATCCTAAGATCAGATCGAGTGGGTGAGTATCTGAGTAATGAATTCCTAGATTATCTCAAAGAGTGTGGAATAATATCACAATGGACTCCACCGGGAACTCCACAACTCAATGGAGTTTCTGAAAGGAGAAATCGAACCTTGATGAACATGGTTCGTTCTATGATGAGTTCCGCTGATTTGCCAGTAACATTCTGGGGATACGCTCTATATACAGCAGCTTACTTGCTTAATAGAGTACCTTCCAAATCAGTTTCACAAACGCCCTATGAGATATGGCATGGAAGAAAGCCAAGTCTTAATCACATTAAGATTTGGGGTTGTGAAGCATATGTCAAGAAGCTTGAAGCTACTAAGCTTGAAGCGAGATCAGTAAGGTGCTATTTTGTGGGATATCCTCGAGAAACTATGGGATATGAGTTCTACCATCCTGACGACCAGAAAGTCTTTGTCGCCAGAACTGCTAAGTTTCTAGAGGACGAATTCGTTCTCAAAAGAACTATAAGTAAACAGATGGAAATTAATGAGATTAATGATGAACCACAAACGAGCACACGACATATTGACAACCCTGTTCCTGAACCCCTAGCTCCACGTAGATCTGAAAGGGTTAGTAAGCCACCCAGGAGGTATGGCTTAGACAATGACTTTGCGGAATTGTACCTTTTAGGTGACAATGACACAAAGGAGGACCCTAGGGACTACAAAGAAGCAATGTCCGACATTGATTCAAAGAAATGGCAAGAGGCCATGAAATCCGAAATGGATTCCATGTATCAAAATCAGGTCTGGACTCTTGTAGACCCTCCAGAAGGTATCGTACCTGTTGGAAACAAATGGGTCTTCAAGAGGAAGATAGGCGTTGATGGGAACGTGGAGACTTATAAGGCTAGACTTGTAGCCAAGGGTTACAGGCAACGAGAAGGGATTGACTATGAAGAAACTTTCTCTCCTGTAGCCATGATTAAGTCCATTCGAATTTTGCTTGCTATAGCTGCGTACCATGATTATGAAATCTGGCAAATGGACGTGAAGACGGCCTTTCTGAATGGCTACCTAGAGGAAGAGCTTTATATGGCTCAACCCGAAGGTTTCGTGTCCAAGTCTGAAAAGACTAAGGTATGCAAGCTTCTGAGGTCCATTTATGGACTTAAGCAAGCCTCCAGGAGCTGGAACATCCGTTTTGATACAGAAATCAAAACGTTTGATTTTACTCAAAACGAAGACGACAATTGTGTTTATCAAAAGGTCGTAGGGGATGCAGTTGTATTCCTGGTGTTATATGTAGATGACATATTAATGTTCGGGAATGACACCGCAGTACTTTCTTCTGTGAAAGTGTGGTTGTCCAAAACCTTCCACATGAAAGATTTAGGAGATGCATCTTATGTACTTGGGATAAAGCTCTATCGTGATAGAACCAGAAGACTAATTGCATTATCCCAATCAATGTACATTGATAAGGTGCTAAGTAGGTTCCAAATGGAACAATCTAAGAAAGGTTTTCTTCCTGTGAGACATGGAATTCACCTTTCTAAATCCATGGGACCTAAGACTCCTGAAGAGATACGGCAAATGAATACTATTCCTTATGCTTCCGCCATAGGAAGTCTCATGTATGCCATGACATGTACAAGGCCTGATATCGCATATGCTGTGAGCATTACTAGTCGATATCAATCTAACCCAGGATCAGAACACTGGGCAGCTGTCAAGACAGTCCTTAAGTACTTAAGAAGAACTAAGGACATGTTCCTCGTTTATGGAGGAGCAACAGAGTTGCGAGTGGAAGGCTATACAGACGCAGATTTCCAATCTGACGTCGATGATAGAAGTTCCAACTCCGGATATGTATTCACTCTGAATGGTGGGGCTGTCAGCTGGAAAAGCAAGAAGCAAAGTGTAATTGCTGATTCCACGACAGAGGCTGAATATGTCGCTGCAGCTAAAGCCGGCAAAGAAGCGTTCTGGATGAAGAAGTTCATCACTGAACTTGGAGTGGTTCCAACCATTACATCACCAGTAACTTTGTACTGTGATAATAGTGGGGCGATAGCTCAAGCCAAGGAGCCAAGGGCACATCAAAAGAACAAGCATTTTGACAGGCGCTTTAATATCATTAGAAGATATGCTGCCGAAGGGAAAGTCAACATTCTCAAAGTTGCTTCAGCCGATAACGTAGCAGATCCACTTACGAAGCCAATGTCTCAAGTCCAACTTGACCGTCATATGGAAAAGATGGGTATTAGATACATGGGAGGATGGCTTTGAGTGCAAGTGGGAGATTGTTGGAAGTATGCCCACAAAGCCACTCATTTGATGTAATAGCTTTTTTGGAATACTTATTGTATTAAACTTATATATGTTTAATAGAGGGCAAAGCTTATTGTTAATCACTGTTTATTGTATCTTGTGTTTAATCAATAAGGGAATCCAAGGAATGTATTTGATCTAAGAGATAAGTGATCTAAGCAAGTTAGATTTTCGAGACCTTTCTCTTATGCTCATTCCTAAAACGTTCCTAGCCATAGGGTTGCCAATTGGGCATTGACAATCCGCTAAGGTTAGTATGTGTTATGTCGACTCAAGCGTGGATATGACAAGTCTCAAGTCATTTAGTGTTGGACACTAAGACAAACACATAGGTGCTTGAAAGAGTAATCGAGTACACTGAACAACGATCAAAAAGGAGTTCAAACATACATGTCATGTAAGAACTCAAGGTTACAATATGCAAAGTAGTCCTTTGACCTGAGGCATCATTGATGTCTAATGGTTAGGTCCTTGATCTTTGATCGTGTCAAATGGCGTTCCTTTGGAGTGTCCACGACATGGTTGGGGTCAAGCTATCTAGTCATGTAGACATATGAATGCACAACAAGGGATCTCTAACCTTATGGAAGGAGAATACTCTAAGATATGATTCAAGAGTCTTTGGCCAAAGCATATGAATATGACTAAGGGAATTTGTTCCAAATCTTATTCAAGCGAATCATATAGAGAAGTATCACATTGGATAGTAGACATGAAACAAACTATCACTTAAACGATGTGATTAAGAGTATTGTATTAGAGAAGGACCGTATTGCATTGTAATTGTAACTGGATAGGTTCTCCAACCACTTCTACTTAGCTTGGGTAACCATGACATGCTGCTAGGTGTCACTCATGGTTTGTGGTAGCCCTAAAGATTGGCAAACACTAATCTTAAGGGAGAATTGAAATGTGGTTTCAATTCACAAACGATAGTTAAGAGTAACATCGCCCACTGCCTCGCTAATTGGAACCTAATGGATCGTACACCGAGTAAAGATGAAAGTGAAGTAATTAAATGAAATGGATAAGCAATTAAATAGTTAATTGAAGAATGGTCAAAATTAATTAATTAGTTAATTAATTATACGAAACGTTCGTATTGGGCTTCTAAGTTAGTTTCGGGTTTCGGGGCCCAAAAGCGTTTTGGTCCACAAGGCCCATTATGTTTAAGTTGTATGACAACTAAAACAAAATGGGCAATTAGCCCAATAACAAAGACAAGGCCGGCCATAAGGGTGAGGGTAGGCAAACTTGTGTTATTTACAAGTTTGCCACTCACTAGAAATGAAGTATAAATATAACATTATAGCTTTATTTCATTTAGGGTTTTTCTAATAGAAATTTGGGGAAAACATCTTCTCTCTATTTTCTATAGGAGGCCGGCCACTTAGGGGGAAGACATCTAGCAATCTCTTCTTCCCTAAGTCATCCATCTTATCTTCACTAATTTATCTTTGGTGTAGAGACTTGGAGACACCACATCTTTGGTGTTTTGGAGAACAAATCCTCAAAGAAGCAAGGAGGTGACTTGAAGGCCCTCCACTTGGGTGAATCCCTTGTGTAATCAAGGATGAGCTTCAAGGGTAATATTCTCTAAATCATTATTCTCTTTAATGTTGTTAAAGAGTCTTGGTTCACCATCTACTAGGCTTTGAAAGTCATGGGTTTTATGAATTGATTTTGGATGCATGTTTAATTTAATTTGTTAATATTATTCATATGTATTCAAATGTTCTTTAATGTTCTTCACTAGGACATAAATTTTCCTTCATCATCAACATACAAAACCAAGAATATGAACTTAGAATCACAGACCTTTAAATATACACACTCATCCATCTTGTTCTCTTGAAAACCTGCTGCCATTACTACTTGATCAAACTTCTTATTCCATTGTCTTGAAGCCTGTTTTAGCCCATAGATTGACTTGTTTAATTTGCAGACTAACGATTCTTTCCCCCTTTCAACAAATCCTGGTGGTTGTGCCATGTAAATGTCTTCTTCTAAGTCTTCATTGAGAAAAGCGGTCTTGACATCCATTTGATGAAGCTCAAGATCAAAATGTGCAGTGAGAGCCAAGATAATTCTCATGGAATCTTTGGTGGACACGGGAGAGAAGGTTTCATTATAATCGAACCCTTCTCTCTGCGTGAATCCCTTGGCCACTAGCCTCGCCTTATGCTTGTCAATTTGTCCCCGAGAGTCCCTCTTAGTCTTGTAGATCCATTTACAGCCTACCACTTTCGTAACTTTCTGATCACTTGGAACTAAAGTCCATACATTGTTTTTGTACATGGATTGCAGTTCTTCCTCCATAGCTGCATACCATAACTTTGATCTAGAACTCGAGACTGCTTGATGAAAAGAGACTGGATCATCATCATCTCCCACATTATGCTCAACTTCATGTAGATACACAAAATCTGAGCAAATATTAGCTTTTCTAGTTCTGTGAGATCGTCGCACAATCTGTCCTTCAGGTTGAACTTCAGTTCCTGGCTCACTCAAAATAATAGGAGGAGAGGATATTAGGGTTTCATTTGGCGTAACCACATCGGCATCATTAGTGGGAACAGGATGCATTGTCTCTCTTGCATGAACTTCAACTGTGTCATGAGGTGGCAACATCAGTTGAGGTATATCAGTGATTGAGACAGTGGTTTCTTGCTGATTAAGTAATGGAAAACTTATTGCCTCTTCAAAATCAATTGCTGGATGAGTTGATTTACTGATAAAACTTGCTTCAAGGAATCTGGCATTGTTAGTTTCCATAATGCGAGTAGTAGAGTTAGGGCAATAAAATCGAAACCCTTTAGACTTTTCTGGATATCCTATAAACCAACAAGTGATAGTTCTCGGGTCCAACTTCTTCTCATTAGGATTATAGAATCTAGCCTCAGCTGCACACCCCCATACATGGAAATGGTTTAGACTAGACTTTCTTCCCGTCCAGCATTCAAAAGGCACCAACTTCACAGACTTGCTAGGTACCCGATTCAAGATATAGTTGGCAGTTTTCAATGCTTCTCCCCAAAGAAAGATTGGCAGTTGTGAATGTGCAAGCATCGACCTGATCATATCTTTGAGAGTTCTATTCTTTCTTTCAGCCACTCCATTTTGGTGTGGAGTTCCAGGAGTTGTATACTGAGCAACAATGCCATTTTGTTCAAGGTAAGTGGCAAAAGGTCCCTTGTGCTGTCCAGTTTCTGTGTACCTGCCAAAATACTCACCACCTCTATCGGATCTCACAATTTTTATACGTTTTTCTAGTTGTTTTTCAACCTCCAAGTGAAATATTTTAAAGCAATCAAGTGCGGAGGACTTGTCAGAAATCAAAAACACATAAGAGAATCGTGAAAAATCATCAATAAAGGTGATGTAGTAGCTATTTCCACAGATAGTTTTGGTTGGGAAGGGTCCACAGATGTCAGTATGAATTATCTCTAATAGATTTTGGCTTCTGTTGGAACCTAATTTTCTGGTGTTTGTAAGTTTTCCCTTAAAACAAGCAGTGCAATCTTTGAAATCACTAAAATCCAGTTGTGGTAACAGATGTTGTTGGGAAAGTAATAGCATTCTTTCTTTCGAAATATGTCCCAATCTTTTATGCCAAAGTATGGAGGAATTTTCAGAAGTTACTTTGTGTTTAGAACCGTTCATTGAGACAACAAAACATTCATCGTGATAACTACAATCCATTTGCCACATGTCAATTTTTAGAAAAGCACTGCCAAGCAAGGTGGTTTTATTATTTGAACTGAAAAACTTGATGCTTTCATTGTCTCCAACAAAAGTAATACCCGACTCTACTAACTTTGAAGCTGAAATCAAACTCCTTCTCATCGAAGGTACAAATAAAACTGGACTCAAATTCAAAACAAAACCAGACGCTAAAACCAACTTGACACTGCCTATGGATTCCACAGCCACCTTGCTCCCATTTCCCACAAAAACATTGTAGATCTCATTGTTTATCACCTTTGTTTTTGAGAACCCCTACAAAGAATTGGTTATGTGGATGGAACATCCAGTGTCAAACTACCAGCTTTCAGGAGGAATAAAAACCAAATTTGATTCAACACAAACAAAAACATTAATGATTTTACCTTTTCTAACAAGCCAATTTTTGAAACCAACACAATTCTTCCTCATGTGGCCTGTTTCTTTGCAGAAATAACACTCCTTATCCTTATCAATTTCAGTGTTTACTGGTTTAGGTTTGTGAGATCCTTTAAAGGTGTTAGTATTCTTAATTGAAGGGGAAGAAATGACCTTCTTTTTCTTCTTGAAAACGGTACTTGATGAACCAGCATTGAAAGACTTTGTGCCTTTTTCAGTTTGAACAAAATGCACTTCAACAGTTTTATCAGTTTTCAACCTGTCTTCCTCTTGAGCACACATGGAGATCAATTCATCAATCCCCCATTTGTCTTTCGAAGTATTATAATAGACCTTGAGCTGACCATACTTAGAAGGCAAAGAATTTAGTGCCATGTGCACCAAAAACTGATCAGTTACAGCCACTTCTAGATCCTTGAGTTTTTGAGCAAGATCTGCCATTTTGAGAATGTGCTCACGCACGCTCCCCAATCCATCGAACTTCATAGAAGTGAGTTGAGTAAGGAAAGTACCAGTCTCAGCCTTTTCCGATTCTTTGAACTTCTCCCCAATAGCTGTAAGAAAGCCCTTAGCACTGGTATGCTTTGGGATTCCTCCCTTAACCGACTGAGCCATGGCCTTCTTCATTATCATCATTGACATCCTATTTGCTCGCTCCCATTTTTCAAACTTGATTCTATCATCTGCAGTGCTTGCATCAGTAAGCGCTGCAGGCTGATCTTCTCGTAAAGCCAGGTCCAGGTCCATCAAACCCAGCACTATCTCAATGTCCTCCTTCCATTTCTTAAAATTCAACCCAGTTAAGGTCTCAATACTGGTGAAATTGAGTGATGTGGTGTGAGGCACTGTATTCAGGAAATATTGATTAATGTTAGATAGCACAATATAATGACAGATTATTTAGAGAAAAACTTCAACATGAGTTTTTCTCAATTCTTCAAGAGCATATAAACACAACAACATCTTTGGACTGAAGTTGCTTACATTAATTTTGCATAATCCAAACATAGAACACAAGGGCAGCATATATAAGTCCAACACTTTTGAGCAGATGGATTACATAATCTTGTCAGTTCCATGTTCCATTATACACTAACTTATTTGAATTTCATCAATAGTAATTAAACACCTTTGGGCAGATTAATAATTTTAAAAACTTATCAAATAAGCCAGATCCAAACGTCTTGGATAACAAGCAATCAAAACATGCTAAACACTTTTGAGCAGATCAGCTATCATGATTCTTGGAGTCACGTTTATTAGAGTATTATCAACGAACACTCTATTGTCAGAATATGATCCAAGTCTCTTGCTACTTTCTTTTCCTGTTTTGACCTGTCGCTAATTGAAATAACAGTAATATATGCAGAACTGTCGCTAAAAGGAAAAAATTATCATCAGTGCAGCGGAAGTATAATCATCGCAGGAATCTGACGTCATGGAACAAAACTGTTAGACTCAACATTGAACCCTAACCACACTGTAAAGCTCTGATACCACATGTAAGATTATCCCTAAGATCTAACAGCATGGCGTTAGGGTTACAGAAGTATGGTACTGCATCTATATTTGATATAAGCATACTGCATGACAATCGACAGCATGCATGTATATGAACGTAGAACACTCACCTGTCGCCATTGGATCTTCTTCTCAGATGTGAAGTAGTCTTCTACTTCCAGTACCTCTTTTATGAACTCAACTAGCGGAATAGGATAGTAGTATTTAGAGATTCAGATCGGTATGGAAGCAGGGACTGCTTCTTGCTTATATAGCTAGGGTTTCCATCGCTTCCTACCTATTAACGGAAGGATATCTATCCCATTATTCTCTCTTCAATCAGAGTCCCACCATGACTCATTTACCTTATATTCTCTTAATGAAAGGCTCTAAATGGATTGCAAATAATTAGGACTCTAGTGTATACTTATCTCCTCAAGGTTCCGAAATCACAAAGAAATCTCGTCAACTTGATTAACAAGTCAACGATCCCTCAGAGTTCTCCGGCATAATTCATTGTCATTCACTCAAGGTTTTACACTAACCTCTAGTGGAAGGGGTGTTGTAGAACCACTAGAGGAAGTTGTAGTTTGTACGGCGTTAGTAGTACCTGTTTATGCAACAGACGGCATGCAACCAAATAGGCCATGATTACATGTTGAAGTTGTTGCTGGAGCTGGAGAAGGAAATGCAAATGTAGATGCGGGTGCAGATGATGAACTAGAAAATGACGGAGATGGAATTGGTCCAAATAGTGAAGCAGTTGATGATGAAGATGCAAAAAGATTGGGAGTAGATGAGGCTCCAAAGCCCGCAGCAGTAATGGATGGATTTTGTGGAGCAGATATATTAGATACAGTAGAGGTATTGGACAGACTTCAAGATGTTTGAGCAAATGTTGGTGCAGGTTTCTTGGTAAGCAAGGGAAAGTGAGTCACACTACCAAGAGCCGGTCCACCTGAAATTTAAGATGAGAAATTAATCATACATAGAACATAGTAAAGGCCATCATTCCTCACAATAAATTCTTCTGCGTTATCCGAACTTTATAAAACAAAATTTACCTTTATCCCCCAATTGATAATTCTGCCATCTCATTTCCTCGTGAGATATGTCTCCATAAATTGGCATTGACGATATTGAGTGGAATTTTTCATCCGGTTCACCATAAGCAGTGTTTGTTACAGTTGTAGGTACTCCACTTCCCTGATGCCGACCCTCAGACACTGGCTTCCCCAGAGCAGTGTTTCCAGTTGTTGATTAAGCTCCTGCATCATTAAGTACAAGAATATGATACAGATAGAATGAAACAAAACACAACGACCTTCACAAATAATACAAAATCCTCACCACATGAAGCGCATAACTGGCAGCAACCGGACATATAACTTAATTGACCAAACGCAGGGGTTGATGAAAAGCTTTAAACCCATTCCGACCAAGAATTCCCGTCGAACCACCTGTGTTGCCTACAAAGCCAAAGACAATAATTGATGAAATCAGTACCAATGGCTATAACCTTTCAAAATGCATAAAACATGTTACCCTGCAGAGTTTGACTAACAATGTTGAAGACAGAACCACTACTCTAAAGAGGCTGAGATGACACGAACAAGGGCTGCACGGAAAAGAGAAATAGGGCAAAAAGTTAACCAAAACCATAAATTAAAATCTATTCAATTGAAAACATATGGGAGAAAAAGAAACTTACAGTAGCTTGACCAAAAGCAATGGGGTTGCTTGTAGAACTAGCCGCAGAGGAGCTCCTAAATGGAGTATTCTTCTGCCCAAAGGGAGTGGCACTTCGTCCAATACGTATCTGCATAGCTGGAGGTGCAGAATTTGATGTTTGAGCAGGAGCAAGACATGAAAATCCAGATAAGGTCGATGAACTTAATAGAGATAGAGATGATGTTTGTCGAAAAACTGAAGGAGATGGTGGTGTAAAAACAATGCCTTGAGAAGTGAATGATGGGGTTTCTGGAGCAGATATATTCGATGAAGTAGGGGTACTAAAAGGACTTGAAGATGGTTGAAGAAGTGATGGTGGTGCAGGATGCAAAGGATTCGGCTGTGAGGTAGAAATGTCAATGGTACTCCCACCGGCAGGAAATTGAACACCTAGAAGAAAAAGTTATAACGGATTACGTAGTAAACTTTGACAAATGCGGAAAAAATTCCGAGTTCCTGAAAATTTTGAACTAGAAAGCATACCCTTTCTCTATTTATAATCTTCCGTGCAGAGTTCTTCGTGACTTTTGTCTTTATATATTGGCATTGCAGATATTGACTCCACTTTCCTACTATCATCAACTGCAGGAGTTGCAGTGTATGAAGCCACGCTACTACCCTTGTGTTGTTGGCCACCAAAAGCTGACTGCTTGGTGTTTCCAATTGTTGTTGATTGACTTACTGCACCACAAAATGAAACAGAACAGAATAAGGCAATTTAAAACCAAAACAAAATAAAACCAACACCCTTATACATCTAAAATACTCACCAAATGGAAAACACTGTGATCCAAAAGGAGACGAAGCACCAAATGGGCTGCTACTGAATCTGGAACTTGATTGGGCAAATGCAGAAGTTGGTGAAGAGCTCAAAGGTTGTGTACTACTAAATGAACCAAAACCAATAGTACTTGAAGCACCAAAAGCTTGGTTGCTTGAAGTACCGACAGTGGAGCTAGATGAACCAAAAGCCGGGGTGTTTGAAGCTCCAAATGATCCACCACAAGACCCATCTCCTCTGCTTCCGAACATAGGACTTGTTGTGGTGGCAAAGGGCGCAAACCCTATTGCACCAAAAGCTGGTGTGCTAGCAGAGGCAAAGGCTGGGATGCACGTTGAACTAAAGGGAGCAAACATCCAGAAACCTGCACAGTAACTTATGTACTTCTTAAATCATGATCAAAATATATGTTTCAAGAAAGAATTCTAGGACACGTGCCGACTACGTAAACAGGTGAAGTTCCCACAATATACAAAATTTGTTTCACAAGTCAGCTCATAGATCTAGTACTAAATCAGAAACGAATGTGTAGCGAACAAATGTGTAGCACAAATACTCCCAGTTGGTTATAAATTCATACCAGATGGAAAAAAACACAGAAAACAATCATTCAAATATGGAATGAACTGAACATTATTGAATGCAGTCTTGACTCATGGCTCATATGAAAAGATAGGGTTGAGAAAAATTACAGTGAGTTGAATCCCAGCCAGGAAACCGAAAGGAATCACCACCCATCTTCAGAGCTTGTGGAAATCAAAGCCGAAACAACAACAGAACAAAAATGTAAAAACACTAATGAAAACAGAGTCATAAAGATGCATCAAACTTTTGCATAAATCCTCAAAAACCAATCTAGTCAGCAAATCCTCTATTCAATCGGTCCAATTACCCGTTAACGTAATTTTTCAGTTGCAACAATTTGAATAAGAGTAAATTGAAGCATTAATTCTTAAACTATGACCGAGTTGTAGGTTTGGATCCAAATTAAAGATGCATCAAAATTGGCATCCAAATGCGGAGCATTGGTTCTTGATGTCAATTATGCGAGAATTTCCGTATTCATTTAGCACCGTAACACAATGCTTCATGGTTGGCATGAAGGTTCAATACTTCACATTTTGTTAAATTCAAACACAAAATTTTAAGGGTTTCTAATTCATGCCCTCATGAACGAAAATTACAATTAATTCGTAGATGAGGGGTATAATTCAGTCGTTTAAGAACCAACACTCCGATTTTCTCTTTACACATTAATCTAGGGAGAAATCGCTCAAATAAAAGTTGAATTACTCACATTATAATGTGAGAAACAAAGAAAAATTGAAAGAGTTAGAGTGTTGCAAAGTACTTGAGATGGAGCGAAATTTCAATGGATCAGACAAGAAAATATGAGAGAGAGAATTAGGGTTTATTCTTTTTGGGAAGAGAGTCGCAGAGTTAGGGTTTGGTTTGAGAGTGAGTAATTTATTTAGGGATGAATGAATAGCGTTAGTAGTAAGCAGAGAGCGCGGAGTACGTAACTGTAGGGTTCAAATTAAGTCCATACCTTCAAGCGACAAACAAAAAATTGCGTTTAAGTTGTTTCTTTTGTCGTTTTTGTAAAAGCGTTTTTTTTTATATTTATTTTGCTCTCATCATAATAGGAGAGGATCCATGCATCCTAATCCTAGGGATCTACCAATTCGGGCTATTGAAATTTGATCTAACGGCTATAAATAGGGGTCCACTTTAAAAATTTATAATAATTTTAGCCTTTGGATCAAATTTCAATGACCTTGATTGGTGGATCGCTAGGATTAGGGTACATGGATCCGAAGAGGATCCATGTCCATTGTACTATAAATTTATATATATTTTTTGTTTCAAATGAAGTTAGGTCTTTTGGGGAAAAAGTGACTATGACATTAATATATTGAATTCATATAAAAATTACACTATTACAAGTGCTGAAAAGTTTCAATGTAATACTAATATATTGACATCGTGAGTTTAATATATTAAACTTATGAATACAATATATTAAAGGGAGTTTTAATAAAACACTTTAGGTACTGTTCACTTTTAACGAAAAATCACATTTTTACCTTTTCCTGCTACTATTCACTATATCTTTAAAAAGGACTTTTCATTAAAAAAAAAGTTTTTTTTGACTTTTTGTTAGTTTTTCTTATATTAAACTCACGAGTGTGATATTAATATATTGGACTCATATTGGACTCACACTAGTGTAGCATTAGTGCAATAAGTATCAAATCCAGGTTGCCTAATTACTATATATAGGTATCATACTCATTCAAACTATTATGGAAACCTTAAAGTCTAAATTTGGCCATCGCCCTTCTTAAGCGGTGAGCGTTACCACCATTGTAAGAAAACACCACTCTAACCAGAGTTAGCCAATTTAATTTTTATTTACAAAAAATATATAATATTGCAATTCCTTTCAAATTTGCTCTCATTAACTTTTGGGATTTTTAGCCATGTTTGGGGTGACATGTTATATATAACAAGGTCATTTCCTGTGATTTTCACTTTGTTATCTTTTCTATATGAATGCAATTTGCAATTGGCCTGTTTGGTGGGCTGAATGGAACTGGATCTTAGGAATATGATTAGATTAGTAGGTACTTGTAAGACATGACTTGTAAGTCATGTAAAATGATATGTTGATTCATTATGTTGTGGATTCATAAACCCTTGTGTTCAGTTATGTCTATCTTACATTTTGACACAATAAACAACGGACTAGACTTAAGTTCATTTTAATTGATCATAATCAATCTCATCCACCCTACCAAACGAGGCTTATATGACCCTTATGTTGGGTTGGTAACGTGCTCTCAAGATGGTAACAGTCGCTCGCCCGCCCCAAAAATCCCTCGTGGCTTATTCAAAGGAAACTTATTCGATTTATTTATTTTCTCAAGGTGTAGAAAAGAACCAAATTGAGTTAGTTCCACACTCGATCCTCAATTGTTTGATTAGAAGTCAGATTTATCAAGCCGCAATTATTCACAATTCTATGATTTCTATCTACTAGGACTACCTAGTAGTGTCACGCTCATGTTCAATACAATTTTTTGTTTATGCGAGTGTGACCGAAAAATAAGGCAGTACACATGAATCCCTTCAAGTCTTCATCGGACTCTCAAGCTCCAAACTTTAACCTGTCAAGAAACATTGCTGCAACCGATAGATTCCAGAGCATAACACTACTATACACTGAGCCTGCAGATTCACACAAACCTGATGTAAGGTGGAGGCTGTATGTTTTCAAGGATGGCAAATTGGTTTCGAGCGAAGAACCCTTTTACGAATTGCGTCGTCAAAGATTCATCTTTTCGGGAGGGAAACGAGAGTGGCAGACATTCCTACATTCCATCCGTCTTGCAGCAAACAGCATGCTATTGTGCAATTCCGGCGAATAGAAGAAAATCAAGTAAGGCCTTACTTAATTGACCTTGGAGGCACGAACAGAACATTTATTAATGGTAGTGCAATTGAATCTCAAAGGTATTAGGAACTTGTTGAGAAGGACACAATTAGGTTTGGTAATAGTAGCCGGGAGTACGTGTTTCTTCATGAAAACTCTGCAGCTGTCTGACTGGTTCTGACACGTGACGGTGCAAAGTGGCAAAATTATGAAGATTAAGCATCAAATTTGAGCACATGTTATTTTCTAATCGAAATGTTTTACTACCCTGTACTTGTTAGCGGCAAAAACAGCCCCCAAATGCGTTTTTTTCTCTTGCAGATTTGGTGTATGGAAATGAGTGGATTTTATCAATAACATCAATTTTGTACATGTCTATATGTTACTTGTAACACAATATTGTTCCTTGGTTTGATGAAACTTTACTTCTTTATTTTGGTTGGCACAATAATCTTGTTTAATTAAACATAATCGGGTTTCAAGAGTTTTTAAGAAAGTTTGATATTTTACAAATAATTTCCATACACCAATTTGGTTGGCACAATATTGTTCCACTCATTTCCACACACCAAATATTCTTACAAATATTTTCTTGATGAATATGAAGTCATGCTCTTGTATCAGATATTTTTCTTGATTATCAAATAAATTTTAAGATTATCTCATATTATCTTCTAGAGTTTATCGTTTAATAATTTTTGGTATCGTTGTTACTTTTGTCACGTTATATCAACAGATATTTTCTTCCTCGGGTACATATCCACCAATTGATTGAGAAAGTTTGAGATGATGGGAAATTGAGGCATGCGTGACTAAGCTCAGCTAAAACAACCGACTAATCTCTGTACTAATCACAGGACATATCACTCCTCAAAGTTCAAACCTTTATATATGCAAAGCATGAGGCAAAGGCTAAGTGGGATTACTAAAGATAGCAACTGAAGAAAAAGGTAGTATATATGGACATGCAAATTTGGGTCCCCAATAAAGAGTGGTCATGGTCATCCCCCAAAAGTAACTGCTTGATGGTCCTGGTCATGCCAGAAAGTAGTTAATTTGACATATAGATTCTTGATTCGGTGCCCTAACTATTTTACAACGGAGATGTTTTTCACACGTCTATTTTCTCTTCATGCATACTTTTGTTTATTTATATTCGTTGCGGAGATGTTTTTCACACGTCTATTTTCTCTTCATGCATACTTTGTTTATTTATGTTCGTTGTTTATGTTGAAATATCTCACATTGATTGTATCTCTAAAAAAAAGAAGAGTTTAAATATCCTAATTCCTTTTTGTGTTAAAACCCTTCACCTGTCGGACTTAAAAAGTTAGGGGACAATATTGATGTTGTTGGAAGCGGGTCTTTGACTCGTCTCTATGATACTAAAACCGAAACCACACACACTTGTTGGACTGTGCAGGTGATAATTAACAAGGGGACAATATCAGTGTGTACCTGTCGGACTGTGCAGGTGATAATTAACAAATTAATAGATAATATCAGTGTTGTTGGAAGTGAATTTTTGTCCCGTCACTGAGATAATTCTACAATTTTTCTTTAATCCAATTAATTCAATGACAAAACATAGTTAAAAGTCTGTAAAGAGAGAAAAAATATTTGCGAAAATCACTTCCCACTAAAAATTGAAGAAAAAGGAGAGGAGCTTGAAATAAAAAAGCTAACTAAGCGTAAAGATAATGACTACACGTGGTGATTTAGTGATTCAATAATGTTAGCCAAATCATATTAATGACATTGCTATTCATTCATGCCTATAATTGTGAAAAATGAACAGAAAGCTTGAGTTTTGATCATTCTTTATTTCCATAATCTTTGGCTTTTCAGCTATCGGGTTTCAGTGCCCTCGCAATATGTTTTAAGTGCATGATATTCATACTTTGTTAAAGGTTAGGTTTTGTATCAATAATGTTGATATTTGTATCACTAATACGTTGATATTTTTTGTTATTGACACATTATTTGTTAATTATTGACGGTATATTGATAGTCTGTCCTTTTTAATAAAGAATGCAGGTCATGCTCAATGATCAAACTAAGTTAATTGAGCATAATCCCCCCCCCCCCTCTTTTTTTTTTGGAACAAACGATATTATCTACACTAAAGGGAAGGGGGTGGGCTTAGCTAGGGATGGGTAACGGTTATGGCGGGCAGGTAACCGCGGTTATTTACCTATAACCGTTTATGCTCATACCCGCATAACCGTTGGGTAATTGCTTAAAAGGTTATACCCATACCCATAATCGTTTATAAACGGTTAACCATACCCGTAACCGCATACCCATTTAACCATAACCGTTTAATACCCGTTTACCCATTTACCCTTTTGAGGTACCGTTTATCTTTTTTTTTTTTACCATTTCCCATTTTTACGCGTCTACATGTTTTTTAACAACTTCAAAACTTTAAAAAAAAATTTGTCATAATTTTTTTTTTAACAATTAAACACCGTTATAGGTATATTCATCATATATTTCCGTATTTTAATTTTTTAATCCTTATACCATTCCAGTAATAATAGTTTATAGACGATATTTCTAACTATCACCAATGAAGGTAATATAATATTTGCTAAGTATTCTTGGGTTACGAAAATTGTTTAGAAAACAACCCATAATGTAAAATATTAACATAATATATATAAAATGAGCTACATTATATTATAATTAGCTATATAAACAATGCACTATAGTCAATAGCATTGATCTAAGTTTTGTCCGATAGAAAACATGATTTGTGTTAATTTTACATATATAAATAAATGGATAAACGGTTACCCGTTTATAACCGCGGTTAATACCCATAACCGCCCATTTAAATTTCGCGGGTAAACGGTTATACCCATAACCGTTTATTTATCTAAACGGTTACCCATAACCGTAACCATTTAATTTAAATGGGCGGGTAACCGAGGTTACCCATAACCAATGGGTATTTGCCCATCCCTAGGCTTAGCCTCACAATGGGTTAAGTAATAATGTGGTTCAAATTCGCCTTTGGGGAGAGTCAAACCTTAGACCTCTTACTTAAAAGTGAAGATGAATATCATTAGAACGTAGTACTAAGTAGCTAATCCCATGTTTTAAACACTATGTTTCTTTTTTTATTTTTTTTATTTTTTTAAGTTATACGGTAAGAAGATATAATAATGGCCATAATGTATGGATAATAATAGATTTTTCTGTTATTATATTATCTGTCAATATTATCCACGATTTATGGACAATATGTCACAAAGAACAGGCATCCTGCCTAGAAAGGATACAGTTAGCGGCGCTTCATCAGATGGACGTTATTAATCCCCTCCGTCTAATCTAACCCTACCTCACCTCGCTTGGCTTACCCCGGGTAGGTGATCAACATAGTTTAATTGATCACAATCCCATGTTTTAAACATTACGTTTCTTTTTGTTTTTTTAATTTCTTGGTGGGAATATTTGACATGTTGTTCCAGACCATGTGTAGAAGATATACGGTTGCTGTTTGTCCTGGTTTGACGATGAAGTATTAGATGCTAATGCGAAGCACAGAAGGAGGTAGAAGAGTATTTATTTCCAACACCACCACTCAAAAGAGATGCCTATGATGAGCTATATATAGTATAATTGTTGACTTAAAGAAGATTCACTGGGGCAAAGAACATAACCTGATACAGTAGTATAAAAAACTCATGGCCTATGACAAGACTCTACAACTTCTAGGGTAGGGATGCAGGGACGAAGCCAGAGATTTGTGTTAGTGGGGGCATCCACAAACAACAAAGTCATAGTTAAAAAAATTTACTGAACAAAACATTATTAATTCACAAAGTTTTTAACACAAAACACTTATAATCATTGTTGGCAAAGTCAGTCATATTGATACCAAGAGAAATGCTAAGCAGATTTTCTCAAAGTGAGCTTCATGAACTCTCTGTCACCTCATGTTTTTTGCATAATGTTTTATAATATTTGTACAAAAATTGTGCTAAAAATATATGATGACGGAGAGTCCATGAAGAGGTCATTTTAGAAAAATCTCCTTAGCATTTTCCCTTGATAGGAAGAATTAACATATAAAATTTAATCGTATTATATTTAGGGTTAGTCATTTGGATGCAAAACTGAACAATTCTTTTTTAGCAAACAAAAAAAAAACTGAGTGGGGGCATCCGCCCCCTCTGGGCCTATAATGGCTCCGTCCATGTAGGGATGTATGAGAGAGTGGTCATGAATTCGATGCCCGAAAGAACTGTGCAAAACGATTCCCCGGTTAGTCTGTGTGCATTGGAAAGTATCAGTCAATGAAAAAAAAAAGGAAGAAAAAAGATAGGGAATCAAAGATTAAATTATGTCAAAGTTGGTTGCTTAAAGCAGTGATGTGATTTAGAGAATTTAAATCTTGCTTTGTGCCCACTTATTCTGGAGCTTGTCTATTTATCTCAACAGATTGGTCTGCCCTCCGCTGTGTTTTTAAGCACAAGAAAATCATCCTCTAAAACTCAGAGTTGTTGAGAGGCCTAGCTAGCTCAGCCCTGCCTCCTAGTGTGACTCACAGAAATGAAGGACGTGAAGGGGTGTGGCGAATGGAAGCCTTTTATTGCCATGGTAGCAATCGATTTCTCGTTCGCTATAGTGAATATTCTGCTCAAGAAAGTGCTCGATGAGGGAATGAACCATTTGGTTCTTATAACATACCGGTTGACGATTGCTACCATTTTCTTAGCACCAGTTAGCTACTTTGGGGAAAGGTAGGCAGGCATCATTCCTCGCTTTTTCGGAAATTCATTTTGATATTTCTATGCCTTAACTTGCTGAAGATTTTTCTGATTTGCTTGCAGGAATACTAGACCAAAGCTCACACTTCGCATCACATGTTTTCTCTTCTTAAGTGCAATTCTTGGGTTAGTAAACTCGACAGAGACTTGTACATCAATTTTCCATTTTTTCATGTGTCTATATTTTTTGTTGTTGCAGGACATCCCTAACACAGTACTTCTTTCTCCTCGGAATCCAATACACATCTGCGACTTTTGCCTGTGCCTTCGTCAACATGGTGCCTGTGATCACTTTCACAATGGCGTTACCGTTCGGGTACAAAAAAAAGTCACAAAAACCTCATTTACATGTTCTTTGAATCTTGTTCACATGCTGATGTACGAAATCGAGAGTTTAATCTTGCAGGTTAGAGAAAGTGAACTTAAAATGCCACAGCGGGAGAGCAAAAGTACTCGGTACACTGGTGTGCATCGGTGGTGCTTTTATATTAACTCTTTACAAAGGAGTTCCTCTATTTGATTCCTCAAAATCCACAGCTAGTACTCAAACCATAGATCATGGCATTCAGCTGAGGTCAACGCGAAACCATGAGGGATGGGCGATTGGTTCGATAGCTTTGGTTGGCGGAACCCTATTGTGGTCTTCATGGTTTCTTGTTCAAACGAACATCAGCAAGATGTATCCTTGCCAGTATTCTAGCACCACAATAATGAATTTCTTTGGTGCCATTCAGTCTGCAATCTTAGGTGTTTGCACAGGAAGGAACCTTTCCATGTGGGTTCTGAGGGGAAGGACACAAGTCATAGCTGTCCTGTTTTCTGTAAGTATTACCCTTCTTCTAATTACAATTACGCAAAAATACTGAAGGGGTTTTGGTATCTTTGTTCCAAAAGTTATACAACTTCGCGAATCCAGGTTATGTCAGTTGGCCAATGCAATATATCCGTTTTCAGGAAATTAACGAAGCTTAGAATATTGCTTTGTTCAAAAGAAAAAATGGTTATACATGCTTCAGCTACATGCCTTACTATTGGTGTATATATATACATTATACAGGGAATGATAGCATCGGGATTAGGTTTTGTGGGGATGTCATGGTGTGTGAGGAAACGGGGGCCGGTGTTTACTGCAGCGTTTAGCCCGCTCGTGCAGATAATGGTGGCCCTAATCGGTATCCCCATCTTCCATGAACTACTCCACCTCGGAAGGTGAACTTTCCTATCTATTTTACAGTTGCCAATACCTACATATGATTACTACTTATGGTAATAACTTTCCTCATTGGTGCTGCATTGACACTGAGCAGCTTGTTAGGATCTATCGTTGTGATCGTCGGCTTGTACATTCTTCTATGGGGTAAGAAAAAAGAGATGCAGAAATGTGCGACAAAACTAGTCCAAGAATCTGAAGCAATCAAAGAGCAGGAGCCGCATTTACCCGCCATCACAGTCTCCGTTGATTCGCGGTGTCCTTGAAGCCGAGTTTCATATGCTTTCAAGTTCACAAGCCTTCATTTTTTTTTTCTTCCCAGTTGGTTCTTATGGTCTTCTAGCCAGGATCTTAAAGAAAAATCATCTGGCATAACCGGAATAAAAGTAGATAAAAATTTTCACCTCTGTATCTGATGGTTGCAAAATTTCCCCCATAGTTCTTTGTATGCTTGTGGTAATGAATATGTTAAACAAATTTGAAGGACTACCGGTCTTGTAGTTGAGATCTTTACCATTTGATGTTGTTTTTTTACTGGTGGAAGATTGACAAATTAGATGATGGGGCGTCATCATCGTAATCGCGCACTTAAAATGGATGGAAATTTACGTTGTAATCACGTACTTAATTGATCAAATTTATGTCTACTTCTTGCTAAAGTGGGAATATGCACCGACACTGATACTATGTTAGAATATTCGATATATTTTTGAACTCAACTTTCTAGACCGATAGTGTTTGGTTTAAGGCAAACATGTACAACAGAATGAGGATTCTCTTCGGATCCTCTTTGTGAGAATCCTGAGGATCCTACAATCACGTTTGTTCATCGTATATTGTACGGTCATGAATTATTATAATTTTTTTAATTTAAAATTGAATATAAATAGCACATAAAGAAAACTGATCGCATGATGTATGATGAACGGATGTGATTGAAGGATTTCCGAGATCTTGACAAAGAGGATCCAGAGAAGATCCTCATTCATATACAACATATTATTTTAGTGTTAAGTTTGGATGAGGGAAATTAGATCCTTTCCGGATCTCCTAAACTGGGGGATCAATTAATACTAACCATTCATCAAAGTTTGTGTGGCCACAATTGAATGCTTTTTATATTTTCAAAAGTAAGTAGTCTCGTTTTATGTGAAAAATATAAAAAAGAGAAAAATTGTGGCCCCACCAATTGTTATTAATTGATCTCCAGGATCCCCATTTAGGGGATCCAGAGAGGATCTAATTCCTATATGAAGGACTTTAAAGTACATAAAACTAATGAAAATGACATTAAAAACATTTTTTTTTAAGAAAACTAATGAAAAGAACTTTAAAACTTTGAGTTTTAACAAAAAATCATTCTATAATTTTATTTAATGATAAGGACAAAAAATAGAAAGAAAAAAAACCTAACTAAAGGCGTGTGCAACAAGCACCCAACCAATCCGTCAGTTGCATAACCCTTTGACATAATCCAAGCATATTTTATTCCTCTAAAATTAAAATTTCAAATTGAAGTGAGTTCCGTTTGATTCAGAACCACATCTGCAGAGGTATGGTTGGGAGGGAGTCGGTCAAGTGTGGGTTGGGGTGGGGCAACACCATTGACAACATCATTGGACTCATCACCCCTTTTTCTAGTAATGGTAATGAGCTATTAGCCGTGCATGATTTTAACGGCGTGGATGTTGATCTCTATCATGTTTTTTTTTTTAAATCTTTTTTTTCTTCTGCATTTTGGTGAAAGAACTTGAAAATCTGGAATGAGCATCTACCGTTAAGTTTCATAAACAGTATAGTATCGTTAAGTTTCATAAACAGTGTAAAAAGTTTCATAAACAGTGTCATACCGTTAAGTTTCATAAACAGTGTAGTACCCATTAAGTTTCATAAACAGTGCAATACCATTAAGTTTTATAAACATTGTATTAAGTTTCATAAACAGTTTGTGTAAGGGAAGCGTGGGTCTACACGTCAATTTTTCAAATATTAAAATTATGTCTTTTTCATTAAAATTTAAGTTTTTTTTGTCCTTTTTATTAAAATTTAAGTCTTTTTCATTAAACAAAGTTATAGCATGATTTTTTTTATTAAAATAAACTTAGTCCAATAGTTTGACATACGAATCTCATAAGTATTTGACGCACAACACATGTTCACGCACACACAACCCAATGACAAATAACTTTTGTTTTATATGTATTATCTTACAGCCCATAATCGAACAAATAAAATACATAAAATAAAGTCTTAAGAATCCTTGAACCTAGGATCTAGAAGAAAGAAATAAGGACATGCCTACTAGCGATAAATATAGAATAACTTTGATTTTATAGATACCCAAAATCAAAAAAATTATTCTGTTTTGCAAAAAAAAAAAAAAAAGAAGTAGCAGTGATAGTTTCAAAAATAAGTTGAAGTTTGTTGAGGCCCAAAAATGTCATGAGCAAGCCCAAAAAAGTCTCAAAGCCCAACTACCATGCAAGCCTCTATTCAAGCCCAACACATGCAAAAGTGCAAGATCGAGGAAGAAATAAATTTACAAACATGCCATGATACGGTAATTAAATCAGATATTCATAAATCAAGCCATACTTATTTGTCATCCTAAAATAAGCTCAAGTCACATGCTCGGGGCTTGTCAAGTGAATTGTGGTGTGGATGGTTACGAATATTCATCGGGCCTATGTGGAATCAAGGTTATGAAAGACTTTGGGCTACTTGGGGGCTCAAAGATCCTAGCCCAACCTTTGAAGTCCACGCAGGCAGGTATTGAGAGAGAATCAACATAGTTTTACCTTTTTTCCTAGCAAGCTAACTAGTTCATTTAGGACTAAACCAGATTCCAGCCTTAAGTACACGTGAAATCCCTTCAAAATAGGCATTTAATGCTAACTTTCCCTTCCTAACTTACACAAAAGTTCAATGCGTGAAAGCCATGAGGCACATTACAAAAAGTAGCACCTGTGGAAAGCTGAACCAGGAAAGCTGCACCTTGGGAAGAAGACATGTTGCAGGTCCTAGAGTCTAGTCTCTTCACACCATGCCTCAATCGACCAAGCCATTATTTGCTTAGCTATCATATCTTCAAGTCATTGATCCAACTAGGATATTTTTTAAGACGTGCTAATTCTTTCAAGATATACCAGGACTTGGTATGAAACCAAACCAAGGGAGACAAGAAGACGTTCTCAAAGCCTAAATCCACATTGACCTAAAAGTCCCCTAATAGTTGGCACCGACTGTTTGTACATGATTATATAAATAGTTAAAAAATCATGTATAAACATTTGATGCCACAAAAACTTCACTTATTTATGACTCTGCCACCGTTTTTTTTTCTTTTTTCTTTTTGTTGTTGTCTTTAATATTAATAAAAGTTGATCAAGTGCTTATGGTTAATGAGAAGTTTGTGAGACCATTTTCTTTAGTTTTTTCTTTTTTTAAAAAAATATAAAGTTATGTTTATATATATTGACCAGTGTTTTTTTTATAAATTATCAACAACGGTTTCTTCATAAATGACACACCTCGCCCCGAGGTAAGGAGTGTTGGCCGTCACCGGAAGGTGACTTAACCAACGTGCAAGTGATGTAAGAATAGGAATAAATTAAAACCGAATTAGAACTTAAATTAAACTACTAAACAGAGTGTGCATAAGTGATAAAACCCAAAAGTTACAATGTCAGAGCATAGATAATAAATAGTGCAGTCGAACTAGCAAATGTACTTAATACGCAATTGGAAGTAACTCCTACATTAGAGGGGAAAATATATCAAAACTGCTGGGTGATCCTCGAGTGCCACAGAGTAAGACAACTATCTAAGACCTGGAGGGGCGAAAAACAGAAGGGTGAGTGAGCACAAAAATAACGATTTACAAAACCATTTATCTTTTCGAACATACTAACCCTTTGGTGTAAAACATGTATAGATTCCAAAATATCATACTACGTATACGTATAAAAATCCAATGCATACCAAATGTAAATCTAGCAGTATATCATAGCAGAAATTCTCAACAACAGTATAGATATGATCACGAGCTGTAATCTACACTAATATGTCAGTCAGAGTCACCTAATGTGACTTGTACGACTGCATCTATTGCTCATCAGTCATATGCTAACACACGAGTCAGAGTCACCTAATGTGACCTATATGACAGGCTAGGTGTAATAATAATCGCTTTAGTGCTATGATCACGTGAAGCTTGCGCTAAGCGCAGTCACCTACGAGTCGAAACTGCCTATTGCAGTCTGTACGACAGGCTAACACCTACTTGGATTCAAGGCGAGCTTGCAGTGCTAGGAGGTGAACATACACGTGAAGGCTAGCCTGGCCTTGGCTGAGCACTCACCTGGGGTGTAGAAATGATGAGCAGTCTGTATGTAAACATGCCATGATGATTCAACTATTCAACTATTCAATTCACCACATAACCTTATCTGCGTGTCTCTCAATCACCTTAGCATTTCAAACCATTCACAATAATCATATGCAGGTAATATGCATATGGATATGCTATGATGCAATATAAAAACTCAACCATATCATAGTATTTTAAAATATACAAGACATGGTATAAAATGCATAAAACCATTTAAAATATTTATGGAAATTATAAGGTATATACGTAATATACGAAAACAAAATGCCCACTCATTGGTAAGTCAAAGGATCGTAGCCTCTAGCCTTGCTTGACCATGTACGTCCTCGGAATAAGTCTCCTCTATATGTGAAATTACTAATTTAATTAGGTTAATCACACATATTACGGAAACTTAAATAAACCCCCACAATTTGCTCAAACTTAAGGTTTAAATATACGAAAATGATATACTCAACGACACGAACTCGCACATGTAAACCACTCTCCGGCCGGATGTCGGATGTGCCTTCATGGGCCGCCCAACCCATGGCCACACAAGTGACCACGTGCAGGCACACACTTGAAAGAACAATTCCAACGGCAAAGGAATATTTCGTCAGACTTGATGGAATATTCCGTTAACGTTAACGGCGTCAGTTACCGTTAAGTCTTACGAAATATTCAGTCTTCTTCTCCGGTGGACCTCTGGTGCCTTCCACGCCGTTGGTGCCGCCATCTGGTATTGCCGAAATCTGGAAATTCTTGCCGATTTCTGGGTAAAATTTCAAACTTTCATATCTTGCTCATTTCTCAACCTTTTTTATGAAATTTATATGGAAAAGAAGCTTATGAAGAGTACAACAAGATTGTACATTCCAAAAGTCCAAAAGTAGACGAAAAATGGCCTGAAAAAGCCTCGAAAGTCTTAACCAAAAGGTTGACTTCTCAAACTCAAGTTGTTTCACGACAACATCCCTCTAAAACTAGTCTAAGGACCTTAAGGAGTTGTAAGGAAGCTTCATCAACCCTTAAAACCTTGTAACTCGACCAAGATCACATTGAACTTAAACTCACTGAGTTGGAGCTTCTAAGTTAGTGAGTCAAAATTTGTCCATTCTAGGATTGGTGGGTATGGTTGTGTTCGTGAGGATGAGTGAAGTGTGGTGGTGAGGGTTGCAAAGTCGATATGTGAATGTTTATTGGTGGTCTCCTATGTTGCAGAGAAGAGAGAGATGTGGGTTTGAGAGAGGAAATGAGATAAGAGAGAGTATGACTAATGATGATGATGTTTGATTAGGCAGAGAGAAAGAGGGAGTGATCTAATTGGTGCCAGAAAATAGGGAAGGAAAGTAATTGGTTGGTGTGAAAATGAAGGCACGGGTTCACTCAATTTAAAAGAAGAACCAGATAGAATTTGTATGATGAAATCTCAGAAAATCTATCCAAAATAGTGTTTCTAACACTGTAGAATGCGCACTTGTAACGACGAGTACAATATAGCTTTAATAGTGAGAAGAATATAATTTAAAGCCAAACAAGTGCGTCCACGTTCGAAATACATTTTTTTCAAAAAGGTAGAGTCGTCAAATTACATAATCGAGTAAAAATTTTAGGGAAATTTAGGGATGGGCGTCATAATCTACCTCGTTAAGAAAATTTTGTGCCTAAAATTTTAACACTAACTACAGATTAGTCAAAGAACAAATGTGGATACAAGTTTTGTATGCGTTCATCGGTCTCTCAATTAGCTTCCTTAACTGAGAGGTTCCTTCATAAAAATTTCACCATTCTAACTGTCTTGTTCCTAAGGACTGTATCTTTCCAATCGAGAATCGTCACTGGTACCTTGTCATAAGTCAAGTCCAGGTTGATTTCTAATGGCTGGGGAGGAATCATGTGTGACGGATCAGCAACATACCTCTATAGGATCGACACGTAAAATACGTTGTGTACCCTCGAAAACTCTGAAGGCAATCAAGCCGGTAAGCAACTTCGCCGACTCATTCAATGATCTGATACGGTTCGATGTATCAAGGGTTCAGCTTCCCTTTCTTTTCGAAATGCCCAACACCTTTCCACAGTGACAACTTTAGGAATACCAAATCACCAACCTTGTATACCCTATCGATCGAATCTCTATTGGCTAAACTCTTTTGTCGATCTTGAGCTGCTTTTAGATTGGCCTTTATCACCTGAATATTATGAGTCGTCTCATCTATGATCTTAGGGCCCACCAAAACTCTTTTGTCGACCTCGGACCAACACAGTGGGGTATGACACAAATTCTTGTACAACACTTCAAACAGTGACATACCTATGTTGGAATATAAGCTGTTGTTGTAGGCAAACTCTATCAATGGTAAATGTTTGTACCAAGTGTCTCCAAACTGTAGAACTGATGATCTTAGCCTATCTTCTAGTGTCTGGATAGTTCTATCTTACTGTTCATCCGTCTACGGATGATAGGCTGTGTTGTAGAGTAATCTCGATCCCAGAGCTTCTTGGAACGTTACCTAGAACTTCGAAGTAAATCTGGGATCCCGATTAGAAATGATGCTGATCGGAACACCATGATACTTAACAATCTCGGAGACAAACAATTCAGCTAACCGATTTAACAAATAGTTTTCTCGAACGAGTAGAAAGTGTGCGGATTTGGTAAGTCGATCCACAATTATCCAGATACCATCATAACCATTTTGCGTACGTGGCATCTTGTACACGAAATCCATAGTGATGTCTTCCCATTTCTACTGGGGTATCGGGAGTGGCTATAGTAACCTAAATAGTTTCTTCCTTTCCACCTTAACCTGTTGACAAACTGAGCAACGACTTACATACTCTGCAATTTCTCTTTTCATTCCAGGCCAATAGTATAAGGGTCGAATGGTATGATACATCTTGGTACTCTTGGGATGTATTACATAAGCTGAGATATGCGGTTCATCGAGAATTTTTTTTCTTTTGTTCTTCTACATTCGGAACATACATCTGATCACCTTGCATCAAGATACCATCAGGTCTTCGAACTCTGAGATCTCATTCTTTCTTCTTCTTTTTTTCGTTCGACACTGCCTGAATTAACTCTTGGGATTCCGGGTCGTTCATTTGGGCCTTGAGAACACAATCTAAATGAACCTCGAGAACACAATCTAACTGAACTAGTATGACTTGAACGCTGGTGAGTAGGCATTTCCATTTGTCCACTTCTAAAGCGACTTTAGTAAACCTTAGATCAGTGAGGAGGGAAATACAATATGCGTAAAGAGCATTAAGTTGGCTGCACAATTTTCTGCTAAGAGCATCAGCTACCGTGTTAACACAACCAGGGTGATACTCAGTGGTGCAGTCATAGTCACTGGTCGGCTCCATCCATCTCTGTTGCCGGAGATTAAGCTCTTTCTGAGTGAAGATATATGTGAGGCCTTTATGGTCAGTGAAGATCCAACACTTTTACCCATAAAGATAATGCCTCTGAATTTTCAGAGCTAAAACAATTGCTGCCAACTCGAGATCATGCCTAGGATAGTTCACCTCGTAGGGTTTCAACTGTCGTGAAGCATACGCGATCACTCTCCCATGCTATATCAATACAAAACCATGACTATTTAGAGAGGCATCACTGTAAATCTTGTAATTTCCATTGTCATCGAGAAGTACAAAGACAGGTGCATAAGTGACGCAACTGTTGGAAACTTTGTTAACAATCTTCACTCCACTCGAAGTTTACTCATTTCCTGGTCAACCTTGTCAAAGGTAGGGCTATGGTTACGAAACGTTGATAATAGCCCGCGAGACCAAGAAAACTCTGAACTTTGGTAACCGTATGAGGTTGTTCCCAATTCTCAACTGCTGCTACCTTTTATAGATCCACGAGAACACCTTAAGCTAATATCACATGCCCTAAGAAGGACACTTGATCCAATCATAACTGGCACTTACTGAATTTGACATATAGCTGATTCTCCCTTAACTTTTTCAAAACCAAACGTAGGTGTCTAGCATGGTCAGCCTTATTCTTAGAGTACACCAAAATGTCATCGATGAAGACAATTAAGAACTTGTCAAGGTACGGTCGAAATACTCGATTCATCAGGTCCATAAAGGCTGCTAGAGCATTAGTCAACCCAAACGGCATCACTAGAAACTTAAAATGACCATATCTAGTTCTGAAAGATATCTTCGGAACGTCCTCTTTGTTGATCTTCAACTGGTAGTAACCGGACCTTAGATCAATTTTCGAGAAGACACTTGCACCACGAAACTGATCGAAAAGATCGTCAATATGAGGCACCAGATAATGGTTTTTAATCATCACCGGTTCAAATGTCTATAATCGATGCATAGCATCAAGGTTCCGTCTTTCTTCCTCACAAACAAAGTTGGACCTCCCTATAGAGAAGTGCTCAGCTGGATGAATCCTTTTTTGACAAGTTCTTACATCTGGGTTTTCAATTCTCTTAACTCAGCATGAGTCATATGATAGGGAGTTAGAGAAATAGGATTAGTACCTAGAATTAAGTCAATAATGAACTCCATTTTGCGAATCCGGTGGTCGACCAGGTAAATCGTCAAGAAAAATGTCCAAAAAGTGTCTGACCACTCGAACGTCTTCCACACGAGCAGGATTATCTTTAGTTACCACTACATGAGCCAAATAGCCTTGGCAACCTTTCCTCAACAACCGTTTTGCCCTCATAGAAAAAATGACTCTGTATTTCAGACCACTATGTTCACCAACAAACGTGACAACAGGCATGCTCGGTCGGTGAAAAGTAACAATCTTCTGATAACAATCCAAATTGGTACGATTGTAATGTAACCAATCCATGCCCAAGATAACGTCAAAGTCAATGATATCTAAAGGAAAAAGATTGGCTAGCATCACGACGCCCTTGATAAGAATAGGACATCCCTAATACTCCCAACCAACATAACAAACTTCGCCCCTAGGCATCGAGAACTCCAACTGAAAACCGAGGGGAATGGGATGAGGTTGAGTCTATTGAGCAAACGTATGAGAAATAACTAAATGTATAGCACCAGAGTAAATTAATATTCTAGCAAAATGGCCAAGAACATTCAACATACCCATAATCAAGTCAGGGTTACTCTGCGCATCCTGAAAGATGATGTGATTGACTCAGCCCTGTGTCTGCTGTCTACCTCATCGACCCCTATTTCCCTTATTCTAATTGTCTCGTCCATGGTTACCTCAACCTTGATTTGTTGGATTAGGCTGCCTGGTTAATGCACCGCTGCTACAAGCTCCCTCAAGATTCTGGGACTGACCCCTAGCATACCACTGTGATCTGCTGCTCTAATACGGCGTAGTCACCCTGGTACTGTGTGTAGCTGCTCTGGTACTGTAGATAACCGCCTTGATAATAAGGATCAGATAGATACTAGTATGCTCCTCCTGGATATTGAGCTACGTCACCCTGATAGTGGAAGGCACCGCCATAACTTGTCAGCGTATAAGTATCAGGTCCTGCAATCTACTGTAAGGGCACTACATATGGTATGGTAGAAGGTTGAGGTTTTTTATTATGCGGGCATTTATTAGCTATATGCTTCATCTGTCTACACGTAAAGCATCTTTTATTTCCAACTTTACACTCACCATAATAGTAATTATTTCATCTACGACAATGAGGAGCACCAAAGGCATTAGAGTTTCTTTGATTCTGGAAGCGTGAACCGCTTGCAGACTTGTTGCCTCGTCGAGGAGTATTAGAATTCGAACCACCGCTCAATGATCCTAAACTATTACCATTACACTTGAAATTCTGGATCTTTATAGGGCCAACAGAAGACTGTCTCATAGTATTATTATTTCGAGTATTTTTATCCTGTTCCTCATTGTCGTCATCATCATTGGGTGCATTCTCAGAATCCTCAACTAGAAGTAGAATCTCGAAGAACTCTTGATAGGTGGAGCAGGGAGTAGTAGTCGCCATAGAACATAACCGTTTGCGAGTCTCATTCTTGAAGTAACGAAGCATCTCCCTGGGGTTTCCCGCAATCTCAAGATAATATCGGGACAAGTCAGTAAACTTTCGATGGTACTCAATGACTGACATTTTCCTTTGTTTCAGATTTTTGAATTCCTCTTTCTTTCGATCTTTATACTCTGGAGGAGTAAATTTAGCCTCGAACTGCCGCCTAAACATATCCCAATCCATAGCCTCCTGAGCAGACAACTAAAGGGATTCCTGGGCCCACCATGATGTTACTCTTAAACGAAGAAACCAAGTCGTTGTTTCGACCCATTTGTCATGCTGAAGGTTTTGCATAACTCTGAAAGTCTTCTCAACATGATTGAGCCAAAGCTGTGATTTCTTAGTCCTTTCATTGCCAAAGAGATTATTAATCTGGAGATGGGATACTATCTCCAAGGTAGTCCGTTGTGGAGGACGAAGGGGGGACTAAATAGTACAATAACTTCTCTAAGTTGCCCAAAATTAGGGAAATTAGACTCGAGAGGGACTTGTGGCTCTTTATAAGGTGGCATGGTTCTGACATAAGAGAATCAAGAATTATTAAGACCTATAACGTAATTGAGGAATGCAGGACTGCCTAAACCTATGCCCTAATACCAACTGACACACCCCACCCCGAGGCAAGGAATGTTGGCCGTCACTAGAAGGTGACATAACCAATGTGCAAGTGATGTAAGAGTATGGATAAATTAAAACCAAATTATAACTTAAATTAAACTACTAAACAGAGTGTGCGGAAGTGATAAAATCCACAAGTTACAATGTCAGGCATATATAATAAATAGTGCAATTGAACTAGCAAATGTACTTAATACACAACTGGAAGTAACTTCTACATTAGAAGGGAAAATATATTAGAACAGCCAAGTGATCCTCGAGTGCCACAAAATAAGACAGCTACCTAGGACCTGTAGAGGCAAAAAATAGAAGGGTGAGTGGGCACAAAAATAAAGATTTATAAAACCATTTATCTTTTCACTACTAACCCCTTGCTGTAAAACATGTATAGTTTCTAAAATATCATATTATGTATATGTATAAAAATCCAATGAATGCCAAATGTAAGTCCAGCAATATATTATAGCAGAAATTCTCAACAACAGTATACATATTATCATGTGCTGTAATCTACACTAATATGTTAGTCAAAGTCACCTAATGTGACATGTACGATTGCACCTATTGCTCATCAGTCATATGTTAACACATGAGTCAGAGTCATCTAATGTGTCCTGTACGACAGGCTAGGTGTAATAATAATCACTCTAGTGCTACGATCACGTGAAGCTTGCGCTAAGCGCAGTCGCCTATGAGTCAGAATTGCCTATTGCAATTTGTACGACAGTCTAACACCTACTTAGATCCAAGGCGAGCGTGCAATGCTGAGAGGTGAACATACACGTGAAGGCTAGCCTGGCCTCGGCTGAGCATTCACCTGGGGTGTAGCTATGATGAGCAGACTATATGTAAACATGCCATAACGATTCAACCATTCAATTCACCACATAACCTTACCTGGACTTACCTGCGTGTCCTACAATCACCTTAGCATTTCAAACCATTCACAATAATCATATGCAGGTAATATGCATATGGATATGCCATGATGCAATATAAAAACTCAACCATATCATAGTATTTTAAAATATACAAGACATGGCATAAAATGCATAAAACCATTTAAAACATTTATAGAAACTATATGGTATATACCTAATAAACGAAAATAAAATGCCCAATTACTGGTAAGTCGAAGGATCGTAGCCCCTTAGCCTTCCTTAACCACGTACGTCATTGGGATAAGTCTCCCCTATATGTGAAACTACTACTTTAATTATGTTAATAACACATATTACAGAAACTTAAATAAAACCCTCATAGTTTGCTCAAACCTAAGGTTTAGATATACGAAAATGATTTACATGACGACACGAACCTGTACATGTAAACCACTCGCTGGCCAACGGCCGAACGCGCCTTCACGCGTTTCCCAACCCACGGCCACACACGCGACTGCGCTCAGGCACGCTCCTGACAGAACAGTTCCAACGGCAAAGGAATAGTTCATCAGACTTGACGAAATATTCCGTTAACGTTAACGACATCAGTTACCTTTAACAATGTCAGAATATTTTGTTAAGTCTAACGGAATATTCAGTCTTCTTCTCCGGTGGACCTTCGGTGCCGTTTGGACTCGCTGGAATCTGAGTAAAATTTCAAACCTTTATATCTTGCTCATTTCTCAACCATTTTTCATGAAATTTATATGGAAATGAAGTTATGAAGAGTAGAACAAGATAACCTTCCAAAAGTCCAAAAGTGGATGAAAAATGGCCTGAAAAAAGCCTCGAAAGTCTCGACCAAAAGGTTGACTTCTCAAACTCGGGTTGTTAATTTCAATGTCCCTCTAAAACTAGTCTAGGGACATTAAGGAGTTGTAAGGAAGCTTCCCCAACCCTTAAAACCTTGTAACTCGGCCGAGATCAAGTCAAACTCAAACTCACCGAGTTGGAGCTTCCGAGTTAGTGAGTCAAAACTCGTCCATTCTAGGATCGGTGGGTATGGTTGTGTTCGTGAGGACGAGTGAAGTGTGGTGGTAAGGGTTGCAAGGTTGATCTATGAATGTTAATTTGGTGGTGGTCTCCTATGTTGCAGATAAGAGAGAGACACAGGTTTGAGAGAAAGAAGGAGATGAGAGAGAGAGAGTGACTAATGATTGTGATGTCTGATTAGGCAGATAGAAAGAGAGGGAGTGATCTGATTGGTGCCAGAAAATGGGGAAGGAAAGTAATTGGTTGTTGTGAAAATAAAGGCACGGGTTCACTCAATTTAAAAGAAGAACTGGATAGAATTCGTACGATGAAATCTCAAAAAATCTATCCAAAATAGTGTTTCTAACACTGTAGAATTTAACGCACGCTCGTAATGACGAGTACAATATAATTTTAATAGCGAGAAGAATATAATTTAAAGCCAAACAAGTGCATCCACGTCAAAAATACATTTTTTCTCAAAAGGGTAGAATCATCAAATTACACAATCAGAGAGAATTTTCCCGAAAATTTAGGGACGCGTGGTCACAATAAATCACCTGGAGCTGTTTATGTATAAACCATTGTTTCTTTATAAATTATCAACAATTGTTTCTTCATAAATTATCAAAAATTGTTTCTTCCTAAATTATCGAAAATTGTTTTTCTATAATTAGGCCATTTTCATTAGCTTATGGAGAAACAATTGTTGGTCTTTCGTATAGAAATAGTTATTGGTAATTCGTGTAAAAATAGTTCTTGGTAATTCGTACGAAATAGTTATTTGTACTTTAGATAGTTTGCACAATGATGTGCAGAAAACTGGGGAGTATTTGAATGGGTTTCACACAACAAATTTTAATGAATTCACTTACCAGTAAGGACAAAAGTAACAGAGTGAGTATTATCATAAATAAGTCGAAGTATGTGGCAGATTGTAATTAATTTTAAGTTACCGACAACTATTTCTTCATAAAATGGGCAATTGTCTCTTCATAAAGTCGGTTATTAATACACTTAGTCAATTAGACTCATTTATGTAATATTGTACATTTATAGGGGCGTATTCAATTGGAATTTTAAGGGATTTTAATTTTTTTTAATGAATTTAGAGATATTCAATCAGGATTTTAAGTGATTATCTGAAATTTAATGTGTATTCAATCAGAATTTTAAGATAGTTTATTAAAATCCTTAGAAATCTGTTTGATTCCTTATATATAAGGAGTCATTTCTCCTGCAGATTGATAGTTAATAATAATGATATTACTTGTTATTATAACTATTGATTTGTTCGACACATATGAATGACTAAGCTATTTTAAAATCAAATGAACTTTCTGCAGATGATCTTTAGGTGATGATAAAAAGATTTAACAATTTAAATTATGATATTTGTACAGTGAAATAATGAAATGTTGTAATGTGAAAGGGGCTGACTTCTTCCGGTAAGAAACCAAGTAATATTCACCCCCCAAAAGGCTTAAGTGACAATGACGAACAAAAACAGAGAGTGATGGACCCGATGATCACTCTCTCACGAAGTGCTATACTAATGTACATGCTCTAACGTGAATAGATGATAGTATCTTGATATTTTATGGATTTGTAACACGACACGAAAATGTGTCAGTTTCATCGAAAAATTTATCTACCATAAAGATAATTACTCATCGTGATTTTTGCATTCTTTAGCCAAAAGAAAAAGTCCAGACAATACAAAAGACAATTTCGGAAGTGAAAGTAATTAATCATAACTTAACAAACCAGAAAGCCATAGAAAGGCTTCTTATTATTTGTAATTAATCAAGCCACTTCATGAAAAATCAAGAAACGTAATGACATCAGTCCTCATCTTGCTCATCATCCTGGTCGCTATGGAAGCTCTCCTCCTTCTCCTTCTCCTTCTCCTTCTCCTTCTCCTTCTTCTTACCCTTCCACCCCCGCCTCTCCGGCCTCCCGTGATTCCCTCCGTGCGGCTCCACAACATCTGCGATGTCCAAATGAACACCGGGGTCATTCGTGGTGTAGCTACCGCCCATCATGAGGGAGTTGTTCAAAGCCTGGAAGTTGCTGTTCACATAAGTGCTCAGCCCATCAGCGTCTCCGAACGCTGGACCACCACCATGAAGCCCTCCAGATTTGTTCATGTTCTCGTGATCCAGCTCACTGCTCAATGTAGCTCCGGTGTTGGATCCTGCGAGGGTGATGATCCTCACGCCGTGTTCGTCCTCATCCTCGTGGTGGATGGAGCCGGACTTGTGGATGTCGGTGACTCGGTTGCTGATGGTGGAGACCATGTCTCGGATTTCTTTGTCGAGTTGCTTGTTGTGCCTGCTGCCTCCGTGATCGGCTGAGGAGTGGGTGCTGGGTTTGTGTGACTCGCTTGTCATTGTTGTTGGGTTGCGGTGAGGTTCGGGGGGAGTATTGAGGTGGATATATAGAGAGGAGTACTTCTGATTTGGGTTAGAAACTTGGAATAAAGGGATCGCTTACTTTGCAATGCAAGGATATAAAACAAAACAAAAAAATACAAAAGGTAAAGGGAGGGTGGTTACTTGGCATTTGGTTCATCCTACTTCTAAACTTTATGCTTTTGTGATTCTCACTCACACTCTAAATTTTGTGCAGTTTAAAAAAGGGAGAAAACTACATACAGTTACGAATAATATGAAATGATCGACAAACGTGAAATTCGAGAACATTTAAAATTTTAAAAAATCAAATTTTCTAAAACTTTATCGAGAATATATGATAAAATATCGTTTGCCAGATTTAGACATTAGGCATAACAATTTGTTTGTTGAATGATCCGTTAACTTGACACAAAACGACATGACTTGTTAACGAATCAGATTGTTATTGGGTCACCTATTAAGAATCCGTTAAGATAACAAATTTGAAACGATATAACTCGTTAAGATAACAAATTTGACACGATATAACTCGTTAAGATATCAAGTATGACGTAAAAACGACAAGAACATGACAAATACGACTCGTGTGTCAAGCCTCCCTCTACCTTGCCCCTTGATTTGTACCCCCTCTCACATATCTCGTTTGTACTCAATTTTGAACTCCACATTAAACTGATTAACATGAAGAAAAAAGAATGAGGATACTCTTCGAATTCTCTTTGTGAGGATCTCAGAGATTCTCAAATCGTGTTGTTCATCGTACATTGTACGGTCATAATCATTTTAAATACTTTTATTTAAAATTAAACATAAATAGTGTTTGATGAAAACTGAATGTACAATATACTATGAACGGACACGATTTGAGAATCTACGGAATCCTCCTCACAAAGAGGATCCTCACACAAGAAAAAAAAAATTAAAAACAAAATCCCAAACACATGCTGGGCCTACATTATTCCAGAATTGCGCGGGTTACCTCTCCAACCCAACTGGAAGCTGAACCAGGCCCGAACTCTCTCCCTTTCCAGAACCACAAAAATTGATTTTTCTATCTCCAAATAACTTGTCCTTCTTTTTTTCCCTACGGCGATGCGCCTGAGATCGAATTGAAAATCCGCGAACGGGAAATTGAGCGAAAAATGGACACGAAGAACAAGTACAGCATCATAGTCCCGACCTACAACGAGCGCCTCAACATCGCCCTCCTCGTCTACCTCGTCTTCAAGCATCTCCGGTAATCGTCTCACCCTCGCTCTCAGTCCTTTCTCTGTAATCGAATTCATGAATAATCAAAATTCGGAATAAATTCGTGACGAATAATTCGATTTTCGTGTGTTTTTGTTGGTGTGTAGGGATGTTGACTTTGAGATAATCGTCGTTGACGATGGAAGCCCCGACGGCACTCAGGAGATTGTTGAACAGTTGCAGCAACTCTACGGTCACGATCGCATCGTAAGCATTTCGTTTTCTGCGTAATTTCTTCCCTTTTTTTTAATCCAGATTTGTTCTAATTGTATTTATTTTTGTTTACTTATTTAATTATTTGTGTATTTTGTTGTAGCTGTTGAGAGCTAGAGCTAAGAAGCTTGGGTTAGGTATGTGATTATGTTAAAAATTTAATTCAATTTTTCTGTTTTTCGTTGAGCAAAGTGGGATTACCAATTCAAGTGAAATGTTATACATGTTGTGTGGAATGTTAAGTAGTAGCAATATTTTGTAATGTTTTTCCGAATTTCAGGAACGGCTTACATTCATGGTTTGAAGCATGCTTCCGGGAACTTTGTTGTAATCATGGACGCAGATTTATCACATCACGTAAGTATATCATGTCTTTAGGATGTTTATGTAAAGTATGTACGGTGTTTGATTGTTCACATACTTCGTTGGAAGTGATAACCATCCGCTGTCCAACAGTTTTATTTGAATCGGTAACTGTAAACAACGATGGGAGGGGGTGTGTGGTTTGTTAATTTGGAGCGCAAAAGCAACTTGGAAATTTTCTCTATTAAATTTATGAGGGCTATCCCTGCAAAATAAAAAAATGGAGAGGATAATAGCTGTTGCCTTTCTATTTTACGGTAGACTGCCTCATTGGTTTAAAGCTCATTGAGTGCTTGTTATTCATATTGATAGTCAGAAATGTTTAGGGGCAATTATTGTTTGAGTAATTTCTTTCGAAATCTTGTTTTATGTCGCCATTTCAATTAAGTCAAGCATTACAATTGAATTCTCTCTTCCCTTTGAACACAAGGGAGCCCTCCTCTGGCCACTACATTGATATGCATTTTGGGTTTGTTTTCTATTCTTTTCTTGGATGTTATATGTTTCCGTAGATTTCCAACTTGTCATCACCTTCACGGTTTTATTCATTTTCTTTTCTTCTTATGATGCAGCCAAAGTATTTGCCAAGCTTCATCAAGTAAGAACAAGTTCTTTCTTGTGGTTCCCTACGATTCCATAGTATACTTCATTTCTTGAATTCCTCGTGAATTTGCTTGTGGCATGTTTATTATTAGGAAACAGCTGGAAACTGGTGCAAGTATAGTTACTGGAACTCGTTATGTCAGAGGTGGCGGGGTCCATGGGTGGAATCTTATGCGCAAACTAACAAGTAGAGGAGCCAATGTTCTTGCACACACACTACTATGGCCTGGTGTATCAGATTTGACTGGATCATTTCGGTACTAGATTTAATTATTGTATTGAGTTATGGACTGTATCATGCTTAACGTGATCGTAGGACTGACATTTTTGTGGTTCTTTTGTAGGCTTTACAGGAAAACAGTGCTTGAAGATATCATTAGTTCCTGTGTCAGCAAGGGCTACGTCTTTCAGATGGAGATGATAGTTCGTGCTTCTAGAAAAGGATACCAAATCGAAGAGGTAGATACAATTATGTCATGCATGTTTGCCTTAAGCTTGTGGTTGAAATAGATAGTACCATGGTCACGAAGCAAGCTTTGCATTTGTCACTGTTGCTTTTGTTGACATCATCGGAAGTATCAGTCTTTTTATAATTGGTGCCCATGTCTATTTTTTGTTTCTATATTGACTGCCATGTACACCCTTCCCATATTTCTATCTTTTAATAACAAACAAAATGGGGCTTGTGTCTGTTTTCATGCCTCCTACCATGAATGGTTTTCTCTGTTCTTATTCTGAGTTTCACATTCTTCGAACACTAGGATGTTGGTTGTAGATTATGGTGAAGCCTAGTGCTTATCATCTTTGCATTTGTTTAATATACGATGTATTGCTAGCTTGAGGATATTTTGAAATAGGCACTTAAAAAGTACACTGTGATTCCTTCATTTTGAAAAGTACACTAGGAACCAATAAGAGATGCCCACGGGTTTTATAAACAGAGCATCAAAGTTATTCAGGAACTGGTGCATTTGTATCCACTGATAGCTTACCGTTGTATGTAGTGTTATTTTGGTTCAATGTGAAACTGTGAAATTTTGACGGCATTCAATATAAGAAATTCATGAACATATTTGATAAAATGCGACGAATGTAAATGCCCTTCTAAAGTACAAAATAATTTGTGCACTAGGATTCTAGAATCATCAGTCTCATTTGCTACCCTGCTGCTTTGATGACTTTTCTTTTACAATGTCCGGTAATTTGTGCGCTTGAATTTTATTAGTACTGTTTTCATAGTTAATTTTAGATAAATGTAACCATTGATACGATGTAATAGAATCGAGGAGTACTATTAACAGTTGTCTGCGTGCTCATGCAAGCCCTTGCATATTTGAGTTTGGTTTTCACTTAAATTTGCCCGTTCTCTTCATTTTTGGCTTCAAATAACTGCATTATTGTCTGATCCTCGGACTTTTTGCCTGTTATCCTCAGGTTCCAATCAGTTTTGTTGACAGGGTATATGGAATTTCGAAGCTTGGAGGATCTGAAATTGTCGAATATCTGAAAGGCCTCGCCTATCTTCTCGTTACGACATGAGATGCATAAATTACAGCTCGTATTCACCCTTTATCCGCTTTTGCACCCAATATGTAAACGTTTAAAGTTACATTTTTAGCTTTTTTTCATAAATTCTAACTGGTTTAGAACAATTTTGAACCGAGGGAACCATAGGAACCATATAAACTTGTTCATATATGTTCTTTTGTTTGTACTTTGTAGTTGCTTCTTGTAAATGCTCGAGAAGCAGACCTGTCGCAATGCCTTCGTTAACTACTTTCAGCTTCCATAGTTCGTGCATTTTATAAAAACACTCCCTGAACCAAAGAGCAATATGCCGTTGGTCCTAAGCCGAGGAAAAAGATTTTTCAATTTTCCGGCGCTTGGAAGTGATTTTTCTTGCACTTTACTAACGTTTTTAGTTGTCGGAAAGTCCTTTTAACCCTTTAGAAAGCGGTATTAAACGTGCCTGTAGAGCCGTAGATCGAGGAGAGTTACGAATCTTTTTATCTTTGTGGTTGGGGTTGGTTGAGCAGTATCTCTGGCGTGACTCAACTGTTCCCCAACCTGATTTGACCATGCTTTCTCCGTGCTGTCATGGATTATGAAATTTATGTAACTTGTTTCCGAAATTGTTGACTATGGCCATTGCCATTGGTTTAAACCCTTAGTTTTAAACCATTGAAAAGGATGTTTCATTCTGTATCATTTCAAATCTTGACCAAAATGGATAGAACGGTAATGTGAAAATGATATCTAAATTGTCCAGGTATGCGATAAATAAATTCCATTTGGGAATGATTTTGTGTTGAAATTGTGTATGAAACGTTGAATTTTAATAGAAAATCTTTTGTTTTTATGTGATAGTAAATGAATGATATGTCAGGAGTGAGAATGACATTCATTTTATGTATTCACATTTCTGATAATTAAACACGGTTTTGACAACGGAATAAATAATAATCATTGTTTGTGTTTGATTCTCTCGTCTCTTAACATCACTATTTCACGAAGAAATAGAAAATTCCGAAGACGTGCTCCAAACTCATGATCCCATATACTCTATTTATGTCCGAATTTGACCGAGAAAATTAAATTCCTTATTTTCTTTCCTTCCTTCTAATTCTAGCAAACTGTCTCATCACCTCACCTAGTCCTTCCGTAAACACATTGTGCTGCTGACCCAACCGAGTTTTACCAAACTTCCAAAACCCCCAAATATTCATGTTCTCCTCCACCGCTTCCTTCAACTTCTTCTTCCTCCTCCTCTTCTTCTTCTGGTTATGCCGAAGCCACAGACCCTGTAAATTTTTTTATTCAAGTTCGTAGCCAAAAGGTAAGACAATCCACTCTCCTTACAACCCCTTAATCATCACTTTGCTTTTAATTTAATTTATTTTTTTTTTCACAGAAATTTTTTATGTGAATTGTTCGGGAAATCGTAAATTGGATTAAATTGGGGGTTATCTACTTTCTAGGGTTTTGAGTAAGATTCAGGAGCACGGAAGTGATGGGGGGTGAGAAAGAGAGTGAAAATGGAGAGTTACCTGACCTGGAGAAGCAGCAGCTAGGTGGCGGCGGCGGTCCTGAGACTAGCTCACTTCCCAGTTTGGCAACTGTGGATGCAGTGCTTCCGCTACAACAGGTCGTCGTTTCGGGTGGGGCGTCATCTGAAGTTCATGAAACGCCGACAGCCACCGCCACGGTCAATTTTTCAGAGGAGGTTCCTTCTCCCAAAAAGGACCACCTGTCGAGGACTTCCAGCTCTCATGAACAATGCAGGCGAGTATCGAAAAATCGCTGGATTTTCAATTACAATTTAATGGTTTACGATCAGATGGTTTTTGAAATTGAATTTTGTTATATTGGGTTTTTTGTGCTTGTTCCTCAGAGTGTGTCAGCAGGAGAAAGATGAAGTTTTGATTGATCTCGGATGCCAATGTCGAGGCGGGCTTGCGAAATCCCACAGATCATGTATAGACACTTGGTTTCGCTCCAGGGGATCGAACAAATGCGAGATATGCCAGTAATTCCCTCACTAATTTCATTGGCAAGTTGTAAAATAGCTCACTTATAAAGTCAGATTTTATAGAAAGATCTAATCTGTTTATGCAGAGGGGTAGCAGCAAATGTTCCACCTCCAGAGGCTCAGCCAACTGTATGTATTCTGAACCTTTGTGTGTAAAGGATAGCTTATGCTCATCAAGCCATAACTTAACATATCTATGCGGAATTAGCGTAGCTAACGGGATATTCCACCAGCCAAAAGTCATAATGTATAACTTCAAATAATAGTATTGTACTATAGACGCTAAGCAATTTAGATAGCGGTTCCACTTTTATGTTTGATATCGGACTCTTTCAGAGTTTTTCAGTACCCAAAATCTTACTAGTTATCCTTTTTTTTTCTTTTCCGTTTCTAACTTAGTGTGTAGTTTAGATAGCCGTTCCACTTTTATGTTTGATATCGGACTCTTTCAGAGCTTTTCGGTACCCAAAATCTTACTGGTTATCCTTTTTTTTTTCTTTTCTAACTTAGTGTGTAGTTTAGACTGTCCTTAGATTTGAACTTTAAGTTTCGGAGTAGTGATCCCGAACCGAATTGTCTGAGGAATAGAGTAGGATTTTTTTTTTTAGATTGTGAATTATTACATCTGAGCATAGATTTATGGGACTGCCATTACCCATTTTTATGTCAAAATTGAACTCTTAGTGTATTTGCAATTGCAGGCAAGCTACTGGGTTTGGAGAGTTGACTCATCGTACCGATCACAAAATCGAGACAGGGTAAGGAAGACAATAATCAATCTACTAGAATATTAGTAACCTTGATGAATAACATTGTTGATGCAATGATTTCGACTGCACCGGTCTTTGTTGCAGGGTTGTGTAAGCCCACTTTATGTGGCGTTTTCAATCCTTATAGGTGGTCTACTGTTGGACGTGCTAATTTCTGTCACCCTTGGTGTCTCCGCACTGCCTGTCAACATCATTATAGGTACCCTTGTGCCCATCGATATGTAAAAATTTGATTTGTTCGAGAAATTAGTATGCTTGGTGGTATTGCTTGTTGAACTGTAATCTGTAAGAGACGTTGTACGTGTACAGGTATTATCGTGGTTCTTGGACTCGGCACTGCACTGAGACTTGCCCTGGAATTCTTCCACGAGTGGAGTGTGAGGAGAGTCGTGCAGAGAGTCGACGCAAGTCACACGAATGTGCCTCTTGGTTACCATCCTACTTTTTAGGTAAAAGTTGTAAGTAACAAGATGATGTAGAAGTAGAAATTTACTTGATTGCGCGGATGGAGGAGGGAGGGTATACGTTCACTTTGTTGTTTGTTTTGCTAGGGCACCCATTGCCGTTTTACCTCAACCAAATGTACCATTTACTATTTTATTACTTGGTTTTTATAATAAACTTGTTATTTCATTATTTGAGCACATGTTGTATAGAATTGCGCATCCACATTATCTTCAAATCGAAAAATGCTAGACTCAGTCAATGACTGTGAGCTGTTGATGCATGTGGATCTTACAAGGCAATACTTCAACGGCTCCCGATCATGGTCTATTTGATCTCAATTGAAGTTTTCATTAGAGCTATGCTAGTACTAGTTGCACGTGCTTGGATGACACAGTACAAAGCGATCAGAGTTACCAACATAATTCCTTGTAGAACAAAGCGTGGAATTCACCAGGAAATTGAGAGAAATCCTAATGTTGTATTTGATTAATTCTTGAATGAATGCCATTGATACAATAAGATGACTTAAATAAAGATTAGAAATGTTTGGAACAATTTAGAGGACTTTCAGAATTAAACTAACATAATTAATATTAATCGAATGACAAACAAAGAATGATTTTTATTACGAAACTTTAAACACTTTTTTTTAAAGTTGAAACGGGCTGGGACTACACAGGATGACTTAAATCTATCGTATAGGACTTATGGTGTCGTTCCCTTTTCAAAAAGGCATCATGAGCCTAGCTGAGACTACCTAGGATGACCAAAATCTATCGTATACGACTCGTGGTGTCGTTCCCTTTTCAAAGAGACATGATGAGCCCAAATCAGAGCCCGGACACCAAATCTGTAAATTCCAAATACAAACTTTTATCTTTAAACTATCTTTTTTTTTTAAATTCATTATGTCATTTGTTCTACATCGTTGAATGAACGCGATTTAATAATGTACGTGAATTTCAAAATACATCAACGACTTTGAATATTGAATGACTATCGAGGACACACTATCGCGAACCGCTATTTGGAGTTTACTTAGCGGGGTGAAGGAGTACCGGCCTACCAGGGACATAGGAAGCTGTGGGAATATCATTGGGGTTCGAACAAGACTTTGCTTTTGTGCTTCAAACCATACTGACACAGACACAGAGACGATCTAATCATGCGGCGCAGCGCCGGAGAATAAAACTTTTTGTTAAAGGCAGCAACAAGTGGCGACATTTTACTTTGGAGTTGGTGCTTTTGTTTACCGAAAGCCTGCGGTAAAATAATTGGCATCCCAAGAATGCAACTACTGCACGATTTTGCTTCTTGATTTTCCAATTTTTCTCCTCGAGTATTTTACAAGTACAAAGCAAACTAGCTACTGAAATTGGCCAACCAAAAATTCCAGTCTGTTTTTTCTCCTATTTTTGGCTATTGACCGCGATCATTACAATGGTCTAGTAAATTTAATTAGTAATGATTGAAGTGTGATGTACTATAATTTATAAGATCGTTCTTTTGCTCAAGGCGGAAAGCAAGCAAGTTTACACTATCATAAGATTGGAAAAACAATATTTGTGTTTTGTTTTTAAACGACGATATTTGAGGTTTTCCTAGCGCTAAGTTACTCAATGGAATAATCATAGTTTACTATCAAACTTAGCATTCACGAATCGTTGCGAACACTCTTTGGGAAGTTTGGTATTAACTTGTGTGTGCTCTTATGCACCAAAGCTAATTTTTTGAAATTTGACATATTTATTTAAAAAAGAATTTTATTGCTGATGGTTTGGTTTATTTGGGTTTATCATGCAGTTTTGGTTCAGTCTTTTTTTAGCAACCTCCTCTTTGTTTTTTGTCGTCACTTGCTAGTTGTAGATATAGCTGAAATTTCGTGGCATCGTGATATGTTTATGTAATCTTTCTTTTTCTTTTGGGCTTATGCCCTGTTGTCAACCAAGAAAGAAGCCATGTGATATGTCTTACTTGCCATGCTTGCTGGCCTTGTGTTGGTGAAGTTGTGATATATACCTAATTTTTAAGGATGAAAAATGCCACACAAAATTTTCTATTCCTGACGCTGGTGAATCACAAGATAGTGGTTGTGGGAAAACTGAAATGTCTTTGTTAGTCTTTCTGACTTCCAAAAATGTGGATTATCGTAACGAAACTAGATCCTTTTTAAAAATAAAATAAATTCTCATGTTTATTGCATGCAAAACATGTTCATACCACAACGCCGAACTTACATAAATTACCGTTACAATTTCCACTGCAGAATCAGAGCGGTAAAAAAACAAAAGTTAAAAAGTTAAAAACAGTACGGAATGGGAATTTGCGTGATTGCATGTCACGACAGCACGACACGAGCCGACACTTGGCGCCTCTTTCTCCTGCAGCTTAAGCAATCGGTCAAACAATGCAGACCCCCTACGACGCACGCACGTACAACCGCTTCAGTCCACCCAATCAGACCCCGGTCAAGCCTCTGGTCAACTCAGTCCACCAATACCGAGCTTGGTAAATCCACATAAAAGCGAGTGAGTGACAGAGCGAGAAAACAGGAAGCTGCCCACGTTTTTTCCCCAAATTTCCGACGCATAAAGTATTCGTCTTTGCTCTGAACAAGCAGCAGGATTGCGAAACTATTTAATTTTTCTGGGAGCTAGGGTTTTGAGAAATTGGGAAATTTGAGGAAGATCAGTGTTCGGAGATGGCGGAGCTGTCGATGGAATCGCTGCCGTTGGGGTTCCGGTTCAGGCCCACGGACGAGGAGCTCATCAACCACTACCTGCGGCTGAAGATCAACGGCCGTGATTCTGAGGTCCGAGTCATCCGAGAAATCGACGTTTGCAGATGGGAGCCTTGGGATTTGCCAAGTAATTGTTTCTCTCCATCTCTGTCTTTTCCTGTTTTTGGGGGGTTTTGATTTCGAATTTATAGTCGTTGTTTGTTTATTTGGGTGTTTGGAATTTCTGGATAAGAATATTTGATTGGCTGGATTGAGAATTTTCCTTTATTCCATACATCACCAGTGAATAATTCCTCCTCGTTGCTATGCAGATTCGTTGCGTAATTCCACTCTAATTGTGATAATTTAAATAATAATTCAAATTTTTAATTACCCATTTCGAATATTGTTGTAAGCTTGTAGATGTAAGTAGTGAATTTTTAATCTGCCTGAACTGAGATATCGATTGTAATTGTAAAAGATAATACGACTTTTGAAGTACCCAATTTGAACATAGTAGTAAAGCTTGAAGCTTGAAGCATTAAGCTGTACATAAGTGTAATTGGTGTCGTTGTGATGTGTGTTGCGCAGAATTATCAGTGATAAAGTCGGATGATCAAGAGTGGTTCTTCTTTTGCCCCCGGGATAGGAAGTACCCAAATGGCCATCGGTCAAATAGAGCTACTGATGCTGGATACTGGAAGGCCACAGGGAAGGACCGGACCATAAAGTCCCGTCAGTGCAAGTCTGCCTCTAACAGCAATGGCCAAGTTGGGATGAAGAAGACGTTGGTTTTCTACAGAGGTCGCGCCCCTAAGGGGGAGCGCACCAGCTGGATCATGCATGAGTATCGTGCCACTCAAAAGGAACTCGATGGCACTAGTCCGGGCCAGGTACTCCCTCCGTCTTAATACTTGCCTTATTCATCCATTTTCGCATATATATATATATATATATATATATATATATATATATATATATATATATACTTGGATATGATGCATATTTTTAAACTGGTCTGTACTGGCACTGATAAATAAATTTGTACTTCTTCTGAATGATGTCTAACTAACTCTCTGATACAGGGTGCCTTTGTTCTCTGTCGCTTGTTCCATAAACCAGAAGAGAAGGCTGATGTACCTAAGTATGACGAAGTTGAACAAACTGGTTTATCTCCTACCACAACCAAATCATCTCCTGATGAGTCCTCAGATATAATTCAGGAAACAGCTACATCAGAGATCCAAGGTGAAAATCAGGCGGAAGGTATCATGAGGTGGTTGACTGATAATTCTGACAATGAGACCCCTGATGCTCTCCCACCGCTACCTGACATTTTTATGGCCTCTGATGTGGAAGATCAAGGAGCAGTAGAAACAGGGATCCAGGTAAGATGTTCATTCTTTGTTTTGTTTCTGTCACATTCGTAATTGTACTCCTTAATTTGTACACAAGTTTACAGATGTTAACAACCAGTGACCAAATATTGTGATCTTTGTGCTTCTCAACTGTAGGGCCATCTGACAATGGAAGAAAATCCTGCATTCTATGAGCCTTTGGGCGGCCCGATTGATTGCAAAGTATTCTCACCGTTGCATTTGCAGATTAATGCAGAGCTGGAACATTTTATGGGTTCACCTTTTACCAGTGACTTTGGCAATTATGGTAATGGATTGCATTTTCTGGACGGCACATGTGAACAGGATGTATCCCTCACAGAGTTGTTGGATGAGTTCGGCAATAGCCATTATGAGAGCTCTTGTGAGGAGACAACAAGTCAGAAGAACTTGTTCGTTGGAAATGAGACCTATTTAGCTGGTAATGCGTGCACCACGCCGCCAGTAAACTCGTGTTTCAATGGTGCATGGGATAGCACGGACTCCAATATCACCCAGGTATGGGTAAAATAAATAATTTCTTGTTTCTTGTAACCCACAATTTTGGCAATTCTTGGTTGTTTTCCTGTCTAGCCTGCTTAATCTTCTTCATGGAATTGAAATTCTAAAATTAATCTTTTGAAATCAGTTTATAGTAATTTAGAAGTGAAGGCAGGTTGTAAACTTTTGCTTTTTTCTTGTGTAACAGCATGATCTGCAAAGGATGGCATCTGGCTTGTACAATGAGCAATTTGGTTCCGAGAATCTGCAGAACACCTCATTTGGTTATTGTCAAGCTGAAGCCCAAGCATCGCATGATGACCAAAAACCTAGAATGGGAAAGATGGCGGACAATTATTTTTCTGAATGCTCATTTGCTGAGCAATTTCCTGTCAGTTCAGTCAATGATGGTTTGGATGATTCTACAAGTTGGAACCACGGTGTTGACCATGTTGGTGGAACTGGAATCAAAATTAGGGCTCGTGGTCCTCAACTTCAACCAAATACAGGTAACTTTGTATATCAGGGCACTGCTGCAAGAAGACTTCGTTTATCAGTGGACCGTTCATCTGGGTCAATTACCAATGGCAAAGACGGCGATGAAAACTACAGCAGGGAAGAAGATGAAGTCCAATCAACTATTACACAGGTAAGGGTGTCCTTGTGAAGCTAACTTAATAATTCTTGTAACATGCATTTATCTAACTTTACACTGATTGTTTCATGCAGCCTAGAGAGGATATAGGGCAGAGTCCTACTTCTGATGAACAGAAGGAAGAGCATGCAATATTCAACAACAAAGAAGAATTATCCAGTAGGAATAATTCTATTAACCATGGTTGTGATCCTGATGGTAGAAGTAGAATCATGATTAGGACTCGGCAGCCTCAACAACGATCAAATTCAGAAAGTTCAGTAACTCAGGGCACTGCTCCTAGAAGGATCCGTTTGCAGATGAATATTTCATCTGGGTCCATTGCTGATAGTAATGTGAGAGACACAGATGACGGGGGAGAAGATGAAGTACAATCAACTAATACTGAGGTAAGGGTCTTTGTGAGACCAACTTAATAACTCTGTTGTCGCTTATGCATTTTCAACTTAACTCTGATTGTTTCATACAGGCTAGAGAAGCAATACAGCAGAGTCTGACCTCAGATGAATGGGAGAAAGGGCATGCAGAAATCAATAATGAAGACTTGGCCACTATGAAGAATTCCGTCAGCTATGATTCTGATGTTGTTGGCAGAACTGGAATCAAGATCAAGGCCCCCGAGCCTCAACAACCATTTTCAGATGATTTTGTAACTCAGGGCACTGCTCCTAGAAGAATCCGTTTGCAGATGAAAAGTTCACCTTGGTCAGTTGCTGATAGCAATGTGAGAGATACAACCCCTGGTGAAGAAGATAATGTACAGTCAACTATTCATGAGGTAAGGATTGTCAACGAAGCCAACATGAGCATTCTCTATACATATGTTCGATGTTCTAAGTGAGCAATATTGTTGCTTGCAGGTCAAAGAAGCCAGAGAGAAGATTTGTAATTTCGATGAGCAAGATGCAGAGTCCCATCTTTCGAAGTCAGACGTGAACAGGAAAATAATTGATGATTCACCAACAAAACCGGTTGATGAGAGCAGTGGAGCTGCTGGAGAAGCCCCAAGAAAATTGAGGTTAAGGACAGCAAGGGACGATGCATTACCCAGCAATCATATTGGGAAGTCAATGCCTTCAAAGACACTGCCTAAAGGCCACGGCCTGAGTCCTACATTTGTTATTTCGGTTGGTATTCCTTTAGCTGTAACCCTGTTCGTTGCGTTTAGTGGGATTTGGATGACATTTAGACCTTGAAATTGCTCGGAAGATGCCATAGGCGATTGGTGTTTCGTTCCACGATGTGTTTACTTTTAAGTTGAAACAGTTTATTAGGCTTGTAAATTGCATTATCATATGTGCGGGCAGATGTAACCTTAGATGAGATAAATAATGACATGGTTTGTATTATGATTTCATCTGTTTTTGAGTTGGTTTTGTTTTCAATTGGAAGTATAACGTACAAGAAAATACTTGGGCTCCTCCTCTTGCAAGTAGCCACTCCTACTTACCCGCCAAATATCTGGCACGTGTTGAAAGTTTTTTTGTGTTTTTTGTGTATTGTGTATGGATGTGTCTAATTGTGATTTGCAAAAAGTATGGATGCTTCTTTCTTTTCTTTTTTTCCTTTCAAGAAATGAGTCAAGCAATGACCTAACTTATTAATTACAGAAGATATATAGTGTTCTTCGTAGCTACGTTACTAGCACAATAGAGTGTTTGGGACAATCATTTACATGCTTGTGAGTGACTCTCAGGCATTGATGTAGTGAGGTCACATTCGCTCTGGTTGAGAGTCAACTACTCACAATGAGGAGTTGCTCACACGTTTTGTAAGTGACGTGACAATTAATAATGTTGTAGAAAATGAAGAAAAGTAGAGTATGGAACGTAAACCTAATAGGGAGAGATTGTTGGAATTCACACTTCATTCATTATCGTATGCAGATTATATAATACATTATCAACAAGAGTCCTATGTGAGATTAGATTACATGAGAGAATATGCTAAGTATACAAGTAACAAACTGATAGTGTACATGATCTAAGACTCTAGATTAACAAATGTAGTGAGATCAAATTTGCATCAATAACTGATAATCGTTTGTACGCTTTATGATAATCCCGCACACAAAAAGCACTCAAATCAGTCCATCCGATTACAGTTGGATCAATCAAGTATCACAATGGGAAAGGGATCCTCTCCGGATCCCTTCCTCCTAATCCACCAAATCATCAAATCCGGGCTATTGAAATTTGATCAAAAAACTACAAACAGAAATTCACTTTAAAAGTTATAATAATTTTAGTCGTTGAATTAAATTTCAATAGTTAGAATCTCTTAATTTGATGGATTAGGAGGAACAGATCCCGAGATGATCCCTTTCCGTCACAATGGCATCTAACCAACGGAATGGTGACATTACAACAGCCGGCTATTAGGTGGGTTTTGCCGTTTTGGTCGGAATCAGCGGGCTAGTGAAACGCCACGGTAACAAAGCTGCTTTGGAAAAAACAAAACAATATAAATATCCAAATTAAAAAACCAGACTCTATATAACATAGAGAATGACTTGCATGTTGCATGGATTGGTCTTCTGATTTAATAATATAAGTTGCATATAAGTTTCGTTTGAAATAATAATTTCACATCAGTTGAGTGATTTATGTATTCAGAACACAAATTAATACATTACGTGTTATAATATAAATAAAAATATATTTTTTAGTCTTCTTATTTGTAATATGACACGTGGGGCATCACTTTATTGGCTGGTTACACAAAAAACCTACTCATAGTCATGAACCCGTTTCATGCAAATTTATTGTCTTTTAATTGTACATGCAAATTGCAATGTGTAGTGAAAGGACACAAAGAATAAGGATAATGTTAGGAAGACTAAATTTGTAAACAAAATTTTGTAAGTTAAATGACATGGAAGTTGACGATTGAATTATGACTTAAGTGTTGATAAATGTGCTCATTCCTATTGAAAGGACACAAAAGATAAGTGTAATGCTAAGAAGACTAAATTTTGTAAACTAAATGACATGAAAATTGATGATTGGATTATAACTTAAGTATTGATAAACGTACTCATTTCTGTTGAGAAAGATAGATTTTTCAATGTGACTGGTACACGGTGTGTTATACTATACAAATGATGGGAGATTGATGCAGTACAAAACCAAGGGTATCGAGGAGAGGGGGATAGATAACTTGGGATTCGCTCAACCAGGGGCAACGGAGCTCGCTCACATTACTAATCATGGATTCGGTCACACGACTAAGCCAAATGCTTGATTTTAGAAGGAGAAATCACTCTCTTCAAATGTACAAGGCAAATATAATTTTTCATTCATCAAGTCTCCCGTTCAAGACTTTCTAGTTCAATATTTATAAGGGTTTACAAATTAATTGACCTTAAGTTTCTATAACACCTTTACAACTTCCAAAATAACTTAACAAATTTCCAAATAATTAAAATACAAAACTTTTGTTATTCCAAAGCACATTAATGGTTTCCAATTGTTTTCTTCAAGGTCTCACTCCTGCATCATTCTCCTCTTCTTTAAAAAAAAACAACTCTTCCTCGAGTTTGCATCTTTTTAATCTTGATTTGAATTTAGGTTTTTGACCTGTACAAGATGTTAACTGTTTGGGCTCTCCAAATACTTGAGTATTAACAACTTGGGCCAAAGATATCTTCAAAAGAGCAAACGAATAGTCATCACATAAGGCACCAAACCAGATTTGCAAAATAGTACAATCATCGACATCAAAGTCATTGAAATCATTTTCCAACCAGGAGTTTCCTTCCTTTATTGAAAGAGGTTGAAAAACTGTAGGCTCAAGACTTTCTTGTGTAGTGGTTGATGATGTAATTTCTTGAATAAACTTAATTGGAAATAACTGTTTAGTAGGAATCATCAAATACCCATCATCAGAATATTCATCATATATTGGAGGAAAACTCCAATCAACTCGTTGGGAAAAAAAATAAATCTTGTTCCAAAAGTAGTTTCTTAGAAGTTTAACCCCAAAAAAAAAGTAGCTATTTAGAATTAAATTCAAAAACCCGATAATCATTATGGGCAACAAAACATCCACATATTCTTTCCATTTGAAATAGAGTTCTTGGCGTGCAAAATGTGTACCTCTACTAAAAAACTGGTGGACAATCTACTTTGTTTAGAAGAAGAATGGGGTGCAGCCCATATTTTAAGGCTCTAGCAAGTACGAACTCGCTCATGTCGCTAATCATGGATTCGCTCACACGACAAAACCAAATGTTTGATTTTAGAAAGAGAAACCACTCTCTTCAAATGCACAAGGCAAATATAATTTTAATTCATTCAAGTCTGTCATTCAAGGATTTCTAGTACAATATTTATAACGGTTTACAAATTAATTGACATCAAGTTTCTATAACACTCTTACACCTTCCAAAATAACTTAACAAATTCCCAAATAATTAAAATACAAAACCCTTGTTATTCCAAAGCATAATAATGGTTTCAAATTATTTTTTTCAAGGCTAGCCTCCTGCATCAGATATGTGTGTTAAAATATTAATAACTTAAAAAATAAAAAATTTCACAACTTTTATAAAAAATACATGGTGTATTACTTGTATTCTGATCATAATAAAAATTTCCCTGAGTGCACATGTTTATAAATTTTATCTATAAATTTAGTGTCTATGTATTACCGCAAAGGATAATGATTGAGAAAATCCAACGGCCAGTGAGTGACCTCCATCTTTTGTCATCTGGTTTCCTCCTTTTTCTTTTATTTTGGATTAACAAATATTCCAGATAAAACCGAACCCTGAATCCACAACGAGTCAACTCGTCTCAACGTCCACGTGGCAGCCAAGCAGCCAAGCACACTGGAAAGTCTGGATAGTTCCTGGACATTTAGAAAAGGGAGCCGTGGGCGCCGCTGGAAAATTCCCAAAACCAAAACCAAAACCAAAACCATATGAGATCACATGTCCTTCCGCATAAATCAACTACCCACCACCTACTTTCGCTCGTTTTGTACTTCCTATAAATTGTCAAACCACAGAATCTAGAGAGAGAGAGAGTGGATCTAGAGAGATAAGGTGAGGAATTTCCAGAGTCAAAAGCTTGTTTGATTTGGGTTATTTGAGTTATTAATTGGGTAAGCGAGAAAATTTGAAAAAAAAAAATGATATTGGTGGCGGTGGTGACGGAGCTGATGAAGGAGTACACGGTGTTGCTGGCGAGGGTTTTGGAGCATTTGTTTCACTCGGCGCCTTTTCCGAGGAGGGTTCGGTTTCTGATCCTGAGGAGTCTTCCGTTCGCTTCTACCTATCCGCAACATCCTCCTCCTCCTTTGATTGGAGCCCCTGCGGCTTAACCATTCAAGAACAAGGCTTTTTTTTTTTTGGTTGTTTTGCATATAAGGCTTCCCTTGTTAGTTGTTTTTGTTTTTTTAATTTTCTTTTTGGAATTGTGATGCGGGTTTCTGGTTTTGTGTAAATATTTGGAGTTATTTTGACTAAGTTGGCGTAAATTTGATTGCTTTTTGGTGGATGAAATGGCGCAACTGTACTTTGTTCTGTGTTCTTTAAAAGTTAGTAACTTTGGAATGCACTGGTATTTGAACGGTTAAAATCCAGTCGTGCGAATCCAGCAGTCCAATGAACCGAAATGCAAAGGTGCATCGTAGAACTTTAACATAAACTTTATCTGAACATGTACCAATGTCATAATTTGGATTTTATTATAAACATTATAAATTAATGAGTGAGAAACTCCCTTCATTGTTGTAGGAGGATTCGTTTCATTGTAATTCAATCACCTATAATAATCCTGGATTAGTAATTATTAATTTCATACGTTTTCTAACCCATGTACTAATTACAAGAACGATTTAATCAAATTTTTAGGTGTGGATAATGATTCATCCATTACCATTGTCAAATTGTCATTATCATTACTCTTATCCTTTCCTTATTATATTTTGTATTAAGAGTTTGTGTCACTATCCTTATTCTCTTGCTAAATGGACGATTTTGACTCTTATGATTTGACGACGGTTTTCACTTCAAAACAAAAGAAATTAGTAGCTTAGGTTAGTAAGAGCATTTGTTAAATACGAGGTTTTGAGATTGAAACATTTCTTTTTTGGTGATATATCGTTTGTAAATGAAAAAGAGAATCTAAGAAATTTGTCCACGATTTGTTATGTTAGGGAATTCATGGATAATCATCCTAAAAATTATAATCCAATTAAGTAATCTTTCAAAAGAAAGTAGTATATTGAACTTCCAGTCCACGACTGACTTGATTCACAGCCCTTTGACCAAGCAACCACAACAAGGAGAAGTACCCTCCAACTTGGGCCAGAAAAGATAGCTGGAGAGTCCAATAACCCTAGTACAATTCCACACGACTTGGGCAGCAAGTTAGGTTTGAACCTTTGCTTTTGCAGTGAGGTCTTCTGTATTAACAGTTGACGTGAGATCATGCAGAATTCTGCTCTCCCAATTTACATTTGACAAAAAAAAAACACACACACACACACACACAATTACAAATGAAAGTGAGGGAAATGTGATATTTTTCACTCGTCCAATTCCGTAGGTGTGATGTTTCATCATAAAAAGGATCAATACTCAACTTCAACTTGACCATGACCTAATAACCTCTTCATGCTTTTACTTCACCGTGTAGCAAATTTCCTCCAACGAAAGCAAAATAGTCTAAAGTAGATTCGTTTATCACTAGTAGATCCAGCTCAATCTACATCAGTATACCCCTCAACATCAAGATGGCCATGTTTTGAAAACATCGTTTTGTAAGGTGCTGACTTCAGAAGGTACAATCTACAATATCCATATAAGACTTCAATGTCTAAATGCGTAGGAAATAATATACAACAGAGAATAAGGAGCAGCCAGCACGTGATATCTTCATATGGTGAACCTAGTCTACATATTGTTTGCTCATATATAAAATTCAAGATATACTTTACATTGTAGTTTGGCTCTATCACCTTTATATTAATTAATTTTATAAATATGATGATATTACCACTACATCTAGGGTTTGGAAAAGTTTATTCTCTGGATGAATCCGATGCTGTTTTGGCAATAAAGTACAATATTATAGCAAAACAAAAAAACAAAAAAACAAAAGACCTGAAAGAGTGATGGGCTTAAAAAGGGCAGAGATTAATTCCACATATGGATGGAAGGAAAAACATGTTGAGAACCACAGAAGGAAACCATGGAGTGAACACAATTTTTTGGGGACAGGAGGAACTGAAGTGGGTGCTGCAGAATATGTTCCACCTTTATTTCTATGGACCATGCAAGTCCAGGAAGTTTTGTTGAGTTCCCTTGTGTTTGGACGTACAAAATGGACCAGCTTTAGTAACCAAGTTACATCTCACATGATTTTGTGTAAATTTCCCACTAGATTGTCAGGGACAACTCTAGTTTTTGTATGATTTTGTGTGAAATTTAAGTAACAAACGACCACAAGTTGGAACCTGAAGAGCTTTCTCTTTAGCGATGTAAAATTGTAACATTTTCATCTAAGGGAAAATATCTTTCTGGTGAAGCTAACCAAGAAAGTGGTGGATTGACTTCAGCAAGTAAAATCAATTTGTTAATTGATATCCGGGAACATAAACTTATCTGGTATGCCAGTGTGACGGTATCTACATGATTGTCCTGCACAGAGCATTCTAGTGTATGCAAGTCTTTTTCCTGCATAGGGTCAAAGACATCATTGAATTAGCCTTGGGGATCAGCTCAATTGGTAAGATTGAGCGGGAACTGACCATATATTAGGGCTGCTCTCCTCTACAGTCGTTTAGCATCATGACTAGGGGTGGGTTCGGTACGGTTACCGTACCAAAATCCTCGTGCCAATTACCATCCCAAACTTTTGGTTTGGTAAAATCTATTACCATTACCATACCAAACTTTCGGTATATTGAAGTTCGGTATTGCCAAATGTTAGGCTGGCATGGTATGACAATGGTAATTGCCACTTTGTTTTGGGACAAAATTTGTTTTTGCTTTTTAACTCAATTCAAGGGAAAAACTTTTTTATTGTACCTTTATCTCATACATTGTAGCCTAAATTCAAGGGAAAAACTTTTTGAATTATTGTATGAGATAAATGTACAATAAAAAAGCTTTTCCCTTTATCTCATACATTGTACCTTTATCTCAGACATTAGGATCATTCACAATTCACACACACAATAATTCAAAAGATGCATCAAGATTCATGATGAAAATTAAGCTTACAATCCAAATAGAAGTTTCCCCCATGCTAAAGATCTTCTCTATCCCCCATTGATTTAGACACGCCTCTAGAACTTTCCTAATGTCTTCTCCCTTATGACCCGTGATCTTTATGAAGTTTATAATCCGTTTGTGCAACTTTCATTCACTATCCATGAAGTGAGCGGCAACTACTATGTAATTAATGTTTTGTACCGATGTCCAAGTATCAATTGTGATACTTACCCCTTGATTATGCATTGCTTCAAATAACTTAGACTTCTCCAACACATATAAATCCCAAGCCACAATCTTCTTCCTATTTGGAATCTTGAACCGAGGTTGAGCCTCTTTCATCAAATCAAATTATTAGAATATTATAAATATGTGTTATATAATTTATAAATTATATATTATATTATATGTCTGGTACAGTATGGTAATACCATGGTAATAGTATCCATTACCAATCCTGTACCATAAAATTTCGATACGGTACAATACCGTACCATTACCGATTGGCACAAAAACTTTGGCACAAAATCGGTATAGCACGGTTGGCACGGCAATTAGGCAAAAAAATCCACCCCTAATCATGACTACCCGCCCTTGCCAATTCTTTCAAGTTTGCAGTCAGAATTTTAGGGGATTCCCAACTTAATTACAAGTTTGTCTCATCTTCTTAATGTGTGGTTTATTTTCCCTAATCATTTGCTTTTGGGGTTTTGCAATTTGTTTAGCAAGTTCTTACCTATTAGTTAGGTTTTGTTTGAAAGGGTTAGATTTCATGTCCACCCCCACCCCCTAACCTCCTCCTCCTCTTTTTCTTGTACCTTTCTTTCAAGAGTGGTTAGGTTACTGCCCTAGCTCTATGCTTGTTATTGTTTCTTTCTTTTATGAATGATTAGGTTTGTCTCTCATGACTAGGTCAATACTACAAAAGTACCCGTTAGTGTCATTTGAAAAAACGACAACAAAAGCCTATTACTGTCGGATATTAGCAAATATCCGACAGAAAATCATGTCCTGGTGGATAAAAGAACCTACATTATTGCTTGCGTCACGAAAAGACTTTTGATGTCAATTAGTCACCTTAAGCTGCCAAGAAAACGCAAAGCATTTTCAAATAAAATAGGACAGCAGTATCGGTTACAAGCGACATTAAATACTGAGACAGATCATCAGATAAAGTAGGTTTGTGTCGCTCCTAACCGACACCACTAGCCATTAATAAATATAAATAAATAAAGCTAACACTTTCTTTCCGTCGGATAAAGACACATTTTGTCATTCATAACCGACAGAAAATATGTTAATAATTGAAAAATATATAAAAACGACAATTTCAGTTTTTGAATAATTATCCACCAATATACGTTCATAAGAGTTCAAAAGCAAATTTCACCCGTTTCTGAGGTCTTCAAATTTTACCTATTCCTACGTGCTAAATTAACTCACGAGCAACTTCCCAATGGGTCACCCATCATGGGAGTGCTCTAGCCCCCTTCTCGCTTAACTTCGAAGTTCCAACGAAACCCGAAGCCAGTGAGCTCCCAAAAGGCCTCGTGCTAGGTAGGGATGGGAATATACATTTAAGGATCACTCCCCTGGGCGATGTGGGATGTCACATTTTGGGTGTTGTGGATGCAAATTTATTCATCCTCATTCTTAGACAAAATTGCACCTACAAAACAAATAACATCTTAGGTCAAGACCAAGAGCCTCAAGCGCCCACGATGAATTTTTTTTTGGGGGGGGGGGGGGAGGGGGAGGGGAGGGTCTTTGGCTGAAGAACCTCTGATGCCAAAGTTAGAATTTTGAGGGAAAAGTCTTTGGAGAATTTAGAGAATTTACCAAGAGTGTAGAACTTAGGTTTTGGAGAGAATGATGATGTTTATATATGGTTGTGGCCAGCCACTTGGATGGCTTTTTGGGTGAGATTCTTGATTTGTAGCTAATTAGTAAACTAATTGAATAATAAATCAATTAATTAGCTAATTAACATAATTAAAAAGGAACGATTTGGGGGTTACCTTGTGGAGAAGATTTGATGAGGGTGGATGAAATAGGTTTTGAATTAATACCTATTTTGGGCACTTTTGACTTGGTTGAGGGATGATTGCCCTCTGCTCGCGCGTAGAAATCTCGATGTGCCTCAAGGGTAGTTTTGTCATTTTCACCCAAAAGTCCACGTGTCATCTTTTGATTATTTTTCGCTCCACAAATGCCCCTACACCTGTTAGACTGCTCGCAAAAAAGGTCAACAAGCCCAACAGGTGTAGAGATTTTCTTGCTTTAGGAAACTTATGATGTTTTCCTATTTTGATGTAGATTCTTTCTTTAATAGGAAATTAGATCATTCTAGGAAAGGGAAATAAATTTCTCTCAAAGCCTATTTAAGTCCACCTTAAGTGAGTTATTAAATCAACTTTGGAGAGCGATTTATTCTACCTTACAAGAGAGAGAGCTTAGAGGATATTTGTTCCCCCTCCTCTAGCAATCTTCTATATCTTGCCCATGCAAAGGGTCGTCTTTTGTTGCTTGCTTCGTCTTCTCGTTGCTTTTAGGTAAGAATTTTTTTTAATTTTCTTGTCTTTTTAATTTTTGGGAGCCTTGGGGCTTGAAACTTTGCTCGACGAGGGTCGAGGATGTGCAAAAAATAGGTGAGAGGAGGCCATGACACTGTTGCCATGGGTGGTGAGATGCGGTATGGTGGCAGCTCGCCTTGGCTTTGGCTGAATGTTGGTGCAGCTGGCTTGGGGGCAAGAGAGACTGGGTCAGGCTGTAGGGCCTAGCGTTAGGGCTGGGCATGGGTCGGGCCGAGCCCAAATTTGAAGGAACCGGACTCTACCCGTTTTAAAATGTATACGGGCCAGGCCAGATCGGTTAGAGGAATTTTAAGTTTGGAAACTAGTTCTAACCTGACTCGTTTGAAACAGGCCGATTTGGGATGGGTCTATGGTCCAATAACTTTTTTTTTTTTTGGGTTTTGGGCATGCTACTAGTGAGTGCGAGTTGGGGAGAAATTGAAGATGACAGCAAATGGAGCTGGGACAGTGAGTCCATCAAGATCCATGATTTTCGCTGTCGCTGATGAAGGAAAACTAAATGAACACCAGGAAAAACAATACTTAGACTATTAAATCCCAAGATCCATGATTTTCTAGCAAATTATGCATGATTTTCCAAAGCTAAACTAAAATCAAAACCAAAACCAATTAATCCAGAAAATTTAGAAATTATATCCTTAAATTCAGTAACCCAGAAATTTCAAAAATCCTAAGGTACCTCATAGCATCCTTGGAAAACACGTCTCTCACTTCATCTTCGTCGATCTAGAGCCCACAGTCTTTGACAGGGTTCGCTATCGTCCATCTTCGATCTTTGCTATCCCTCAGGTACCTCATAGCATCCCCGATTTGGAGCCTCGTGTCATCGTTGTTGACACCATCTGCGACGGTCAGAGTCGGGAGATAAAGACATTAAGTTGAGATTAGGAAAAATGAGCGAGAGAGATGGGGACTAACGATTGGGATTTGGGAGTTTGGGGAGAGATGAGCTTGACTGGTCTGAGATTGAGATTCAGCGAGAGAGAGTTGTGCGTTGTGAATGTGATAGGGTTGGGATTTGGGAATCAACGGTGTTGATTCAAGGGATATTAAATCAAAGGTGAAAACGGTTCGGGCCGGGTGATGCGTTGTAAACAACACACAAATTAAACTCTCTTTTTAACAATTGTAGTAAAGATGTAAGTAGGGTATCGTTCTAGACCGGGGATTAAGAGGGATTGCTAATGCACCTAACTGACTTAAAAATATTAAACAAGACTCAAAAACACAAAACAAAACTCTAAAGCAAAAAGCTAAACTATAATAACTTAAAACACACTAGATAGTCAAAACAACACAAAACTAGCAAATTGAATAAAAACATATACTAGGGATGGATTTAAACGAATTTGAGATTACAAAGACTCAAAATACTCAAAAGACATCAAATTGTACAGATTATAACTAAAGAATACAACTTAACAATGGGGGGTTTGGTTTTGGACGAATTTAAACAAAAACTAAGTAAACTTTGTAAAACAGATTTTAAGACAGATTTGAGTAAATCAATGGATGAATGGATGGCTAAAGGGTTCTTCTCCACACATGACACACTTGCATACAAACCAATTTTTAGTTGTTCTTTCAATAAACCATGAATCTCAACACCCTAGATTAACCGTGAACAGCACTTTTTTAACCTTCAAGTTTTCCTTAAGTTATTGAATTGGACGGAAAAACGCATAAAACAATTCAAAACATTCTTCAAAAGTCCCCTACGTGAACAGCACAATAGAGATACAATCAAAGATCATTAAGCTTTGTGAAAACTATAAGCATTGACGAGGCATTCGTAACTATGAACAGCATGATACTCTTGCCAAGAATTCACTTAACGCGATTGTGACTAGCAACCTCCACTACTTGTGAATATAAGTTCATAACGATTATGTGAAACTCCCTTATATTCTAGTATCAAATTCATGCATGCAAACTAAGTATGCATCCTTAATCGACATACAAGAATAAGTTATAAATCAAGCAGTTAAGCAAATTGAATTCACAACTCATGAAATCACAACTGAAGGTAATCAATTCATATTACAAATATGTTCATGGCTTTGAATCAACCTCTAGCCAAAACTAATTTAGTTCCACATATTTGCAATTAAACAACTATAATTGAATTTAAACATGATAAACAAAAGTAGAAGACACCTAGAACGCTCCAGCAATCCAACGTCTTGAATGGTTAGCACAGCTCCAAGTCCTCCTCCTTTCTTGCAAACATGCGGCACCAAGGTGGGTGTGGTGTTTGGATGGTCTAGGGGATGTGGTAGAGATTGGATAGGTTGAGATAGTATGGAAGGGTGGTAGGGGATGGATAGGAAAAGAGGTGGATGGAAATGGATGAAGGAAGAAGGAAACTTGCGACAGAAATTGTGTTGTTTATGGAATGTGTTGTAGATGTGAATTGGTCTTGTGATGGAGAAACCTATTTATAGATTTTAAAAATGAATCACCACCACAAAATTTCTTGGTGAAGTAAGTGGATGTTGTAGGTGAAGTGGGTGTGAATGTTGTAGGTGAAGTGAGTGGATGTTGTAGGTGGAATAAGTGGATGTTGTAGGTGAAATAAGTAGATGTTGTAGGTGAAGTGAGTGGATGTTGTAGGTGGAATAAGTGGATGTTGTAGGTGAAGTGGGTGTGGATGTTGTAGGTGACGTGAGTGGATGTTGTACGTGGAATAAGTGGATGTTGTAGGTGAAATAAGTGAGTGTGATGTGTTTTTTGGTCAGGAAATAGGAAATGAGAGGATCCCTTAATCTTCAATTTCATCCATCCACTTGGCTCCAAGCATAAGCTAACCATCCAATGCCCAAAAATGCTCCAAAATGCTCCAAATTGCACTTTCTTGCATACTTTGTCATTTGGACCTACAAACACACGAAAATAGCTTAAAATACTAAAATAACTAAGGACTAACAATCTAAATGCAAGGAAACAAGGTAACTAAGTTGTATAAATATACTCAAGTATTCAAGTATGCACCAAGTGTTGAGACTCTGGAGGATCAAACTCTGGCGCTTCGTCTTTCTGGAGCTTCGTCGACTGCTGAGGCACCACCTGACCAATGAATGCTATTAGTTTACACATTATTGTAAAATATTTTTGCTTTTATTTTTATTTGATTTGATTTGATTTTGTTTTTTTTTTCTTTCAAATCAATGTAAAATATGTAAATCAATGTAAAAAGATTTTATTTACCCTCCCCCACACTTAAACTAAACATTGACCTCAATGTTTTAAACATAGGTTCACACTTAAGCAAACAAACAATTAAGGAACTAAGCAAGGCAAGATAAATGCAGTAAAGAGAAGGGTTTAGGAGTGCAAATCTGATTTGTTGAACAATTCCAAAGTCTCTTTTCGTTGAATGCTTGGTTGCCTCCCAAGAAGCACTTGTTTAATGTCTTGCAGCCGGACGAGACTTTCCATTAAACTCCCCTAGGTTCCACGGCATGGAATTTATCTTCGAATGGGAGGTGATACTTGAAATGATCCGGCAATGGTTTAAATTCAAGAGTGGGTGCCTGAATCATCAAAATCAGCATGTTAGTATAAAACAAAATTAAAATTGGAGAAGATGGCTTACTTTCTTTCTCCGACACAAACTCAATGGCAAATACTACATCTTCAAAAGTTTCAGGGACTTTGTACTTGGCCAGATTTACTATGATGGTTGTGGCTTGTCCCGTGTCATCAGTCTCAACTTCTTTGGCCTCTGTTTCCTCAAATACATCCTCTTTGATGCATTCAACGTATTCTCCAGCCACTTCCTTTTCTTGAATCATTCTTCTTGGTGTACAAGTTTCTTTAAACAATTCAACACAATCTGGAACTTGATTTGGTGCACCAAGAATTGGGGTATCACCTTGCATCTTTGGAAGAGCTTCTACAATGTCTTTTTCACTCTCTTCGTCATTGGGAATAAAAAACCTGCGAGGAAAAGGGACATTTGGTGGAATAATGTTAGAATGAATTGAATTTGGAACAACATTACTGGAGTTGGACATCATAGGGACTTGAGAGGCTTGCGGCAAAAGTTCTTCTAAACTGCACATGTCGTCCTCCTCATATTCTTCTTGCAGCAGCAATTCATCCATGTTCGGGCTATGTTTGGATGGTTCTGGGACAACTTCATCCTCCATATCACTTTCCAAAGTGATGGCTTCATCGATTTCAACTTCTCCCTTTGAATTTGCCATGTTGGAATTAGAGAGTTCATGTTGCTTTTGAATCTGCGCCATGAATTCGACAATCTGTCAAACTTGCTTCTCTAATTCGTCCACTCTTTTGACTTGGTCTTGCATATCCTGGTTTTGATTTTCTACTCCCTGTGTCAAAGTGGTGATTAATTGAATAATATTATTATTATCCACCAACGAACCTGAAATTGGTTGGGAAGATTGTGGTGGAGGCTGTGGTGGTGCACATGGCCATTGATAGAACTCCTCCGATGGCTGCAATTGTTTTTTTTTTTTTCTGAGCCCTGCGTCAAAGAGATTAGTCCTTCAAGAATTTCATTATAACTCATGGGCATACTTGAATTCGATTGGAATTGTTGTGGGGGAGGTTGTGGTGGCTGGATAGGTCTTGAATAGAACTCCTCCTCTTGCTGCCAATATCCACCTTGTTGAAATTGTTGAGGTTCATCCCACATATAATCTGAATAATCTCTCCAATCCGAATTGTAAGCGTTGGAAAACATGTTGTTGCTTGGTTGATCATAGCCTTGATAACCCCAAGCATCTCCGTTTACAGCAAATTGAGGACATTGATGAGTTTGATATCCTTGCTCATAGGGCACATCAAATGTAGGGACACTTGGCATTGTGGTCCTTTCGGCATTATGAGTCAATTGAGAAGTGAGATGCGCCAATTGAGCTTGAATGGTCGCAAGTGCCATGTCTTGCTCCATTTGTACCTAAAATCAAAGAAAGAAAACTAAATCAAATATCAAAAGTAAAAGACACAAACACAAACATAAACATAAACATAAACACAAACAGAAACAAAGGGATTAGCAAATTTGCTAATCCCCGGCAACGGCGCCAAAATTTGATGCGTTGAATAAACAACACACAAATTAAACCCTCTTTTTGACAATTGTAATATATATGCAAGTAGGGATCGTTCTAAACCGGGGATTAGGAGGGATTGCTAATCTACTCTAAACTGATTTTAAAACATTAAATAAGACTAAAAAAACACAAAACTAGGCAAAAGACACTTAACTAAACTCTGATACCTCAAAACACACTAGAATGACTCAAAACAACTCAAAACAACCAAATTGAGTCAAACTAAACAATAAGGAGTGATTTGGATGAATATAGGATTACAAAAGACTCAAAACAATGAAAAGACACCAAAATGGATAGATTGACACTAAAAGACACTCAATGTAAATGGGGGATTAGTTTTGGACGAATTTAAAAACTTAAAAGTAAGAACTTGCAGAAAGTAAACAAAAACATAAAAGTAAGGTGAATTGATGGTTGATGGACTAGCTAGAGGGTTCTTCTCCACACATGACACACTTGCATACAAACCAATTTTCAGTTGTTCTTTCAATAAACCATGAATCTCAACACCCCAGATTAACCGTGAACAACACTTTTTTAACCTTCAAGTTTTCCTTAAGTTATTGAATTGGACGGAAAAGCGCATACAACAATTCAAAACATTCTTCAAAAGTCCCCTACGTGAACAGCACAATAGAGATACAATCAAAGATCATTAAGCTTTGTGAAAACTATAAGCATTGACGAGGCATTCGTAACTATGAACAGCATGATACTCTTGCCAATAATTCACTTAACGCGATTGTGACTAGCAACCTCCACTACTTGTGAATATAAGTTCATAACGATTATGTGAAACTCCCTTATATTCTAGTATCAAATTCATGCATGCAAACTAAGTATGCATCCTTAATCGACATACAAGAATAAGTTATAAATCAAGCAGTTAAGCAAATTGAATTCACAACTCATGAAATCACAACTGAAGGTAATCAATTCATATTACAAATATGTTCATGGCTTTGAATCAACCTCTAGTCAAAACTAATTTAGTTCCACATATTTACAATTAAACAACTATAATTGAATTTAAACATGATAAACAAAAGTAGAAGACACCTAGAACGCTCCAGCAATCCAACGTCTTGAATGGTTAGCACAGCTCCAAGTCCTCCTCCTTTCTTGCAAACATGCGGCACCAAGGTGGGTGTGTTGTAGATGTGAATTGGTCTTGTGATAGAGAAGCTTATTTATAGATTTTGAAAATGAATCACCACCACAAAATTTTTTGGTGAAGTAAGTGGATGTTGTAGGTGAAGTGGGTGTGGATGTTGTAGGTGAAGTGAGTGGATGTTGTAGGTGAAGTGGGTGTGGATGTTGTAGGTGAAGTAAGTGAGTGTGATGTGTTTTTGGGTCAAAAAATAGGAAAGGAGAGGATACCTTAATCTTTAATTTCATCCATCCACTTGGCTCCAAGCATAAGCTAACCATCCAATGCCCAAAAATGCTCCAAAATGCTCCAAATTGCACTTTCTTGCATACTTTGTCATTTGGACCTACAAACACACGAAAATAGCTTAAAATACTAAAATAACTAAGGACTAACAATCTAAATGCAAGGAAACAAGCTAACTAAGTTGTATAAATATACTCCTATCAATGAGGAACACTGAGTAACTCAAGAGGTTTCTTTGGGAACACATTCTCGGAGATGAAGAAGTGTTGAGTAAGTCTGCCTTTGCTATGGAGGGCGAAGGTAGACACTTATAGGAATTTCTTCACAACGAGTACTATTCTCTTACTCTTGTCGGCAGCCGGTGGATGATTGAACAAAAATGTTTACGCGCTTTCTGACAAAGTTATCCGTAATTCCCGCAAAGCTGAGAGTGCATGTGACAGGTGACGACAAGTCTGGAAAAGTTGATATTTTGAAATTCGGGGGTCGGCTCGTGGTTTCTGAGCAGGGCCGGCTTTTGAGAGAGAAGCGTCTCTTCGATTTGCGAGCAGGCGCCTCTTTGATTTGCGGGCAGGCGCCTCTTCGATTTCTTCTTTTTATAGAGGCACTAATTTTGTTCCACAACACACTTGAATTACCCCCTGTAAAAACTCCATTCTTGCACTTCTGAAATCTTAATCTGTCTAATCTCTTCTTTCTCAACACCTTTGAAAAATGTCTTGCCCCTTTGACTGTCGCCTTAACTTGAATGTCGGGGAAGATGATGACTTGTCTTCTCCAAACAACATTTGGCATCCGTCCTTCTTATCCCCCAATGGTCCTCTTACAATTGGGGACTCGATGATGAAGAATGATACAACTGCTACGGTGGTTTCTAGAAACATTCTCACTCCAAGAGACAATAGGTTGCTTTCCAAGCGATCCGACGAGCTCGATGTTCAGGAGTCTCTGGCGCTTAGCGTCCAGTGTGCAGGCTCAGTCTCAAACATGGGCCAACGCCTTCTTGCACAATCTCGTCAGGTTGAGTCTTTGATGGCTGAGGGGGCTAGTCTTCGGCAAGAGGTCAGAGGACTCAGACACGAGAATAAGGAGTTGCACATGCTCGCAACCAGTTACTCAACAAGTATGAAGATGAAGCTTGACCAGCTGCAGGAGTCCGAAGTGCGGATTCAGAGTGATCATCAAAGGTTTGTGGCATTACTGCAGAGGCATCTTCTGCCTTCGTCATCTGGAGTTGCACCAAGTGTTGAGGCTCCGGAGGATCAAACTTTGGCGCTTCGTCTTTCTGGAGCTCCGTCGACTGCTGAGGCACCACCTGACCAATGAATGCTATTAGTTTACACATTATTGTAAAATATTTTTGCTTTTATTTTTATTTTATTTTTTTTTTGTTTTTTTTGTTTTTTTTTGTTTTTTGTTTTTTGTTTTTGTTTTTGTTTTATTTGTTTTATTTTTGTTTTTTTTGTTTTGTTTTTGTTTAAAGCAATGTAAAATATGTAAATCAATGTAAAAAGACTTTGTTTACCCTCCCCACACTTAAACTAAACATTGCCCTCAATGTTTTAAACATAGGTTCACACTTAAGCAAACAAACAATTAGTGAACTAAGCAAGGCAAGATAAATGCAGTAAAGAGAAGAGTTTAGGAGTGCAAATCTGATTTGTTGAACAATTTCAAAGTCTCCCTTCGTTGAATGCTTGGGTTGCCTCCCATGTCGGGAGTGCGATTAAAACGTGTTAAGGATGGTAGCAGCCGTGAGCCATACGATGAGACTTGAAGAACCATTAAGTTCCATCCCTATTATTTTGTATTGCTATGCCGCATTTCTTCCAAGAAGTTCTCTGCTCCATGAGATGTACCCCTGCTCAATGTTCTTAGAATACAGTTCGTGTGATGGTGGGATTCCACAATCTAAGCCAATTCTTTGACTTTGATCTAACCGTCAACAAATTTTGTTACTTCTTTGACATATGCCACATTGAGGAAGTTGGGCAGCTGTAATCCCGCTATAGGCTTTTTGACAACTTGAGCAAGGGAGATCATGATTGGGCCAATGAGACTTTGGAGATAAGTGGAGAATGGGAGTCTGATTCTTCCCCCGAGTTGTGTGTTCCAACCGTTTTCATATTTGGTAAGTAAGCTGCTTAATCTCTCGGTTGCTTCGTATTTGTGCTAAGTTGCTCTTTAATTTTTTGATTGCCTTCTGTTGCTTTTGTAGATTTAGAATTTAGCTCAACTCCTAAGACTTCTATAGACATGAAGAAAGTGCATGTTGCTCTGGGTATCCCCTCTAAGTACCGTGAGTGGCGTTGGTTATTTAGTTCTCTTCGTATGGAGAAATGTGGGCTGCTTCCGAGAGAGGAGATAAAACGAATCAAGGCTGAAGCGTTGGCTCGTCCTATTACTGTGGTGGAGCCTACTGCAAATGAAGGTAGGAAAAAGAGGTATTCCCTACTTGCTCAAGAGACGCCTGCTGAGAAGAAACCGAAGACTTCCTCTGCTGCTCGCAAGGGTTCACTAGTTGCTCCCAAGCTTGTGATTGAATTGACTTCTTGATGTGAGAATTACTTGACACACAAATTAAACCCTCTTTTGAAAATTGTAGTATAGGTATAAGTAGGGTATCGTTCTGGACCGGGGATTAGGAGGGATTGCTAATCAAAGTAAAAATAATTTAAAAACGTAAAAACAAAATTTAAAATACTAAACTAAAATAAAAACACTTAACTAGAAAAAAACTTAAAATAGAACTAACAAATAAACTAAAATAAATCAAAAGACTCAAAAATACAAAACTAGGCTAAAAATTCGAAACACACTTAAAATGACTCAAAATAATAAAAACAATTTAAAATAAAAACTAGGAATTGAAATGAAAGGAAATTAAAATTAAAAGATTACAAATAATAAAAAGTAACTAAATAATAATATTATAATAATGGGGGGATTGATTTTTGACGAAACGGAAACTAAACTTAAATAAATTACAAAATTGACAAAAACATAAAATAAAAGTGAACGGATATATAACGGATTGGCTAGAGGGTTTTTCTCCACACATGACACAAATGTAACCTAAATTGATTCCCAGTTATGAATTTAGCAAACGCATGAATGACAACGCTCCAAGTTAATTAGGTCCGCTTAAATTAACTTTCAGATTTCCCTAAATTCATTGAATTGGACGGAATACGCATCACAACCAAATTATTCTTATCAAGTTCTCTAACTATGGAATACGCATGATAGAGAGACATATCAAAGATCATTAAGTTCAATGAAAATCATAAACATCGACTAGGCATTCATAACTATGGAATACGCATGTTAATCCAACCTAGGGTTTACTAAACACAATCGTGACTAGCAATTTTTACTACTCATGAATATAAGTTCATAACGATTAGGTGAAATTCCCTTATATCCTAGCATCAAGTCTAAGCATGCAAATTAAGTGTCGACCCTTAACCCACATACATAAACAAGTTCTTAATCAACACAGAAAAGTAAACCACAACCAACATTCATACATTCATAACTGGAGTAAATCAAATTAAAATTACAAATATAATCATGGTTTCGAATTATCCTCTAGCCAAACTAAATTAATTACACATTATTTATAAATTAAAAACAGAAATTAAAAATGAGTTTGGAGGATTAAACCGAAATGAGGAGTTTCTGTGCACTGTGCACTTGTTGCTGTGCACTGTGCTTCTGTTTTCTGATTTCCAAGGCAGCTTCGCTGCCTAGCTTTCCTCGTGCTGATTGCTCTGATTTCTGCCCCCGTGAGCTTCTGCCAGCTGCCCTCCGTTGCAAGCTGCCTTCGCGGACCTGTTAAGCTGCCAAAGCAGCTTTGCTTTCTGTCAGCCTCCAATCCGAGGCTCTCCTCTCGAATAGCAGCCCTGCTAATGGGCCACTGATCCCCCCCCGTGAAGCTGCCTAGATTTCCTCGCGCTGATTGCTCTGCGCTCGTCAGGAGCTTCCCCCGAAGGCTCTCGCTGCTTAGCTTTCCTCGTATCTTCTGTTTTTCTATCCTCAACTGCCCAATGGCAGCGCCCTCCTCCCTCTCAATTAACTTATTATTTTTTATTTTTTTGTTTTATTTTCTTTCTCAGCTGCTTCGCAGCTTTGTCCTCTCCAGTCTTCACGCCTCTGTTTTTCTTCCTGGCAGCTTTGCTGCCTTATTCCCCTCTTTTCTGAGACTCTCGCTGCCTCTTAAGGCAAAAACCCTCTAAGCAGCTTCTGTTTTTCTTTTATTTTAATATTTTCTTTTCTGTGCTTCTTGGCACCTTCCTTCAATGGGTGCCTGTCCGTCCCCCTCTTGATTTCTTTAATTATTTCCTTGCGCCACCTTCATCATTATTTTCTTTCATGCTCCACCGAAAGCATGTGCATGCTTCCACTCTTCTTTTTTTAAGCTTTCTTCCGCATGTACTGCTAACACACCACACACACATTATATTATATTAATATAATATATTAATATAATATATAAATATAAATATATATATATTATTTTCTAAATGATAAGTATAATTCAACAGACAAGATAGTTTAGATGAAATTAATACTTAACACTTCACTTATTCTATTTTTATTTTCTTAACTTGATAAATTCTTATAAAACACAAAATCAACGTAAATAGCTCAAAATATAACGAACTAACTAAGAAAAGACGAGTGAATTTGATATAAAAATATATATAAATATGATCCGATCAAATACCCCCACACTTAGCTTTTTGCTAGTCCTCGAGCAAAACAACGAAAACAGAAAAAGTAATAACATGAAAAACATTAGCTTCCCCCTATGTGACCCTCATAGAATTTCATTTGAGAACATAAATCATCAAGAACCAAAGCTAGCACCAAACAAACTAATTCAAGTTCATCTTCCTTATTCAAATATTAGCAGTAATCTTTAAATCATCCTTGAAGTGTAGTGTGTGAGATAGCCATGCTAATGCAATTTCAAGTTTTTATTTTTAAAATCATCATATGCAAACTAGCAACCTTCTCACGGGATATGCACTCAATCACACAAGTGTTTAGTTTTAATGTGTTTCGCTCAAAGAAACAAATGTGAAAGTTCTACCATAAGCTTGCATAAAGATCACTTCTCCACAATCATAATTGCAAAACTTAAATCAAGAGGACTTTTATTGGATGTAATGAGGCTTAGGGATAGGGCTATTGAAACGAAAGAATAGGAAAACACAAGTTCCAAGCTATATTGCAAGCAATTCTTTTAGTTGAGATTTATAAGAACTCAAGCTCTCCAACGATTCTTTTAACACTTCCAACCACACCCATAAACTGAAACTTTAAAAACTTTTTATTTTCTTCGAATACAATCTTTTTTTTTTTTTTTTCTTCTCTTTTCTCATTTTTTTTTTTAAAAACAAATATGAAATACCCCCACACTTATTCTTTTGCCAAACCTTCCAAGTACTTCACAAACATTTCTCAAAAGACAGTCTCAAATTGCTCGCTTGGAAAGGATAAGGAAACATGTTTGAGGTATAAGGGTAAACATATCTGGTGATAAGAAATAAAAGGCTCAACATAATGGCTCAAATAGGCAATCTAATGATAATTTTTTTTTTTCTGGGAAATATGGTTATTTGGGCCATGGTGGTAAACCTAATGCCTCTATCATTTTCAAGTTCATGCAATCAATGACAAATATTTCGAAAGATCGTTACGCAAGTTCTAGAGATGCATCTCACATAAGTTCATCACACATGAAAGAATAGGAGTGTATGAAAAATGCACACACTTTCAATAGGCTCAAAAACTCACATGGGATGTATATGGTCACTAAATTCACATATGAAGCTTTAATTCATGCTTTAGTTTCACATCAACAAGGCTATGTGCATTTGGTTTTCCAAAGATGATCAAACATATACAATACTAACAAGAGAATAAGGAATTTCACATAACACATGTTAACTAAGTTCTTGATAATCATGGTTCAAATTCAATCCAGTTATATCATTGGGTCGGGAAACTAATAAAAATCTAATTTAAAACAATAAGGAAAACAAGACAATATTTTTGGATTTTTAAATTTTTTCGAAAAAAAAAAAAAAAAAAAAAAAATTAAATAAAACAAAACTAATTAAGAAAACAACAAGCAACAACACGGAAACAAATGAAACCAGTTCAAAGTCGAAGGTACAAAAATTTTCAATTTGGTCATTTTTTATCTTGATACCCCCACACTTAAACTAGACATTGTCCCCAATGTCAGAAAACATTAATAAGCAAATAAAAATAAAATAAATAAATAATACGAAACAAAATAAAGTGAAGGACTGAAAACTTCTCTAATTTGCAGAAAACCAAGCGATGACCCCCAAGCGTAAATTTTGCAATCAACTTCAAGGGAGAAAATAACCAAACGTTCCTGCAAAGAAAAGAAATAAATCAGTTAAGCACGCAAGAAAATATAGAAAATATGCAAACGAAAAATTGAAAATGAAAATAAAAGATAAAGAAAAGAAGAACTAATAGGCGATCATTGGTCGTCCTTGTTGATTTTCCACAGCTTTCTTCTTGAACAGGATGGGCCTCTTTCTTGCAAGTGATCCTTGGCTTAGTTGAGGATGAATCAGCACGTTGTCTCCACATGCTTCAAGTAGTCCGGTCTCCACGCAGGTGTGGCATCTTCTTGAACTCTTGGATCAACCCAGACTCATCTGCTCTTGGGTGCACCTCAGACTCCTCCTGCTTCGTCTGTGAGGTACTTTTGTTTTTGAAGAAGTACCTCAACACAGGTTTATTTTTGAAGTGGGCTGGGAGGGGTCTGAGATGAGTACTCGAGAGCAAGACTAGGTAAGCAATCAGGATCTCACTTTCTCCACGTTCCTCAGATGAAGGAGAGGAGAAAGCATAATATGAGATACTTTTGCTTTTAACCTTTTTAATATGAAATACTTTTGCTCTGGAAGGTTTGTTTTCTGGGGTGATCCAAGGGATGAAGAACACTGAATAACTCGAAAGCTTTCTTTGGGAAGACATTATCGGAGATGAAGAGAGGAAGAGAGGTTGAGAGGAAGAGAGGTAGAGAGGGTGTGAAGGTGTGCCTTTGCTGTGAAAGGCTAAGGTCGAACTTATAGAAATTTTCCTTCACAACCGGAACTGTTCCCTCACTATTTGTCGGCAGCCGGTGGATGGATGAACAGTGCCCGTTACGCGCTTTCTGACAACGCGTCCGTAATTTCCGCGAAGCTGACTGCGCATACGACGAGTGACGACAAATTGGAATGATGATCTTTTGAAAACCGGGGTTCAAAACCGGGTGCGGCTCGTGGTTTTCGCAACGCTCCACGCTGCACGTCATGAGTGACGACACATCCGGACAAACCGACCCACGTGATTGCTGAGTCAAGCCCAGCTTTTGAGAAAGGAAACGGCTCTTTTGAGAAAGGAGCGTCGAGCTTTTCCGAATTGCGTGAGGACGCGTCTTCAACCTCAGAGGAGCGCCTCTCTTTGATTTGCTTCTTTTTATAGAGGCGCTAATTCTGCTTCACATCACACTTGAACTCCCTTCCTCAAATACTCTCCTCTGTAAACACTTTCTTCTGCACTTCTTAATCTTTCCGATCTCTTCTTCCGCTTCAGCAATCTTAATTTTTCCGAACTCTTTTCTTCCTCAACCCCCTCTAAAAATGTCTTGCCCTTCCGACCGTCGCCTAAACTTGAATGTCGGGGAAGACGATGACTCGTCTTCTCCGAACAACATTTGGAATCCATCCTTCATATCCCCCAATGGTCCTCTTACAGTCGGGGACACAATAATGAGGAACGATATAACCGCAACGGTGGTTGCAAGAAACCTTCTTACTCCCAGAGACACTAGGTTGCTGTCTATGCGGTCAGACGAGCTGGCTGTTCAGGACTCACTGGCTCTCAGTGTCCAGTGTGCAGGCTCAGTTTCAAACATGGGTCAGCGCCTGCTTGCAAGATCTCGTCAGGTGGAGTCGCTAATGGCGGAGGTGGTCAGTCTTCGGCAAGAAGTCAGAGGACTCAGGCACGAGAACAAGGAGTTGCACATGCTCGCAACTAGCTACTCGACCAGCATGAAGAGGAAGCTGGACCAGCTGCAGGAGTCGGACGGTCGAATCCAGAGTGATCATGAGCGGTTCATGGCGTTACTCCCGCGGTTTATGTTGCCTTCGTCCTCTGGAGCAGCACCAAGCGTTCCGGCTCCGGAGATTCCAACTCTGGCTCTTCGTCTTCCCGGAGCTCCGTCAACCTCTGAGGCGCCACCTAACCAAAACCAATGATTGCTATTAGTTTTTCGTATTATTGTAATTTTTTTTTTTTCGCTTTAATGTTTATTTAAATAAATATATATATATATATATATATTTACTAATATTATTATTATTATTAATAATTTTTTTTTTCTTTTTCAGGGTTATTTTAAGCAAATTAAAATATGTAAATTAATGTAAAAAGGCTTTATTTACCCGCACTTAAAATAAACAAGGCCCTTAATTTATTTAAACACAAACTAAACAAAAATTAACCAAATAAAACAACTAACAAAACAAAACAAAAAGAAATGCAAAGTAAAGGAAAAGAAGAGGATTAGAAATGCAAATCTGATTGCTTGGGTTGCCTCCCAAGAAGCGCTTGCTTTAACGTCTTTAGCCGGACGATTCTTTCCTTATCCTCCCCTCGGCTCCAAAGCATGAAATTTATCTTTTAATGGGAGGTGATACTTGAAATGATTCGGCAATGGTCTGAATTCTCGGGTGGGTGCCTGAATCATTAAAATTAGCATGTTAGTAGAAAATAAAATAAAAATAAAAATTGGAGAAGATGGCTTACTGTCTTTCTCCGAAACAAACTTAATGACAAAAACCATATTTTTGGATATTTTCGGGATTTTGAACTTGGCCAGATTGATTATGATAGTTGTGGCCCGTCCCGTGTCATCAAACTCAATTTCTTTGGGCTTAATTGTCTCATGCACAGCCTCTTGGATGTATTTTTGATATGCTTCAGCCACTTCATTCTCTTGAATCTCTTTTCTTGGTGTGCAAGGTTCAGGAACTTGTTTTGGTGCACCAAGAATTGAGATATCACTTTGGACTTCTGGAAGAGCTTCCACAATGTCTTTTTCACTCTCTTCGATATTTGGAATTAAAATTCTACAAGGAAAAAAAACATTCGGTGGAATAGGGTTAGAATGAATTGAACGTAGAACTTCCTCACCTAAGTTGGACGACATAGGGACTTGAGGGGTTTGAGACAAGAATTCGTCTAAACTGCCCAAGTCGTCCTCCTCCTCTTCTTCTTGCAGCGGCAATTCATCCAAGTTCGGGCTGTGACTGGATGGTTCTAGAACAGCTTCATCCTCCACATCACTTATGGCTTCATTGATTTCCACTTCTCCCTTTGAATTTGCAAATGTGGAGTTGGAAAGTTCACTTTGATCTTTAATCTGTGCCATGATCTCCATAATCTCCCCAACTTGCCTTTCCAATTCATCCACCTTGTTGGTCCGGTCTTGCATCTCCTGGATTCGATTTTCCACTCCCTGATTCAAAGAGGAGAGTAACTTATTAAACGTATCATTATCCAGAGATGTACCTGAATCGAATTGGGCATATTCTTGTGGTGGCTGTGACGGTTGACATGGCCATTGATAGAACTCTTCCGATGACGGCAATTGTTCTTCTTTTTGTGAGCCCTGCGTCAAAGAAATTAGTCCTTCAAGAATTTCATTATAATTTACGGCCATACTTGAATTCGATTGGAATTGTTGTGGGTGATGCTGTGGTGGCTGCATGGGTCTGGAATAGAACTCTTCTTGCTGCCAATATCCACTTTGTTGAAATTGCTGAGGTTCATCCCACATCTGATTTGAATAACCTCTCCAATCCGAATTGCAAGCGTTGGAATACATATTGCCCCTTGGTTGGCTGTGGCCTTGATATCCCCAATCATCTTCATATGCAGAAAATTGAGGATATTGCTGAGTTTGATATCCTTGCCCATAGGGCACATCAAGTGTAGGGACACTTGGCATTGAGGTTCGTTCGGCATTATTAGTCAATTGAGCAGTAAGTTGCGCCAATTGAGCTTGAATGCTATCCATGTCTTGCTCCAATTAAACCTAAAATCAAAGAAAGAAAAATAAATCAAATACCAAAAGTAAAACACACAAACACAAATATAAATAAAAACACAAATATAAAAATAAACACAAACAAAAATAAAGGATTAGCAAAGTTGCTAATCCCCGGCAACGGCGCCAAAATTTGATGTGAGAATTACTTGACACACAAATTAAACCCTCTTTTGAAAATTGTAGTATAGGTATAAGTAGGGTATCGTTCTGGACCGGGGATTAGGAGGGATTGCTAATCAAAGTAAAAATAATTTAAAAACGTAAAAACAAAATTTAAAATACTAAACTAAAATAAAAACACTTAACTAGAAAAAAACTTAAAATAGAACTAACAAATAAACTAAAATAAATCAAAAGACTCAAAAATACAAAACTAGGCTAAAAATTCGAAACACACTTAAAATGACTCAAAATAATAAAAACAATTTAAAATAAAAACTAGGAATTGAAATGAAAGGAAATTAAAATTAAAAGATTACAAATAATAAAAAGTAACTAAATAATAATATTATAATAATGGGGGGATTGATTTTTGACGAAACGGAAACTAAACTTAAATAAATTACAAAATTGACAAAAACATAAAATAAAAGTGAACGGATATATAACGGATTGGCTAGAGGGTTTTTCTCCACACATGACACAAATGTAACCTAAATTGATTCCCAGTTATGAATTTAGCAAACGCATGAATGACAACGCTCCAAGTTAATTAGGTCCGCTTAAATTAACTTTCAGATTTCCCTAAATTCATTGAATTGGACGGAATACGCATCACAACCAAATTATTCTTATCAAGTTCTCTAACTATGGAATACGCATGATAGAGAGACATATCAAAGATCATTAAGTTCAATGAAAATCATAAACATCGACTAGGCATTCATAACTATGGAATACGCATGTTAATCCAACCTAGGGTTTACTAAACACAATCGTGACTAGCAATTTTTACTACTCATGAATATAAGTTCATAACGATTAGGTGAAATTCCCTTATATCCTAGCATCAAGTCTAAGCATGCAAATTAAGTGTCGACCCTTAACCCACATACATAAACAAGTTCTTAATCAACACAGAAAAGTAAACCACATCCAACATTCATACATTCATAACTGGAGTAAATCAAATTAAAATTACAAATATAATCATGGTTTCGAATTATCCTCTAGCCAAACTAAATTAATTACACATTATTTATAAATTAAAAACAGAAATTAAAAATGAGTTTGGAGGATTAAACCGAAATGAGGAGTTTCTGTGCACTGTGCACTTGTTGCTGTGCACTGTGCTTCTGTTTTCTGATTTCCAAGGCAGCTTCGCTGCCTAGCTTTCCTCGTGCTGATTGCTCTGATTTCTGCCCCCGTGAGCTTCTGCCAGCTGCCCTCCGTTGCAAGCTGCCTTCGCGGACCTGTTAAGCTGCCAAAGCAGCTTTGCTTTCTGTCAGCCTCCAATCCGAGGCTCTCCTCTCGAATAGCAGCCCTGCTAATGGGCCACTGATCCCCCCCCGTGAAGCTGCCTAGATTTCCTCGCGCTGATTGCTCTGCGCTCGTCAGGAGCTTCCCCCGAAGGCTCTCGCTGCTTAGCTTTCCTCGTATCTTCTGTTTTTCTATCCTCAACTGCCCAATGGCAGCGCCCTCCTCCCTCTCAATTAACTTATTATTTTTTATTTTTTTGTTTTATTTTCTTTCTCAGCTGCTTCGCAGCTTTGTCCTCTTCAGTCTTCACGCCTCTGTTTTTCTTCCTGGCAGCTTTGCTGCCTTATTCCCCTCTTTTCTGAGACTCTCGCTGCCTCTTAAGGCAAAAACCCTCCAAGCAGCTTCTGTTTTTCTTTTATTTTAATATTTTCTTTTCTGTGCTTCTTGGCACCTTCCTTCAATGGGTGCCTGTCCGTCCCCCTCTTGATTTCTTTAATTATTTCCTTGCGCCACCTTCATCATTATTTTCTTTCATGCTCCACCGAAAGCATGTGCATGCTTCCACTCTTCTTTTTTTAAGCTTTCTTCCGCATGTACTGCTAACACACCACACACACATTATATTATATTAATATAATATATTAATATAATATATAAATATAAATATATATATATTATTTTCTAAATGATAAGTATAATTCAACAGACAAGATAGTTTAGATGAAATTAATACTTAACACTTCACTTATTCTATTTTTATTTTCTTAACTTGATAAATTCTTATAAAACACAAAATCAACGTAAATAGCTCAAAATATAACGAACTAACTAAGAAAAGACGAGTGAATTTGATATAAAAATATATATAAATATGATCCGATCACTTCTTCCAAGGGTGAGAAATATGAGGCTGCTAGATTCGTGCTAGTGACGTCTGCCAATCCAAAGATGGTTAATTCGACTACTGATAGGATTGCTCACCGTAGAAGTTCCGTCGTGCCCTCTGTGCTAAAGTTTGTACCAAAACATCTATTTGGGGCTAAGTCTGGTTCACTTTTGGAGATATTTGATTCTATGAAGAGTGACAAGGTGTCTTCGCCTACTAAAGTGGGGTCGAAACCTACTCTCTCTGCTGCTAAGATTAATTCGTCCGCTGAGAAGAAGGTGACTACTCGTACGGGCAGCTGTGAGAAATCCACCAAACTTATTTCCAGGGAGGCTGCTGAGATTTGTGCGCTTCTGAAGCCAAAATCTGCTCGAGAACATGGATCTATGTGATAAATTTTTCGATCGTGTCAAAGGGATTGTTGGCCTGAGTTCATTCGCGAAGCATACGACTGAGTATATGAGGATTGCTCTACTAGCCATGATGCAAAAAATGACAATTCTGGCAACCGAGTCTATGTTCCTTGATTAAGAGGATACCAAGGCTGCCAAATAGGTGGCAAAAACTGTGGCAGCTAAAGCTTACTCCTCGTCCGAGAAAGTTAAGAAGTTGGAATCTAAGCTTCCTGCTTTGAAGGGGTCTAACATCTCTGCTCCTACTTCTCTGCAGCTTAAGACCGCTCGCCAAGAGATTGTGGATTTAAAGACTAGGCTTAACGCGATCCAAGTAAAGTATGAAAGTGCAGAGAAGAAGATCGAGTGTTACATACCTCAGATTCAAGTTCTTGAGCGTGCCATTTCTGAATTATGTTCCACTACTTATGTAAAGGATGAAGAATTGATCGCTGCTTAGAACCAAGTGATCCACTTCAAGAAGATTGTTCATAGGATTGAGCCTCAAGTGCTGGAGCTCCAAGGTGCTTTGAAGATCAACGATAGTCTAAAGAAAGAAGTGGAGGAGCTACAGTGGGTTTATGCTTGTCTACTCGAGGAAAATGAGCAGTTGAAGGGTTCGAGGCTTCGCTTATTCAGAGTTAAGCTAACTTCTATAAGTTGGGTTATGTAGACCACCTATTTGGGCGGCTGTCTAACTTTGAGTTTTTTGGTAAAGACTTTGAGACTTTTTCTATTTCTCTAGAAAACTTGCTTGCCTTCACTTTTGACTCTTCTATTGATGAAATAGTCGGAGAAATTGGTGCACAGGCTGGGGCAGCCGGTGGTGAAGCGCCAGATGGTGCCACTGCTGAAGGTGTGGTGACTGAGTAACTTTGTGATGTCCAAGCTGTTGAAGAGTAGTCTTTTAGGTAGCCTTTAGGATTTTCTTTGTTGCTTTCGCTTTGCTTGAACTCCTCAAGTCTTTGCTAGTTGCTTATCAATTTTGCTAGAAAATTTAATAAACTTGTTTTCTTTGCTTTTCTCCATCTTCACTTCTTTTATTCATGCCCTAATCTTTAAACTTTGAAGGTCAGTGGCAGCTGTGCTACTTTTTTTTATAAGCAGACAAGCTTGCGTAGCCTATATAGTCGTAAGTGTTGGTGTAGAACTTTGCAAGGTTTTAGCCATAGGGTTGGCAGCCGGACGCCTTACAGAAGCAGACAGGTCCGCGTAACTACTAGGCTGTTAACCTTAGCTTCCTCTGAATCCTTGGGTTGCTTAGCAAGTATCATAACACTTTAGGACTTGGTGTAGATCGTTCCGCGCTTGGCAGAAGTAAAGCTTATTGACTACGTAGCATGTCGACAGTGGATAAAGCTTCGTACATGCGCACTAGCTTGCTTAACCTTTCACAAGAATGTGCGGTTGTATAAGTCTAGTGCAGCTTTGCTGCTCGAAGGGCAAGCCGTAGACATTCTTTTGGAAACTGTAGGCTACCTTAATGCACTCGGTAGCAGCTTTAGGGTTCCAGGACAGCCGTCAATCAAGCGTACTGTGTAATGTGCCATTTCCGTCTCAAGGGCCTGGTTTTCAACGGATTAGGCCAAGAAACCCAAAATCCTTCAGTTAGCTAAGCCTTGAAAAGATCATTGTGGCTACTTCTAGAAATCCTAGCGCAAGCCATCATGCATCTAGTTATAGTAGGGCAACTCGGCTCATCCATGTTTGAATATTCGAAGTGTAGAGTTTATCCTCCCGCTTTGGAAAACAGACATATGTGGGTGTCGTGGGATTGGTTTACCCTTTCGCACTGGAGAGCATGGTTAGTCCATCGGGGGGTGTAATTCTAACGATAAGATTCTAAGAAAGGCGCACTTTTCTTTTGAAACAAACGAATATTTTAGCTGTAAAAGACTATTTAATAAGTGCACATATTGCAATACCAAGGGGCACATACGCGAAAAATGTTGGATACTACACCTTGAGTTAAAACCTAAGTTTGACAAGGAAGGAAAAATGATCAAATATGGGAAAGGGCTTGCTCCAAAAGTGCTTCATTCAACTAGTTTTTCAACTGATGAGATGGCAAATTTCACGTCAAACCCAATTTCCTTGATAAATGAATTTGCTACCTTTCTCCAAATGAAGAACGGGACCACAGAGAATGAAAAAATGATCACTGAAAGTCCTACCGCCATGCTTGGAAAATTTGCTGGCTTCTTGGCAGGATCTGATGCCACAACACACAGCAACATCCCAGGTATCATAAGTGCTCTTTCCACTGCTCTTAATACAAGCATTTCTCATGATTTTTGGATTGTAGACTCAGGTGCCTCTGACCATATAACAAATAAAACTTCTTGTCTACATGAGTTTCAAAGATTAACTAAACCAACTCATGTATCTATAGCAAATGGGAAAGAGGAACCTGTTCTAGGAAAAGGAAAAATTAGGTTGATAGTTAATGATGTTGAGTGATGAGTCAATTTCATATTATATATTCTCCCCTATTCTTAGTATGTTTTGGTAATTATTTTGGTAGAATTTTGATACTTTGATTTATATTTTCAATATAGGACATTCGACTTCCTCTAGAGCAAAACATGGTCAAACGGACGAATTTTGGAGTGATTCAAGTTGGAGGACGTTCGTGTGTCACTTGGCGTATGCGTATCAAAATCTGGGATTTTTCTACCAAGCGGTTATTTTCTGGCGATGAAATAAAGAAGCAGCGCGCATGCTGGAAAATGATGTTTCTGAGCTTAAATGGCGTTTTTGGAGCCCAAGACGACTTCTGATGGGTTCGGGGCCTTCTGGAAAAATGTTCAGAATATTTCAAACCTTAAATCCAGTCATTATGGGCCAGTTTTGGAGCAGTTTAAGGGTCCAAAACGGGACTGTTCAGATTTCATACGAATTTCACCATTTAATTAAGGGATTTTGTTTCCTATTTTATGTTGGTTTTCTAGTGGGAATAAAAGACTTAGAATCTAGGGTTTTAGGGAGTTTTTTTCTTTCCAGCGGCTAGAGGGTTTTTGGGATGCCGTGAGCAATATTGGGGGAGACTTGATTTTACAGAGATTTGGAGATTTTTCCATTCAAGGTGTTTTCGATCTTTTATTAATTTAATGAAGAATTTTATGATTTTTATTATGAATATGCGTAACTAATTCTTTCTTGCTAGGGTGAGGCCACGAGCCTTAGCATGAATATGTAGTTTTTCTATAATTTGCTTATGAGTATATGCATGCAGGTTTTCGAATTATTAATCACTGATTTAAACTATCTAATTATCTTGATGCTTGATCACCATTAGGATGTTTAGAAAAGTAATTTGATGCAATTTTGGTCGGAGGTCGGTCCCTGAAATTGACGAATGCTTCTTGTGATTAATATGTGCAAGTTCACTTAGGATGAATACCACGTCTTAAGGGTTGCATGGTTTTTAAAAAGGTTTCACAGAACTTAATGAGTCATGCATGTTTAGATTTGATCTGAATACCACAGACGGATTGCATGTTTGATATACGTTCTATATTGGGGGTCCAAGTAGGCATACATTAGGAACACCTAACCTTTGGAGTATGCATGTATGAATCATAAGTAATTGGGAAAACTATATATGATTGTTAAGGTGACGGCGGATCCCTAGTGTTTTCTTAATTTGATTGTTACAAAATTGTTTCCTGTCTTCATCTGTTTATTGCAGATTGTCTAATTTTATTAGTTAAATTCGTTTTAATTTAAGTAGGTCATAAAATCCACCATCACAACTTTCTGTTTTACAATAATTAATTGGAATTTGATTTGTCTCGATTTATTTAGTAATCCCTGTGGAGAACGACCTTGTGAGATTCATTTATACTACAATATCCTTGTCATTCTTGCAAGTAAATTAGAGTTTTTAACCCATTTGCACGTGTGGTAAAACATCTATCAAGAAAATGGCGCCGCTGCCGGGGATTATTTAAAATAATTCGTTCTAATCAGATTCTGTTTTAATTATTGCTATACATAAAGAACAATAAAAAAAATTAAAAAAAATTCTAATTTTCGTTTTTATTACATTTTTACAGATATCAGTTTGTGCATGGTCAGCACTAGATCATCAGTGCAGATAATAGTTCCATTCGATCCGGAACCTGAGCAAACTTTGAGAAGAAGACGCAGGGAACAGGTTCTTTCACTGCAGGGGACTTTTCTGCATACATTATTTTCTGAGGACCTGCACAGTCAAAACACAATGGCATTTGTTATTCCAGAGGCTGGTGATCCTTTGGGTGATTCTTTGACAGCACATGCTACTAACATACCAGGTTGCATTACTTATCCAGAAGTAGAGGAAGGGTCTACATTTGAAATAAAGCAGCACATGTTAAATATTCTACCTACATTCCATGGGTTACCATCCGATGATCCAAATATGCACATTGCAGAATTTCTAATGGGTTGCAAGAATATTTTGGTGAGAGGATTTTCGGCTGAGTCTATTAAGCTTCGTTTATTTCCATACACTTTGAAAGATCATGCAAAGAGATGGCTTCTTACACTTCCATCTGGAAGCATTACCACTTGGCACCAACTCAGTGAAAGATTCTTAAACAAGTATTATCCAGCCTCAAAAACTCTTGACATGAGAACCCAAATAATGTCTTTTGCCCAAAAACCAAATGAAGAGTTTCATGAGGCGTGGGAACGGTTTAAAGAGTTGAACAGAAAATGTCCACATTCTGGTATTAACAGTACTGATCAGGTGCACATATTTTTCAGAGGGTTAAATATGACAACAAAAACTCTTGTCAACGCTTCATGTGGCGGTTCATACAAGGATAAAAATGCACAAGAGGCTTGTTTGTTATTTGAGAAAATGGCAGCAGATACACAACAATGGGCAGTTGAGCAGCCACAATCAAGGTCTGTTTTTCAGATGTCTAATGCGTCTCCAAATGTGTCGGCACAAATTGAAAAAATGGAGAAAAAGCTAGAAAGATTTGATGCAAAATTTGACATGTTATTACAAAGAGTTCCAGGTAACCAGGTTGCTGTCCAGCAGCCTTTACCAACTGCCTGCAGCATTTGTAATTTGACAACCCATGATTTCTTGAGTTGTCCACATAAGGATGTTTACCCAGAATTTGCAGCGGAACAGGTTAATGCATTTAATAATTTTCAGCGTCCAAGAAATGATCCATATTCAAATTTTTACAACCCAGGTTGGAGAGATCATCCTAATTTAAAGTGGGATAGAGATCAGTTTGCAAGGCCACAATTTCAACAACAGGTACAGCAACCTGCTGCACCTAAGGCTGCTTGGGAAGTTGCAATTGAAAAATTAGCAAATACAACCAGCCATCAAATCCAAAATCTGCAGGCTTCGGTGACAAACATAGAAAAGCAAATGGGCCAAATTGCATTACAAGTTTCAGAAAGAGCACCAGGTACATTTCCCAGCCAAACTGAACAGAACCCAAGGGGAGGCGCAGATTGCAAAGCAATTCGAGTTTTACGTTCCGGTAAAAGTTATGAAAACGGAGGTGACAATTGCGCTGGTAATTCGCTAGGAGTGCCAAAACCACCAATTTCGGGAAATTTTGAGAAAAATGATTTTGCTACAGATTCTGCAATTTCTGCAGATCCTACACAGCTTTTGGCCAGATCCGAAAACAGTGCAGAAAATGCAGCAGAAACTGCAGAACGAGTTTACGTGCCACCTATGCCTTATCCCGAAAGGTTGAAGCCCAAAGTTAAAGATCAACAGTTGACAGATTTTATGAAGACGTTGGCCAAAGTTCAAATTAATCTTCCATTGATTGATGCAATTAAGAACATTCCATCCTATGCCAAGTTTTTGAAGGATGTTTGCACAAATAAAAAGAAGCTCGCGGATTTTGAAAAAGTTATTCTTACAGAACAGTGCAGCGCAGTTGTATTACACAAATTGCCTCCAAAGAAACAAGATCCAGGGAGTTTTACAATTTCATGCACAATTGGAAATTCTAATTTTAAACGTGCTTTAATTGATTTAGGTGCAAGCATTAACTTAATGCCTTTTTCTGTTTTTCAGAGACTAGGACAAGGAGAAATCAAGCCTACATCGGTTATTCTACAACTAGCGGACCGTTCAGTTGCTTATCCTAGGGGAATTATTGAGGACCTCATTATTAAAGTGGATAATCTTTATCTTCCTGCAGATTTTGTGGTTTTGGATATGGATGAAGATATTCAAACACCAATTATTTTGGGGCGTCCATTCATGGCTACTGCTAGAACTCTAATTGATGTGGAGGCTGGAACACTTACACTAAGAGTGCAAGATCAATCAGTTGTTTTCAATTTATTTGAAGCCACCAAAAAGCCAGCTGATTTGCTTGATTGTATGCGCATTGATGTTTTGGACAGTTTACTGCACGCTGATATTATGCCTCATTTGACATTTGATCCATTGTTAAAAGTGTTGCATGGGTTTGAGAATACAAACCCAGAAGATGAAGAGGTTTGTGAGTATGTTTCAGCTATGGAAAGTGTCCCTGTTCAACAGCCCCGTTGGAGGCACGTTTTTGAAAGTTTGGGGGAACCGAAAAAACTGTTGCAGCATTCTAGAGTTCAGCCACCTAAATTGGAGTTAAAAGTGCTTCCAGAACACTTGAAATATGCTTATTTGGGGGCAGATTCTTCGCTGCCAGTTATTATTGCTGCTGATTTGTCTTCAACAGAAGAAGAAAAATTGTTGCGTATTTTAAGAAATTATCAAGACGCCATTGGTTGGACAATTGCAGACATTAAAGGGATCAGCCCTACAATTTGTATGCACAGAATTTTGATGGAAGATGGAGTAAAGGCCTCAATTGATGCTCAACGTCGTTTGAATCCAATCATGAAAGAAGTTGTTCGTACTGAAGTTATGAAGCTTTTAGATGCTGGGATGATCTACCCAATTTCAGACAGTAAGTGGGTTAGTCCGACTCAAGTGGTGCCCAAGCGTTCAGGTATTACAGTTGTGAAGAATGACAGTAATGAACTTGTGCCTATGCGTTTGACTACAGGGTGGCGTGTGTGTGTAGACTACAGAAAGATCAATGCAGGCACTAGAAAAGATCATTTTCCCCTGCCATTCACTGATCAAATGTTGGAAAGGTTGGCTGGTCGTGCTTTTTATTGTTTCTTGGATGGATATTCAGGGTACAACCAGATTCCAGTTGCACCTGAGGATCAAGAGAAGACAACCTTTACATGTCCTTTTGGTACTTTTGCATATCGTAGAATGCCGTTTGGTTTGTGCAATGCCCCTGCAACATTTCAGCGATGCATGATGAGCATATTTTCAGGTTTGGTTGTTGAGGTTTTTATGGATGACTTTTCAGTTTTTGGGGATTCATTTGACCAGTGTTTGCAAAATTTATCCCTAGTTCTCGAGAGGTGTATTAAGACAAACCTTGTTTTAAACTGGGAAAAGTGTCATTTCATGGTGAAACAGGGGATTGTTCTAGGCCACTTGATTTCTGACAGGGGTATTGAGGTTGATAAGGCAAAAATTGATGTAATTGCAAAGCTGCCCCCACCAACAACTGTTAAAAGTGTTCGATCTTTCCTTGGCCATGCTGGGTTTTACAGACGGTTTATCAGAGATTTCTCTAAGATTAGCCGACCATTGTGTAATTTATTGGCTAAGGATGCTCCTTTTGTTTTTGATGATGCATGTTTAGAGGCCTTCAACAAGTTAAAGACACTCCTCACTACAGCACCCATTATTGCAGCCCCTAATTGGAGTCTACCTTTTGAATTAATGTGTGATGCTTCAGACTATGCAGTAGGAGCAGTTCTTGGACAGCGGAAAGATAAGCTTCCCCACGTAATTTATTATGCTAGTCGGACTCTCAATGACGCACAGTTAAACTATGCAACCACAGAGAAGGAATTATTGGCTGTTGTTTTTGCTCTGGAAAAATTTCGTTCTTATTTAGTTGGGGCTAAGGTGATTGTGTACACTGAGCACGCAGCTTTGAAGTATTTGTTGTCAAAGAAAGATGCTAAGCCTCGATTAATTCGCTGGATTCTTTTACTGCAAGAGTTTGACTTGGAAATTAAGGATAAAAAGGGTAGTGAAAATGTTGTGGCTGATCATTTATCAAGGCTGGTTGTGCCGATTTCTGCAGAAGATGACCTTCTGCCTTTAAATGAAAAATTCCCCGATGAACAGCTATTTGCTGCCCAAATTAGTTCACCCTGGTTTGCTGATTTAGTTAACTATTTGGCTAGAGGGGTGATTCATCCAGATTTTACTTTCCAGCAGAAAAAGAAATTTTTGGCAGATGCAAAGTATTATTTTTGGGATGAGCCATATTTATACAAATATTGTTCAGACCAAGTTATTCGACGGTGTATTCCGGAAGAAGAGCAAGACAGTGTTTTAAAGTTCGCACATCATTACGCTTGTGGGGGACATTTTGGACCTAAGAGGACAGCAGCTAAAATTTTGCAAAGTGGTTTATTCTGGCCTAGTCTTTTCAAAGATGCTAATAGTTGGTGTAAATCATGTGATCGTTGTCAAAGGGTTGGTAATCAATCCAAGCGAAATGAGATGCCACAGCAAAGTATATTAGTTGTTGAATTATTTGATGTTTGGGGTATTGATTTTATGGGACCATTTCCAGTGTCCCATGGTAATCAGTATATTTTGGTGGCTGTTGAATACGTGTCTAAATGGGTCGAGGCCATTGCAGCTCCAACCAATCAAGGATCAGTTGTCCTGAAGTTCCTCCAGGGGGTAATTTTTCCAAGGTTTGGTACACCACGAGTAATTCTAAGTGACGGGGGTAAACACTTTGTTAACAGACCGTTTGCTACATTATTGGCTAAATATGGGATCACTCATCGTGTTGCTACTCCTTATCACCCACAAACATCAGGGCAAGTTGAGGTGTCAAACAGAGAAATCAAGCGCATTCTTGAAAAAACAGTGAGCTCCACTCGCAGAGACTGGAGTTTGAAATTAAGCGATGCTCTCTGGGCGTACAGAACAGCATTTAAAGGCCCAATTGGGATGTCCCCATTTCGGCTGGTTTATGGTAAGGCTTGTCATTTACCTATGGGGCTAGAGCATAAGGCGTTTTGGGCTATTAAAGAGTTGAATTTTTCATATGATTCTGCCGGAGAAAAACGCAAGTTGCAAATTAATGAGCTTGAGGAAATCCGTAATGATGCTTATGAAAATTCGCGCATTTACAAAGAAAAAACCAAAGCATTTCATGACAGTCAGATTCTCAGAAAAAAATTTCAGCCAGGGCAAAAAGTTCTGTTGTTCAGTTCAAGATTGAAGTTATTTCCTGGAAAATTAAAGTCTCGTTGGAATGGTCCCTATTTGGTTACGAAGGTTTATCCGCATGGTGCAGTTGACATTGCAAGCGAAATTAATGGCAACACATTCAAGGTGAATGGTCACAGGCTGAAACCATACTTGGAGTCACCTTTTGATATTGCACGCGAGTCGCTGACTCTGAAGGACCCAGTGATCTGACCACCAGGCTTCTGCGACGTCTAGCTACAGACTTAAAATAAAGCGCTTATTGGGAGGCAACCCAATTTTTCTAAACCCTTTTCTTTATTTTATTTTGTTTGGTTTATTTTCCAATTTCTTATTCGGTTGAATTTCTACATGCCTGACCATATTTCTAAACAAAAAAAAAAAAAAAAACAAACAAAAAAAAAAAAAAAAAAAAAAATTGTCACTTTTGTTATTAACGCATGTTGATTTTAGCTCTGTTTTTAATTGTCGGGTTTGTTGCAGGTTGCGAACAGAAAATAAAATACAGCGCGTCCTATGCTGGAATCATGCACCCAGCAGCAAGTCTACGTTAACATCATTCACATCTATCCTATGCCGACATTCAGAATAATTAACATGAGCATACATTCACAGATCTGAAATAATTAATTGAGAGCAGGGATACAAGATCTTACCTCCCAGATGCACCGATCTGGGCTCTTGGAAGTTTTGCTGTTCTTGTTCACTGCAGCTTGTGCCTGCCTTTCCCTTCTCACGGATCCAGCAGTGTTCCGCCTATACTGCACAGAGCACACAAATATGAGACGCTGCAGAGACGTCAACCCTCTCTACAGATCAGGACCCAAATAAAATCTCGGATTTGTTTTACCTTTCTATGAGAGGTGGATCTGTGATGTCTGAAAAAAAAAAAAATTTACTTCCTTTGTTCTGAGGCCAGCAGCCGTCCTGCACATTTTATAAGAGTGATTAATGAGGTTTGGCTTTCGTTATCCAGCTATGTATCGGTTAACGCACAATATCGTGAAAGTCATAATTTCTGCAGATCCATGGAAGAAATTTCCAATGCCAATTAACTGAGAGCAGGGATGAGTGGTTATACCATTAAACTCGACAGATCAACAGCTTTGAGATGCATCTCGTTTTTTTTTGTTCTGTGGATCTCCAGATTTCGCATTCCTTCTTTCAGATCTCCCATGGATCCGAGTGATCTGCACACATCGCCACCGGTATAACTACATGCATGCATAAAGACACAACTTTCTCACATCTTGGGGTCCATCATTAGCAGAGAACAAGAATTTACCTTTGCAGGGCTTGGATCTGCAATGTCGTGACTGGTGTTCCTTTTCTTGCCGTTGCAGTGCTCCCACATCGTCATCCTTCGCACACAAACGAGATGCACATATTATACACATATCGGGTGAGGTTTTTATGAGACATGCAGTGAGAGATCAGTTCTGGAGACTTGAAATGTTACCTCTTTAGTCTCGGATCTGAGTTGTTTAAGTGCTGCTCTTCCTTTTTGCCCATTATGTCTTCCGCGGAGCTCCCCACATCACACACAATTCAGCCAAAAGCATGTTAGTTTGTCTATTTTCTATATAAAAATCATCAGATGGACACATAACAACAAGTTTGGGGGTGATGTTTACCTCTGAGGGGCGAGTGGAGCTCCGATGAACAACCATTTCCATAGCAGAGGCGTGTGGTTTTGGGGATTTTTACAGAAGGTTATGTGTGGGTGAGACGCTTGGAGTAAAGAAGGGTAAGACACTGAGAGAGAAAGAGAGAGGGCTGAAAAGAATGAAAAAAAAAAATAGATCTCATTTGCATTATGGAGAGAAGTGGGTTTGACAGACAAGAGAGAGAGCTAAAACGGAGGGGCACACTCAGAGATGCAGTAGGGAGCCGTTTGGCTCTGGGCTCAAGGCAAGGGATGGAATCCTATGTCTCTAGGCTTGAAAAATGAGGTTTCAGACAACCAATGTTTTTTATTATAAACAAAAGGGAGTGCAGCTTTGGTTTCTAAAAACAATATAAAAAAAATAATGGAATGGACAGCAAAGAGCTGTTGGTTCGGCTCTAGGTTCGAGGCAATTTGGCAGGGCATCCAATGGTCAATCAGGAATCCAATGCTTGTCAGGATGCTAGTGCTAGGCTTTTAATGCACCTGTGTTTTGCACATGGATTAGTGTGGGGTTATCCGTGTGGGCTCTCTGTTTTTGTTGGGCTTTTGCTTTGCGGGTTGGGTTTTACACCCCAATTACTCTCTATTTGGCCCGCGTGTGTATCAATCATCCTCGGTGAACTTTGGTCTTGCAGCATGGATTTCGCTTTAAGCCCAGGTGAAAAATTTTCCTAACTTTTTCTTTATTTATTTATTATGTCCTTTTTCATTTCGTTTTTTATTGTTTGAATTTCCTTTTTGTTTTAGTTATAGCTAGGTTTAGTTTTACTATTTATTTATTTTTATATATTTCTATATATATATATATATATATATATATTTTATGTACGGTTGTGTTCTTTTTGTTCTTTATTTTCTACACCTTGAGGACAATGTGTGATTTAAGTTTGGGGGTGGAAAAGAAGAAATTTTTAACTTTTTATTTTTGTGTCAAGTTTAAATTTTTCATTTTTAAGTTAATATCCATAGATGATTTTAAACGTTTGAACAAATGGCCATAATGAAAATTAATCCCACATTAGAGTCTTTTCGATTTATCGTTGCTTAGACACTAATTCATAAATTATACTTTGACAATTTGCACATCACACCAACATGGTTTTTGGGGAGTGAGATTAAAACACTTACTTTTAGTCTAAGTTTATGTTTAATTTTTGTTTTAAGTGAAGTTAGCCCTTGTTTTGAATAAAGTAATAATTGTTCCACCCGAGGCTTTGCCTAGTAACCGGGCCAGTCCTGCCTAATCAGCAGTGATTCTCGTGTAAAACGGTAGAGTTTTGGCATGGGGCAGGGTGGTTAGTTGGTTTCGTAGCCTTTTCAACTCGGGTTAATAAGTCCTTAGGGGTGTTCTACACCTAGTGCCCTAAAGCCATAGTGGTTTGGGAGTCACTGACCTAAAGCTCGCTACATGGGTTGGATCGAAAGTTTAAGTGAACCGACATTGCACGATCACCACTGTTACTGAAAAAAAATTGAAAAAAAAAAAAAAAGACGTTATATTTATTCTTATTATGTGTGAAATAAAAAAAAAAAAAAAAGGGACATGAGGTGAGAGTTTTAGTCAAGTCCCCTTAGCTATGTTGGTCCACTTTACACCAAAGGAAGTTTGTGAATTCTTTTCTAAATGGCTTAGACTCTGTAGTGGGATTGGTTGAAATTTTTGGAAAGATGTTCTAATTTTTAACGTTTTCTATGGATTGCAACTTTAAAGGTGAAAATTGTTGTCAAGTTAGTTTGAGTTAAGTTTATAGTTTGTTAGCTTTATTTTCGTTTTCTAGTTTTATTTTGCTTGAGGACAAGCAAAAAGCTAAGTTTGGGGGTATTTTGATGAGTCAATTTCATATTATATATTCTCCCCTATTCTTAGTATGTTTTGGTAATTATTTTGGTAGAATTTTGATACTTTGATTTATATTTTCAATATAGGACATTCGACTTCCTCTAGAGCAAAACATGGTCAAACGGACGAATTTTGGAGTGATTCAAGTTGGAGGACGTTCGTGTGTCACTTGGCGTATGCGTATCAAAATCTGGGATTTTTCTACCAAGCGGTTATTTTCTGGCGATGAAATAAAGAAGCAGCGCGCATGCTGGAAAATGATGTTTCTGAGCTTAAATGGCGTTTTTGGAGCCCAAGACGACTTCTGATGGGTTCGGGGCCTTCTGGAAAAATGTTCAGAATATTTCAAACCTTAAATCCAGTCATTATGGGCCAGTTTTGGAGCAGTTTAAGGGTCCAAAACGGGACTGTTCAGATTTCATACGAATTTCACCATTTAATTAAGGGATTTTGTTTCCTATTTTATGTTGGTTTTCTAGTGGGAATAAAAGACTTAGAATCTAGGGTTTTAGGGAGTTTTTTTCTTTCCAGCGGCTAGAGGGTTTTTGGGATGCCGTGAGCAATATTGGGGGAGACTTGATTTTACAGAGATTTGGAGATTTTTCCATTCAAGGTGTTTTCGATCTTTTATTAATTTAATGAAGAATTTTATGATTTTTATTATGAATATGCGTAACTAATTCTTTCTTGCTAGGGTGAGGCCACGAGCCTTAGCATGAATATGTAGTTTTTCTATAATTTGCTTATGAGTATATGCATGCAGGTTTTCGAATTATTAATCACTGATTTAAACTATCTAATTATCTTGATGCTTGATCACCATTAGGATGTTTAGAAAAGTAATTTGATGCAATTTTGGTCGGAGGTCGGTCCCTGAAATTGACGAATGCTTCTTGTGATTAATATGTGCAAGTTCACTTAGGATGAATACCACGTCTTAAGGGTTGCATGGTTTTTAAAAAGGTTTCACAGAACTTAATGAGTCATGCATGTTTAGATTTGATCTGAATACCACAGACGGATTGCATGTTTGATATACGTTCTATATTGGGGGTCCAAGTAGGCATACATTAGGAACACCTAACCTTTGGAGTATGCATGTATGAATCATAAGTAATTGGGAAAACTATATATGATTGTTAAGGTGACGGCGGATCCCTAGTGTTTTCTTAATTTGATTGTTACAAAATTGTTTCCTGTCTTCATCTGTTTATTGCAGATTGTCTAATTTTATTAGTTAAATTCGTTTTAATTTAAGTAGGTCATAAAATCCACCATCACAACTTTCTGTTTTACAATAATTAATTGGAATTTGATTTGTCTCGATTTATTTAGTAATCCCTGTGGAGAACGACCTTGTGAGATTCATTTATACTACAATATCCTTGTCATTCTTGCAAGTAAATTAGAGTTTTTAACCCATTTGCACGTGTGGTAAAACATCTATCATTGAGTCTACTGCACTTTATGTGCCTTCTTTTCCATTCCAGCTCTTGTCCATAAGAAAAATAACACACACTTTGAACTGCGTTGCCATTTTCCCCCCTCATAACATTGTGTTTCAGGATCGAGTCACTCAGAAGAAGATTGGTGAAAGGTTCTTCCTAGATGGCCTTTACTACCTCTCAAAGGAGTTCAAGCTTGTTAAGGACCCCATTACTAACCTAATTCATGCCGATAAGTACCAACTTTGGCACCAACGCCTTGCTCATCCCTCGGAACCAGTGATGTCTAAGCTATTTCCAAATTTTTGTAAAAACACACATGCTTGTGAGACCTGTTAAATGTCAAAATCCACTAGACTGCCATTTGTTTCATCTCAGTCTAGAACCAGTAAACTTTTTGAAGTTGTTCACTCGGATATTTGGGGACCTTCTCGTGTTGAGTCCTTTGATGGGTACAAGTATTATGTCACCTTTATTGATGATTACTCTAGGGTTACCTGGTTATATCTGTTGAAATTTAAAAGTGAATTTTTTTTAAGCTTTCAAGGATTTTCATAAACTGGTAACAAATCAGTTTTCCTTTAAATTATATACCTTACGGTCAGATAATGGCACCAAGTATACATCCAATAACATGTCCAATTACTTGAGCAATCATGGTATCTTGCATCAAACTAGTTGTGTTGGTACACCACAACAAAACGATGTAGCTGAGAGAAAGAATAGGGATCTGTTGGAAAAAACAAGGTCCCTCATGTTTCAAATGCAAGTTCCCAAGAGATTCTGATCCTAAGCCCTTCTCACTGCAACCTACATCATTAACAGACTCCCAACTCGTTTGTTAAATGCCAAGTCTTATTTCTAAGTAATGAAAGGAAGAACCGTAGATTTAACTCATCTCAAGATCTTTGGATGTACCTATTATGTTCACATCTAAGCCACTCACTGTGATAAACTAGAACCTAGAGCTGTCAAATGTGCATTTATGGGGTACTCTAGTTCACAAAAGGGATACAAATGTTATAACACACACATTGGGAAACTTGTTGTCTCTAGAGATATTCGTTTTGATGAACTCACTCATTTCTTTCATAAGGACTCTTGGACTAATCTTCAGGGGGAAGGGTTTCATGGACCATTCAAACAGTAATGATGTAGCCAGTGAAGAAGCACCTAGTGATCCAGGACCACAAACTATAGCCGCACCAAGAAGGAACCCTACTCAAGATCGTCATCCACCAGTGAGGTTACAAGAGTATGTTACGTACACTGCAAGGTACCCTATCTCTGAAGCTCTTACTTATCAAAAAGTGTCAGCCTCTCATGCATCATTTCTTAATCAATTATCAACCAATCCTGAGCCAAGAAACTTTCAAGAAGCAGTGTGTACACCTGTGTGGCAAGACACAATACATGAAGAGCTCAAAACATTGGATGAAAATGAAACTTAGAGTGTGGTTGATCTTCCTAAAGGCAAGAAGGCTGTAAGGAGTAGGTGGATATACAAGACAAAATTCAATTCCAATGGTACCATTGAGAGACACAAGGCTCGATTGGTAGCCCGTGGTTTTACTCAAACCTATGGTAATGATTACAAGGAGACTTTGGCCCCAGTTGCCAAAATGAATACTGTGAGGGTGTTACTATCAGTGGCAGTCAACCACAGGTGGCCTTTGTTTCAAATGGATGTCAAAAATGCGTTCCTCCATGGCGATCTCAAGGAAGAGGTGTACATGAACCTACCTCCTGGACATCCAAGAGAAGGCGAACTTAACAAAGTTTGCAAGCTTCATAAGGCTATATATGGGCTCAAACAATCTCCTCGAGCTTGGTATTCCAAGCTAAGCTTAGTTCTTGAAGCTGCAGGGTTCAAACGGAGTCATGCTGACTCATCCTTGTTTGTTCGCAGTGGAGCCCTAGGCAAGCTCATTGTGCTTATATATGTTGATGATCTTATAATTACAGGGGATAATGAGGATGAAATCAACGCCCTTAAGTGCTCCATCCACCAAAAAATTGCCATTAAAGACTTGGGCGTCTTGAAATATTTTCTTGGAATTGAGATGGCCACCTCTTCCAAGGGGTTATTTCTAAATCAACGGAAGTATGTCGTAGATCTTCTTGATGAAGCACACATGCTTGAGTGTAAACCTGCCCGCACTCCCCTTGTTAGTAAACTTTAGTTGGATGCCAAAGGTGAGCCTCTTTCCAATCCTAGTGTTTACCAGCGTATGGTTGGGAAACTGATTTATCTCACTATTACTCGGCCTGACATTGCTTACTCAGTGAGCCTTATCAGCTAGTTTATGCACTCTCCTACATCGGTTCATTGGGAGATTGTCAAGAGAATCCTTAGATACCTCAAGGGTTCGATCGGTAGAGGCCTACTCATGAAGCAAAATGAGTCCAATCACATCATGACCTACACTGATGCCGACTGGGCTGGTAATGCCCTTGATTGAAAGTCTACCACCGGTTTTTGTACGTTTGTTGGCGGTAACCTTGTCACATGGAAGAGTAAGAAAGAAACGGTGGTTGCAAGATTCAGTGCTGAAGCTGAGTATATGGCCATGGTTGCAGCAGCTTGTGAACTCATTTAGTTGAAGAGTCTACTCTTTGATCTTGGCTTCACCAGCAAGGAACCAATGTCATTGTTTTGTGACAACCAGGCTGCCATGCATATTGCTTCTAATCCTATCTTTCATGAAAGAACGAGGCACATTGAAGTTGATTGTTATTACATTCGTACACAAGTTCAAGCCAGCATAATCCACACTGTGTACACCAGAAGTCATGATCAACTTGCTGATCTCTTCACAAAAGCCCTAGATTCTACACAGTTTCAGTGGTTGTTATGCAAGCTTGGATCAATTAACCCATTTGATCCAGCTTGAGGGGGAGTATTGGAAGTGATGTATAAGACATGATGGGTTTAAGTTGCTTCTTCAACTCACAATCACAGCTGTGAGTTGTAGCTGCCACTTTTCCTTTGTCCCTAAAACTTGCTCCTTGATTGCTATCATGTAACTTGTAGCTAGGATTTGCTCATCCTTGAATTATGTAATTAGGGTTAGCTTGTTTATTCTTTGGTCCTTAGTGTGGCCCGATACCAAGCTTTGTCCTTCAGCTTTTCAGCCTCTCTCTCGAGCTTTCTATAAGAGTCTATCACTTGTACAATATTTGATATGATGAAATACAAAACAGTTTAAACCAAATTTTAAAAGTGGAAGAGGCTTGAGCTCGCTGTAGAGAATCCCTTGCGAGTAGCCGGATGAGCGACGTTCAAGGATGGGATAATCCCGTTGGTCAGATTGAGCTTGTGAGTGATGATACAAAAGAGGTTTCTAAGCACGGCGCTGACCACCAGCCCTTTGATAGTGATTTGGTTCTTCCATTCAGTTTCCCACGCAGACAAGGGTCGCAAGGAACTCTCGTGGCTTGAATTCACTGACGAGCTAGTCTATGGTGAACTGGGTTGGTCGGCAGACCAGACTGGTGATCTCGACTGTCCAGTCTTGCCAAGTGGCTTTAGGGACGACGCCGTGGTTTCGAACGTAGTGGAGTGAGACCAGGTGATGATTATGGCGGAGCTGGTGCTGGTGGAAGAGCATCTCCATCTTTGTGAGATTGAAGGGCTGGATCTTGACCACCGTGATGGTGTTTCTCCAAATCCTCCATTAATGGCTACCACTTGAAAATCGATTGCTCTGGTTGGTTACGTTTGAGGCTTGGAGTCAAGGACAAAGTCACCTTTTTCTATTAGAATTGAGTCGGTCCCTCTCTGGAGCGGAAATGAAATAGATTTTATTTTATTTGATATATATATAAATATATATATATATATATATATATTTGTAAATACATAATAACATGTGTATTCATTTTTTTGTAATAAATTTGACTTTCTTTAATAAAACATTTATTTTGATGTGACTAAACTCGAAGATTGAATGTTCGAGCTGCCTACATACCCCTCCAAAAAAGAGATTAAGTCATAACGTAGTTCAAATACATATATATTTTTTGGTATTATTTTTTTGGTGTTGTACACAGTTTATGCTCTTGCGGGCCAGAAGCATTTAGTGTCGCCTTTTAGGCTTGTGCGAACAAGGATCATGATGTGTCGCCTTTTAAGCTTGTGTGGACAAAAATCATTTGATGTTGCTTTTTAGGCTCGTGCGAACGAGGAGCATGGAATGTCGCATTTTAAAATCATGCGAATGAGTTGTGTGTCGTCTTTTAGGCTCGTGCTGATGAGAGCATTATGTCGTGCAGTTTAGGCTCATGCAGGCGAAGAGATTTGTGCCGTGCAATTTAGGCTCGTGCAGACAAGGAGCTGCATGTGGATTTGTCAACCAATATTGGAGAGGCGTTCCTCATAATCCTCATAACAAGAAGTCTTGGTTGAGTGTTTGAAAAAGTATTCGGGGAAGAAATCGCGCATCATGATGGGGATAGACAATCTTTGTGTCAAATTTCATCATCTTCAACACTTTCATGTTGCCTTGGAGGTTGACAAAAGCTGTTTTACCCTCTTTCTGATTGGTGAACTTATAGAGGAGACGTATGCTTCTTGTGCAGTTTCTTTGGAGTGACATGAGTCCATCTTTTTACTTCGCTTGACTTAGAGCATGCCCCCAACGGTTGAGGTGAAGATTTTGAATGGAAAGAGCCAGAAGTGACAAAGGTATAGTTTGACTTCACCATATCGTCCAGATCTAGCTCGATTATTCCTTTCTGGGCTAACTTTATGATGAGATCTTTTAGCACGAAGCACTTTTTCGTTAGGTGACTGATTAAGCAGTGGTACATACAGTACCTTAGGTTGTCAATGCGATTTATTTCTTCCGGCCATTTTCACTTAGGTAAATCGACCACCTTCTTCTCCAACAAGTCATCTAGCATTGCGGCCATGTCAGAGTCCGGAAAAGGATACGTCTTCTGCTCTAGTTCTCTCAAGGTGTTTTTGTACCTGTCTTGGGTGCAAGAAGGTTCACCTTTCTTTATCTCCCTCGTTTTGTTCTTAGAGGAAATGATAGGGGTAGTGTTGACGGTAAAAGCTTCATTGGCAGGCTTCTTTCCAGTCTCATCCACTTTCGGAGCAAACACCTTATCTTTTTTTTAAGTCGGTGATTGGCTCATTCTTCTCATGATGGGCGATAGTCAACTCTATATAGTGGGTGCGGGTGACTAACTTTTCGAAGGTCCACGGGTTGATGCCTTGAAGGATGTAGCGTAATCCCCATTGCATGCCTTAGACACACATCTAGATCGAGAAGATCTCCGAAAGTCTGTCTTTGTAGTCGAGGCTTAAAGTGTGGCATTAGTTGATGTAGTCAAAGACTGGATCGTCCTTCCATTGCTTCATACTTGTCAACTCCAACATGCTTACAGTGCGACGAGTGCTGTAGAAGCGGTTGAGGAATTCCTACTTTAATTACTCCCAACTATTAATGGACTCAAGCTCTAAGTCCGTGTACCAGTCGAATGCATTCCTCTTCAGCGAGCGCACGAACTACTTTGCGAGGTAGTCCCCTTAGTCCCTGCATTATTGCAAGTTCCAACGAAATGGGCGACGTGCTTTGGGTTTCCCTTTCCATCAAACTACATGAACTTTGGTGGTTGATAACCCTTCAGCATCTTCAGGGCGTCAATCTTTTTGGAGTAGAGCTTTGAGTACAACATAGAGGTATGTGAGCTCCTTTCGTACTGAGCCTTGATGGTGCTGGCAATCATCTGTTGCAGCTGCTAGATAGAGAGAAATCCCATGGCACCGCTACTTGGTCTGGCTTCTCCTCAACTTTTTCTATCGGAGGCTCTTCATCTTCATCATCTTTCTTCTTAAGAGGATCAACCTTTCGGTTAGAATTAGCTCATCATGTTGCACCCCTAACTTGTTGACGAGTGCGGTGATTTGCAAGTATTTCTCTTCCGTATTCCTCGTGAGCATTGCAATCGTTTCCTTCATTTGAGCCAGTTGTTCCTCGATTGAAGTAACGCTAATGGTCATGACTTGTGCAACCAACGGACGCGACTTTCCTTTAGAAATCCAAGGTGCTGATGAAGAACCCGGTTGGCCACTTTGAGATGCCATCTTATGCACCTCAGCAGCATGCTTTGGCGTTCTCAACAAGGTCAGGTTGATGACTTGCTCGTGTCTTTGATGCTCCCCTTGCTCCCTTAGCGGTACCAACTTTGAAGTGGCGTGTTGAAGAGTGGTTGTGGCGCCAATGGATTTTCTGTTCGCGGTGGAAGTGCTTAGGCTCCTTCCCTTGGTGGTTGCGAGAACGGCTTGTCGCTTGTTTGTTGCCATTAATTTTGAGGTATGCTTTGATTTCTTGAAAAGAGAAAGATATGAGAGGTAGAGATGGTCCCACTGGGCGTGCCAAATTTGTAAACGCGAAAATTTCATGAAATAAGAACACATGTACAAAATATATTTTGTATTAATGAATTTGGGGTTACAATCTTTTTTAACTTGATTATCTAATTCCATCTCTGTAAGATATAGATTTGTGGATGTTTGTTCATCCAAAAGTCGTCGAGGCTTGATCTTGGGATGAACAGTGGTGCAGATTTGTTGATGTTGATCCAAAGAGCCATTGAGGCTTGATCTTAGGATGAAAGAGGATGAATGAATCTTTAATGGGCTTTGGGGCTTGATCTTGATGAACGGATAAACAGATCTTCAAGGGTCGTTGGGCTTGATCTTGATGAAAGGATTAATGGATCTTTAAGGGCCGTTGGGCTTGATCTTGATGAATAGATAAGCGGATCTTCAAGGGTCTTTGGGCTTGATATTGATGAACGGATCTTCAAGGGCTATTGAGCTTGATCTTGATGAACGGATAAGCGGATCTTCAAGGGTCATTAAGCTTGATCTTGATGAACGGATGAGTGGGTCTTCAAGGGTCGTCAGGCTTAATCTTGATGAACAGATGAACGAATCTTCAAGGGCCTTTGGGTTTGATTTCAAAGAATGGTTGTGTTGATCTAAGGGCCGTCGGGGCTTGATCTTGGATGAACGGTTTCCTCAAGGATTTGGCTTGTGGCGAAGGAAGAATCAGCACATGACCAAAGTGCTTGTTGATTCTTCAAAGGTTTTGACAAAGAACGAAGAAAGCTTTCTCGATCCTTCAGAATTCTTGGAAATTTGGATGCTTGAGAACTTTAGAGTTTCAAAGCTTCAAGATTTTTGCATAATGAATTGGCTGTGAATTGGTTCATGAAAATGAATGAAATGGCCTTGTATTTATAGAAATTTTCCAGGCTTAATTTTGAATATAATATTCAGATGAAATAAATCGTTTCTGCTAGGTGTTGACCCGTGTCCTATTTGATGACTAATCTGACTCTTTTTGATTTTTTCGTTAAGTCACATGCTATGTGTCAACATTTATTTCACCGAAATTTCTATGTCTACACTGACTATCCTCACCTTCTCTACTTTGAACCTCTTCACGTAGTCGCAAAGTGACTCTTTTAGGTTCTTCTTCACATTGAACAAGTGGTCGGAATTTTTCTTGATCGAGCGGTAGAATGAGTATTCTTTAGTGAAAACTAAGAAAAGATCATCAAAACTCTGGATGGATCGTGGCGGTAAGGTGTGAAACCAATCTTGCGCATCGCCTTGCAAAGTGGTAATGAATATCTTACATGTAAGGGCATCGTTGTTCCAATAAAGGACCATCGTACTTCGGTAGTGCTTCAAGTGCCTCTTCAGATCTCTCTCTCATTTACAAGATGTGAAATGTGGCATGCTAAACTTATGTGGAGGCTCTGCCTACTCGATGTCGTACGTGAAGGGTGACCTGCTCATGTTGGTCGTGTCCCGTTGTAGCGCTTTATCGGCGACTTTACTACATTAGAAATCACACAATTGCTCGTTTAAGAGCCTCTTTACCTCTTCCTGAATTTGCCTTTGTCAGGGTAGCGGAACTCTCGACTGCCCCTGGTCTTGAACTACCGGTCTAGGCTGCTCTTCTACATGCTTGGCTCATCTATGCTATGTTAGCATTGCATGTAGTCTATTCCTTGTAGGCGAAGGGATTCTTCGTAGGCTGCCGATTGAAATTAAGTCGGATTGAGTGACTGCTTCTCTCTGTCCTTCATGCTGCCTACTCCGATGTGAGGTGAATGATGCTCTTTGAGAGCCTAGCCGCGAATGAACACTTTGCTTGGAAGATTGCTCATGTTGACTATCGAAATGTAGACCCAACCGTGAATGTATATTCCTCTGTGAGCCTACTCGAGAGTGCACGCTTCTTCGTGCGCTAAGACGGGAGCATAGGTTATTCGGGGGCCCAATCGGGAGTGTACACTACTGAAACGCTAGGTTCGTGGGTGGTCGAGTTGCTGCTTGCTAGGACGCTGCTAGAGAGGTTCGTCTATCCTTGTCCTACTTCGAGACACCTCATCCAGGGCACGTTGCATCTCGATGCACTGCAAAAGCTGATTCACCAAGGTCGTCTGTTTTGTGAGGGCGTTCGTCAACTCTTTGACTTGTCGAGACAAGTGTTGTTCACCATTTGGATTGGAAGAGCTTGGAAGAATTGCGCCTCCTTGAGTAGTGGAAGGGTGGTAAACTTCGAGCGCGAGATTTGAGTTTAGAAATGTCAAATTCACAGAGAAATGTGATGAAAATGTCTCCAGTTTGATTGTAGGTCCTGAAATTTGAAGTCGGGATGGTTGAGCTAGTCTTGGGCCGACTTAGGCTCCTGGGAAAACTACGGGAGTAGGCTGGATCGCGAGAGCAAGTTGGGCCGTGAGAGTAGGCTGGGCTATTGGAGTAAGCTGCTCGCTGTGTAGTGCACGCGGGTGCTAGGCTTGGGCTCGGCTTGGTAACGCGTTGGGCTTGGGCGGCTTGGGCCAATTCATTTTGGGCTTGGAGTGACACGGCTTGGGCCGTGGCTTTGGTGTCGTGGGCCTTGGATGGCACAACAATCTTGGATGACATGGCTTGGGCCGTGGTGGCGGCGCCATGGACTTCGCCGTGGGTGGCTACTGTGGTGGCCACCGTGGTGGTTGCCATGGTGGAGCCTCGTGGTGGTGGTGCCACTCCACTTATTGTCACGTTTAGCCTCGCTGATCGTCGTGGTCCCATCTCTTGAACACTGGAATTTTCATTTGTTGAAGGTTCCAAATTTCTAGCCATGGTACTTTTCTTTTATGTTTTATCAAAGAATTTTTGTAAATAAAAAAATTCTAAGAATGAGAACGTACAAAAAATCTACAAATGGACAAGAAAATAGAAAACCTTGGATGCGAAAGTCTTCTACAAGTATGGGACTCAACTCTCAATGAAAGCACCAATTTGTGGTTGCAAATTTCTTCCTTCTCATTCTTGGACAAAATTGCATGTACAAAACAAAGAACACCTTAGGTCAAGGCCAAGAGCTTCACGCCCCTATGATGAATGGGAGACTTTGGCCGAAGAACCTCCGATGCCAAAGTTAGAATTTTGAGAGAAAAGTGTTTGGAGAATTTAGAAAAGTTAACAAGAGTGTAAAACTTAGTTTTTGGAGAGAATGAGTGTTTATATAGGGCTGTGGTCGGCTCCTTTGTGAAGAGATGGACCGGCTATTTGGATGGCTTTTTGGGTGAGATTCTTGATTTGTAGCTAATTAGTAAATTAATTGAATAATAAATCAATTAATTAGCTAATTAATATAATTAAAAATGAATGATTTTGGGGTTACCTTGTGGAGAAGATTTGATGAGGATGGATGAAATAGATTTTGAATTAATAACTATTTTGGACACTTTTGACTTGTTGAGGGATGATTGCCCGCTGCTCGTGCATAGAAATCTTGGTGTACCTCGAGAGTAATTTTGTCTTTTTTACCAAAAAATCCACGCATCCTCTTGATTATTTTTGGCTCCATAGGTGTCAACTTCCAAATTGTCAAGGCATGATATTTGCTCCATTTCTACAGGTGAATTCGTAAAGCTTAGACATTATTGATATATGATGAATTTTTGAGACTATTCTAAAAGGAATGATTGCTCAAGTTCTCACCTATTCTGGTACTCTCTATAATCCCCTGGCAAGCAAACCGTTGGTGGGTTCCCCTTGAAAGCTTGGTTAGAGAACACGCTTACCTGCACATGCACTTCAAAACTTAATTCATACATATAGGAGAGAGAGAGAGAGAGAGAGTACCACAAAGTCCCAAATTTCAATTTCAATCCCACTAGGAAATCATGAGGACAACGAAGAACTCACTGAAATCAAATCGAACAGAGAGAAAGAACATTTGGGAGATGAGTAGAATGGCAAGCCAAGGAGGGGCGACATATGAGTGAGTTTTGTGTTGTGGGGTTCGAATTTTTCGTTCAGGGGAAAGGGGGAGGAAATTAAATTGCACCCAAAAGGTTTTACGGAAAAAATTGGGAAGGAAGAACCCAAAAATCAGCGCCCCCCCTCCCTCCATCCCTCATTCTTTCTTTCTCTGTAAACATCCCTCAAATCTCCCAATCCCTCCCTTTCTATTTATCTCTGTATAATTTCCCATCAAATACCTCACCGAATCTCTATGTGTCGGTTTTAAATACACCGTCGGTAGAACCGACATCACTATTTTCTGTGCAAAGAATGGCCCACGCAAAATTTAGCACACGGGAAATTTCCCGCCCATTGCCCTTGGATAAACTGTTTAAAAATCAATTTATTTCAATTGAACAGAAGTTTTAAAATATTTAAAAATTATTATTATTGTCCGATAAAAGCAACATGATTCTCTTTTTATTTGATAATCATTTCGTTTTTTACTTTTGGTTTGCATAATTTGTGCTTAAAATGGAGGGAAAATACACGAGAGAAATGAAGAAAATAGAGTGGAGGGGGAAAATAGAGTGGAGGAGGGGTGTGGGGAGATATATAGAAGAAACGTTTCAGGCAAGGTCTAAAATATCCATAATATCTCGATATTTTCATTGAAATTTTCGTGTTTTTGGACTACCGATATTTCCGATGTCATCGATATTTCCATCGAAATTTCCTTTTTTTTTTAATTTCTATATTTAAAAAAAGGGATGTGATTTTCACACCCCTTTTTACTTCTCTCACACCTTTTTGGATTTCGGCCGTTGGATCGGATGAATTGAAGAAGATCTAACGGTCAAAAAGTAATAGGGGTGTGTGAGAAGTAAAAAGGGGTGTGTGGATAGCACACCCCTAAAAAAACACCAAGGGAATTTGAACCCCTCCCATTTTACTCCTTCAACACCTTGACCACCATATCATTTATGTTTTTGTGAAAATATGCTAAAATATTTATATATATGGTTTTGTTTTGAATTCTTTTTGCAAGAAACAAATTTGCACACGACAATTTCTTTTCAAGTATCTACTTTTGAACTACTCACCACGTTCACTCACCTAACTAATTAGTTGTAGTCATATTTCTATATATATGGACAACGTCAACCAATCTCGGATCTATATGGGTGGAAAGAATCTGAGACTCAATCTTCAAATAATTTTGCTTATGGACAACGTCAACCAATCTCGGATCCATATGGGTGACATGTTAACAATTACATGCAAAACTATTTTGGGGGATTTATCATTTAATGACTACTCTTCACAATACACTTACTCTACACATAGAGATGATGAAGATAGTGAAATGTTTGAACCTCATAGGAACTCTATGTGGTACTAAGTCAATCATGTATCTTACCATGCAATATATAAAGTGTAAAATATTGTACTAATTCATTATATATAAATGATTATGGTGTGTTTAAATTTCTTTCATTAATTACTACATATTTTCTACACTCACAATGTTTGCCAGCTCGCTATATAATCAATTTAAATCCATCATGCAATGCATTTCCTTCCAATTTTTTGTGATAAACTAATAGATCATTGACTAAATAAACATCTTGCAAAGTTTCAATAAAAATTTCCAAGTTTTTCTTACAATTTCTGTAGTTTTTATTCAATTTTTATCGATATCGATAATATCCTGATATTTCCGTCGAAATTTCTGTGTTTTTGGACTACCGATATTTCCGATATCATCGATATTTTAGACCTTAGTTCCAGGAAAGCTATATACATAAAAGTTAAAAACCAAAAACCAAACTATTCTGAGTTATTAACTTTTAAGATTTTGTTCAGTCTTCTGTAATCCTTCTCCTTTCTCCCATTAGCATTTTGCATCCTTCATTTCTCCATGTATTTTCTTTAATTATATCTTAAACACAAAAAATCAAAAACTTAAAATGAAAATCAAACGGGCTCTAAATTTTGAGGAGGCGCAAACATGCTCTTCATGTCGACTACGCCTCAACTCTGGAATTTTCTGATTTGAAGCAGACAAAATTCTGGTTGCAGCTGTAAGTCTCCAGCTAATTCTTTAATCTCATTCAAAGTTGTATTAAAATTATATGTAGAAAACCAGGCATCTGTGAGCACATTGTATGGCAAAAAGCGATCACTGAAACTACCTCACCATATTCTCTTGGACAGAATCTCTCATCTCATCTGCTGCAAGATATTATTGGGATGTTGGGATTATTATAGAAGAACCTGTAAGATTTTACGTGTGTATTGCGCCCTGCCTTTCCAACTGTCCAACACCAACAGTACTAGACTACTAGGAATACATGTGAAGTGTTTGATTTAAAAAATTAGTACTACGGTTTAGTAGTATTTTTCTTCACTTGTTAGAAGATGTCTCAGGTTCAACCCATCTAAATAACAATAACGTATAATACTTATTAGAGGAGAATATATCATGAAACAATTAAAAAAAATAGAAATAAAAGAACTTAATGCATGATGCATGGTATCGTAAATTATTTATTCACACGACTTATTTTTTATTTCTACTATTCGTCTCCTGAAGTTTGATATGTCATGCGCAACGAATGGTTTGTCCAAGATTTAAACCATACTGCATAAAAGTCATCAAAATATATGCAGGTAAAGGCAGAATAACAATAATGAAGAATCAAAACCCTCCCATTAAACCAGAATTATTCCGGAATTGTTCTGTAATAAGAGGTAAGAACACAAATGCAGGATTACGTGGGATAGCATTCTTCCATTTATTTTCTAAATTATAAGTATGACAAAGGATAATACTAAAAAAAGCAAATGAATGACAAGGTGGCTACTACAAGGGGTCTGATATGTACACACTCCATTTTACTTCTCACACACATCTTGATAATTTCTATTCGTTGATCTTCTTCAATTCATCTGATCCGAAGGTCGAAAATTAAAAAAAAAAGTGTGAGAAGTAAAATTGGGTGTGTGAATACCCCTACTACAAAAGCACACCAACTCGTCATGTCAATTAATTGATTTTTGTGTAAACAAATCACATGTATATGGCCCAAAACTTGTTTCTAATGCTGTTTGGTCTGGTGAGTGGCTGCTGAAAAATAAAATTGCCATCATTTTGTTTAGCACTTTGGTTATTATGTATAATTTTGTAGCTATGTAGTTTAATGATAGAACTTCAAGCTGATAATTTTAACTAAAAAGTATATAGAGCCTAAAGATTCCATTTCTTGCAATATTGTAGCTACTATAACTCAAGAAAAAAACATTTAAACTCGAGTGCAAGAGGCAAGACAAAAACTACCATGCCTATATGCACCTAAAGATTCTATTTTTTTTATAGGCTTGTGAAAATGTAAAGCCCCTATATATAGGATAGAAAGGCATATAGCTTAATAGAAATGTGGGAATATAACTTTGTTATCAGACTTTCTAAATACATGGTGCTTGCTGTGTAGTAATTTTCTTTTAAAAAGATGGTTAATATATAGATAATATATATATATATATATATATATATATATATATATATATAGAATACATTTTTCCCTTTGCATCAAAACCCATCTTTCCAATTCCTTAGTACGATCATCCATATCCGTAGAAGACATGATATATTCTCTTCTCAGTGCCAGTAGCCACGTTAGCTTGATCTACATATCAAGCATTAATGTGAGGATTTAGATACCATGCCTTGTCTAAAGTTCTAATAATTTGGGAGTCCTATTCCCTAAAGTCACAAGATCTTAAACCCCAAGTAAGCTGCTAAGTTGGAATTGTTTTTAGACAGCTTTGGAATCTATTACCAAACTGAGATCAAACTTCAGGGATGAAGGATGCCACTTGCCAATCCAAACAAGAATATCTTCTAGGCCTGGGTTTGTCTTAGAGTTTCCCTGTAGCTATATCTTTCCTTCTCTCCTATAAATATACACAACTTGTGGTTATGGCAAACCTACTAAAGAGAACATTTGGCTCTTTCATATCTTCCATTGCATGCTACTCTTACTTTAACAACCACGATCATCACCACCACCACCACTACCAAAGCTTCATCAACAATAAGAAAATCAAACACAGCATGCCAAGGGGTCGGCCGCTTTCGCTACAGGTTCGCTTTCATCCCCGTTGTTTTGTTTTCGTTTTTTCAAGGTATCTCACATGTGTAGCATGAAAGTTCACCATGCATGGCTTCTCTTCCTCCCTCAAGTTCTCTCTTTAAACAGACACACGCACGCACATAAATATATTCCCTCAAAGTACTATTTGTTTTATTCATATGAGAAACAAAGAACACAAATCTTTCTCGTCAAGTGGAGAGAAATCGATTTGAGAAACCTCGTTTCAAAGTGATTCAAAGAGTAATGATCATGTTTTGAGCAGACTAAGTTACTAACCATGATGGCGAATCTGCAACCACGTCCCAATCTTGTTAATCATTCATCGATTTATATCTTAATTAAATGATGTTTCTTGTAACATAAGATTATTAATCATGATTCATGAGGTACATGTTCAATCTGCATCCCAACACGGCTTTTCTTAATTAATCCCCTTATAGCTTCCAATTAATAACTGCTTAAAGTATTAAGATGTCTGAAACCAACAAAAGGAACGAAGGAATAAAAAGAAAGGAAGGAAAAACCAAAACATACTTTTTTGCAATATGAGAACAGATTCTGAAACCGTGTTTGCTTTACAGACTGTGGAGCTCAAAGTCAGGATGTGCTGCACTGGCTGTGAAAGAGTGGTGAAAAATGCCATTTTCAAGCTCAGAGGTACACTGTCAAAATAATCATTCATTTTCTGTTTTTGAAATTAATATCAAATTTTCACTTGGGAATAGGGCAAATGTGCACAAATGTATATGTTATGTATTCAGGGATTGATTCTGTGGATGTGAATCTACCATTGGAAAAGGTGACAGTAATAGGGTACGTTGATAGCAAGAAAGTCCTCAAGGCAGTGAGGAGGGCTGGGAAAAGGGCCGAGTTCTGGCCCTACCCCAACCCTCCATTGTACTTCACATCTTCAAATGACTATTTTAAGGACACAACCAATGAATTCAAAGAGAGCTACAACTACTATAGGCATGGCTACAATGTTGGGGACAAACATGGGACCATTCCAGTGACTCAAAGGGGAGATGACAAAGTTAGCAACATGTTCAATGATGATAATGTCCATGCGTGTTGCCTTATGTAACTCTACTACACAAGAAAACAAGTCTTATGTGACGGAAATATATATGACTAAATATTTGTGTTATTCTTATGTGGTAATATGCATGATTTGGATGGAGAAAAGAAAAGAAATAAATTTATTTGTCAATCTCCATCATAGTGTTGTACAGTATGCAGGCTTGGTTTCATGCTGAATAGTTGGAGTGGGGAATATATTCAATGGAACAATTTCGTTTTTGTTTCATGATCATGTTTCATTTATCTATCTTTTCCCTCCATATTTCATGATTTGGATTACAGCAGATTATTTTGGCTTTTTCACTTGAAAGGGATTCTCTGCAGCCTTGTCATCCCGGGTGTGGTCACCCTCAACTCAAGCACATTTGATTCCATTTTTTATTGGTTGCCCTTCATACTTCAATCCTTTCAGGACTTGATTGAGTACGTACATGTTCATTGTTGAATTCTTTCTTTAGAAATACTAAGTAGACTTTCTATGACTCTCCGTCACCTTTTTTTTTCACAATTCCCGTGCCAACATAAACATTATAAAATATTATGGGAAAAAAAGTGGTGGCGGAGAGTTACAATTTTAGAGTCTCCTTAGCATTTCTCTCTTTCTTTTGATTGGAAAAACAAATTAGGGTTTTTGAACTTTAATCTTTCAAGAAGATTAAAATTTAATAAAAATCTGGTGTAAGATTGAATATTGATTTTAGTCCCCTAATGTGTACTTAATTGAAATTCATATTATATTTTTGTTTTCATATTTAATAGATAACTTATTTAATGTTATTACATTAAACTTTAAATTTATTATTATACACATTTTAATTCATTAATTTTATTTAACTTTCTCTAATTAGTGTACTTAAACATCCGTATCATAATATATTTTACTAAATTAGTGTACCGAAATGTCTGTACCTAAATATATTATAATGAATTAGTGACACATAAGAAAATATATAAAAACATAAGTGTACCAAAAATTCCATACCTAACTATATGATACTAAACTAGTGTACCGAAATGTTGGTACCTAAATATATAATATTAAACTAGTGTACCGAAATGTCAGTATCTAAACATATTATACTAATCTGGTGTACCGAAATGTTTGTACCTAAATATATTATAATGAATTAGTGGTAGATAAGAAAATATGCAAAAACATAAGTGTACCGAAAAATCTCTGCGAAAATATTTTCTTATATAAGATGCTTACCATAATGAGAATTAAAATTTATAATATTTTCATAAAATTTAAATTCATAAAATTATAAATAAAATAAAAAAAGACATTGAATACATATGCTGGCATTAAATAGAGTATAGGGACTAAAATCAATTTTTAATCTTGTATAAAACATTTTTCTAAACTTCATCTTATTTAGAGAATAAAATCTAGTTTTCTAAAAAATATTCATTAAGTAGAAAAATGATTACACGACAACTCAAAGAAGGCAAAATAGCCTGAAATATATTGGGGTAATGCGGAAACACACAACCCAACCCAATAAACAAACAAACAAAAATAAAAACCCTAATCCTTATCCTCCAAAAGTAGAGTGCAGCTCCCACCACCGCCACAAACATCTTGCCAGCAACCACCAAGGTAGGAACACTAGAGAACACAACCGAGTGATTAATTCAACCAAGACATCGTAGCACAAAAATTACAAAGCCATAATCAAAAGCACATCACAACCAAATTTCCTCACTGGAAACGCCGAACCGAAAAAATAGTCACCAAATCCAAGTCTTCCTCACCAATTCTTGCAACTATATACAAACATGGTAATACATGGATAAAAGGTGGGGCTAATGGGAATCTAAAATAACTTTACTTTGGTCGAAGCCGTAAAATAGTTGGCCTCTAGGAGAATCTGGTATGTCTGTTAGGGGAGGGGAAGCGATTGAGGAAAATGGATTACCTGGTATCTATTTTTGGTTTGGAGCCTGCAAATCAGAGCAAAGGATGAGGTGAGGATGGATTATGAGGAAGGAAGGTAGAAAGAAAGGGTGGGAGGAGATGGTTTGGGTTTAAAGAGGCACGCCTAGAGGAGGAGAGAGAGAGAGAGAGAGAGAGAGAGAGAGAGTGAGAGAGAGGGTGGAAAACTAAAAAGAAATATGATGAAAAAGCGACAATATGTGCCGAGGCATGAGCATAAATGAATATCCCAACCCCGTTGAAAAAAAAAGCCCAAAACCCACCGCCCAAACCCATGACCTGATTGCCTTAATCCGGATCCATTTAAGATTTAGGAGGTAATATTCTCTTGGAATATTCTGTTAACCTTCCAGTTAGCTTTAACAAAATATTTCATTTGAGAATGAAATATTCCATTAAAGTTAACTGTTGACCATTAGTTGACTTTTTTTTACTTTTTCAAAATTTTCTTGAAAACTTTCATAGGCTAATTTCGATGCCCCGAGTCCGTTTTTAACATCCATTTAGTGGAATTCTAAAGTTTTAACATAGTTGACCGCGGGGACGGCTCGGTTGACTTTTTACAGTTGACCGTTGACTTTTGTTGACTTTTTACAAAATTTGCCCAGGACCCTTATCAACGTATTTCAACACGCTAATTCTGAATCCACACTCTGTTTTCTCAAATTTAATCATTTTAGTTAAGTTTTACTAATGGGTCTCACTATTATGCTGAAGTGCAATTACTATCGGAGACTTTGGCTTTTCTATTTCGAACGGCTGCAATCTTGCAAGTATCTGTGAATGAGTCTTTTCTTTTATATAGTATATATATTTGTTAGTTTCCACATATATATTTATAAGAAATGTCGTATTGTTGGGTTATGAAATAATCCTATGTACGAGATGCACATGTAAGTTTATTATAAGGGGATACCTTAATTATATTTACGGTCAGGAATAGTATTATATTGACTAGAATTGTTCAATTGATGTGGCATGATTATATTTATGTTATCTGCTCATCGTGTGCTATACTGGTGTCAATACTCGCCGGAGCCAGAGCTAGGCTTCATGTGTATGTTCACATCACACCATACACTCACTTTGGATCCATTGTAGGTGTCAGTCTTGTCCTAGATTGCAATAGGCAATTATGATTCGTATGTGATGCGCATAGCACCAGTCTTCACGTGATTGTAGTATTAAAGCATAAATTATTATTACGCCTAGTTCTGTTCGTGTCAGAATATCTCTGCATGAACTCGTGTGTCAACATATGTTGATGAGCACTCGATATGATATGTTTGTTTATGCGAGATTATGTGATTACCAAACGTTAGGCGTTTATTACGAAATATTGTGACGTATTGAATTCTTGAGATATTGCAGGCTACGGTAAGTATTTTCACACTATACGTAGTATATGTATAATTACAACTATACCTGTTTTATGGTGGGGCTTATTATGTTTCGAAAAGGTTTTTACAAAGCTTTATTTTTAGGCCTACTCACCCTTACTTTTCACCTATCTAGGTTTAAGTGACAGAGTTTTCGTGTCGATGAGGATTTTTGGCAAATCTTGGTAATGGAGATCACCTTTGATGGTATAATTCTCATTCTACTTTTATTGTACTTATGCTCTGAAAGAGGTTCATTCCCGCTCACAAATGCACTCTTATAATTAGGCACTTTTAGTTTTAAATTTATTCACATTTTTCAAATCACTATAATTTATGGCTTCGTCACCCTCCGAGTGTCGACCAACACAGCTCGATTTGGGGTCTAGGTGGACATCCCAAGTTAGGGTGTGTCAATAAAGCCCAAATCTAAGATAAGTAACACTCTGTTTGGATGAGGAATTTTAAGATTCCTAAGGAATTTTAAATGATAGAAATTGAAATGACGAGATTTATTTTATAGAATTTGTGAATTTTCTTGTTTGGTTAACCAAAATGAAGAATGGAATTGAATACATAATTTGTTATTTTTAAACTCTAAATCATAAAAATTGAGAAATGACGCATATTTACATGGAATTTAAACTTGGGAATTGGTTGGGAATTGGAGGTCCCAATTCCAAGTTTTTTTCCCTACACAAAAATTCTAAATTTCTATGTTTATGAATCCAAACAAGGGAATTGGTGCATGTTAATTTATAAATTTTGACTTTTATCAAAATTTCAAGTTATTTCTTTCATCCAAATATAGTGTAAAAGAAAAATTTGAGACCAAACTCAAGAAAAACTAAGATAAAACTCAGAGATAATTGAAGAGAGAGAGAGAGAGAGAGAGAGAGAGAGAGAGAGAGAGAGAGAGAAGGGAAGGAGGAGAAAACGGAGATGAGGGGGTAGTTGCCAATGGCACCCAAGCCAAAGGCTAGGGCAGACGGCTACGACTTTTTTTAATGTTGGTGTTTTCAGTAGAGAGAAAGGAGAGAGTTTTTTATTATCTCCTACATTTTAAAGTGCAACTTTAGAGAATCTAAATAGTTTATGTCCACTTGATTCTTTAATTTCAACCTCTTCAAACTTTTTTGGCAGCAAATTTCTATATAAATTTAATGAAGTGAGCTGCCGACTTTTGAGGAATTTTTGGTAAATTTGTCCAATTCGATCGAACAATTACAATGGTTTACGTGACGGGATGATGCAAAGAACTTTCATACAACGAGTATGTCATTGTTATACTGAAAATCAAAATAGTGTGTATATAGTTCAATATACAATCATAATGACATACTTGTTGCATAAAAGTTCTTCTCATCATCCCACGCACTAACCATAAAAGAGGTTTGAATATAAAACGATCTCTGATACCATTTCGCCAACATGGGGTAAGAAGGCACATACTCGCTAGGAAATTTCCACTAAAGTTTTGTCACCGTCCAACAACGTCCCGACATGCTCGTTGTTCCTTAATTGAGAAGGCAAGGTGAAGTCAATTCAAAATGGTCTAAACTCTTTTGGTCTGCAAAGAATATTAAAGATTGGATTAATTGGTATCTTTACAGAACAGTTTGTCAATGATTCATAAATACTAGTAATGTGATTGAAAAATGAATTCGTTAATCTATATTTTAAAACAATATCAAATGCCGTATGAATTTCTACTAAATAGATTTTTATTTTTAAACTCATGTATGTTGTTGTGAACTCATGCATCTTTATTTGTCAATACTCTTTCATTTATTCAGTCCAAACGTTGAGAAAAATACAAGGAAAAAAAGTACGTGGAAAATATTACCCTAAATATTAGAATGAATATGTAATTTAGAGTAATTGGCTTAAATGATAACAAAAAAAAAAAAACTAAATTTCATCGTCAAACCAATTAGACGCCCTTCATGTTACTCGTTTTATGAAACACCCCGACCCGAAAGTGGGGCATGTTGGCCGTCACGTGAGTGTGACGTAAGCCATGTGCACATTGCGGAAGCAAGATTCATAAGAAGAATACGAATGAATTAAAACCAGGCCACTAGCAACCTAAGAAGATAGTGCGCTAGAGTGCGAAGTTATAGTTGTAGACAGTGAAATTTCGGTAAATAAAATGTTGACCGATGGTCAAAATATTAACACTCATGTATTACATAAATTGTACACATAGTGTGTGATTCGACGAAAATTCGAAAAGAGTTAGAAAAGCCGTCAAACAGGACACGTGTCAACACCTGGTAGAAACGACTTATTTCATCTGATTATTTAAATCCAAAAATCAAGTTTTAGAATTCTATAAATAGAGACCATTCCACACCAATTCAAGGACCAATTCACAAATACATTTCTCTACTCCCAAATTGGAAGAGAATTCTCTTGAAGTTCGTTCTTCGTTCTTCGTTCATCGTTCTTCGAGATCAAGCCACAACGGCCCTTGAAGAAACGCTCATCCATCCTAAGATCAAGCCCTAGCGGCCCTTGGATCAACGCAATTGTTCTTCAAGATCAAGCCCAAAAGCCCTTGAAGATCCATTCATCGTTCATCCGTTCATCCGTTCTTCAAGAATCAAGCCCAAAAGCCCCCTTGAAGTTCATCCATCGTTCATCATTCATCGTTCTTCGTTCGTCATTCATCCATCTTCAAGATCAAGCCCAAAAGCCCTTGAAGATCCATTCATCGTTCATCCGTTCTTCAAGAATCAAGCCCAAAAAGCCCCTTGAAGTTCATCCATCATTCATCATTCATCGTTCTTCGTTCGTCATTCATCCATCTTCAAGAAAAAGCCCAAAAGCCTCCTGAAGAGCCGTTCATCATTCAACATTTCATCCAAACTTCAAGATCAAGCCCAACGGCCCCTTGAAGAACAGTTTATCCCAAGAATCAAGCCCCCAACGACCCTTTGGATCAACGATTCATCAACAAATCCATATCTTACGGAGATCGAATCAGATGAACAAATAGAGATTGTAACCCAAAATCAATCAAATACAAATATTATTTTGTACACGTGTTCTTGTGTCTTCAGGAAATTTTCGTGTTTACAATAGTGATTATACAAATTCAGAGCATACTAAGTCAATGCAGTCAAACATGAAATAATAGATTCGAATAACCCCAAAGGGTGCCCTACATAAAGAGAAGTTTTTCAGAACTACCGAACGGTCCTCGTTAGCCACCAACAATACTCTAGCTACCTAGAACCTGGAGGGGCGAAAAACAAAGTTGAGTGGGTCAGCAAAACAAATCTTTTCAAAATCATTCTTTTCTCAAAAGTATAACCCCTCGCCGTAAAACCTGTATAATTTCCCATAAATAAAGTATATGCTCACATATATATATATATATATATATATATATATATAAATCTCGAAATCATGCTGGAAAATACGAATGTATGCCATGCCAAACTATCACAACTGAACTCTGATCATAACTCTGTGGATGTGAATAAATATCAGGTAATCATCTCGGCCCTCGGCCGTATATATATCTCATAATCAATCTCAATAATCATCTCAGCCCTCGGCTGTATAATAGCTCATAATCAACTCATCATATCATGTATATCAATCCTCCACACCAATCAATACCACATTTAGTGGTCTACACATCACCACTGAATATAAAGTAAGTATGCTCTAATGCTATAATCACGTGAAGACTGTGCGCAGGATTCGCGGGGTCACCTACGAGTCAAACCTACTTATAGTGGTCTATACGACATGACTGTGCACCTAACTTGGATCCAAGGCGAGCATGCGGTGCGGGAGGTGAACAACACGTGAAAGACTATGCCCCTAACTCTAGGCGAGAGCACTAATGTCAAGGTGCAGGTATATGAGCTCTAATCACATCTCATCATATCACATCACATCGTTCTCATCATAACTAATATAAAACTCACCTGACATTTACCTGTGCGTCCGCAGCACCAACCATAATTATATGCAATCATGAATGCATAAATAAAATAAATAGATACTTTGCATGGCATTTCAAATCCTTTAAACATTCAATTTCATTTCCTGGGAAAATAGCAATATATATAGGTATATGCGGAAAACAAACTGCCCACTCACTGGTAAGTAGCCCGGTCGTAGCCCCCACGTCTAGCCTGGCTACGGTCGTCCTCGGGATACGTCTCGCCTATATGAGAATTTACTGAAAATACGTTATTTAAGCACATATACGGAACTATGGAAATAACTTCTCATACATAGCTCAATTTTGGTATTTGAATATACTAACGTGACCTACTTGACATCACGAACACATAGGAAATTTTAGAATTTTTTTTGGATAAGTCACTCGCCCCCACTCGCCGGGGAGGCCACGGCCTCACGTGCCCCCCACGCGCATCGTCTTCAACCTCTGGCTCCGGCGACCGTCGCCGGCGCCGGAATCTGGGGAATTTTTCCAACCTTGATATCTCGGTCAATTTTCACCCATTTTTCACGTTCTTTACACCAAAATGAAGCATACGAAGAATAGAACATGAATATACCTCCTTTAAGCCTCGAAAACCAAGGGATCTCGCCAGGAAATCCCATGAACTCTGGCCAAACCTGCAACTCGTCGTATCTACCCTTCCCGACGTCCAATTTCTTCCAACGAACGTCCCCAAGTCTCGTGGAGAAGTCAAGAAGCTCACTGTGAGCTTAGAATTCCCTAAAAATCAAGCATGAAAAATTTCATGAATAGTGCATGTACAGATCGTGAGGTTTCCATGTGAAACTGAGGGAGTTCTTACCTGAAATAGGTAGGTTGAACTCGTAAGGTCCTCACGAACACAAATATACCATTTTCCACTTCGATCCGTCACGTTTGCAAGGGTTTTAGGTCTCGTCCATACGAAATGAGAGAGAGAGTGTCTGCGAGGGAGAAAGAGAGTGATGAGTTCGAGAGAGAGAGAGGGACATAATCTGAGAGTTTGAGAGACAGAGAGAGGGACTCGGGAGTGAGGTGAGAGAGGGTGAGTTTGTGTGGTCTAAAAGCCACCAATCACAAACAAAATATCTCCTAGTTCTCATTGGTCTCCAAAGTGTAGAAATTTATGCAATTAGACCATTACATTAGTTCTCTTTACAATCGTATCTCAACGCTCAAGGGTAAACTTGTCTTTTCACTTATCGAGAATTATAAGTGCGGGACGGGTTGTCACATTTTACACACAAACCCATCACTTTTTCAAATTGATTAATTTAGCCCTTCAATTTCCTGAATAATTAGGACATTAATTTTCCCAAACATTTCGTTACATTGCACATACATTTGGGAATTTGCGCGTGGCACAGTACAATGGTTAGGACAGGACTGCACTTTGACAAAAGAAAAAGTCGATTAACACGAAGAACTTTCGAGGTAGTTGACGAGTCAATAGTGTACAAAATACAAAAAAACTAAAAGGAAAAATCGAGTCTTTGAAGCAAAACAATCACAGTTACAAGAAAATCAACCGAACCTTCTTCCTCCTCCTCCTCTGCTCTGCAAGTCACTGCTTCTCCTCTGCAGTAGGTATGTTCTGAATTGACTTTCTTTTCCAAGCTTAAAGTTTCTTTAGCTTATAAGTATGGAAATGGGCAGCTCAAAAATGTTCAAATTTTCACTTTCCAAGAACAAGAAAACACAAAAGATTACTTCTTTAGCTTAATAATTAGCACCATTGTATGCCATGGATTCTTGCCTTGCTCTGATTAGTGGGTTTTGGGTTTTTGTTTGGGAAGAGGGTTTTGACCAGGTTTGACTAAAACTTGATTGCATAGAAATGGAGGGGGATGATCATGGAAGGAGAGCTTCATCTTCTGCAAAACCATCGCGTTTGTCCCCTTTAGCTGAGCCCTTTTCGTTGAACCGCTCCAATACTGCCCTTCCCCCCTTGCATACATTGACTTCAGTTGACCCCTGTGCTTCCATGCCCAAACTCTTGTCTGGTATCAACTTGGAAGATGATCCATTTCAATTGGCGTCTGTATTTTCCCATGATCTCTTTGATTTTGGTGAGAATTCTTGTTCTTCGGATTACCCATCTGCGAATGCTAGCTCGGATTTTGGTTTTATACCCTCTGCCGCGAATGAGTCCCTACTCGATTACACAGAGCATTCATCATTTGGGCACAGCCAAGCCAGTCTCTCCAGTAACAAGAGTGCTGCATTGGCTTACGAAACTTTGCTTGAACTAGGTAACTTTCATCGCCTTTGGCTCCTAAGCTTATGAAATTGAGTTTCTGCAATAACTTTGTTTTTAAGCCCTTCCTTCTTTTGGTTACTAAAAAGACGAACGGTTTCAATTCGTTCATGTACAGCAACATTTTCATGTCATTTCACGATTAGAAAAACCTTGTTTTATGCATCATTTTATGATAAGAGTACTCATAGCACTTGCCCACTCTGGAGCTATAATCTTAGGGTGAGGTTTGAGATTTGTTATGTTCTTGTTTAATGTTTATGATCGACTAAGGATAACAGATGGGTTTTGGTGACATCTTTTTTTCTTTTTTGGGGCCTCGAATAACTCGTAGAACTTTATAGCTACCACTGTGAATATTTCCTACTCAAGTTACTTAAGGCGTGTAACTTATATGAGAATGTAAGTACCACAACATCAATAACAACAAATAGGTTGTTTATTTAGAATGCTTATTAAAAGCATTGCATATTACAATGTTAAGAATCATTTGAAGTTTCAGGCAATGAACTCTCATCGTTTGCATTGAGAACTATATAAATTTGTAGGAAAATAGATTCCTCCTTTTTTCTCCTTTGTTGTTATTCTACTTTTTTGTTAAGCTGGACAAGTCCTAGGTGTCTTGTATGGAAGAAAAAATGATCAACAGGGTGTATTAACAAATGAAAGTTACTTTTTGAGGCTACTCATGTTGTGAAATCAATGCTGTAAGAGCCTCATACATAACATGTTTCTGCACAGGAAAGCCTGCTGTTACGGGATTGAAGCCCTATGTTGACAATTCTGAAATTGTTCGTGGAAAATTTAGTGATTTGAATATTGGAAGAGACAATCAATTAGATGCTGGATTATTCTCTTTTTCAGCGGTTAATTCAGGTACGTTCTCTACACCAATGCTTGAAAAATTTCTCAAACTCAGCTACCATATACTGCACCAGCAGTGACTTGGGAGTGGTTGTAGTTACAAAATTGCTTTTTGCGAGAGTGGCTTAATAAAATTTGATTCTTATACAGCTAAATCTCCGGCTTTCCATTCACCTAAACATAATGCTTTTCCAGCTGTGGTCCTTGAGCCGTCAAATACCAGCACAACAGTTTCTCCCTTGGATCACGTATTGTCAAAGAATGGGGATTTTAAAGGCAATTGTTCTGTGAACAATTATATGGATCTTCATCACCTGCTCTCTGGAGAAGGCAAAGGAATCCACCGTAATGAAAGTCCCATTGATAAAGGAAACGAAGGGAGGGCCGGCAAAGCTCTTTCTAGTGAGGGTATTGGTTCATTACTTTCAGCAAAATCCGATCCACTAGTTACTTTGACCAATACTTCTAATGATTTCAGCTCGGAACATCTTGGAGTCAAAGAAGATGTTTCTCTTGTGAGAAAATTAGACGAGAATGACTCTGATTTGGACTCACCTTGTTGGAAAGGAACCTTGGCTTCTTGGCAATCCCCATTTCGAGTTTCAAGTTCGAGTTCAGACTCTGTTGAAAATGAACAAGAAACGCGTAATAGTTTGAATCCACTGGCACCACAATTTTTTCCTCGTCATGCTAAAACAGTGGTAAATTATCATGTAAGTGAGTGCGTAGGAGATGATGTCTCATCTTTCCAAAAGTGTGAATCTTCAGCTGTTGTTTCATTCTCCAAAGGGCATGAACCAGTTGATGAATCAGGATCAAAGTCTTCTATATCAGTTTATGGAATTGCCGATCAGCCTTCCAATGACAACCATCAAGTGGAAAGTGCTTATGCCCTGCCTAACTCAGAATGTGGCTCTGTGCTTAATGCACCTGTGGGACCATCCAAGTTGTTGTCTACTCGTCCAAAAATAGATGTCCCAACAATACTTAATGTGATGGATGAAATGTCAGAAATGCTTGTACAAAATTGTGCAAATGGCTTAGATTCACTGAACGAATATACTCCTGATGTGATCCAGCATATAATCAATAATCTTTCCATGTGCGTCCAACCGAGGGCTGGAGGAAAGATTCCAATCTCTGATATAACTCTTATGAGCACTCCATACTGTCCTAATAAATCAACAGAGCTCCAACAGGTAGAAGTATGTGCGCGTCCTTAAATGTTGTGAATCTGGTTACTGAACTTTGTTTTCCTTTTTTAAATTTTATGTTCTTACATTTGAATTCATACTCTTTTTTTTGTTGATTTTCAATCTTCAATCTTTGAAAGCATTAAACTTCCTTTACATGCCTTTATTTATCATGATGAGATTAATAATAATACTAATATTAACAATGTCCTTACAGTAATAATAATCGTTATAGTTTGATCTGTGTCTGCCCTGGAGCTGGTTGACAGAAATATTATCATCATCATATTGTATTATAACTAAGGTTTTTGGTTGCTAATGGCTATTGTGCTCTCCGTGTGTCTGTGCATCGACAGAGCATGCAAGTGTGTATGTTATGTTGGTCTGAGAGCCTAAATGATGTATTTCAGTGCTCAAACACGGGGTTTCAAGTAACAAGGACAAATGCTTTGGCTGCTCTGCATGAGCTCGATTACCGGAACTGCTACAAGGGGCGCAAGGTTAATTCTCATGTTTTTACTGAGAGAACGTTGGATTCCTGTCCTTCACATAGTGGCATTGACACTGAGAAGAGCAATGACATCATTCAGGTATAATTTGTGATCTGATGCTATAAATTATCATATCAGTGCGTAAATGTTGTTTCTCTTCTTGGAAACTGAAAGTTCACACTTGTATGCTAAGATGCGGGTTATGGGCAACACGTTGAGAGGCAATCATCTGAACAGTGAAGAGTCAGATCCAGAAGCTCTAGTATATAAAAAATTATGGCTCGAGGCTGAAGCAGAAATACGTTCCCTGAAGTATGAAACTTGTGTCTTATACACGCAAGTGGAAATGGGCGGCCGCAAATTAGACAAATATAAGGTGAACTTATTCCCTTCTGTCCTGTCTTTCCGTTTTTAGTTTAACTTTGTTATTTTCTGCTGTTTCAGGTGTCAGGCAAGCTATTAGCAAGAGACATACACTAGCTCTATATGTTTTATCCTGATGCTACCGGAAGGGGCTGCTGGTGTTTGAAGATAAGGACTCTTCACCTACATGTATGTACAAATCGTACTCAAGATGCAGTATATCATATCACTACTTGTTATAGAGTGACTTACATTTCACGTTCGCGCCTTTAAAACTTAAGGGTGGAAACAACTCTTGCTGGTACATAACGGTTGAAGCATTACCTGGAAAATCTGTTTCTTCGGGACCGTAGGGATGTACTTTCCTATGGGCGATTTCACTACGAAAGAGACAAGATTCGTGTAATTAGTATATTTTTGAAATCAATCAGGGAGAGTGACCTTAAAGAGGCATTGAATATACATTGGGGTTCATGTGACCACGTCACGTGATGGGAGATGGTGCAGGTGTATCCACCGGAAAATTAAGGGGTCTTTGTTTTATGTTTGCTGTTGGAGAATGGAGAGATTCTATGTGGGTCATGTAAACTTTGAATTTTAATACAGGTTTTGCTCTATGAATATTGATATTATCAATTTTGAATTTCAATTGGTTGATAATGCTCATGAAATGTGACAAGCCGTTCCTAAAAATTATGATTTTATGATTTTTAGTGAGTTTACGAAAATACCCTTCGAGGCTCATACGTCGATCGGTGTTGACCGCCTTGTAGTGACACCTAAGGTTTGTTTTCTTGGCATATTCTTGTAGTACTCGTCGCTCTGGATGCAAGGGCACAAACGGAACTTGATTTGGAGCTATAAAGAAGTTATTAACGTTTGAAGTTGAGGACAAAATTGTAAAATTATTATTTTCTGGAACGCTCTAGATTTTAGAGCAAGAATTTGGGAAGCCACGTGTGTGGCCTAGATTTAATGGGAAAAGAAATGGGCGGCTGGGATGGAATGGCAAAGGAGAGAAAAGAAGGGTGTGTGTGTGTGTGGCAAATGGGAAGAGGAGAGAGAAATGGGCTTTGCCCAATCAAAAATTAAGGAAAGAGGAAAAAGGAAAGGAGAGGAGGGGAGGAGCACGGGATCAGGCTGACCCGGTTCCAGTTTATTCGACCTGGTTGACCCAAAGCTATATCCAACAGTTTTCCGTCGTTTATCCAGCTATTTTCATCGATTCTCCACCTAGAAACTTGACACCAACCTTGCCTCTTCAATCTCCACCCATAATTGATGGACTTTTCGCCTTAGTTTTGTGAAGAACACGCACGGTGCGACCGTGGAGTCACGGTGATGATCCCTCATTCGTGAAGCCATTGTCATCAATCAAATCCACCAAAACACTCCTTGGGAATCCAGGAACAAAGGCCAATCCTTTGTTGGAGCATCAGAGTTAATTTGGAGGTCGAATTGGAGCACACCCAAACTTAGGGTTCTGGCGGGTTTTGATGAAATTGGAGGTCTTCGAGGCCAAAATGGACTTGGTTGAAGGTATAAAAGTTGTTCTACTCATTGAGATCTTTAATTCTGCAAATTTTGAGAATTTTTGGTGAAAATTGAATTTTTCCGGCGGCGCGTGGCCAGAGGGCCGCTAATGATGTTTTTAGGCATTATTCAATGCCTTGAAGTTAGTTTTGATGATGGATTGACGTAGATTGATCATTAGGACCTAAATTCGTTACAATTCGGTAATAGGTCAAAGTATGAATCGACGATCCGACCGTTGGATCGTCACCAAACTTTAGTATATTATAGTACGTTACGGATCAGGAATCCGTTGTACGGAACTTCCCGAATTGGAACTGTAAGTTTGTAAAAAAAACGTTAACCGCCACTTGGTTTTGGCAATTGGCGGAGATCCAACCGTTGGATCGTAACGAAACTTTGCGATATTGTTCTAGAAGCATAATTTGTATTATTGGAAGTGACGGATCGAATATTCATGATACGGTAAATCATTTTAGGGTGTTTGCAGCCACCACCCGACGGTAAATGTTTGAGAAGTTTGCATAAATGCCACCTGAAGTTTGATGGAGGCGCACATTTGCTACCTGAAGTTTGATGGAGGTGCGCATTTGCCACCTGAAGAATTTATTTTGAGAATTTACGACCTAGACTTCACATATGGTACTAATGCACCACCTCCATCCAATTTTGTTACTATTTCTATCTTAAAAATACTAAAAGGCCCTCAAACTCAAGCTACCCATTCTCCAAAAGTTTAACGTGAAGATTCAACTTTACCCTTGTGGTTAATAAAAATAATAGAAAAAGCAACAAATTCCCATCACCACTCATCTAGACTGGGATCACCTCCGGATCCCAACCTACGGAGCCAACTGATCAAAAGATCTCATTCTTCCATATATGATTATGTGGCCAAGAATCAATTTAAATATTGAAAAAAATTCACACAAAACAAGGCATGATGAAATTGGAAGGCTGAAATCTTCTGATCAATTGCCTTCACAGACTGGGATCTGAAGGTAATCCCAATCCCACCCATCCTACTGCGACCTATCCCCCGAATGAGAATCTTATTCGGATTCTCTTTGTGAGGATCCCGGAAATCCTTCAATCACGTCTGTTCATCATATATCATGGTGTCAGAAATCATTGTAAATTTTTTTATTTAAAATTGAATATAAACGGTACCATACGAAAACTGGCGGCACGATGTTCGATAAATCGACATGATTGGAAGATCTTCAAGATCCTTACAAAAAGGATTCGGAGACGATCCTCATTCATCTTCTCCAACCTCAACAAACCTTTCCTACCACCACAAATTAGAAACAGAAGTTAAAAAGTAACACCTCCAACCACCCCTTAATATCTCTTTTCTTCTCAATATATCTCTTCCTTGTGGGTACCTATGACCTCATGGTTCCTAATCTATTAAGTCGACGTCAACTCGAACAACAACTGAGAGCTTGAAATTTTGAGAAGAATGTACCCGAAACTCTGATCGGTCTATACTGCAAATAAGGAACCATTTTGCACCAGGAACCTCTGTGACTTAGGTGTTGACTTGTATTGGGATTCTTATTATCTTGGGTTTCCTGGTTTGGGATGTATTTCTTATAATCAATTGTATTTATTCTTTCCTTATTGTGAAAGGATTTTATATGATTTTATATTTACCTCTGAATGAGAAGAATACAAAACATATTGGAAAACATTCTTTCTTCTTGGCACTAGAGCCTAGGTAGAAAAAAAAATTGAACCCTAATTGGGTTGGTATTGTCGTGCTCAGCACACTTTCGTTGTGCCTCTATTTCGACGTAAACAAGCGAGCGACATAACGTCGTTATTGTTCAAGTTGTTGTCCATCCCTGATCTATTGCAATGAGCGACTTAGAGTCGTTGCTGCCTAGTTTTTTTCCGTCAGTCCATTCTCTTGTTCCAAATTCCCATCACAACGTTGCAGGTTATGAGTTGTACCAATAGCAAGACAGATGGTTGAAGAAAATGCGTCTGGTTCTGCGATTGTTCATGCTGTTACTCCAATTATGGTGCAATCAGATAATTCTAGTTTCAACATTGGTAAAGTATTGGATGAGAAGAACTATGATTTATGGGTTCCTCTCATTCAAATCCATATCGCTGGAAGGAAGAAGATGGGGTATCTTCGTGGGTCTATCAAGGCACCTAACAAAGACGATCCTAAATGTGATGATTGGTTCTCTGAAGATCAGAGAATTAAGAGTTGGTTATTGTCTTCAATGAAGCCGAAGATTATGAAATAGTACATTCGGTTATATACTTCAAAGGAGATTTAAGACACTCTTAAGGCAGCCTACTTTGATGAGAATGATGAGGCTCAAATTTATTTTTTGAATCAGAAGGCATCACGTCTTCGTCAGAATGACCGACCTTTAGCTACGCATTTTGGGAAACTAACTAAGATTTTTTAGGAATTGGATCACTTTAATAAGGTGTCCATGAAGTGTGAGAACGACATTCAAAAGTTTCACAAATCCACTGAGAGACAACGAGTCTATGTGTTACTTGGTGGCCTTGCTGATGTGTTTGATTAGGTTCATGGAGAAGTGTTATGGAAGGATCCCTCGCTTGGGCTTCAAGCCTCTTATGCATATGTTCATCGTGAAGCCGATTGAAAAGAAGCAATGAAGACGGAAGTTGACAAGAATGAACCTGCTGCCATGGCAGCAAAGACTCGCGGATCTTTCTCTTGGTCGGACCGAGCTTGGTCACAAAATCAGCCAAGACAAACTCGCCTTAGATAGACATGTCGGGACCATCCCCAAGATAAGTGTCTACACTATGCCATGACAGGACACTCCAAGAGTAGCTACTTTGAGCTGATTGGATATCCCGAGAATTGGGATAAGACCCGTGATCCTGGCTACAACAAATTCCGAGCATCCGTTGCAGAAACCAAGAATGATTCAGAACAAATAGTGGACAAGGCCTCTGCCATGATTGCTGCAATAGGTAGTACTGGTGGTAAGGCACTAAATATTTTCACTCCTATTATGAATAATACATGGAAAATTGATTCTGTAGCTAGTATGACATTTTTCATTATTTATTGAAGCAAAATTATTTTATTTAATGAGTAACGGGTCATGTCATATTATTTGTTAGTTTTAGAGGTGGCAAATCAACCTATTGGGTTGTTAAGGATACCCGTTAAGACGTGTTTAATTTGATATCACTATAATATGGAAGTGAGATAGTGGTGATGAAGGTGTAAGATGAAACCAAACTAAATGAGTCTTAATATGTACTCATTAACAACCCAATGGTTGATTAGCCACCTCTAATTTAAACAGGTAGAGTTTGGGTTGGGTCACATTACTTGTTTATTTTACCGAATTTGACACAACATGATCCGTTAAGATATGAGGTATGTCATGAAAACGACACGATGACCAAATCTAGGGGTGTAGAAATAGACCTCATTTAAGCATTTAATTATAGAATCATTTTAATTATAGAATCATTGTTGGGTCATGTGGTACCACAGAAAACATTATGAAACATTACTGCAGGCTTAGCCCAGTGGGAAGTGGGAAGAGGCAGGCCAATGTACTAGGCCATTCACCCACCAAAGCCAAAAGTGACAGGTCATGGCAGTGGGGACTGCGAACCTCCCTCAAAACCCAACCTTTCTATCTCGTATCCAGTATTAATCATAACCCCTCGAGTAATAAAATCACATCATCGTTTTGAACCTAGGCATCCATCTACCATTATAGTTGGTTTAGGTAAATATGTTTTCTTTTTTTCATTTTGCATTGGTCTATAAACTTTTGAAAGCGTTTTGTGAGGACAAAGTAGTTCTCATAACAAAAGTTTGACAGGACAGCTAGCATGAGATTTTGAAAGGCATTTTGATAACCTTAACCAAAAATCTCTTTATTGGCATGTGACAACTTATGTCTAGGATTATGTACTTATGTTGAAACATAGACAAAAACCAACCAAATTGAATTGGCGTTTTGGGGGTGATCTATCCCCTTATATTACCAAAAGAAAAGAAAAAAGAAATTTCGTGCATAAGCTGTGACGAATTGGTGTTTATTTCACAAAGCAGCTTATTAAAAAATCTAAAACATCAAATGTGTTTGGTAAGATTTAAAAAAAAAAGAAAAAAAGAAAAGAAAGTGTTTTTTTTTTTAAATTGCTATCAATAGCAGTAGAAAAGTAAAGAAAAACAAAAGCATAATCTACGTGCTTCTAAATTTTTTTTTTCCAAAGCATAGTAATCAATGCCTATTCATAGAAATTTTCAAATAGAAAGTATACCCCCACATATTTTACAAATTCACAATCATTGCTCTTACATTATTCTCTTTAACAATTATATCATATTAAAAAACATATCATTTTTAGTCATTTAACGTACTCATAGTCATTTATATAAAAGTTTACCAAATACTTAGATATTTTTTTTTTGGCAAAAGACTTTTACAGAAGCAAATTTACCAAACTTATTTTACAGCTATTTATTCTCATAGCACAGTAGAATCAGTTTTTTTTTTTTAAAGCACAACAATACCAAACTAGCCAACTTCTATAAAGACATTATTATTGTTCTCATTTAACACATTTCTAAAAGTTGAGGACACATAACTTGAAACCAAAAACAATTGAGGACCAACGTTGAACGACCACCAACTTCAGAAGGCCAATTTATAGTGAACTCTTTTGTCATGGGAAGTGTTATTGGTACTCCAAAAATCTCATACCTCACAAGTGTATTTTTCCTTCCAAATATAGAAAGTTTGGACTGTAGAATCAGATTTTTGAAGTGACAATAACAATTCTCTTTTGTCATTTGTGCTGAGGTAAATCGGACTAAATTAATTTCAAGATATTTCTCTCTCTCTGCCCCATATGGTTGTACATGGTCCTATATATGGTCCACACATAACATCAAAATTTTGATGTTACACAAAATATATATTGAGACCGCAACGAAAATAAATGAATATATGTTGATAACAAATTAATTCACTGTAAAAGGAGACAAAAGTAGGCAGCTGGTGTCTACTTGATAATTAATCACATTTTCCATGAATAAAAAACAAATCCAAACCCAATTTCCCTTTGGCTAACCAGAAAAATCCCACAACCCATTACCAGACCAGAAGAAAACCCACTCACACTCACATCAGTTGCGTAAATTATTACATGTTAAAGGAATCTGACAACTAAATGTTATTTCTCTTTACTTTTCGTTTATTAACGGTGTATAATTAAGTAAAGCATTAAAGTGATAGGGTTTTGAAAGCTAAACTTATTTGTACACCGTTATTTGTCTCCAAACCCTTGCCCTAGTAGCTAGGGAGAAACCCCATCCACCATGAGTGTGGGAAGCAAATAACTCATGTCTGGCTTTTGAACCAGAAAAAAATATCAACACAGTCTACTTTGATGAGATATTACCAGCTCATTAATGTATAACAAAAAATAAATAGGAAAATTAAAAAATAGAAATCAAAAGAACTTGGTTACTGGTAAAGAGTAGCTAGCAGAGTGTGTAAAAAGAAGATAAAAAAGGAGGGAAGGAATAGACAAAAAGGTAAGGATTAGAGTGGAAGATAGGGTTTGGCCAACTGGGACTCTGGCATCATGCATGGGTGCAGTTTTGATACCTTAGCATGAAACTGGCTACTCAGCATTAAAAGAGGGAGAACTCTCACGGACTAGGATTTTTTCTCCTCCTCTTTCTATTTCCTTCTATTCACTTTTTTCGCATTCTCTATTTTGTCTTTCTCTTTCTATGAAAAATAATATAAGATGTTAACGTAACTTAACCGTGATCCTTCAAATAGGAAGGGAGGGAAGAGGAGGGGAAAAAAAGAGGCAAGAGAATCCCAACCACAAAAAATCCCAATCCCATCCAGGTGGGTCAGAATTTATCAGAAAAATTAACCAAAATACATTTTATTTTTTTATAGTTGTGGCCAGTAGCTTTTTTCTCTCCTTGTTTTATAAATATGGTAAGTTTTTTATGCACATCTTTACGGCTGCTTTGGAGCTTGTATAGAGGTGTGCAGTGCGCACCCCATGACCCGTTATTATCAAACCCTAAATAATTGCAATTGTTTTTTTGGGATCGGCTGCCCTCTCTTTGCACTGTCGTTGTTAATGCTGCTGCTGCTGCTGTGCCACCACCAATTTAGCAGAAGAAAGAAGAGCTGTCCATAACACTGCACAAACAACCCCCACCAGCTTTTTTGTTTCTTCTTCTTCTCTCCTTTTTTTGAGGTTTTTTTTTTTTTTTCCTCCTGTTCTTTTGTTACTTTTGTTTTTATTATCCCTCCTTCTCCTGCTTTCTGCATGACAGTAAAGATAGTGATCAGATCATAACGGAATTGACCAGAAGTGAAAACCCCAGTTGATCACAGCCGTTGATCGTCTAGCATCTTTGATAAAACTCTGAAGTGAGCAGAACCAGATGGGTGTATGGTCCATTCAACCTTTGCGAAACATGGAATGTCGAGTGGGAGAAATAAGGAAGGAAAGAAAGTCAGCATGGCACCTCGATCCCCATATTGTCATTTTCCCCATTTTCCATATGCCATGGCATGCCATGTCACCCTATGTTTCTTGGAAGTTCTTTAACTTATATTTTAACTTGAAGGGGAATTGTTTGGTTTTCATTACCATGAAAGAAATCTACCACTTGCAGTAGAGCCAAACTAATTGTTCGACTTGGACGGTGCATACGTGTTTTTGAGTCTTCACGTTCATAATCACGGGAATGTGGTGCATTAAAACTAGAGAAAGAAACATCAACGTGGGCCATGCAGAAGAAGTCTTGTAGGGAGTAGATTGCATGCGTTGTTTATTCGAGAACGACTTACATGATATTGATAAATCAATATTATAGTAGTTTGTGTTAATTATATAATTATTATGTACAAATTTTTATGTCATTGTGTGATCGACACAAAACATAATGGTTGTGTTATGAAAGTTGTTTTTGACCAAAGTCAAGAAAGAACGAGAGACTGAAAACGAAGAATACAATTCCTAGTTCTACTGCGACTACTTTTCTTTTTCTTTTATTGACGTCATTGATTACGCCTGTCAGCCCTAAAGCCTACTCTAGCTAGTATCCTATTGCCCTCTCTTTCCACAGAGTGGGGACTGCACTGTACTCTTCTTTCTGCTTCATGCTTTGAGAGAGAAGGGTTTGAGCAGCGCATAGGAAATCTTGGAGTCTTGTTTGCCTCTCACCACCTCCTTTTTCATCATCCTTACTGTCCTGCCTTCTTTATTAGTTACCGATGTCGCGTGCTTACAATACTCCAAGCCACATATAATATATATATATATATTTCAATTTGGTTAGGCTAATATTCAATCAGCTTATTTTGGTTTCTTATGTATGTTGGAAGAAGCAAAGTTAGTTTTGGCAACCATATGTTTGTAATTACAAGAAAATAAAAAAGACATGATTATTCCCTGTTACTGGTTCAAATTCAGACCTAACCTATTCGTGTGAATCAATGCACCATAAAGATTTAATGTATCTGAAATATGGTTCACTATAACAGACATCATTGTATTTGTATATATATTTCGTCTTTGAAAGAAGAATACAACTCAACAATTCAAGCCGTAAAACTCTCATATAGTTTTACACTTTTATCTTAACCTACTCTTACCCCTCGTCCTACACCCGATGACACATAATTATTTCTCCATAATTTGTTGTGGGTTTAGTTTTGGACCAATTGAACCAATTACATGTTGGATTAGGGTTTAGCTAGTGTCGGATCTAGCGCTTCGAAAGGGGTACTTCTCAATCCTAATAGCAATAGGACACAGCAAGTTAGCTATCGGAATAAAAACCAACCCGATGTACCCGATCATTGTCAAGTGGACAAAACTTGTTTTTTTTTTTTTTTTTTGGAGAGAGATGAGAAAGGGGAGAGGGGAGAGGGGAGCAGTAGTCCATAAATTGTAAATGCATTCGGGACTTGTCCAACACTTTTCGTTATGTTTGTCCGGTCTGCTTGCTGCAGCAATGCTGCTGCTATCACTGAACAATACCGATAATTTAATTAATTATCTTTCTTCTTGATCATCTGAGCCTACATGCTGCCCTGCCTGCCTACATGATCCACATGTACACCGTAAACGGCCCCCAGTTGCAGGATACCAAGGGCTATATATATATATATATATGATCCATAAAATAATTGAAACAAAAAAAAAAGTGAGGTTAAATTAATTAGAAACTTATCAGTGGGTATGTCCTCGTAGGGGTGACAACCCCCGAACACAACAGTAGTTATGCTCGCTACTGCTTCAGTAGCCCTAAAAAGGACCCAGTAGTACGCAATCACATCTTACATTTTACAATATTTTTCTACTTTTTGTTTTATTTTAAAAAAAATTAACGAAAATTTTTTTGTACTGTTTATTTTAACGAAAAATTATATTTTTACACTAAAAAATCAATCTTGATACTATTCACTTTACACTTTATTTTTTCCTCATCGTTAAAGAACATATAAATTTATTTAATCAATTTTGGGGATATAAAGTTATATAAAGAACATATAAAGTTTTATTCTACTTTGATTTTTCTTAAGTAGGAAAATCTACATTGTTGTCTCTTGATTCTTTAATTAGTCGTGAATTTCCACTGGATACTTGTCATGTCATGTATATGGCGTCTTTAAGCTTCCTGATGCGGAGAGGGTTTTTAGTGTGATTGGGTATAGCACGTGTCACTATATACCTCGTGTCACAATAGAAATTGTGAGATATATGTGTTAAAAAGTTAATAAGTTAAAAAATAAAAAATTTCATCACTTACATAAAAACACATGGTGTCCCACCCATGTTTCCGTCACAATAAAAAATTTCTCCCTTCCATTATGGACATATCTATGAACCAAATATTTGAAAGTTACGACAGGATGTGGATTATGTGCAGAGTAGCAAATATATTTGACACTTAAAGGGGGATTGATTTCTTGAAAGAGTTAGAGCTTTCATTATAAAATTAATAGATGATACCTCATACAATTTTATAAACATCTAATGTGAGACATTTCTTCATATGACCTTCTCATCTTCGCATTTCTTTCTTTTCTTTTAAAAGATTTTCCAAAAGTACAATGAACCCTACACATATCCTAGTCTATTAAACAGTGTCCTTTTATATAATTATGGGCAAGTTAGTTGAATACCAAAGATTAATCAAACTTTAAACCGATTAGCAATCACATCTTTGAAAAATCTAACAAACAAATACCAAGAAGAAACTCATCTATCTCCCGGTTCCTCGCCATGTAGCTCGATCACTATGGCCAGATTTGACAATGAGTTCTTTTTAATTGTTTTGGAATTTATCATAAAGTTTTGTATGAAAGCAATATATGAGAGCAAAATAGTAACTTATCTTTTTGAGTACATTGTCAACAATTCAGCAGCCCATCAAAAGAGAACATGAAGTTCAAATTCTCCGAGGATGCATGTACGTAATAGTTTAACCTAAACCTAAACCTCACTTTATTTGTCACGATTTTTTTAAGACTATCTTACAAGTGAGCAACAACAATTATGTGCAATATAATGACAATTAATTATGAGAATGTGAAGGTAAAAGAATTTCACATCGGTGAAAAAAAAATCTTGCAAGGGCTTATAATTAAGAGGTTGGGATACTCCTCATATTGCCAATTGATTTTATGTTGAAACCTCAACTTTCTTCATTGTATCAAAGTAAGTAGGCTCACGTGTGAAGCCCAACAGTCACACGTGCTCTGCGTCACTAAATTCTCGTTAGCTTGAAAATTCGCCGCACGCGAGGGGTTGTGTGAGAATGTGAAGGTAAAAGAGTTCCACATTGAGAAAAGAAAAACCTTACAAGGGCTTATAAGAGGTTGGACTACTCCCTATATTACCAATTACCTCAACTTTCTTCGTGCTTCATTCCATTTGTCTATAGAAAAAAAAGATCCTATACATGTGTAAAATGTAGAAGTATGTTCCTCTAAACTTGATTTTATTAAAGAGTCAAATGTATACATGTGTAAGTACGGAAATCTCTTTAAAAACTCTTCGTACGAAAACATTAATGATGGAATTCTTTTTTGTGTGAACTTGATTCAAGCAGTCCATCCTAATAAATTTTGATTTTTTTCGGTTGACAACACCGCATAAAGTCTGAAAGGAAGATAAACTACGTTAGAATGCCATGAGGCCAATCGACTCTAGCTATATCAAATATTAGAAGATGTCGAAAAATGGGGAGCTTGCTTAAAATACTGGAGTACGTTTAGGGCTAAAAAGTACCTAGGCAAAATTTACCTAACCAAGGTGTATAAAAATAAATTACCTCCAATACTTTGTGAACTTTATTCTGCATGCAAAATTTAAATTTCTCTTTTCGTATTTTAGATTAATTTAGAGTAAATACTTGTGAACAAGATACAAGCTCAAATTTCTAGTGGGAGTTTCCAGCTAGTTGTCAAAACAATAAAAGCCAGCCATATATTAACACTTGACAGAATTCATTACCTTAATGAAAGGAATATATCAGCTTCTGTATATGTACATGCCTGCTAGAAAATCCAAAACCGAAACTGACTGTTATTAGATCTGATACTCATCATGTTCCAGAAAGTAAATGCATCAAAATGGTGTTACTTCATTAATGTAAAATGCAATTCCTTTTGCGGGAGATTCAATTACTAACTTTTACTAGAAATGCTTCATTAATTAAAATAGACAAACAATAAAATTCACTTAAGTTGGAAACTAATATTTGGCTGTACAGACCATGCATACATTTACATCTAACTGTTGCAAATATATGTTTTACAAGTTAATTAGTTTCTGGATTTTGTACTTGCATGTCAAAGAAAATTTTAATTTCTATAAATGTATACACTCATAAACTTCTTATATAGAGATTTAGGGTAGGAAAGTTATTACTCATAAATATCAGTTATGTCAGATGTAGGATTTGTATATATTGGTGTATAGTATTACGATCTCTCTGTATATCCGTATTGCTTAAACTTATTATACGTACACCATTCAATTTGTACCAAAAATTAACTAGAAACCACTGAACGATATCAACAAAAAAAAAAAAAAAGAAGAAAAGAAAGCAAACAATACTAATAGCATCATCAAATGAGTTTTAGTAAGTACTATAAGGATTTGAAAATTCCTAATATCTTACCATGTCACATTAGTAGTGACATTACTGAAAGAATTTAGGAGTAATGATCAGGAGAATGAACAACATTAGTATATGAACAATTAATTACTAACTACAAACCAAATATTCCTAATCCTTGCATATTTGTGCTTTTCTTTAAAAGAAAAAAAAACTGGTGAAGGATTTTGCCAATTCTCTCTTGTAAGAGGGCACAATTGATTACTGAGTGGCTAATTTGGGATGTTTCCTAATAATGTTAGATTTTTTATATATTACCATTAGAGTATTTTGTGTGTATTACCACGTTCATTTTTGTTAAAATTCTATATGAATTACTTTTTTATGCATGTCTCAAGCATGAACCCTTCGAAAGAGCTAATTCTTTTTCCTCTGATAAAAATAATTAAACTAAATAAAATTAAGGGAAAAAAGAAGAAGAAGAGAAAGTTCAAAGCTAGTGTAACCCTAGGCTATAAGAGAAAGAGCTAATTCTTTTTCCTCTGATGAAAAATTTGTATAATGTCAGGCCTTAGCAATAAGTTAAAGTTAGGCTCACTGCTCGTTAATTTTGTTCCTCATTTTACTTCATGCATCCAACTAATGTATTCAAATGATACACACATATGCCAACTAATGCATTCAACTCACTGATCCTTAATTTTGTGACAGATTATTTGAACTATAGAACAAGAAAAGATCAGCTTTCTATTGTAAAGTTTTCATCCACATCACAATGGTAAATGATGAAAAACATGATTTTTTAGATGGCAAAAGAACCTGATCATGAATCTGGTAAGTTGATATATAGAAATATATATATATATATATATATATATATATATATATATATATGGATATGTACATGTATTTATCATCCATATCTTTAAACTCATTACACAATATATCATCCCGAAACATCAGCCATGATCGATAAAAAAAAAAACATTAAAAATTATAGAGACGACGCCCTAGTATATTGTTTTCGTCTTTACAACACTATGATTTTATAAAATTCACATTACAGTAGAGCATGCAGCTAGCACTCTAGCTACATCTCTACTATTATTGTCATGCTGTTGTTGTTACAAGTTAAAAATGCGGCCCATTAAAAAGTTCAAACCATGAAAATGGTACTGTTTAATCTTTACATTAATTAAGTTTAGTACTACCAAATATACATTTTGTTGATCAAATGCAAAGTTCAAAATTTTCTTGTAAGTAAAAGCCAAATGCAACACAGACATAAGAACAATAATAGTAGTACTAGAGGTGCACCATAATACATTAGCTATATTGATTTGTAGAAGAATTTAATTTTAATTTTACAGTGAAATGAAAAGAAAAAATTAAGGTGGCAACAAGAAAATCAATAAATAAAATTACTTTAGTGCAGAAAAAGAAGGTAGCAAAAATTAATGAGGGAAAATAGTTAAAGATGTATAAAGAGAGAAATATTTTCAATTAAGGATATATAACAGAGCTGGCTACCTTATTGCTTTTAATCTCTGCAAGTCTGTCTGAGAAAACCTGCGAGCATTGGTGTGCCCAACGAAGACAAGAACAACAAACCTACCAAAGGTAAAATACAAAACTGCAATTACATCAGGTCGCTGTAGCACTAGCAGCACTTTTGTTCTGATCATCGTCTGTTTCCTGAGCAGTCAGCAGGAAAGGTTGTTTCTTCCATTTACTTACTTGAATGAAAACAACAACAACAACATTGGAGAGAGAGAGAGAGAGAGAGAGAGAGAGAGAGAGAGAGAGAGAGAAACCAAAGAGATTAATATACAAGTAAATAAGTATATAAATTGTAACAAATTCATATTTCATATAAATTGTAAAAATTCATATTTCATATCATCAGTGGTACAAAATGAGAGCATGAAATCTTGGGGAAATGATGGATCTATGTCTTGATAGAATATACCACTGCGCTGAATACGATCTATATCTATCTATATAGATTGTTATTATATAATATAAAAATATTTATACACATGAAAATTAAGTTACAAAAACTATTAATAAAGCAATCAATTCATTAGATCATCGTCATTTCATTCTCTTATAAAATAAAAACCCAAAACCTTGTACCTTTAATTTCTGTACAGATGACTATCAATTGATCTGAAAAATCAGTTGTCTCCCAACTTCTTCTTATTCAATTGCCAATTTGCCACATCATCCCATTTTCTCCTTCTGCATTCCTCTTTTCTCTTCTTAATTTTGACAACCTTGGATGTTTATTGGCACTGTGATGGAGTAGTCAACTAGACATCAAAGTCCAAGGACATGGAAGATGGGGAGGCCTTGCCACTCATGTTGAGAAAGTCGGTGGTGGTGCTAGTAGTGGTGGTAGAGGGCATGGTTTGGTGGCAGAGAGGCATGCCGTCGTAGAGCCTTAATTGGAGCTGTGGGGGTTGCGATGGCGGCGAAAGTTGGTGATGAGCATGATGATGATGATACTGGGATGATGATAATGTGGTTGAAGACAATATGTCACATTCATGATCCGACTCCGATATGGGACACTCCATGTTCACTCCAAATAGCCTCAGCTTCTTGGCTGCCGCCTTCCCATGGACCACTGGCACCGACTCCAGAACCATATTCGACTCATGAACCCGACCCAGCTGTACTTGTTGGTGTTGTTGAAATTCTATTAGTCCGCCGTCCCCTTGCTCGTGAAACTGTGGCGGGGTAGCGGATGAAGCTGATCTCAAATAATAAATCGGCCCAGTAGAGTTAACCACATTTCCGTAACCATAAGAACCCGAACCACCACCACTTGTCCCAGTATTTCGATATGGGTGATGCATATTGACGCCATAATTAATCTGCTGCTGCGACAAGTTCAAGTGGTCCCGAGTCACTACTGCCCCGGGAGGTCTCATCAGCAACGGGCTCCATGGAACCGACCGGTGAGGGTTCCAGGAGTATTGATGCTGATGAGGAATTGCAAAATTGGGCTGATAATGTGGATGAAGCGGTTGGTGGTGGTGGTGATGGTTTGGATCAGGCGCATCCGGACGGCGCCGCCAATCAATAAAAAGACGGTCTTTCCCTACCTCACCAAGTCCTCGCTGGAACGAGACTATGTCGCCGGCGTCGAGCTTTTTCTCCTTCACAAACCTGCTCCACCCTTTGGTCATCACGTAGCTCTGGCTGCTGTTCCAGTAGGAGTACCTAAACCGCCACGGCTTCCCGTTCCGGTCCTCGAAATTCAGCAGAAGCCCCTTCTCGTTGCTGGAAGAATCCAACGGGAAGTACTTCTCGGCGTGCTGTTTCGGGATGACGAGGCGGTTGAGCTTCCCTACGTCGCTCGGCGTCACGACTTTGTCGAACATGTGCTCCCTCTCGATGGGGATTGGGTTTTCTTCTCGTTGAGCACCACCATCTTCGTTGTTTTCTCGGGGGGCCGAGTCCATAAGCTCGAGCTTCGTGTCGGGGCCGCCGCTGCCGTCGTGCCAGCTGCGGCTTCTGCTGACAGCGGAAGAAGGGACCAGAGTGGCTACGCCGGTGGTTTTGTTGTTGTGAGGAGAAGACGAAGATGAAGAGGGAGAGGAAGAATATGAGAAAGGAAGCTTACCTCTCACCATATTTTGGTCATCTTCAGTAGAAAATCCAGCATCTCTAGCTCTTGCGGCTGCTGCTGCTCCGAAATTCATGATAAATAAAAAATAAAATAAAAGTGGAAAATTAGGGAAAAAAATCCCACTTCTTGTTTTTTACTACCTCAAATTCCTAGATCTTGAAGATCTAAGGGAAGAAGAAAAAAAAGCAGGTGTGTTGGGGCTAAACTCTAAAGCTAAGACTTTTCTTTTCGCAATTTCCTCTTTCTTTTATGTTATTATTATTGTGGGGTTTTTTTCTCAATTTTTTGTGGTTTTTTTTTTCTTTCTAGGGTTGAGATTGCTGATGGAAAATTCTAGTGAAGAAGAAGAGGAAAGTAGGAGGAAGCTGCAGGCTGAAGAGAAGCAGAAGCTGGAAGGGTGGAAGGGTAGCTCTCAATACAATGACGGTCGGTGCATTCTTCTTTGACCAACAAGACTCAGATACCCCATGAACGTTTCAAAGAGTGCAAAGAAGTTCCTCTTCTTGTTGACCTTGGGCTTTTAGAGAGAGAGTGTGTGTGTAAGGGAGGTAGAGAGCGTAAGGGAGGGAGAGAGAAGAAAAGAAGTTAAAGAAGAAAAAGAAAGAGATATTTGTAGGAGTAATTTTTCAGTTTTTGAAAATTCTATTACGTGATGTTATTATTTTATTTAATTTTAAATATACTAATTATTTTTTATTATTAAATTTTAAATGTGTGACATATTAATTATATTATTTATTTATATCACAACACGTAAAATAGTATACGTACCTTGTATTTTTTTTTTTGTTAAATATCTATTTGAAGAGAAGGCTGGCTATTATATGCCATGCCTGGAACCTTCTCTAATTAGGCATGATTTTTTTAAATGTTTTTTCCATGTTATAATTTTGATTGGTTTCTGATGAATAAAATTGTGGGAAATTATATATAAGTAGGGACCTCATATATTATCTTTGTTGGGCTCATGTGAGCTTGTCCCTATCATCATCCTGGGTGGTATTTTCATTTTTATTTCAAAGTTTTAATTTTTTAAAATCTTATCTGCAATAAGGCCCAAAGGGCCAGCTGTTTTGGAGAGCACGAACTTGTAAATTCAATACAGCAACTAGGATCGGTGGACCATTTTTATTCTTTTTTGGCTTTATTTTTGGAATTTTGCTTCTATGGTACCTATTTTAAGCATCTGCTGCTGGCAACTAAGCAAAGCTGGTGAAAAGAAAGAAAGAAATGATGAATTTTAATTTATGGTAAGTGAGTTTTTGGGGTTAATTAACTTTACTTGCTTTATTTTTTTTTTGTTTCCAACAGGACCATCCTCTATGTTAGGCAATATAATTGTTTGTTTTAAGTTACCTGCCCAGCTGCCCTTTGCTAAATCATTTAGTCTATTCAAAAGAAGAAAAAAATCATTTAGTCTTTTTGTTCTTTCGTTTTTAAGAAAAACTTCGACGATATGAGATGCATTTAAAGAGAAAGTTGTACTTAAAAAATCAACAAATCCAATTTTTTGTGCGAACTTTTTGTTTTGGTAAAATCTTATTCATAAAAACATGCAAATTATTTATGTCATCATTTGTCATTTGGTCCCGTGAGTATATTTTCGAAGTTAACTTTTTAACTTTCTTATTCCTAACTTTTCTTCTTGAGCTTGTTTCGAGTTCACACGTGTTTGATGAGCTTTTACCTTGTGAAAACTATTGATCAAGTGGTAGTAACGAACTGTGGGTACCTCACCTTGATTCAAGTAATTTTATAGTGCAAGATATTAAGTTTAAATTATTTTAATTGTTAACATGTGTTCTTAATAAGAAATTGATTCATGAATATAGGTGGCATTGGAAGAGAGTATTTTTTTTCAGTTGATTTATGGATATGCTTAAAGTAGTAAAGTTCACAAGGGTTATAGTTATTGATAACAATACTGTAAGAACTTATGAATTGCAGAAAAATGAAAGAAAGGAATGCAATTGTAGAGAGAGAAAGAAAGCTATGAATTTCAGTATACTTCACCAAGTGAATTACAATGACAGTTTACACACTTATATAGCTTAATAGTTGCCTTGCGCTTTAAGCTAATAGCTACAACAATTCTAACTAATAGATGTAACAATTCTAACTAACTGCCACATCAGTTAGCTAATAATCTTCCTAACTGTTTTGCCATATCAGCACAACTAATCTTTAGACAATACTACCCCTTTAGTCAATATTGGTCAATATCCCCCCTTAATCTTAACTTGGGTTGCCAAGTTTAAGATTGTAATAATGCTTGACAATTGAAGGACCATGTAACCCCTTGGTTAGTATGTCAGCAAATTGATCTTCAATAGGAATGCAACTAGTCACCTTGCTGCACTCTCTCTCGAACAAAGTGCTAATCAGTGTCCAAGTGTTTTATCCAAGAATGAAACACCAAATTTGCACTCAATGCAATTGCAGACATATAGTCACAATGAATGACTGGAGGTGTAGGCAAAAATAATTCCAGATCCTTCTAAATATACTTAATCCAGGCTATATCAGCAGTAGTATGAGCCAACGCTTTATATTCTGCTTCAGTAGAACTCTTGGAAACCGAACTTTGTTTCTTTGATTGCCAAGATATATGATTGTTGCCAAGGAAAACTATATATCCAGTCATAGATCTTCGAGTATTCAAGTCTGTTGCCCAATCTGAGTCTGAGAAAGCATTAAGAGTTGGTTCTGCATCTGATGAATACACAATACCATACTTCAAAGTTCCTTGAAGATATCTGATTATTCGTTTCACAGCCCCAAGATGAATATCATTTGGTGTTTTCATAAATTGACATACTAAATATAGCAAAATGCAATATCTAGCCTAGGGAAGGTCAAATATTGCAAGGATCCATATATACCCCTATAAAATGTAAGATCACTGAGAGGAATTCCTTCTACCACTAACAATGAGTTGTGTGGTTTACATGGTGTTGAAGCCGGGATTGGCTTACAAGAATCCATACTAGCTTTATGGATTAAGTCTTTAATATACTTTGACTGGTTGACAAAGATATCACCACTTGGCTGATATGTAATATGAAGAACCAAAAAATAGGTAAGTTTACCTAGATCCTTTAAGTAAAAAACTTCATATAATTCATGAATAACCTGATGTACTTTTATAGAATTGGAACTTGTCAAAATGATATCAGCCCCATCTTTCTTCATAAACAAGCTTGTATTAGACATGGAAGCACAAAATCCCATAGCACACAAATAGCTTGTAAAAGTAGAGTTCTAGGCCCTTGGTACCTGTTTAAGACCATATAAGGATTTGATGAGTTTGCAAACATGATCAGGACATGTGGAATCAATAAAACCCTGAGGTTGTTCATATAAACCTCCTCTTGCAAATCTCCATGTAAAAATGCATTTTTGATGTCTAACTGTTTCAATTCCCAATGGTTCATTGCTGCCACTGCAAGAATAATCCTCACTATTGTATGTCTAACAACAGGACTAAAAGTATTAGAGTAATCAATTTCATGTTCTTGAGAAAACCGTTGAGCAACTGACCTAGCTTTGTATCTGGAAACAATGCCATCATGATTCTTTTTCACCTTGTACACCCATTTACTACCAACAATTGACATGTCAATTGGAGGTGGAACCAATATCCAAGTACCTTGTACCTTGAAAGAGTCATATTTTTCTTGCATAGCATTCTACCAATGTGATATAAACCAACCTTCTGTTCTACAAATCATAACATATGGCTCCTTCATATCTAAGGAAAACACATTTTGAAGATCTTGCTTGAAGTTTATTCACAATGTATGGCCTTAGAAGTGTATGGTCTCATATTGACTGTGTTGAGATAAAGCACTGTAAGGATTCACAGTTTCAATAGTGTATGCTAGATCCTGTGTTAAGATAATGATTTTCTTGTCGATCCTCGGTGCCAATTCTACTGTGCAATTTCTCTTGATTAATTGAAGTTCTTTGCTGATTAAAGGTTTTTAGTGTTATTTCTGTTCGAGGTTCAAGATTGCAGTGAATATCAAGCTCTTCGTTTTTTATTTTACTGTGCACACCAACTGTTTGTTTTTATGCTTCAGTGAGAAAATGTATGTACTTTTGTTAAAGATTGAAGGGCCCATAGCCATTTTATGAAAGATTGCAAGGCCAATAGCCAACTTGCTAAAGTTTTGAAGATTGTTACTTTTGACTCGAAAAAGGCCTATACCCAAAGAGTGGTTTTATTGAGAAATTTGTGATTTTGTCCTTGATATTCAAGAACAAAGTTTTCTGAGAAGAAAGAAGAATTTTTTTTATCAAGATTACTTGTAATTGTGTTCAAATGGCATAATCTATTATAAAGGTTACTTGGTATGCTTACTTGTAAAGTTACAACAAGACAATTTTGTTAAGTGGAGTTTTTAGTTTTAGTCAATTCTTAGAGGCTATTAAGCACAAATGCAGTGAACTTCACAAAGATTGGAAAAGCATTTGATTTATTTATCATAGGAAATATCCACATGAATCTTGAATACTCATCTACAAATGTTATGTAGTATTTATACCCATCTACAAACTGTGTTAGAGATGGTTCCCATACATTATAGTGGACTTTCCCAAACAGAAAACTAGCCCTATCATGTCTAACAGGAAATACTTGCCTACACATTTTTCCTTTAATACAAGAAGAACACATAGTTTGACATGAATCCTTACTCAATACTTGCTTCTGCTCCAAGAATTTGAGCCCTCGTATCTTTATATAACAAAGTTAAATCCCTAGCAAGTACTACAGTTTTGATCATCTCAAACTCATGTGGTAATCCAGACAAAACAATTATAAGAAGGGTAAAAGACAAATTTCTACCCTGATGTTTGGTGGTTTTCAACATTTAGTACATCAATTTTTTTTCATCCCAGAGTCATACCTAAACTGTAAATTTTGGGACAGTCTCATATATCCGTTAGTCAAACTGTTAAGTCTCCCGTTAACTGTGACGTGGCGCCCATGTGGTCAATGATTGGGCGCCACGTGGGTCCACGTGGATTTTTTTTTTTTTTTTTTAGATAAGGGGTTAAAAAAAAATTCCCGCCCAAATTTTTTTCCTCACAACCATAATTTTTTTCCCGCCAAATTTAAAAAAAAAAAGAAGGAAAAACCAGAACTTTGCATTTCACACCTGCAAATCCAATTCCAAACAAACTTTGAATTCTAAATTTGCAAATTAATCATTTAAACTATCAACTACCATTAAAGTTCAATTGTCAACAACTTTCAAATCACAACAAAGTTCAATATACATCCTCCAATTGACACAAAAGTATCAAAAGACCACAAATACAGCTTCCAGTTCAATATACACCCTCCTGGGTCAAGGTGTTCTTCCAAAAACACTAAAAATCTGTCCAAAACACTGTCCAAAAAACTAAGGGCATATTGAACTGTCCAAAACACTGCCCAAAAAACTGTCTAAAGATCTGTCCAAAAAACTAAGGGCATATTCAACTATAACAAAATGAACCCTTAAACAACCTAAAGCATAAAGTAGCATCATGGAACATTCCTCTTCCTTTTCTGACCTCTTGCAGTAGACTTTGAAGTCGTTTGAGAGGCTTGAGTTGGCTGAGATGAAGGTTGTGGAGCTTCCTCAGTGCATGGCTGCGATGACTGAAAGGGTTGTGATGCCTTAGATGTTGAGGCCTAAGTAATGAACCCATATAACATTAGCACTGACATATACTACACTTCACAAATAACAAATTCACTTGAGAAATGAACAATCAACAGAAATTATCAAAATTATACCTCATTTTTCTTGCTTTTTCTTCCTTTTCTAGCAGCTGGAGGAGGATGAGTGGTAGGGCATCTAGCCTTGTTGTGTCTCGAGGTCTTGCAAACACTACACTTCACACTTTGTTGCCCTCTCTTGCTTAACTTGAATTCATTTTCATCAGCCTCCCTATGTCTCCTCTTTTTTGGTCTCCCCGGCTGCCTTTTAAAAGTTGGAGGAAGAATGGATTTGTTTTCAGAAGGCGCCCAAAATTTCATGCCCTGGACCGGTTGAATCAAGTTTTCGTAAGCTTCAAAGTATTTCTCCTTCTTGTACCAACTTGTACCAAGAGGAAACAAATTCCTCGGGCTGCCTCCTTGCATAATAGATGGCTGAGCAACCATGTATGCAAGGAAAGCCTGTCAAATCCCATCTTCTGCATGAGCAAGTGCACCCATTCAAATCCACCACAAATATATTGCCTCTGCCTTCAAAATTTGGACCTCTCTACAATTCATGAGTCATACCTAAAGTGCACCCATTCTCAGTAAAAAATTTCTCCAACAGACACAAGTTAATCTTTAATAGCCTTGACTCTTAGAAGAAATTTATCCACTGATTTTCCACCTTCTGAACTATATGAAATTCACTCTTCAATTGATTGATTCTCACGATGGAAACAAATCCAAATCTTTCTTGTAGACAGGTCCAAGCCTCATGTGAAGTCTTGTAACTAATAATATGCTCCATAACATCATCAAACAATGTAGCTATGAGTAAACTAAGCAAAGCCAAATCTTTCCTTACCCAATCTTTGTAAGCTGAAGTGACCTCTTTTGTAACTCGTCTCTATATTGATCACGAATCTTAGAGGGCATGGAGCTTTTCCAGTGAAGTAATAAAAAAGATCGTAGTCTCTAAGAACTGCTTGAAACTAAAAATTCTACTTGACAAAATTGTCATCTTGTAATTTTATTATGAGCATACCAAGTAACCCTTCAATCTTTACAGTAGATTATGCAATTTGAACACAATTACAAGTAATCTTGATCAAACAGTTCTTATTTCTTCACAAAAAACTTTGTTCTTGAATATCAGGGACAAAATCACAAATTTCTCAATAAACCACTCTTTGGCTATCAGCCTTTTTTGAGTGAAAAGTAAAAATCTTCAAAACTTTACCAAGTTGGCTATTAGCCTTGCAATCTTTCATAAAATGGCTATCAGCCTTTCAATCTTGAACAAATGTACAAACATTTTCTCATTGAAGCATAAAAACAAATAGTTGGTGTGCAGAGTAAAATCAGAAACGAAGAACCTGATATACACTGCAATCTTGAACCTCGAACAGAAATAACCCCAAAAACCTTTAATCAACAAAGAACTTCGATTGATCAAGAGAAATTGCATAGTGGAATAGGCACCGAGGATCGACGGGTGAGTGATACCATGATAATAGTATTGTAAGAACTCATGAATTGTAGAGAAATGAAAGAAAGGAATGTAGTTGTAGAGAGAGAAAGAAAGCTATGAATTTCAGTATATTTCACCAAGTGAATTACAATGATAGTTTACACACTTATATAGCTCAATAGTTGCCTTCCGCTCTAAGCTATTAGCAACAACAACTCTAACTAATAGCTGTAACAATTCTAACTAACTACCACATCAGCTAGCTAACAACCTTACTAACTGTTTTGCCATATTAGCACAACTATTCTTTAGACAATACTATCCTTTAGCCAATACTGGTCAATAGTTATATGATCTGACGTTGTGTTACATGGTTAGAGTATTAAGAAAAAGTATAAATTTTAAAGAGGCCCTGAATTAAATAAAAAAGTTCTCAAATTAAAAAGACTAAAGAGAAAAATATTAAGGCTAACTTAGTCAATCTAATAACTGTCATATGTCTTGATGAAGCCACCAACAAGTCTTCTTTAAAAAAAAACAAAAAAAAAAAGCCTATCATATTGATACATAATGTGTGACAAACACAAGAAGCAACAAGGAAATGCAACCAACACTAGTCCAAAGCCAAAACAACCTAATCACTTCATAATCGGTCACAAAATTAGTGATACCAAACACTTTGAATAGGAAATACAAAAGATGCAAGTAGTTAATGGTAATAAAGATTGTGCACAAAACCAGCAATGAAATTATCAGTTGCATCGAACTACACACCCTACTAACTTCACCATAAGACATTGTCAAAAGACACAAGCCCGCAAGAGCAAATCTAACTCGAACAACAGTGGTAAATAACTAAATATTATGAGTTAATTATGTCATTTGCTGCCGGTCCACAAGAATTAGGATAGTTAAAATTGGTTTCATTTATTTTGTATGGACCATTTCTTAGTGCAGACAACACAGTGGAGGCATTAGGCGCAGCAAAGTCTAACTGCCCCATGCATAAGCAATCAGTCGAGTGATGCCAATTTATTATTTTGTAATAGTCTCTATCTATTCCATTCTCCTTCATATATCCTCATTTCACTGCCCTGTGCTCCAATCTAAAAGATGGAACCAATAATATAACTCGATTATTGACTTCTTTTTCATTCAAGCGATATTAAAGGAGGAGAGTTCGAAATCAGGACCTCGGGTGTATATACTGCAATTCTCCTTCTAATCATAATATATATTTGTTTTTCTAAAAATTTGAGTGAAAGGAATTAAAACACATTAGATTCAGAAATGGCCAATTTCATTCTATTTAGAGCATCTTCAAAGGAGACATCAAATTCAAAACATTAAATTTAAATTTGATGGCTAACTTGACAATTTGACATATTATCAGTATTTTCCTTCCATCCGATATGCCAAAATTGATTGCTTCATTTATGTATTTTTTAAATAAGAATAATAAAAGTTGGGTTGTTGATTTAAAAATAATAAAATAATACTTAAATAACCTAGCATTTAACATAAGGTAAGTGAAATACCTTCGAAAATAGAAAAAATTAAATTTGAAGGTAGCTTCAAATTTGACATATCTTTGTCATGTTAGCTTAGCCTTATTTTCCATGTCATCTTTGACATCTCGATTGAAGTAAATGGTACGTTATTAATTTGTTACCGTTATATATCTATGTGGCATTTTTGACATCTCATTTAGAGGTGTACTTCAAATATTAGAGAATTATAGCCGGACATGATATTTTGATCCCTACCATCCAATGATTGTGCCAAATTTTAAGAGTTAGAGTTTTTTTATTTTTTATTTTTTATAACCTGTCTGTCGAAAAAACAAAAGGGTTGTTGAATAGCCAATTCCTCAAAGGGGCTTGATGAACATCACCTACTCAAAAACTGCCTGGACGTTGATATTTTACTTCATAAATAATTAAAATGTGAGGCCCTGTGTCCTTTCATGTCTACATCCTCCATCTTTTTCTTCATTTTGCATGCCCTAAATTCCGATATTTTGTTCTTCATTTCTGACTCTCGACCTCATCAAAGGATCCCTAGCTCTAAGCTGGCATGCAAACTCTACACTTAAAATGTGAAACCAAAAACACAAACAAATAAGAAATGTATAGATCGAATTACGTGTCTTGGGTAATTAACACGTGCAATGTTAAACACATCAATCGACCATATAGCATCTTTAGTTAATGGAGCTCACTCACTAATAACATTTTTACGAAATCTAAACAGAAATTTGCTCAATATTTGAAACATTGAGATCATGCTATATTAAATTGTGCATCTCTATTGAATATTTACTAACATTTACATGTCTGTCTCCCGGCCACTTGGAGCAAAAAAAGGGACCACACTAGAACTAATAAATGAATAGTTATTGGATGACATGTAATTTGATTATTTTTCTTTTGGGTTTGATATTATTGTGGTATAGTCTCGTTTTTTTTAGTCAGGTGGTGATTAATATCTTATGGTCATCCACTCTTAAATAAGTTTAGATTAACACATTAATAGATGCTCTCTTAACAATGTCATATCTAAGAGCATTTCGAGAGAAGATGTTAAAATTGCCACATAAATATATTAAAGTTAAAAATAGCAACAAATTCTCTCTAACCAAACCTTCAGTTGCTTATGTGAAGCTGAGTCAATTGAAGGCAAAACCTTCTGGCATCAAATTTGACAGCTGTTGACAAATTGATTTAATGATTTTTTAATAGGTATGTTGCAATGCATAATAGGGTGGTGCTATCAACATACCCGTTTTTATGTTTCACACATCCCACTCAATTTCTGGCCATCAAGTCGAATAAATTGAAGAAGACCATGAGCAAAAAAATTAATAAGAGTGTGTGAAAGGTAAAAAGAATTATGTTATTAAAATTACTCTTCATAATAAATGTTGTTGTGTGTTCCAAGTATTTGTTTGGTTGTCAAGAGAAGTAAAAATTATAGAATGACATATTTATTTGACACATTGGGTGGAGCAAACAATTGTTCAAGATGTCAAATTACCACATGAGCTATAAAAAAACACTTAATGTACTATGTCGTATCCCTTGCACACTGAAAAATCTCTCCTAAAGATGAGTAACCATGCATTCTCTAATAATTCGATGATCGAGAGGACACCTATGGATCTTGGCTTATATTAACTATAGATTAATGTAATTAAATTATTACTCATGGTCATGGTTTCGATGAACATGCATGATTTATCTTATGAGTTGATGCTTAAGATGCGGCTATCGTCATTCCCCTCCTGAACAGTGACGTTTGTATTTATCGAAAGGAACTCTACCTTAATTTATAGCAATTAAATATGTCTATGATAATATGATTCATTTGACTTAAGTTGTTTGAGGACAAGTTCTCTCCCTCCCCATTTTTCATCCAACTTGCACTTTTGGCATCCCCAAAATGCATCCCCACACCCACTTGTTTTAGACGCCCAACCCGGGTTCTTGTCTTATTGTTCCCCCTTAAACTAAGCTTCATTATTTAATTTACTTGCTAAAAATTGTGACACCAGTTATCATTAAGAATATTGCAAAGGAAGCAACTTCGAGCTGGCTTATTAATCTAGAGTATAAATAAAGTGATTGTGATGTAGAACAAATGGCTGAGAAGATTGAAGGACAACTTGGAAGGCGCAAAACTGGTAAATATTAAGGGTAAAAGTGTAATACGGTTAGAAATACAGTTAGTAAGGTTGTTAGTATTTGATTAAAGTAGTTAGGATTTCTCTTATAAAAACAGTGTATGTAATCTTCATTTAGTCAGTCAATACAAAAGCATATTTCTCTCTCTAAACTCTCTCTCTCTCTCTCTCTCTCTCTCTCTCTCTCTCTCTCTCTCTATGCTCATCCTTCTGTGATCATCTTTCTTCTTGATTTTCCCTTCAATTCCCAAACATTGCAATGTAGTTAACATGGTATCAGAGTCACCAGGCTCACGCCATGGATTATGGTGGTTCCATTTTTATTAGATTTCATCTTCTAGTTTTATTTTCTCTTCAGATTTTCTTCAAAAATTCTATCAAGTTCTTCGGTGCTTCCGCGATCATCCTGTAACTTCTAGGTTGATTTTCAGTTCTTGAATTAGGGAATTTTTCATTTTTTTTCATCAAGTTTTTCAAATTTCAGTCGATCGAGTTTTGATAAAGAAACTTTTCTAGGAAAATGTCGAATTCCGGGAAAGGAAAAGCACCAGCTTCTGCTTTCTGGGCAAGTGTCTGATTTCGTTGAAGGAAAGTATGATTGTTATGTTCCTAAGTTGATTGATAACACTTAAGTTCAACAGGCAGAGCTTAAAGATATGGTGGTTGGGGGTCTTTCTTTGCTCGCTTCCTCTAACAAGAACGATGTGCTTCCTTCTGTCGTTGCCTTGACAGAACCCGATTGGCAGCCGAGTGAAAGCACTGCTGAGAATTTAGAGCCAGGAAAAAAAGATCAATAAGAAGGGCAAGGGGAAAGAAGTGGAAGATAACAGCTCCGAATTCTTGATCTCTCAGCTCTGATCTTCCAACATTCTAAACCCATTTGCAGAAAAACCCCATATTGTTCTTTCTCTGTTTCTTTGTTTCGAATGCCAAAAATACCCGTTTGCTTTCCTCTCGGGTTTTCTTGAATCTGATTCTTGGCGTGGAACGAGTCCTCAGAGAACAAGATGTTGAGAGGGTTCCAAAAGCCGAGAATCATCACCAAATGCAAATCAGATATAAAGATGACGAAGATGAGGCTCGAGGTGATAAAGAAGAAGAGGAACGTAGTGCAGAAGTGTTTGAAGAACAATATGGCTGATCTTTTGAGTAGTGGCCTTGAAATCAATGCTTATGGCAGAGATAATGTGCTTATTTTCATCGATATGTTGTTGAAACTTGAGACCATCAGGTCGACGAAGGGTTTGCCCGTTGAGGGTTTGCTGGACTTTGGATGGCCGAGAAGAGTTTGAGGAGCCATGGTTGCGAGCTCTGTGAAAAAAATTAAACAATCACCGATCGACCAAGTCACTGAGGTGAGTGTGTGGTGTTACGAATCACATCTGGTCATCAATTTATGGTGCGTTTTCTTCAGTGCCTTTGATATGTCTACGAATTTAATCTGTGCTCTGCTCTCTGTCTCAAAATTTTCATCTGAAGCTGTTTGTGATATTTAATTTCAAGATTCTTCATTTCAAGATCAATGTTTGTGATATTTGGGATATTTGGATTCAAGAATATTGGTCATTGCTGGATTGTGCAATTTGTATGGTGTCCAGTTCTTTCTCTGCTTCACTAATATGCTGTGGTTCTATTAGGTTTGATTTTTCTACAAATCTTGATATGTTTGGTGAAATGGGTATGAATTCTTGCTACTGATATCTTTGGATGTTCATTATCGAATTACTTAGGAAGTTTTGCAATATCCAATTCTTGTCTCTCTCTTTCATTGATTTTTTTGTAATTCTTTTGAGGAGTTTGTGCAGTAATTTTTCCTTATTACAGCCTCTAATGTCGAGTTTAACCAGCTCAGTTGTTAGCATGAATCTACAGTAAGTCTGGTTATATGATGAAGTTTGAAGAAGCTCTAAACGGTAAATCCTATGAATGGTAATTACGTGATGTCCACGAAGGATAATCCAACATAGATATTGATTTTCTGTTGTTGAAATTGTGAAGCCGATGCCATTGTTCAAAGAAGTTGTTTTTGGTAAAATCCACAAATGGCGATCCCGTGGTGCTATAGGTAAGGTCGATGCCACATTATAGTTTGTTAATTTTCTATTTTTGTAAATATTAAAAGCCAAAGCCAAGTTGAATAAGATTGTTGACGGTAAATCCCACGAAGGGTAAACCCGTAAGAAGTTGTTATCCCAGCATGAGGGTGTGCTATGACTACCTCATAGAAGGCTGTCATTTGAGAAACTCTTATTAGAGGCAGATGAAGGGTGTCAATTACTATTATTGTTATTCTTCCTACATGGTGATGAGTCCCACAACCATAAAAGAAGATGACAAGTCTCCACAAAAGCTTAGTGGAGGTCATGAGTGCAACCCCATAGTTATAGATTCAGATGAACATTTCAGTGCAGAGTCGGATAATGATTCTAAAAAGCATATCATTATAGAATCAAATCATTTTCCTCCAAATGTACCTGATTACACGGAGAATCTGAATACTGCAGATACTCCAGTAAACGACTCCATTAAACAAGGGAGCACAATTATGTGCTAGTGGAGACGTCTGGAACGCAGTTAATGTGCCACATTCTTACCATGATTCAAGGAATGATGCTCAAAAGTGCATAGAAATGATGAATGGGAGATGGTTTGGATGTAGCAAATACATGCAAGTGAGGATGATGGTTTAATTGACCATGCTTCTATCCGGAATCTGGATGAGGATGTTGCATGATCAAGGTAGTTTAGCGCCGAACTTGAAGCTGAATGAGTTTTATATAAATGCCCAATAGTTATGTTAGTCATTGCAAAATTTGATTGATGTTGACACTGATGAAGCTGTTGTGACATGGAATGAATCTGAGGTGGATGAATTCAATCATCTAGAAGGATTGCAAGATTGCAGTTGGTTCAAGTCTGTTCTGTTTTTTTGGGTTTCATAGTAGTGATTGCAGATGTTCTTTCAATCATAAACTGGGTTTCCCTAGTTGAGATTGAGGGGGAGTATTAAGGGTACAAGTGTAATACGGTTAGAAATACAGTTAGTAAGGTTGTTAGTATTTGATTAAAGTAGTTAGGATTTCTCTTATAAAAACAATGTGTTTAATCTTCATTTAGTCAGTTAATACAAAAGCCTATTTCTCTCTCTAAACTCTCTCTCTCTCTCTCTCTCTCTCTCTCTCTCTCTCTCTCTCTAAGATCTTTGTGCTCACCCTTCTGTGATCATCTTTCTTCTTGATTTTCCCTTCAGTTCTCAAACATTGCAATGTAGTTAACAGTAAAAAAGTCGAAGGGCTGCATGTTTAGGTGTCAGCTTCAGAATTAGACGTATAATACATCGTTTCGAAGAGAATGACACAAGGAACAATACTTACCAGTGTTGCATAGAGACAATTTTGACCAGATTACTTCGTTAACAATCCCATTTAGCATTTAAATTTTTATGATACTTTTAATACTTTGTTAACCGTTTATTTTATTTGCTATTTGAACTTTAACTCTTTCTAGGGTTTGGTTTTATGTTTTGGACGTACAAATACACTTTATAGGTGTTGGAATTGTGATCTTTCAACTATTATTTAATATAAGCATGAGTGTTCTCTCTATCTTTCTAGTGGACTCTAGGGCTTGAAAGGGGATTCTAGCATTGTGATTTTATTTGATTTTCCTTGTCATATATCTCGATGCATCGATCATATCGGTTTCCCTCGTGTGCCATTAACTTCAAGGCTAGCTAGCAACTAATAATCAATTAATTGAAGGAACTGTTGAGGTTCCACTCTAAAATTAATTGACAACGACTAGAGTGTCTAAACTCTTTATAAGCAGTTGTGAGGTTTCGTAATTTCTGATGTGGGACAATGTTTTCACATCCTTACCTCCTCAAGTGTGACAATTTAATTGGGTGTCATGAAGGTGTGGTCGTTGAGCTTCACATGTAAATTAATTTGCTTAAAGAAAGTTAAAATTTTACCCTAAAATCATTTGGCAATATAAAAGGGTGTGTAATTGCTTAGCATCACTAACAAAGAACCCTTAATTTTCTGATGCAACATTTTTCTTCATAGCCTCAAGTTAATTTGGTGACCGCATTTCTTTTTTAATTAGCTTATAATTTTTATTTTCTTTATTTCTTATGCTATACAACTAGTAAGAGATAAAAAAAAAAACAAGAAAATTATGAAACGAAAACTTTAAAAGAAAATTAAGTAATTGAATTGTATTTATTTTAGTTTTCGTTTCATTTTCGCTTGCTATTCCATATACATATTTCTTCCACAGCTTCTCCTACCATTAGGTGTACATGTGTTTCGTTTGCATCTATAAAGTAATAATAATGAAAATTGAAACGAAAGGGTGGTGACCATGCCCTTGAATTAATACATTCATTACTTAGAACAGTTATATATAATAGATTTATATATAATAGATTCACGAGTAATGTTAAATAGACTAACTCTTTAGATCACATTTGTAAATCATATGACTAAAAGGAAATAAAGACGTTAATCCAATCATCATAATCATGTCACATGATTTACAAAATATAGTTTAAATATATTATCTCCCTAACAATGCTCTAGATTCACTATTTAGAAGAGTTCGTACTCTTCTCAAGGTAAATAAATACTAAACACAAATTCACTGTATATCATTTTAAATCATTTCACTAATTTTTTAATGTTAAAAACGTAAAAATCATGTCTTAGTTTTTTCACACAAATGGTAGAAAATTTCATTGATTAGAACAAACGCATACAACGAACATATCAACGAGATATCAGATGTGTACATTTCTCTAGTAACCAATCTCTTGATCTGAAAATAAATTCGCACTCAATGAAGACCCCTACATAGCTACCACAATAAAACAAGAACCATAAGTCATGTACAATACTGGTGTAGATCCAAAACAAAGACGACAAACATAATAAACCTTGCACTAAGGCCACAACAGTCATCACGAGAAGGAGGCCACAAATATTATAAAATGCCGTAGTATTCGCAAAAATTCGTAGAGTATGTAAGATATAAATTATCATGCTGTGGCATGTTTGACAAAATGTTGTAACTTAAAAGTAGCATGAATTCTATGCAATTTTATCAAATGTTTATCATGTGATGGCTTCCCTAGCTTCTATTTGAAGATAATAAAAAACTATGACAATATCTGGATTTGATGTATTTGTTTTTCATTTTCTCATTGTGAAATATTTTGTGGTAATCCCTTGGTGACCCTTCTGGCAGCCAATATAATAAACAGATTGCTCTTATCGATATTTTGCTCCTCATATGCATATAGGAAAAAGAAAAAAAGAGTATATAGTATATAAAAGCATGAGCGCCCTAATAATATGTACGTACGGAACGTTCTCGCTTATGAGAGTTATATATGATAACATTATTTTCTTTGAGAAGTACATATTGTCTCCAGTGAAATCTTTGTTGGATATTATATTATCGGTACATTTCAAAAATCATCATTGAGAATTTGAAAAACTAATCTAATTTTAAATGTTTATATATATTGACATGATAATGGGTGGATGAAGGCTGAAATGTCTTTATGAGTCTTACAACCCCAAAAGGCTTGATTCAGTGGCAAAGCTACAGAGGAGCAAGGAGGGACACCTACCCATCCACTCTTCAGAAATCGCCATTGAGAGTGATGATACCACCCCTCTGATCATCTGAACCTACTAGAATCTGGGATGGTTTTGGTTATGATCATGCGCTGCGGCCCTGCTACTGGTTTGGTTATGGTTTTACGGAATATGAGTTTTAATTTTTTCTTAAAATACCCAGGTCAAACGACGTCGGTTGGACATGGGATTTGTACAAAAAAAACAAAAAAAATAAAACAGTCCGGTTTGTGGGAGAGTGTGGATTTGGATCCCATTCGGATCCAAGTTGTAGGGATCTTAGGGATCCTCACATCTAGCCGTTCATCGTACATCATGTGGTCAAAAATCATTTTGAATTTATTTATTTAAAATTAAACACAAATAATATCTAACGAAAATTGACCGCACAATGTACAATGAACGGTTATGATGTGAGGATCCCTAGAATCCCCACAAAGAGGATCCAGAGAGGATCCTCACGATTTGTGTTTTGAATGAGGATAATTGTAATATTCTAAAAATTTAAAAATATGAATATGTGGAGAAAATCGAAAATAAATCGATTTATGGTTATGAAAATAGAATTTAAAATTTTAAAGTTTTGTTTCCGGACATTATTATAAATGACGTTGTAAAATTTATCGATGAGTTGAAATGACGAAAATACTCTTAGGTGGATAAACGTAATTTTACGAGGACATATTTTATCCTTATATGTTTTGTCATGTTTCTTGACATATCTAGATAGAGTTCGATCCTACAAGCGCGTAGACGAAAACCGTTTGTGAAACGGAGTTATAACGAATGAGTTATTAAAACGATTAAAGTTGAGGGTAAAATGGTCTTTTGACCATAATTTTAGAATGCTCCAGATTTCTAGAGCAATTGTGGGGTTGCCAAGTGAAAATCAGGGAGAGGGGAAAGAGCAGGGGACGAATCAGAAGGAGGAACCGGGAAGGAAAGGAGAAAAAAGAGAGAATAAGGGGGAAATTGGGTCTTCCCTCGACCCGCAACCCGACCCGATACAAGGACCTGGTAGTTTGAGCAACATTACAAAATTTCGTTGCATTTTCAACGAGTTAAGCAAACCCACCACTCCCAATCATCCTCTCGACCCTCCCTTTACAAATTCCACCCCAAATTTCATACATTATGACCTTGGATTCACGGAAAAAAACACCAGTGGTGCAATGGTAACCCAGCGGTGGTTCACTGTTTTTTGCAACCCTCCCCATCGATACTCACCATCAAAATACCTTTCTTGAGCTCAGGAACAATGCTCAACCATTGGTTGGAGCGTCGGATTCGATTTGAGGACGAATCAAGGAACACTATTTTTTAGGGTTCTAGTGGGTTCGTGGTGAATTGAGGGTTTTCTAGGTCAAATTGGCCTTGGTCACATGTATGAAATTTGGTAATTTTTTAAATTAGTTGAATTTTTCGGCGAGTCGAGACCGTCGACTGTCACCTGCGGCGGCACATGCCCAGTGGGCCGCCGATGCTATTTTACGCTAAATTGGTATCTTAATCTCATATTTGACGGCCGTAGTATGTGATTTGATTATTGTGAACCTAGTTTCATTAAGGTGCGTTACTTGATTATTATTTGAATGGACGATCCAACCATTGGATCGTCACCAAATTCTAATGCATTATAGAACATAATATTTAAGGATATTAGGAACTAAAGATTGGGAATCTGATGTACGGATCTTCCCGAATTGGATTTGTAAGTTCGTAAAATAAAACGCGGATCACCAAATTTTGATTGGCAGAGATTCGATTATCTGATCTAGGTGAGGTTTTGGTATGATGTTCTATGAGCATAATGAGAACCTTAGAAATCTAGGTGAGTTTTGGTATGATGTTCTATGAGCATAATGAGAACCTTAGAAAGTTAAGGATTTGAAATCCGATGTGCAAATCTTCCAGATTGATTTACGTACGGTTGTGGACCCTACCGTTGATCGAGACTTGACTTTTGATCAACATGTCTCAAAACATTCTAAATATTAAAATTAATATTACAAGAGACTAAGTGAAGTCTAGTTGGCCTACATTGGTTAGAGAGTGACTTGAATATTTTCAGAAATTGATAAAAGGAATGAATGGTTGAACTACGAAGGGTTTGATCCTTTTCAAGGGTACATAGGCAGTCTAACCGGGGTTAGATGCAGCCCTAAATAATCGAGAATTAATCTTTTGTTGAGAAGTTGTTTTAATAGAAGAAATTTGGGAATTTAATTGATAATTTGTTAGATGCAGCCCTAAATAATCAAGAATTAATCTTTTGTTGAGAAGTTGTTTTAATAGAAGAAATTTGGGGATTTAATTGATAATTTAATCTTAAGTTTTGATAATTAAAATATGGATATAGTTTTGTAAGGAATTAAGGAATTGAATAAGAGTTTAAATTGGGCCTATCATTGGAATTATTTCCCGAATATATGTATTTCGGGACGGGGCGTTACAAATGGTATTAGAGCGAATGATCCTACTTTGCAATATGCAATATTCTCGAGTTCTTGTTGGTGTGAATATGCATTGTGGTTGCATAATATCATAAGTTTTGTGAATAAAGTGGCATTCATGTGATGTGTGTGTGTGTGTGTGTGTGTGTGTGTGTGTGTGTGTGTGTGTGTGTGTGTGATACATATATGATTTGCATTGTGTGTGGTGCAATTTTCATGGTAATTATGAAGTTCTGTTAGTGGGAATTATGATTTGCATTGATATTGTATTATTTCCTAAGTTCTTTGAATAATGAGGAAGTTATGTGGAATATATATCATCATAAAATGAAGTGAATTGGGTTTATTTGAATGTGATGGAATTTATTTGAATATGAGCGTCTAATTCAAGTCTCAGATTAATCTTGAATTGGATTGATAGTATGTTATGCATTATGGAAAATTTAGATATTAGATGATTGTGAAATTGTGGCAAGTAGTTGGAAGGGCTGTATTATACCTGTGCAATTGGGGAATGTTGGATTAGGCAGAAAAGACACGTGGATGTGAATTGGGCGAAAAGGCCTGTGGATGTCGATTTGGGCATGATAGCCCGTGGAATGGGAGGAATGTTTGGTTGGGCAAAAAAAAAAGCCAGTGGATGTTGATTTGGGCAAAAAGGCTCGAGGATGTGTGATTGGGCAAAGTGGCCCCGTGAATGATAAATTGGGCGAAATGACCCGTGAAATGTGAAGGAATGGATGCGTGGGCACAAAGACCCAATGTTTTCGGATACAGCTCTATGTGTGGGCTGTGAGAATAAATTATTGAAGTAAAAAAAAAAAGGTGTGATGTGTATTGGCCAGGTATATTACAGTCTTTTTCAGTCTATCAGTCACTGATTGGGATAAAGGAAAAGAAAAGAAATATATATATATATATATATATATATATATATATATATGTGTGTGTGTGTGTGTGTGTGTGTGTGTGTGTGTGTGAATGATGAAATCATTGTTTTGTCGATGATAATTATGGCTAGAAAATTTTAAAATCTTATGGTAAATGGTAATTATGGTTGAAAATTTTAATATTTATGAAAGTCATGATGGTTTATTGAAGGAGAATGAAACTATAAAACCAAAGTTATGGTTTGTCCATTATAATTGGAATGGTGAAAGGACCATGATGCTTTTTTTTTTCCATTTAATATTGGCGGACATGAATAAAATTTTGGAATGAGATTTTTAGTTCGTTTAATATAAACGTTTTCCCAGTTGAGTTTTTACGTCTAATGAAAAGAATTGATGGGAAAAGTTTATAATTACAAATTTGATTGATTTGGTTGCTACAGTTATGAGTTGTCATTGTTGAATAGGTTATTGTGAACCAAACTGATGATGAGCACGTATTCTCGTTGCTTTGTGATTAATAAGGTTTAATTTCATTGACTGTTAGAGTCATGATATATATAAATTTATCTACTTTGGTTGATGAAATGTGAATGGTACTTTGGAAGTGCGAATCACTCATTTATTCAATTTGTGGCTGCACTTTGAAGAAATTTAAAAGAGAAACAATTGAAAGAAAGATTGGAAAAAGATAAGGTTTTTAAATTTACCATGGGTAATCTAGTTTAATTGTGGAAATGAATGAAATCATAGAATGAATTTTGATTTCGTTCAATGTTACAGTATTGCGGATTTGGTTTTAAATTTATTTCCATTACCTAGTGAGTGTGATATTTATTTAGCCATTGATGATTATGGCTTGCATTTCTGATATCTCTTTGGCTGATGATGGTTATGGCTGAAATGTATGATATTTATTTTGCTAATGATGAATATGGCAAAAAATTTCGGAGGTTGGGTAATGCCTGTGATTGTGGTTAGAAATTTTCAGAAAGGATCGTGGTTACAACAATGTATAACCAATAATGGTAAATAGTTTACCAATGATTATGATTATTGCGTTAGTATCTATCTAACCAATGGTAGATGTGGATTTTTAGTTTGCCAATGGGTATGGCTAGAATCTCTTATATTTATTCTGCCAATGAATGTGGCTGGGAATATGAGAATGTGAATGAAAATCACGGTTATTATTCGTTAGTTGCTTATTTTTGGAGCCTAAATAAAATCGTAGACTAAGATTACGATTTTATTCACTGGTAAAGAAATCATGGGAATAGTTCTAATTCCTTTTCGTAACTTGATGGTTGAAATCTCAGGGACAAGATTTATTTTAAAGGGGGGTGAATGTGATACCTTGAAATTTAAACATATGAATATGTGGAGAAAATAAAAAATAAATCGATTTATGGTTATGAAAATAGAATTGGAAAGTTTAAAGTTTTGTTTCTAGACATTACTATAAATGATGTTGTAAAATTTATCGATGAGTGGGAATGACGAAAGTGCTCATGTGCGGATAAACGTAATTTTATAAGGACATATTTTATCCTTATATGTTTTGTCATGTTTCTTGACATGTCTGGTTAGAATTTGATCCTACAAGCGGGTACGTGAAAACCATTTATGAAACAAAGTTATAACGAATGAGTTATTAACGATTGAAGATGAGGGTAAAATGGTCTTTTGACCATAATTTTAGAAGGCTCCATGTTTCTGGAGCAATTGGGGGGTTGCCACGTGAAAAGCAAGGATATGGGAAAAGAATGGGGGACGAATCAAAAGGGGGAACCGGGAGGGAAAAGAGAAAAAGAGAGAAGGAGGAGGAAACTGGGTTTTCCCTCAACCCGCGACCCGACCCAATACAAGGACTCGGTAATTTGAGCAACTTTCCGACGAATTGGGCAAACCCACCACTCCCAATCATCCTCTCGACCCTCCCTCTACAAATTCCACCTCAAGTTTCATACATTATGACCTTGGATTCACACAAAAACACATGTGGGTGCGGTGCTAACCCGGCGGTGATTCGCTGTTTTCTGCAACCCTCCCTATCAATACTCACCATCAAAATAGAACGTAATATTTAAGGATATTAGAAACTGAAAGATCGGGAATTTGACGTACGAATCTTTCCGAATTGGATTTGTAAGTTCGTAAAATAAAACGTGGACCGTCATTGGAAATTTTGATTGGCAGAGATCCAACCGTCAGATCTAAGTGAGGTTTTAATGTGATGTTCTATTAGCATAATGAGAACATTAAGAAGTTAAGGATTTGAAAACCGATTTGTGGAATCGATTTACGTAGGGATGTAGACACTACCGTTGATCGAGACTTGACTTTTGGTCAACATGTCTCAAAACATTCTAAATACTAAAATTAATACTCCAGGAGACTAAGTGAAGTCTAGTGGGCCTACATTGGTTAGAGAATGACTTGAATATTTTTGGAAATAGATAAAAAGAATGAATGGTGAACTATGAAGGGCTTGATCTCACTCAAGGGTACGTAGGCAATTTAACAGTGGTTAGATGCAACCCTAAATAATCGAGAATTAATCTTTTGTTGAGAAGTTGTTTTAATAGAAGAAATTTGGGGATTTAATTGATAATTTAATTGTAAGTTTTGATAATTAAAATATGGATATAGTTTTGTAAGGAATTAAGGAATTGAAGTAAAGAATCATGATCAATGGTAGTAAATTAAACAAGAGTTTAAATTGGGCCTATCATCAAAATTATTTCTCGAAAATAAGTATTTCGGGACGGGGCGTTATAATAATCAATTTTTTCTTTTGACCTCATGTCACATCCCGGCCCGGGGTCCAAAGCGGACAATATTGTGTTACAGCGGAGGTCGGGCCTGGGAAGTGGTCGACCCCGGGCTGAGATGTGACAATTTGGTATCAGAGCCAAACCTTGGCCGTGGTGTGCCGACGAGGATGTCGGGCCCCTAAGGGGGGTGGATTGTTAGATCTCACTTCGCCCAGAAAAGTGATCCTTGTATGTATATTCCCATCTCTACCTAACACGAGGCTTTTTGGGAGCTCACTGACTTCGGAGTTCTTTGGAACTTTGAAGTTAAGCGAGTAGCGTGCGAGAGCATTCCCATGATGGGTGACCCACTGGGAAGTTCTCGTGTGAGTTCCCAGAAACAAAACCGTGAGGGCGTGCTCGGGGCCCAAAGCGGACAATATCGTGCGACGGCAGAGGTCGGGCTTGGGAAGTGCTCGACCCCGGGTCGGGATGTGACACCTCATCTAAAAATAAAACTATAAGAAAATAAATATAAAAAATTAACGTAAAATCAAATAAAATTTTACAAGACATCATTTTTATTTAAACTAGGAGAAAATATGAAATTTTATGTTTCTTTTTAAAATTTTATATGCTAAGTGGTAGAGGTTTTCGATGAAAATTGACTGTCCTATAAAATATGGGTGGAAGACTTAGGGGTTGGAGAAGGAATCTTGTCAAAATCAATTGTAACTCCTAAGGATAGGAATTAATATTGTAACTTGATATGATTGTACCTATATAGGATGAGATTCTTACTTGTACATTAAGCATATACGTTGTATAAATATTAACTTTTGTGTTATGAATCATTTGGAATATATTTTCTATATTAGGGGTTAGAGTGTCAATTGAAAGTGAAATTCTGGTGAAATGTTTTTGGTGAAGAAATTCAGTGGAAGCTAACAATGCATTACAATATGGTTGTGGTGTCATGCCTAAAGATACATAATTAAAGACTAATCATTGTGATTTTCACATGGGTACTATACCATGTTTGATCTTCAAGACCTCGGACTTATGGTGACCTCGAATTTTTTACGTAGGTACTATACCGCTTTTTGATGACATGAAACTTTGCCGATAATAATTGGAACTTGTTTGTATTGATAGGTTATGAGCAATATTAATATTGTATACTATTTTAAAGGATTTGGTTGTCTACAGTACTTTTAAAAAAAAACCTTTTATGCTTTTAAATTTCGCCCCTCCTTCCAACAATTCCGAGCTTCATCACTAGATGGACTGCAATAACTTTGTCACCAACTGATCCCATTTTTCAAGTAAAAAAAAACTTAATATGTATATATAGATGTGTATGGTGCATGATAACACATGGTTAAGTCTCTAAATTAAGCGATGAATCACTACTTGCATATATACGGTTTTTGTTGAAAGCATCTAATACTGAACACATATGCGGAAGAGTGAAGACTAGACATCACACTAGAGCTAGGTAAGGATAATTGAAGATGGCCGTGTAGGATGGAAAACTTTTTAGGTGTTTACGAGTATTGGTCGCTAAATATACACTTGAGATTGTATGTTCCATCTTTTTCGTTCGAATATTTTAATTTTGTATAAGAAAAAAAAATCTAATGCATGAGAGAATTAAAACAAAATGGCGTAGATAGGGGAAAATCACCAGGAATATCTGGTGATAGCTGTGTTGTTATTTGGCATTCTTGGGCTCTTTTTTTTTGTCTTAATAAAACTTAATTAGTGATTATACTTAAGAAAAACTTACCAATGCTCATTTGCTTGATTTGGACTTATTTTTAAAATAAGGAAAACTAATGAAAATGACTTTAAAACTTTGAGTTTTAAAGATAAGGACAAAATAAAGGGTAAAGTGAATAGTACTATGATTGACTTTTTAGTGTAAAAATGTGGTTTTTTGTTAAAGTAAACAGTACCGAAAGCTTTTCGTTAAAGTTTCTTTAAAATTTTGCCAATTTGCAATGGTCTGGTTTTCTACTATTTGTAGCTAGTTAATTGGGTTTAGGCACTTGACCATCTGTTTACAGTTTTCATAAACAAGTGGCTAGTTTGATATGTAGCCAACTTGGCTGGTAACCTAGCTGTAGCACGACGTATTAGTGTCAAATCAAACTATGGGCTAAGGAATAATTGGAACTTAATTAGGCGTAAGGAATAATTATCATAGGCTGATTATTTAAGCTGCTATTAATTGTATATATATATGACTGGAAAGTTAATTTGTGTTTCTAATATACCTACCTACATGTCTATCGTTTTTAATTGCTACCTGCAGGTCAGGAAAGGATAGTTCTTCCTTCAACCTTTCCTATATTTTGAAAGAGGAATGTTAACGAGACTTTTTAAAAATGGGACTCTTCAGATACTTTCTTTCGTCTTATGTTTTTGGCACAATATATTATAATATTCACATGAGAACTAACGTTAAACTATAAAGTCATGTATAGTTTAAAAAAATATTCTTAGCATTTCTCATTTTCAAAATAAGATGCTAAAACGAGGTGGGGTTTACGCATATGAGTCCTTCGAGGGAAAGGCTTTCCAAGAATAGGTGGGACATATACGTATACATTGTTCTATACATTCAGGGTAAATATCTTATTATAGATACATATGTTATGTTATGTTATGTTATGGTATTAGACTAGTCAGGGGCAGATTCACCTTGGCGTATGGTGGGTTACCTGACCCTCCCAAGCTTAAAAATCCTCCCGTTGAAGAGTTGGGTGTAGCTCTTTAAAAATGTTCTTAAAAGTTGTCTTCCAACTGATCAACGAATTGTCTTTATGGGCACTGTTCATGGTAGTTGCTAGCCTCATGTCTTTGTATGCATTTTTATGGACATTTGTCGATAGCCTCATTCGACATATGTTGGCGTCTGTCGGCATACTCTCTCAAAAGCTGTTGACATCAGTCGACATGCTCACTTAAAAAATGTTGACATCTGTCGATGGGCGTACAATATGACTTCGCAAATGACCTCAGACTTACTACAACTAGATGAAATGCCAATTTACATGCTCAACTCTCCAAACAAATTTGCAAGCTACGTGTGCTCTTAATGAACCCCTCCCCCCTCCCACGGGCTCCCGCGCCCGAAATAACATTTTTCTGCATTCGCCACTAATTGTGGACTTACAAATTCGTAATGTTCTAAATTTCTAATACATGCATATTTATTAATAGGGAAATATGTACAAAAGGTTCGCGAATTATTTAGTTTTGGGCAATTGCAACACCCTTGAAAAGAGATGGGCAGCGGATTGCAACACAATATAAAGTTTGGGTGGTTAATTTAAAATAAAAATTAGGTTATGTGGTAGATCAAAATTGGAAAAGTTCAAGTGTCGTTTGTGCAATTTTTCCTTATTTAAAATATACCCCAAACGATAAATGTGTTGGCTATCAATCCCATAACACGTCATGTGATGTTGTCGTCACACACCAAAAATTCTTGTCAATCTAAAGGGATAGTTCGAAAACATACCACAATCATACTGTTTGGAATATTTATAAAATTGCAACATATGATCGGTCTGGTTAGCTAAAATCTGATAAAGAAATAAAGGCCACACCCCAACCCTTAAAGTAGGTTATTTTCAACATATTAGAAATGAATCGAAAAGGAAACAAAAGAAGTAAATAAAATAGGTAACAAAAAGTTTATATATAGCTAGGCATCGCACATAGTCCCAGCCATAAAATGAATTTGTGTTCTCCCCAGTGCACCAGCTAGCTAGCCAGCCTGCATGCATATCAATGTAAATGAACCAATATTGTGCAGAGGGATGGGGGACTAGACTATGATGTCTCACTTGTTGAAGTTACGGGTAGAGCCCCTAACCCTAAGCACCCATTGATAAAGATCAATACCTATCCTTTTATAGGGTTTGATCTCATGCCTCCCGTTAAGCCTTACCTGTACTTAGTTATACCTTTATCAAAATTTTCCCTCTCTTCTCCTCTCCTCTCCTTTTCCCTTTCTCTTCACCCCACTCTAGACCTAGGGTTAGGGTTTATAGGGTTGTGGGACTTGGGATCATATTAGGTTGGGTCAGTACTACTGTTATCTTCTTATCCATCGGGTCATGATTTTTGTTAAGAGCATACAGAAAAAAGGAAATCAAATTACATGTTACTTATAAAGAATGTGAATTGAAATTATTTTGATTCATTACCAAAAATTATTATTTGTCCGACAAAACTTTATTCGGCTTGGCGGAATCCTTTCCTTTGAAAAGTGTGTGTGTGTGTGTTTTTTTTTTTTGTAGTGATTCTTGAGTTCCTTTCTGTTGACTTCAATAGAATACATAAATTGTTTCACTTCTTAACTTTTAAACATGTTTATTAATATATATGAAATTAAAAAAAAATTAAAAAAAAAAGTGTTAGTTTCCCTTTGAAATATGTAATCAAATACTTAAAAATCATAAATTAGACCGAAATATAGTTAATTCGTTTCCCTTCGTCACTTTCCCAATTTCTAAGATGTGGTTCCTTCCCATTGATGACACAAAATATTATTATTAGCACGACTTTAATAATCCTTCATGTTCAAACAGTGACGTGACTATATGTATCATATGCGTGCATATGAGATACTCTTGCAAGGTTTCTCCTTTCAAGGATATAAGTCATTACAAGGTTTCTTTTTTCATCAATGTGGGACTTTTTACATTCATATCCTTACACGCCTCCTCACGTGCGAAGAACTTTCAAATCAATCACGTGAACAATAAGAGTTGAGTGACGTGGAACACTTGCAACCGTTAGGCTTTACACGTGTGCCAACCTTCTATGACAACATAAAGAAAGTTGATGTTCTACCATTAAACCAATTAGCAATATCGAGAGTAGCCCAACTTCTTATAAGCTTTTGAAAAGTTTTTTATTTCATCAGTGTGAGGCATTTTTACCTTACATCCTCTCATCTCTCTCGTCTTATCCTATCCTCACCGGACAATTAAGACCCTTTATTCTCATTCAGTATATATATTTGTATTAACTGTATGCATGCATGGACTGGTGAAAAGAAAATGCAATTATATAGCAACTGTGTAATTATCATGAGCTAGTAGTATTTGATGCATGTTGTTGTAGAGTGATAGATTTATAGGACCATGCCTCTCAGAAACTTGAATATTGGACCACCCAGTTAAGCAGGCCAAGCTCACTCTACCCTCCCGTTAGCAGCTATCATGTCTAACATGATGCATCTTCATCCTCTCTCTCTCTCTCTTACATGTCTTACATGCACGATTCATCTGCATCTTCATCTTAAAGGAAGTAGTAAAGTAATGTGCTATCAATTTTTTTGCATCTAAATACAGCTCGAAATTATTAAACAAACAGAAAGACCGAAATGTTTGATCGAGCAGCAATCCTAATTTACATTGCAGATACGGGATCTTCTTTTTTCTTTTTCTTTTTTGTGGGCCAAAACAGATTTGAAGTGATTTGTTAACCAACATATAAGCAGAAGTAGTAATCAAGCACGATATATACAAGTACTAATTTAGCTGCAAATAATTTTCTGAATGCTTAATTTGTGGGCTTAAGCCTTAAATAATGGATGAGATCGTGTTTAGGTTTTGACATCTCGGTGTAGTGTCAGGGTTTACGAAAAGGACAGTTGGGGATGCGTCGAAACAAAATATCAAACCCATTACAAGCCTAAAGCCCAAGTTTGGGATTGAATTACAAGCTTAAAGCCCAAGTTTTCTTTTGTCTCAAACTTCCACATGTGTCTATAAATTATTTTGATACAAGCATTATGGGAAGCGGAGATTTAAGATAAGTCATACAGTAAGCTGATAGAGTAAAACACTTGAAAATTTTCATCCTTAGCTTCAATCCTTCAATCTTTCTGAAGCTGGAGTGGGTAAAACAGTACTCATTATGGAATTGATCAACAACATTGCCAAAGCTCATGGGGGTGTATCTATTAGGAGAGTTAAACTTTAGATGGATGTCCCGCTTACAAGAGACAAGTATTACCTAGGGCTGGAAAAATATCACAAAAATCTCAATTCCGACCGAACCCGAACTAAAGTGATTTTAGATTATTACCTCAAAAATGAGGCTGCAAGGATTCAAACCCCTTATCTCCTTTTGGGAATCATGGAACTTCACCTCTATGCCAACTCTCGATTGTTGAAATTATAATACAGAAAATGTATTTATATGCTTAGTAACCATTAGTTACTTATACTTAACCACCGACCAACTCTCTCTTATCTCTCAAATGAATCTCTGCACATCTCTCTCTCTCACACTCAGACTCTTTCTAACCTCTCGGATCTCTCTACACTCTCATCTCCTCCTCTGCTATGTCAACATCCTTGGACTCAACACTCTCTCTAATCCCTCGAATCGTCTATGCACTCTCTGCTCTCATCCTCCTCCCTTTGTCACAAACTCAACACGTCGGCCGTTGAGTCATCGACCACTACACCATATTCCAAATACAAACTTCCACAGTTCCACCTCCAACGACCTCCAAATTGAAACTTCTCTAATCTGAAGGTGCCAAACTTCATGAAATTATTGCACCTTGATTTGGATTTGGATTTTGAAATTGAGGATTAGGGTTTGAACTTTCAATTTTGGGATTTAGAATTAAAATTAGGATTTTTGTTTTGAAAATCCCCTAATTTCAGTTAGTGCATGCTTGCTTGCTTTGTATTTTTCTGCTTTTGAATTTTGATCGATGGCTTCTTCGATCCTTGACTGTTTAATTTTTGATGGGTTGTCTGCAAATTTGGGATTTGGGGACTAGAAATTTGTTATTTGGGGATTGCATTCATTCGATCTTCCTAAATTAGGTTGATATCTTCTGACTACATCCATTCCCGATCCCGAACCGAAAATTCGAAACAATCCCGAAATTCGAGAATACCAAAATTCGAGTACAGTTTCGGGTTTTAGAATCGTATCCCGAAGAAAGTTGGTTTGGGCTTTGGGCTTTGGGTTTCGGTTCGGGATCCCAACCTGAACCACCCACCTAAGAGTCTAAGACCTACTACCCTCTCAGTTACAAGTGAAGACCAGTTGACTGTAGTATAATGACCCAATTGTGTCTATAATTAAAAAAATCTAAAAATTTGAGGTGTATTCAACTAGAATTTTGAGAAATTTTCTTTTTACAAATTAGGTGTATTTAGTCAGAATTTTTAGTGATTATCTGAAACTTTAGGTATATTCAATTAGGATTTTAAGGGAAAGTATAACTTTTCAGGTATATTCAATTAGAAATTGATTTTAAAGGATTTTAAAGATGGGGGAATTCAAGGGAATTTGTGAGATTTCGTAGTGTATTTTATGCACTCTCAAATCTTACCTCTCTCCTTGAAAATTTGAAGAAATTAACACAAAATATTATAAATTTATTAAACTCTGTCTTATCTCTCAAATGAATCTCTGCGCATCTCTCTGTCTTATTAAACTCTGTCTTATCTCACAAAATATTACATAAATTTTCTGCTTTTGAATTTTGATCGACGGCTTCTTCGATCCTTGAATGTTTGGTTTTTGATGAGTTGTTTGCAAATTTGGGATTTGGGGACTAGAAATATGTTATTTGGGGATTGCATTCATTCAATCTTCCTAAATTAGGTTGATATCTTCTGACTACATCCATTCCCGATCCCGAACCGAAAAACCGAAACAATTTCGGAATTCCCGAAATTTGAGAATACCAAAATTTGAGTACGGTTTCGGGTTTTAGAATCGTATCCCGAAGAAAGTTGGTTTGGGCTTCGGCCTTTGGGTTTCGGTTGGGGATCCCAACCTGAACCACTCACCTAAGAGTCTAAGACCTACTACCCTCTCAGTTACAAGTGAAGACCAGTTGACTGTAGTACTAATGACCCAATTGTGTCTGTAATTAAAAAAATCTAAAAATTTGAGGTGTATTCAACTAGAATTTTGAGAATTTTTTTTTTTTACAAATTAGGTGTATTTAGTCGGGATTTTTAGTGATTATCTGAAACTTTAGGTATATTCAATTAGGATTTTAAAGGAAAGTATAACATTTCAGGTGTATTCAATTAGAAATTGATTTTAAAAGATGGGGGAATTCAAGGGAATTTGTGAAATTTTGTAATGTATTTTATGCACACTCAAATCTTACCTCTCTCCTTGAAAATTGGAAGAAATTCACACAAAATATTACACAAATTTATTAAACTCTGTCAAAATTTATGAATTTATAAATCATTAAAATCTTTAAAGATCTCAATTGAATACACCCCGCCTAAGCTAAAAAGGAAAGAATTGATGCTCCCCCGGATCTTATAAAAGCATTTCAATCATGCTCTAGTTTATGTTAATTTTCCGCTAAAATGACATTTGGAACTCCTTGCAAAACTATTCCAACCATATTTTGTAGTTTACAGATTTATAATGATTAAAAGCCAATAAAAATAAGACGTATCAAAATGTGAGCATTCATCATAAAAATCATTTGTCAATAAAAGGGAGAATCCTACGACTAATTATTCAAGAATGCTTCTCTTGGATGCACTTGGATCCTCACCAATGACATGAATTGATAATAATACAACATTATATCATCTTGCTTTTTAAGTTGTCCCAACAGCGAAATAGACTTTCGATGATTTGCTCTAGTGGTAAATTGTACTGTCAGTTTTCGTCAAATATTATTTGTGTTCAATTGTAAATAAAAAAAATTTGTACGATGTACGACGAATGGACACTATTAATGGATTTCCGTGATCCTCACAAAGAGAATCCTGATTCTCTTCAACCTACTATGGTTAAAGTATGTCTCTTCAATCGAATGAGGATCCTCTCCGAATCCTCTTTGTGAGGATTCAGAGTATCCTTTAATCGTATCCGTTCATCGTAAATTGTACTGTCAGTTTTCGTCAGCTATTTAAATTTTTTTTACTGCACGATGTACAATGAATGAATATTATTAATAGATTTTCGTGATCCTCACAAAGAGAATCCTCGTTCTATTCAACCTAATATGTTCCGAATTCAAACTTTCTCCCTCTTATCAATAAAGACTTCGGGTTTCGACCCACTAAATGAAAACTTAACAATGGAGCTTAGAGGGCTTAAATAAACATTCAAACCCAATAGGGCTGAAGGTAGAAAGGTTAGGCCTTTTTTTTGGAGAACTAAAGATTAGGCCTTGAACCAGATGCAATCAGATTTCCGAGAAGCATATTTTGGGCCCAAACTCCAAAAGAAGTGGCGTCACTACCCTATTCACTGCCTCACAAAATCTGTCGAAACAGAGGCAAATAGAAATAGCACCGAATAGGGGGGTTGGGTTGTGTAGGGTTTTAGAAGAGAGGATTTATACAGAGTTGCCTGTCTCTGTGGGTTGCGGAGGCGAGAGGAGAACAATCAGTCAGATATGGACTCATTTTCAACACCGTCAGGCGGCTCTTCAGGCCAATTCAACCCTGACGCCTTCAAGGACCAGCTTAAGAACCAGCTTGCTCAGGCTTATGCCGAGGAGTTCCTCGAGGTACTTCTCTCTCTATTTCTTCGATTTATGGGGGGTTTTAAGTTTAAATCATTATGTTTTGTATTGGGTTTATTTGTAAAGATTTAATCTTTGAGTTGAGGTACAAATTAATTGATTATGCTGTTCACTTGTTTTGTGATTGTTTTAGAATGCTTACCTTCTTTTGTTTGATGTGTAATTGATTGGGGTACGCAATTCGCAATATCAGTTTAAAACTGCAAATGTTGAGGCATTAAGGTATAAAGTGTTGTTCTTTCGATGCTAGTTGTTCGCGGTGGATCTCTGTTTAGGACTTGCAGTTGAATGGCTGCCCTTCTTTTTGTTTGTTGGTTTGATGATCTGAGTACGCGAATGCATATTCATGTTTGTTGCTTTTATGAGTGAACTTGTGAATCTTTATTGGAACTTTTGGAGATATTAAGGATTAAAAATTGTGTTCCTTTAATCCTTTGCTGCCGCCTGGATTTGTTGTAATTGAAGTAAAAGTATTTTGATGAATGAAATAGAAACCCGTCGTATCTTTTCTTCGGATTCCTATGTGTTGGAAGTTTGATTGTTTCCAATTTTATTTTTACATGGAAAAGGGACTCTTTTGCTAGAACAGAAGTCGTTGTTCAATGGATTGAAACACAATGGCATTGCTGGCTTATCCTTTTGACTTTCTTGGGGGTGAGGTTGTCTGGCTATTTGTTTGATGTGTGGTATAGGGGCACCCTATGTTTGAACGAGGGACTATAAAGTTCCTCGGAACTTAATCTAAATTTGTTAGGAATGCATTAAAAAAAATTGTTAATGACTATGCAATACGCTGTATAACTTTCAAAGTTCCATTGAAAGTCCTTTGTTTAGTTTCTTTGTAGTGTTTTAGTAGTAGCATTGTAGTGCTTGATTAGTTCATCGGTAGTCCTCTTGTAGTGCTTTTTAACAATTGATTCTAAAGTTCCTTGGTATTTTGAAATCCCCTTATCCAAACATTGCTTGGTTATTGTTTGGCTACTCAAGAATGAGTAGGAACTCCTACTCAAAACTCTTCGTGTTCGAATTACAGAGCTTTGTGCTTGTGATTGGAAACGTTCACATTATGAATCACTTTGTACAAATTATCTTTGCAAAAAAATGAATTAAAACTAAGGTCGTTTAGTCAATATATTGTAGCAAATACATAAGATGGTTTGTAATGCTTTTACCAATTATGTTCATCTGTTTTTATACAATTCGATGATTAAACGACCTTATTTTTAATTGATTTTTTTTGTTTGTGATCTATATAGAGTGATTTATAATATGAATGGTTCCGATCATAGACACGAAGTTCATGAATCGGCAATGACAATTTTGATTAGGAACTCCTACTCCTCCTTTAAGTATCCAAGTATTGTTCAATAGCAAATGCTGCTCATCGTGCCTATAATTCTTTTCCCCTCTGATTTTCCTTGTGTTTTCCAAGCCTAGGCTATGAGCTAATTAAGACAGACATATGCAGCGTACACGTATGCATATGTTCCTGAGGCGTCATATGATTAAATGAGTTACATATTCTTGGGAAGTAACCGTAGGAAAAGTTCCCTAATGTTGGACGTGAACTATGTATTTACTTTCAATCTCAGTTGTGGGCAAATCGCCCACCAAACTGCATGTGAATGTGCTCCTACATAGATAGCTTAGATGAATGTGATGGTCTGTGAGTGTTTCGTATATCTCCATGTGTATGCATATGCTTAGAGATGAGGACCTTTCAAGGTCTTAAAACATGGTCACGCCATCATATGTTTTCTGTACCAAATTTACAGGCGGTGTTATTTGTCACGGTATTGAATACCAAATAAACTTGTTCGTGTTCTTAGTGTTTTTCTATATGCTAGTACCTCTTTTCTTTCGCTGACTTTTCTTCTCCCAAATCGTTTTCCATTTTTCAGACTCTGAGGTCAAAATGCTTTGATAAGTGCATCACAAAACCAGGAACAAGCATCGGTGGGAGTGAGAGTAGCTGCATCTCTAGATGTATGGATCGCTACATTGAGGCCACTGGCATCATCAGTAAAGCTCTCTTTAGTGCATCCCATCAATGAGATTACGGGGTGTAAATTGCTTTCTTAACGCAGGTCGATGTTTCCAGAGAAAATTGCTCTCGCTTTGTGTTGTATCTCGAAGATAATATTTTCATTGGAACAGATGTTCGATTCACATTACCTGCGGATTTTTGTACTTGAATTTTAGCTATCGAGACTCTCTTCCTCCGTCCCACATCCTTTTTCCATATTGATTTAGATCTTTCTGCTCAGTTGGAAGTTCTGTTGATCGATCAATTTATGCTAAAACTATACAACTAATACATAAAGTAACGGATTACCAAACTCCGTGCATTCATTGGGTTTGGTGTTACCTAACGTTTCTTTTTTCTTTTACCTAATAATATCTGATCTTGTGGCTGAAAAGAAAACCTATGATTTTTTGCTTTAAAGTTGGCTCGAAAACTTTTGAATGTACTAATGCCCAACGAATCTGGCCTTTGCTGATTGATCCTCATTCCTCACAATTTGATGCTTATAAGCGATTGAACAAGAAAATATGTATAACGTGTATATCGTTGCAGTGACGTCATTCGTTAATAAAATAAAAATGAAATCAAATTTTGTCTTCCATATCGTTCCTCTTCGAACAATGGTTTACACCAAAATGATCACATCCTCTATTTTTCTGTTCTCATTTCTCTGTCTCTGTTTTACTTTTATTTTGGCTTATATCATGGAGATGGTAGGGAATGACGTTGATATTATGATGTCACTTTGAGTATCTCGCTGTCAGAGTTGATTGATTAGCATGTCGTAGTGATTAGATTCTGACTACAATAAAGTGTGGGCCACCCCAATTATTTTCATTTTTTCTTTTGAGTAGGAAAGCTTATTTATTTTCTTGTCGGTAATGTTTTGGAGACTAAAATTTTAAATTAAATAATGTATTTTTTATAAAAAAATAAACATATTAATTAATATTTAAGTAATAATTTAATCGTCAATGTCCACATCATTTCGTTTCCATTTTGTTTCTTCCTTGTGATGCACTAAAGGATGAGGATCCTCTCATGATCCTCTTTGTGAGGATCCTAGAAATACTCACATCATAATCATTCATCGTACATTGTGCGTTCAATTTTTGTTAGATACTATTTTAATTTAATTTTAATTAAAAAATTCAAATAATTTCTGACTGCACAATGTTCAATAAATTATTAGAATGTGAAGATTCTATAATCCTCACAATTTAGATCCGTATAGAATTCAAATCTCCCCAGTCACTTCACTGTCATCCGTCCGGCAATGGTGGTGCCAACACATTGATACGTGTTTCTTCTGCCAACTCATTTTTCTACTTTTTATTGTCATTTCTTCTGCCAACTCTGTACTACCGGCCCAATATTATTGATTTTGGGACATTCATTCGTTGAATTAATTGATTGATTCATTATATGAGGCGTTTTAAGTTCAAATTTCTTCACTTGCAAAATAAAATAATTACGTAATTAAATTGTTAACTTATTACAGTTTCACATATTATTACGCATTTTACAATTTGTGTGAAAAAAAATTAAGGCGAAAAATAAAACACGTCTCTAAAATTATGAATAGTCCGCTTTTATTCAACTTTTAGCCTTCTGTCACATTCCGGCTCGGGGCGGATCACTTCCCGGGCCCGCTCCACCACCGTAGTACGATATTGTCCGCTTTGGGCCCCGACCACACTTTCACGGTTTTGTTTCTGGGAACTCACGAGCAACTTCCCAGTGGGTCACCCATCCTGGGAGTGCTATGGCCCCCTTCTTGCTTAACTTTGGAGTTCTTACGAAATCCGAAGCCAGTGAGCTCCCAAAAATCCTCGTGCTAGGTAGAGATAGGAATATACATATAAGGATCACTCCCCTAGGCGATGTGGGAACATATTTTGTTAGAAGTTAACAGAATATTCCTGAAATATACCTGACGGCGTCGGAATATTCCGTCGTCCCCTACCTTTGAACTCAGGCAACCCTCGCCGGCGTCGGAATCTGGGATTTTTTTTTTTTAAACTTCATATCTCACTCAATTTTCATCCAAATTTCATGAAATCAGTACCAAATTGAAGCTCTCAACTTGTAGAATAAAACCATACCTGTTTTAGGACCCAACGATCACAACATCTCGTCGAAAAAACCCCACGAACTCTGGCCAAACTTTAAAAGCTTTATTCTCGACACTCTGACGTCCAAAACACGTCAACGTTGGTCTTCGAGCTTCGTGGAGACGTCTAGAAGCTCCTTATGAGCTTAAAATCCCCTAAAAATCATGTAATAAAATTTGCATGAATAGTGCATGAATCGGACCTAGGGTTTTTACATGAAAATGAAGGTTACCTTACCTGAAAATGGTACCAGTGAGTTCGTATGGACAAGATGAAGACGATGGAACCAAACACGAGCTCGATATGTGAGGTTTATGTGGTCCTTGGCGTTTTTTCGTACGAAATGGAGGTGTGAGAGAGTGCACGGGAATGAGAGAAGAGAGAGAAGTGAGATGAGTGGTCCAAATGCCATCCCACTAACCAGTCGACCTTGTTGCAGTGTTGTTTATCCAAACTGAAGGTGCTTCAAGGACGACTGATTCTACAACAACAGTGCTGTTTATCCAAACTGAAGATGTTACCGGTTGCCTTCGCAGTGCTGTTTATCCAAACTGAAGATGCAAAGGCGAAAAAAGAAAATAAAAATCTCAAGGGTTTTGAGAGGTTTCGCGTAGAGCGAGAATTTGCGCAGAGCAGATTTGTGTGTTGAATCAAAGGTCTATTTCCCGTTGCCATTACTTCCATATTTATAGTAGCTGGACCCTTTTCGACCGAATCATAACTCTACTCGGACTAGGACTTCTTACCCCGATCAAACTCTATCTCGGCCACTCTTTCTTCCATCAGGACTTTGAACCTAACCCCCTTCTCGGCCACGTTCTTCTTTGCCTCTATATCTTAGTCTCGCCGAGACTCCATATTGCACTGGGATTCCTCGTATGTTTCATGAAAGAACTTTGCTTCCTTTATCTCCGTCTGGATGACTCATTTTCCTAACAGGACTTGGCCGACCCATTTTAGTCGACCCACAAACTGAATATCCCATAGCACTTTCCCAATTACATCTCTGGGCTGAGAAACACTTCTCGCTCAGCCGAAACCATTATTTTGGGCCCAAACATTGCCCCCTCGCCTCTGAGGTCGTCGGCCTTGGTCAAGCCTCAGCCTTGAAGAAGCGAAACCAATTTTCTCACCTCAAAGCACTCGATCATGCGTATTTTCAAGGCACGATCGTTGGTCTTTATCCTCATTAAATACCTGCCACGTGGCGACACCCTAATGTTCCCAACAGCCCTAATGATGTTTCTCGAAACACGTGGCTACTTAAATGTTTCTCCATTATTGCTCGCCACCACACGCAATCGTGCGTTTTCAATTTGCAAGACGTTCGGTCTTTTCACCTAGATTCCCTCAAATATTCGTAATGATTAACGTTTTTCCGGTCGATTGTATCTCAATTTTAAAAATCAAACGTCTGGTCCTCCCACTAAAACGCCTATAAATCCCCAAATTTTTCCTCACTTGCACTTTTACGCTTCCAAAACCCTCAATCTTTTTCTTGCTTTTGCTCTCCAAGTTCTCAAAAGAATCCCAAAATTCCTTCAAGCTTCCTGTAACAACCCTTCAAATTTCTACCCAGAAACTTCAAGAACCTCTCCAATGGCCTCTTTCATTTACAGGATTGTTGAAGAATGCGACAAATGCAAGAATATTATCGACCGATTCTCCATCAAGACCATGCGCTTTGAGAGTGACATGAGTGTCTCCCACCAAATTCTCGGACCACTTTTCAGTGAAGCAGTCCCTCCATCCATCACCAATCTCTGCAAGGACCACTGCCTATCACCCTTGTTGCAAAGGTTTGAGTGGTCAAAGTGGGATTCGGACAAGCCCCAAGGCTCCTGGCCTTCGACCACAGCAACCTGGGCAGCCTGGGTTACCCGAATGAAGAGGTTGTTCAACAAGCAGTGGAAGGCTCTTGACATCTATGTTGCCATTAAGATTTCATCCATGGAAATCACCATGGATAAGGAGTTACTTATGGCGACCTTGAGTATCTGGTACTCGGCCACAAACACCATGGTTCTCCCATTCAACCCTACCGGCCTCACCGTCCTTAATGTCACAGCTATCTTGGGGACCTCTCCCTCTGGCATTCCAATCGACGCTGCCCTTTCTGGGCATCCGTTGAAACTGGACTTGAAGTTGCTTTTCAACCTACGGGCCGTCGAATCCTTGAGAGAAGAAGAAAAAGACACTTCAAAAGAAGAGGTCCAGAAACGGCACAAGAACTTTTTTAACTACAACACCCTTATCTACCACTTTGCGGGTCGAGGGGAGGAAACCCCTAGGAAGGGAGAACACGAAGCCTTCCTCTTTTATTGGTACAACAAATGTTTGGTCGAGAACATGTCAGTGGCCGAGGCCCTGGTGAATGGTCACACCTTGGCACTCAGCCCGGCTATACTTGCCAATCTCTTCCGCTGCTTGGCCGAAACGACCCTTGCCAAGATTGACCCACAGCAGAGTAGACCCCTCTGGCTTTTCCAACTCTGGCTGCAAGTCTACTTTGCCATGCTTTGGCCAGACGTTCCTAACTTTCAACTCACCGAAGCGCTCGGCCCCCAACTGGCTTCTCGACCAGCACCACCTCACCAGGCTGAAGAAGTTTTCAAATTCTTCTTTAGCCTTAACGCCTTGTCTGATGACGAGCTCCTGATTTGTCGTCGTCAAGACCACCCCGCCTCGATTAAACTCTCATCATCGGCATGGGACGGGGATGAGGACATTGCTCTTTGCCGGCACTGGGGATCGTTCGTGTTGCCACGCGATCTTCCCCTCAGTTGAGACGTTCGCCGAGCGAGTTGGGAGGTCTACCACCCCCACTTCACTACCCGGCAACTTGGCTACGTCCAGGGTTCTCCGGTGCCTCTCCTCTCTTCTTGCTCCCTCCTAAGTCGAAGATGTCTTTCCGGCTCTCTTGAGAAGGAGTTCAAGGATGCCGAGAGGGACTTCCAAGAACGGTGCAAGAAATTCCATCTTCGACCGATCGTCCTTGAAACCCTCTGCATCGACGCTTTTGGTGATTAGTGGGAAGAATACACCAAGTATTTCTTTGGTGCGTCGGTCGAATACGTGGTCAACAAAATCTTTGGTGACAGACCTAGGAGGGCTCATGCCCTCCTCATCAAAGAAATGACCCAAGGTATATCTTTCAGAATCTTTTCCTTCACATAACTAAGCCTCAACTAACTTGATTTTTATTTCTTTAGGCGGTCGTGCACCCAAGCCAGCAGACGTCACTGCCGCGACTACGACCAAGAAGAAGGTCGCTTATCTTCCTAAAATAGCCGCAGCCGTTGTGGTCGATCTGCCGAGCAAATGGCCTCACCAAAAGGTCGAGGCAACTAGCGAGTCTCCTCGTCCCAAAAAACGCATCAAGAAATTGGCGAAGAAACACGACCGGGAGACTCCTGTCATTTCCAGCCAAACGACAGGGGCAACGTCTCCAAGTCTTCTTTCGCCTCATCTTGTCGTCCGGGCTCAAACAGTAGAACGGCCAGCCCCAGCTGCTCCGGGGATTAGAATCAGCACTGCCAGGCCAGCGCCCGTGGTTCGACCTGCTCCCTAAGTCATGGCTGAACCCGAGACTGCTCGGCAGGTCGAAAACATAACGGCCAGAAGGCCGTCCGCAACAAGGGCAACGCCTCCAAGTCTTCCTTCCCTTCATCCTGTCGTCCGGGCTTCAACGGCGAAATGGTCGGCCCCAACTGCTTCGGGAGTTAAGATCCGCTCTGCCGGTCCATCACTCACTATTCGACCCGTTTCTTAGGTCACAGTCGAGCCGATAACTACTCTGCGAGTCAAGACTCCTATAGTCTAAGGGTCGTCTGTCGCCCCAATCTTGGAGAAGGCGACCCCTTCGGTCGCAACATCTCCCCCCAAGCATCCAAAACAGTCGAAAGTCGTCTTGGAAGAGGAAGAGGTATAACCATGCTTGTCGGTAATTCTTTTAACTTTTATTCTGATCTTCCTAGTACTAACAACCTCTATCTTAGGATGATGACGTCGACAGGCCGTCATCGACCATCTTCCCCAGATCTTCCTCCAGCGGCCGAAGAAATCCCGATCGATCCTCCTACGGTGGACAAGGGGAAGATAACTCTCATCGAGCCTGACACGTCAGCGAAGTCATCGGTCCTTCAACAGGATGAGGGTTCCACGATCCCAACTCAATAAGCCACTTCGATCTCTGTAAGTTCCTATCACTTCTCCCTTCTCTGCCTTAGGTTCTCGACCATCTGGTTTGGAATATGCCCTAATTAATTCCTTGTGTACAGCCCTCCTGGCAGGTCGAGCTCGACGCCCTGCTCTACACAACTTCTGGCGTGGCTGGCTCTTCTGTTGAATCTTCTGCCTTTGTCCAGTTGCAAGACTTCCTTTCATTTTCGGCCTTGGAAGTCTTAAAGCGCAATAGCCTCGACTCTGTCGGGGAATGCCTGAACGCTCTCACTTCTGAAGGTCAATTGGATAATGCAACCATTACCCAATTGTCTTCTATCCTAGAGAGAACTCAAGAATTCTTTTCGATTTTTGAGAGGGCTCTTCGAGCAGAAGATGACCTAAATGTTGCCAAGGCCGCTCAGGAAGCCGCTTAATCGGATCTTGAGATAATAAAGGAGAAGAAGTTGGAACTAGTCGCTCTTGACGACCAAATTGCAGCGCTCCACCGTCGAAGGTTGGCTGTTGTCTTCGCTCTTGAAGCGAACTTTGAGGCGAACAAGGCCAAATTAACGGAGCTTGCAGCCGGCGCAAGGAGGATTGCACAGATGAAGTCGGAGGAAATGATGCGCCAGGCTGAAGTCACGCTGGGGGAAGTGAGATGGCTGGAACTTAAGGCTGTTCTTGAGGCCTATCTCTCTTCGACACCTTAGGAATGTAATCCTGCAGGCTGTTTTCATTCATTCTTTGTAATATTTCCATTTTAATGAAATGAAACACCTTTACTCTTGCATTTCCCAAGTTGTCGGATAGTATTTCTTTAAAAATTTTCCATTAATCGACAATTTGTGAACTAAGCCAGTCCAATCCCTGAGATGATACGCCCCATTGCCGAGGACTTTGTGAATAACAAATGGCTCTTCCCAATTCGGTGACCATTTACAGAACCTAGGGTCTCTAATTCTTACTAGTAACACTGTTTGCCAAACCAAATCTCTTTCTCCGAACATCTTTTGTTTAACTTACTGGTTGTACGCTCGCTCGACAATCTTCTTTTATGCCACCAATAAGTTGTAAGCATCAAGGCGAGCTTCTTCTAAATCCTCTAACTCTTGTCTCTTGGCTTGACTGTACTCAGAACTGAACAAACTACTATGTTCTTTCATTCTCAATGAATTTATACTTAACTCGACTGGCAACATGGCGTCATGTCCGTAGGTTAACGCATATAAAGTCGTTCCAGTGGCTGATCATGGTGAAGTTTGATAGGCCCAAAACGCTTCATTTAACTTTAAATGCCACAAACCAAGCCTTTATCTCACCATTTTTTCAAGGATGCTGATCAAAACCTTATTGCTGGCTTCGGCATGTCCATTTGCTTGTGGGTAATATGGCGTAGACTACTCGAGTCGAATTTTAAGATTTGCCGTATATTCCTTAAATTGGTCGGATGTGAAGATCGTACCATTATCTGTTATAATTGTCTCTGGTACGCCAAATCGGGTCACGATGTTTTCCTCCACGAAGTCACACACTTCCTTAAATGTCAGTTCGGCATATGATTTTGCTTCGACCTATTTGGTGAAGTAATCTGTTGCTACCAGTATCCAAGCATGCTTTGCTGAGCCGGAAGACGGTGTGATTTTGCTGATTATGTCTATGGCCTATCCTCTAAATGGCCAAGGTTTGGTGACCAAATATAATGATTCAGCCGGGACTCTCTGTATAGGACCATGAATCTGGCATTGTACACATCTTCTCGCGAACTCAATGCAATCTTTCAAAACACTTGGCCATAAGTAGTCGTGTCGACGAAGCAACCATCGCATCTTTCAGCCAGACTGATGAGCTTCACATATTCCTTCATGGACCTCGGTCATCGCTTGGGCAGCCTCTTCAGGGCCAAGACATAACAACAACAAGCCATTTTTGCCCTTCCTATATAACCCGTTTTGGTACAACACGTAATTCGTGGCATGAACCTTTGTTTTTCGATTGTGTTTTCCATTAGAGTCGTCGAGATATCGCATGATTGTTCTTCTCCAATCATTTGGCAATGCCTCGACTGCGCAAACTTCGACGAGATCTTCCCGCTCTAGTAACGAAGGTAAGGACATGACTCGCGTTCGGATTACATGATCTTAATCGAGAAATGGTTGATTAACCAAGGCCAGGTACGACTGTCGTATGACAGGTATCGCTCGGCCTACCTTGCCCTCTATGAGTTGCGCACCAGAGGCTATTTGGGCCACTCGTTTGCATCAGTGTTGTGGACTTGAGTAACGTGTGTGAACGTAATGCCACCGAATGACTCGGCTAAATAGTTGGCGACCATGTGATAAGGAGCCAGAGTGCAACTCATGCAACGAAAAATGCCATTGAGTTGGTTAATCACAAGTTCGAAATCGCCGAGGACAAGGACACGAAGTGCCCGTAAGTCATGAAGAATACTGAAGCCGATGATGAGAGCCTCATATTCGGCCTGGATGTTCAAATAGTCAAAGTCAAACTTTAGGGAGAAGTACCACCAACGGTGTTCAAGAGACTGAATGACTATTCCAACCCCAGCCGAAACAGCAGTGCTTGAACCATCAAAGTAATAATTTTCTCGGGTGTCCACCATACCGATTTTGACATCATTGCCCCTAAAGTCATATGGAGATGGATGCTGAGCCAAGAAATTGGCCAGTGCCTGACCCTTGACAGCCTTCTGGGGTACGTATTGCAAACTGAATTCAGACAACACCATTGTCCATTTCCCGATTCGACTTTTGACCATTGGCCGAGTAAGCATATAATGGATGACGTCGGTTTGGGCAATGACTTGAGTGACGGATGTGAGCATATAATGCCTGAGTTTCGACGCAGCGAAAAACAAGCTAAGCAGAGTTTTTCAACGGTCGAGTAGTTAATCTCAGGAGCGTTGAGGTGACGACTAAGGTAAAAGATAGCATGCTCACACCCAGCGTCATTATCTTGCGCTAGAAGACAATTAATGGATTCTTCGGCCGCAGAGATATACAATTTGAGAGGTTTACCTCGTCGGGGCGGAATAAGGACATGTGGGGTTAAAAGAGCCACCTTGATCTGTGTGAAGGCCTCGCGATGCTCAGTGCGCCACTCAAACTTGTCGGAGTCTTTGAGTTTTAACAAGGTGGAAAAAGCTAGCATTTTCCCTGCCGAATTTGCGATAAATTGGCAGAGAAAGTTGATCTTGCAAAGCAATGATTGTAATTACTTTTTGGTCGCCAGAGGCGGCGCGTTGATGATTACTCGAGCCTTGTTCTCGTCGACTTCGATACCCCGGTGATGGACCAAGAAACCTAAGAAATTACCGGCAGACACTCTGAAAGCACACTTAGCAGGGTTCATTTTGAGGTTATGCCGGCGCATGCATAAGAAGGCTTGGCGAAGATCCTCCAAGTGTGTTTGCCGACGTTTTGACTTTACTACAACGTCATCGATGTATACTTCAACTGTAGTCTCAATTAGATCGTGAAAAATAGCATTCATTGCTCGCTGGTACGTGGCGCCGACATTTTTTAGGCCGAATGGCATAAGGACCGACTCGTATGTGCAGAGTGCCCCTGGGCATCGAAAAGCAGTTTTGTGAACATCGGCATCGACAATGAAAATTTGGTTATAACCAGCATGTCCATCCATAAAGGAGAAAATTGCATGACTTGCCACTGTATCAATTAATAGATCTGAAATCGACATTGTATATTCATCTTTGGGATTTTCTAGATTTAGATTCTGAAAATCGATACAAATTTGCAAGGCTCCATTTTTCTTGAGAACTGGGACTATATTCGTCAACCATTCGATGTATCGAGTTGTCCGAATGAACTCGACATTCAAAAGTCGAACAATTTCATCGTTTATGCCTAGTTGTACTTCGGTCTAGAATCGTCGAGGTGGTTGTCAAACCAGTTTACATCCAGGCTTAATGCGCAACTCATGTTCAACAAGCTTTCTATCTAAACCAGGCATCTTATGATAACTCTAAGCAAAATAATCTTTAAATTCATTGAGTAAACTACAAAGCTCGTTTTTCATACGTTGGGGTAACAAAGCATTAATAAATAAAAGTTGTGGGTCTTCGGCCGTCCCAACATTTATTTCTTCCAAAGGGTCCTTGACCTGAGGCTGATTATCTTCAAGTTCGGTTGGTGCAGCTTGAACTTTGTCCAGCGATAGAGTTGGGCCGTTGTCTCATTCGGCCATAAATTCAACTAGGTTGACTCCCGAGTTTGGTTACTTGGAAGCAGCATACCAATGGGCCAGTAGTGGTTCCATGGTTGAGGAAACCGCGGCCTAGCGCATTTCTTGGCTGGCGTCAGTCATCGATATCGGTAAGTAGGTTGGCCAATTCGAGTCTCGCCAAATCCTGATGAATAGTCTCGACGACAACCTCAATGGCCTTTTACACTGAAATTCGAGTCGGCCGCCTTTCCTTATTGAAGCCTTGAAGGGTGATGTAGCCGACATGATCATCATAATAACGAGCTTGGATCATGTTAGCCTCAAATGACTGGTTGTCGGCCGAATGGACTACGACCGACTTTTCGTCCCAAAAAACAAGGACCTGGTATAATGATGACAGAATGCAGCCGGTCTGATGAATCCAATCTCAGCCGAACAATGCGTTGTACTCAGTCTTTGAGTCCACGATGAAGAATGTGGTCATGTGGTGACGGCCGACGACGGTCACCTCCAGATGAAGCACTCATTTCATCTGGAATTTGTCACCTACAAAACTGCTCATGGTTATTCCGGACGGGATGAGTTCGTTGTTTGACCTCCGTAAGGCTCGCATGATGGAGACGGGCATAACGTTGACGGTTGCCCCACAATCGACGAATACCTTGGAGACTGGATATCCTTCGATATGAGCCGTAACAAACAACGGCTTCAGATGCTGCAGATTGGTGGTGGGAGATCGGGGAAACAACTTGGTGAGGGCTGCTATAAGCTTGTCTTGCGTACCTTCTGATCCATCTTCGTCAGTAGTGACAAAGTCAACTTGTGTGGCCTCCTCGGTAACTACATCGCCATCCAAGGATGTTGGTTGGGAAGTAGTCGTCTGAAATTCAGCAGGTAAAACGTGCACCATGTTGATCTCCATATTGTCCATAATAGAAGGGCCCATTGGGTCATGATCGTTCTCTCCAGAGTTATCAGCCGAAGCATCTTGTTCCTGAGCATCCTTGGCTTGAACATTCGTCGTGTTGATGACGGGTTGCGGATCATCCTTGTGGACCGAGGCATCCAGCAACAGAAAGTGAACTCACATGAGAAGGCAAGATTGATGCGAAATTTTTTGTTGCAGCACGATAAATATTAAAGAGCTGACGAGCTAAATCATGTTTCACAAGCTAAACAATTGCTCAGCGGAGCTTTATAACTATACAAGCAATAATCTGACTTTGACTTCTATAATTTTATGTATATTTTAATTTTTTTTCTAAATTTTTTGCATATCAAAGTACGAATAATATTAGGGAAATCAAATTCACAAACCAAATGATGTGTCACCAATAAAAAATAATTCAATCATCAATATTCAAATTGTTTAGTTTACAAAATTTAATTTAGAAATTTGACCTCTCTAGAAATTACCTTTCAATGCATATTTATATAGTTCTTAAACTAATGTGACAATTTTGGGGAAAAAAAACATTTTCCATATAATAGTGCTTCCTCATATTCTATAAAAAGGGATAGGGATCCAAAGCCCCGTTCACTAAACCTGCAAGTTTCCTTAGTTTTGCAACTTTTCTCATCAGTCGCAAGTAAAATGGCTTCCACAACAAAGCTGTTGCTCACAGACCTCATGTCTGGTGTGAACCATGTCCCTTCAAAGTACATCAGACCCTTCTCCGACCGTCCAAATCTCACTGATGTTCAGACATCAGATGCCTCCTCCATTTCTCTCATTGATCTCAAGGACCTCCATGGCCCCAAGCACTCTGATATTATCAAACAGATTCGTCTAGCATGCCAAACTGATGGTTTCTTCCAGGTAATAATTAACACGCGTGCGCGAGCATATACACACATATGTATATACTTCGGGAAATGATTTCGACACACTATTTTTCTTCCTTTGCATACCTGTTGCTTAGTGCCTTCGTTTTTCCTTGTGTGTGTGTGTGTATATATATCTATCCCACCACTTTATACTTAATTACATGTTTAGTCTAAGTACGTATATGAGTACTATTAATCTTATTATATAAAATAACTAAATTATGCACCAACCTTTTTATTACCAGGTGAAAAATCATGGAGTTCCAGAGACAATGATAAAAAACATGTTGAGTATAGCAAGAGAGTTTTTCAAATTACCAGAAAGTGAGAGGTTGAAGATGTACTCTGATGACCCTTCTAAGACCACCAGGCTCTCCACCAGTTTCAATGTCAGGACTGAAAAACTGTCCAACTGGAGGGACTTCCTTAGACTGCATTGCTTCCCACTTCAAGACTATGTCCAAGAATGGCCTAAGAATCCCCCGTTGTTCAGGTAAATAAGGGGTGCCTCTTTCTCATCGTCTTCTGTTAGTACTCTAATATTCAAATTGACTAACGTTCTCTTACCAGACTTATATTTGTTAAAATCTAAACAGATATACATAGTTTAACAAGAGCATATTATCCAAATTGAATTCATTAACTTAGTTAAAAAGGGGTGCCTTTTTGTAATCATCTCAAGTAGCACTCTTTTGTTTGCGAAACAAATGCTCATCTTGTCACAATTGAATATGAACTAGAGATCTTGACAAAAAATCAATTAATGATCTAAATTCACAGTCTGACAAGAGAACATTGTTCTGTTAGAGTTATTTTATTTATAAACTAAGTCATACAATTGAATGAGCTGGCACTTTGTTTGTTCACAGGGAGCAAGTGGGTGAGTACTGTACAAGTGTGAGAGGATTAGTGCTGAGATTGCTTGAGGTCATATCAGAGAGCTTGGGCTTGGAAAAGAACTATATTGTTAAAGCATTGGGAAAGCAAGGACAGCATATGGCTTTGAATTACTATCCACTATGCCCACAGCCAGAGCTGACTTATGGATTGCCTGGACATACTGACGCTAACCTAATTACCATCCTCCTCCAAGATGAGGTGCCTGGGTTGCAGGTCTTTAGAAATGGCAAGTGGGTTGCTGTCAACCCCATTCCCAACACGTTCATTATCAATATTGGTGATATGATGCAGGTATACATTATATCCGTCTAAATATCGAAAAGTTTACTATGTTTCGGTGTATCCTATTAAGCAAGATTTTTGGCCTTTAAATTTTAGTTATTGGATTCACGATGAAGTATCTAATGGCCAAAAGACCATCTATGATCTAGTGTATAGAATTTCTAAGAGCATATTAAAAAATCTCCCAAAATATTTTCCATTAGCTAATTTATTCCTGTCACGGTGCGTGAAATCTTGATTTTTTTATATCTATGTTATCACCTAATTGGTGACATGAGGAGAGAAATAATAGATGGTTGCATCACGCTAGGGATGGTTAAACTCATTATCCCTAGCAAGGGAAACTTGTCCAAGTAGAGGGACAAAGTTTTTTTGACATGTATGTACATGAGTAACCCGTAATTGAATTTTAACAATTTAAACCATTTTATTTGGAATTAGGTAATTAGCAACAGTAGGTACAAGAGTGTGCTTCACAGAGCTGTGGTAAACTGTAATTCGGAGAGGATATCGATCCCAACTTTCTACTGTCCAGCACCAGATGCAATGATTGGGCCTGCCAGGGAGCTCATCAACCACGACCATCCAGCCATGTTCAGAAACTTCACATATGCTGAATACTTGGAAAAATTCTGGAATACAGGACTTGCAACTGAGTGTTGCTTAGATTTGTTCAAACCCACATGAACATGTTATGTCTTTCTTTAAGTGCAAAAAGTACCTTACAAAATGGTCTATTTATCTAGAATAGATATTGAAATTATTTCAACTCTTGATTTTTCTTAGGTTTATTAATATATATATGCGAATTCAAATTACAATCTATAAAATATGACTATGATGTTGATATTATTGATGTCGATTCGAATTTGCTACAACTGTTAGTTTTATTTGAGAATATGGCTCAAGGCCATGACTTGAACAGCTCCTTACTCCGTTCAATCACGAATTGCCATGTGCTATGTTTTTGGTTAATATCCAAGTATTCAAACTCAATAAAGAGTTATTTAACTCATTAAGGGAGTAGAAGAAAATAAGATAAGAACATCTGTGAATGGGGGAGTGAGAATCCTAGAGCTTGGGCCAAGTATAATGCTTGAGGTAGAAACACAATGGTCATCCACAATCATTTAGTATTGAACTCGTTTTTCACAAAAAAAAAAAAAAAAAAAAATCTTAGTTGAGACCTCATGCTTACGAAATGTTCAGGAAAACCACTAATCCATGATCTTTTAATTAAAAGAAAATACGTGACATCTCTTTGATTTCTAGAAGAAAACCGACTTTGAAATTTAAAAAATTGTGTAGTCAAGCCCCCAAAGACAGAAGGTAGCAACGAAGAATATCAGAATCTGATGAAGTTGAAAACCCTTTGCACCTCTCACGTCTATATAATTTTTCACAGCAATATAAACCAGCATTCCAAACAAAAAATGGAAACTCCAAAAGAAGGAAAAAAAACAGCTGAAAATCTCCACCATTAATGGAGAAGAGGAAGCTCACTCCCAATATGCAATGCAATTGGTAAGCGGATCAGTATTGCCCATGGTGCTTAAAGCAGCCATAGAGTTTGGTGTGCTCGACATTATACACGGAGATTGCCCCGGAGCCCTGCTTTCGCCTTCCCAAATAGCTTCTCAGCTTCGATCTCTCCACAACCCGGATTGCAGTCTGACACATGTGCAAAACTTTTTCCTTTTTTGTTTTTAAATGAATTACTTCGGTATACATATCAGACTATGATTTGCAGGTAAAGAGCTGAACATGTTCTTTTCTTTTGCATCATCAGTGCGGTCATATTCATGTCACCATTTCTGCAGGTACCATTTGAAAGATGCAGTTTTGTTGGGGAGGGCTCCCATTTAGCAACGGCTATGGAAAGAATGTGGTGGCGTACATTGGAAGGGATGAAAGATTTGGTGGAGTGTTTTTGACTCAATGAAAGAGTTTAACCCCTTTTTTATGAAGAAAATTCTGGAGATCGATAAGGGTTTGTAAATGCGGGTGGTGGTGGTGATGGTACTGTTCTTAACACGATAATCTCCGATCACCCTGCCTGCAAGGGCATCAACTAAGATTTTCAGTCTCTAGTCAAAAAATCTCCCTCCCGTCCCGGTGCGAGGTAAATTTTTTGGTTAGCATCGCACAATCTCGTGTAGCTCTTCGTAGTTCACTTTGCTTTGCTAACTTACGGAAGAGTTTCGCTTCAGGTATAGAGCACACTGCAGGAGATAAGTTTGTGAGGATTCCGAAAGGCAATGCCATCTTCATGAAGGTGAGGTTTCTGAGAATTACTCAACTCCTTATTTACAGAGCATGTTCAAAAGCAAACATCTACTTTGGATGAGACAATCCTTTTTGTCAAAGTTTTCTATACCATTCTTATTCAAATCGATGCAACCCAATATCATTCGACTAGTTGCACTTTCGACAACTTTCAACTTATGCAAATGACAATCGATGCTTGATGATACTAAAGAATTGCTAGAAGTTTGTTTCAGTTTGATGTGTACCTAATGAATACCAATGCGATGGGGAAGGAGAGCAGAGAGAGAGAGAATTACATAAGTTTGGGAAAAGAAGCAGGATTTTCAGACATTCGAGTTGCTTGTTCCGCTTTTTAAGAGTATGTAGTTTCCAGTTGGAGATGTTTCGTTATTGTAATCTTTTGTGTTTCAAAGACATTATACTAAACCTTCATGCATTCACGCGATAAGTAGATTTAAAAACAAGGAACATAAGAGCAAACCAATGAGATAACAGATTATGATCTGTCAACTGTGGGGAAAAAATTGAAGTCTTAAAAACACCAGACTGACCTAATTATAACGGTTGGGCATAGACAAATCGTCTCTCTCCAGCATTACTGTCGCTCTATCTGAATCGTTACATGACTGATATTATATTCTCTCTTGATGTAGTCTATAACCTTTTCCAGCACCACATCAGCATTAGCATCCGACTTAACGATAACATGACAAGCCATTAACACCTTCCCAACAGTTATTGCCCATATGTGCAGCTCGTGAATGGCAATTACCTCGTCCATCTCGCAGAGACCTTTCTCAATCTTTGTGGCATCAATCTCTCTAGGAGTACTCTCCATCAAAACCTCCAAAATGTTCCTCAACATCCGGATTGTTGTCGCCAGCACGATTATTGAAAATACAAGGGTACATATCAGATCAATAATCTTCCACTCAGGCTTGTACCAGATAATCCCTCCACCAATCATCACTCCAATACTCTGAATGGCATCGCCAAGTACATGAAGATAAGCCCCCTGCAGATTGACGTTTCGTTGCTTCTTTTTGCCTTCTTGTTTCTTTTCACCTTCAAAGCTATGACTGAGCAGAGGTTCTGAGATGTTAACTCCCTCGGTATGATGGTGGTTGTCATCATGATTTGAGTGCACCTCATGATGATGAATATGATGATGAGAGTGATGTGTGGTCACAGTAATCCCATGGTTATGTGTCTCATCATGATCCTTATGAATATGATTATGATCACCATGTCCATGACCATGCCCACCATGGCCATGCCCATGTCCGTGATCATGCCCATGATCATGACCTAATAAGAGTGCCATGCCGATATTCACCACTAAACCAAACGCAGAAACAACAAACATGAGAAAGCCCTGAACTTCACCAGTGTCATGGATAAGTCTTGCAATGGCTTCATAAACAAGGATCCCAGCAAGCAGCCAAATCATCTGAATGGAAACAAGAGCACCAAGTATTTCAATCCGGAAGAAACCGTAAGACTGACGAGGAGTTGCCTCCCATCCTGATGCCCAAAGTGAGAACAAAGAAATTGCAAATGCAGCAACATCTGACAATAAATGAGCCGCATCAGTGAGAATGGCAAGACTGTTGGCTTTGATACCCCCAACAACCTCCACACTCATGAAAGTTACACAGAGGATAACCGCTATCAAAAGCTTCCGCATGGACGCTGATCGTTCCTGTGCATCTTTGGAACTGGTTTTAGCATCTGAAAATCCGCATGGTCCATCTCCACAAATTTTTCTCCCACCCAAGCTCGTATCCATATCTTGCACATCACCACATACTTCAATCATATGCGAATTCCCAGACTTTTGAGCTTCCATCTGAAAGGCAACAAGAAATGTAAAGAGACGAAGCCTTAGTCAATTTTATAAGGCAAATGCTGCTTCTACAAATACTGCACTTCAAATCCGAAAAATTGCTCAAACACCAAAACTGTAAGGAGTTTACAACCAAAAATGTGCAACAAGAATCAAAGCCACAAACAATTGAAGGGCGAAAAGTACTGAAAATTGTATTTAGTATTTTGCTGTGTAGAAGCATTTTACGCAGTGCTCCTTCAAGTACGTCAATCACCGTGACCCTTTCGACAACAAACATATGATATGATTCGTAGAAGCACAAACAATATACATCACTGCAACATTAATGCTTATACAATAACCACTACCTACTTGGTTGAAGAAAAACACAGTACAGCTACCGCCTCATCATGAAAATTCGATTCAGATACATTAAACATAAGAATAAACTGAAAAAAAATCACGAGGCAAACATGAAACAATATAGAGGAGAGGGTATGATTGAGCAATCCTCTGTCAGCAAAGTCCTTAAACTAATAAAAATTAGAACAAAATCCTAAACTTTCAGTGAGAAGCAAAGCAAAGGACACCAATCTTAAGCAAGCAGATAAAACCAATCAACAGAGAATGCGTACCTTAATCAAAGAACATAAAAATCATATAAATTATGGAAACTGATCTTTCAAAAACCCAACTTGCAAGCAAGAAAACTTTATACTCATGGGCAACGTGTGCATTCACACAACCAACAAAAATCACGAGACCCATCAAGCAACTTCACCTAAAAAGTGCAGAAAAAAAAAACAGAGGAAAATCCAAAACATGTAATCCAATCCAATCCAACAGAACCCCAATGAGATAACATTGAAAACTCTAACTCTCCCTCGATTTCAGGATCTGGGTAATCGAAAAGACATCGGATTTATGGATTTCAGCACATAAAAATCGAAACTTGAACAATGAAATAATGAATCCAGATAGAGAGAGATACCTCTGAATGCAGTACTGCTAGGGGGAGTGGAAGCAGATAATAGAGGCGTACAATTTGACCTACAAAAGAACGGCGGTGGTCCTCAGATTCTCAGAACATTATTGAGGCTTGGAACTTGATATTGATGGATATATATATAATGTTGTATGTGTGTGTGTGTGTGTATTCAAAGATAATGGGCTGAAAATCCCAACTTTGTGTTTCAGATGGGTGTAAAAATTAGTGTAGAGTCTAGGGTTGTGTAAATATTGGCTGTCCTGTCCTTTTGATGATGATTTGCGTTCCTTTTTTTTATTTATGATGATTTGCGTTCCTTGTTTGCTTCTCAATCAATGACAATAAAGGACTGATTTTATTATTTTGCTTTTAAAAGGCTTTTGGGCCGCCAATCATTGGATTGTTTTTTTTTATATTTTTTTATTTTTTTATTTCTCGGTATTTTAGTCCTTTCAACACTCTAATAACATTTTAATAGTCGATGTCTCTGTAATGATTTGTTTTATACTAATACAATAAGAACTTGACTCATTTACTAATTCGTATAAGATAATGAATCAGAATCAGATTTCTGTTGAAACTGTTTATTTAAATTTTTAGGAACAGTAGTAAACTATATAAAGTTGTTTATTAATTCATATCAATCGGAATGAATCAATTTGATTACTGAAATGCCCTTATTCTAGTAATTTATTTATTTGGTAATTCTTTTAATTTGATTTTTTTTATAAAACTTTTTTTTTTTTGTGAGAAAAACTTAAATTTTTTTTATTTGTTTACTTGTTTTTGTTGATGGAACAAAATTTGGTGTTGAGTTAATGAGAAGCGCAATTTTGAAATTTTATAAATAAGTGATGGTATAATGGAGAGAAAAATTCATTCCGACTTCTCCAACAACCCGGAATTCAATTCCCTCCAAATTGTAGAAAGTCCAATCCCTCAAAATTTTACATTTGGATTCCAAAATTTGTGTGGATGCTACTAAAATTCTTAATTCTCCAATATAATAATATTTAGTAAATACTGGAGTACTCCATAATCGAAATTCAGCTTCATTTTTTTATTCTAGTTACCCTTGAGTAATCCTGCCACAAGTTTTATACAAACTAAAATGCAACATATGCATTTTTTTCTCTCTCTTCATTTCTGAAACACATACATGCGTGTGTATGGTATCTTTTTTTGTGCATATATTCAATAGAGTTTTAACAAACACTTCCGGTATTGTTTATTTTTAACAAAAATGATATTTTTACTCTAAAAAGTCACTCATGTTACTATTCACTTATAACACCTTTTTGTCCTTTTGATTAAAACTCAAAGTTTTCAAGCCATTTTCATTAGTTTTCTTTCAAGAAAATGATACCCAACATATTGTCTCCCCTGCAAAACATAGAAGAGGAGAGAAGATAATTGTACCTTGGTCCCAGACCAGATGATTGTGGAGGTTTTATGTGAATCTTCTAACAATATTGACCGTTCGATTTTTGTTTTTTGTAGGACCAGTGGGAATACAACCGTTTGAATTATGTGAAGAGGAAAAGAGGAACGTCTATCATATATAGCTTACTCATGTTTTGCAAAAATGTTGTTTCTATGACTCGGACTTGACATTTCAGTAAAAAAAAGAGAAACATTTCCATTGCGCTTTAGTCATATTAAGTAAAAATTTGATGAGTTCATCGATTCTTCAACCTTGTTACACAACTTAGTTTTGACAGAACACCTTCTTATGCGAGTTTGTTATGAAACAATAGGCTTTTCAGAAAATTCTAAAAAAAATGCAAAAGCATCTTCAACATCACTGTGACATCCCGTTCCAAATTTTCTATATTCTCGACGTGAAATGACGATTTTGCCCTTGGCTATACGCGGGAACGGATGTGATTTTGGGTTTGGATTTGGGCGTTAGGTGTCCTAAACACTAAGCCCAAAAGCTTGGGCTTCTCATTTATATAACTCAACACACACACACGCATGCACACACGTGCATCATTTTTCTGTTTTCTTTTCTCTCTCTCTCGAACTCTCTCTCTCTCCCTCACTGTTGAACGTACGGACATATACACTACCACACCATCGTGACTCGGATCGACGATTTGGCTGGCGTATTTGGACTTCTGGGAACCTGGTAAGTAGTATAGTGGCATTAGTTTAGTTCGAAACACGATAGAACTCCTTTAACCCGAGAATAATTAATAGGGTACTGTTCATCAACTTTGGATTAGTTACGTTTTAGGTGAAAACAAGATCACCATTCGTCTTAAAATTGTCTCAGGAACCTCGGAGTGTATCGTTGGCAAGATTTGGACGTCGAAGTTGGAGGTTTCGAAGCTGGACCGATTTTGGAGAATTTTTCCAACGATTTTCTCGTAGTTTTTCGAAGGATTTGAAGGTACAAATGTGTTCTACGTTGAATTTGGAGCATTTTGGTACAAATTTCATGAATTTTGGAGCAAAAATGAGCTAGAACGGAGACTTAGAAGTTTTACCCAGTTTCCGGCGTCGTCGGCGAAGGTCGCCGGAGCTGGAGGTTAGGGGTGACGGAATATTCCGTCAAAGTTGACGGAATATTCCTCACGCCGTCAGTTAGTTCTAACGGAATCCGTTAGAAGATAACAGAATATTCCTGACGCCGTTAGGGTTGGTCGCGCGTGTGCAGCACGTGACTCGCGTGGGGGCGCGTCTGTCCGTGCACTCCTTGGCGCGTAGGGGCGCGTGCCACAGTAAAAAATTATTTTAAAAATATCACGACGTTCGTGACGTCGTGTAGGTCGCGTTGGTATATTCAAATACCAAAATTGACCTTCGTATGAAAAGTTAATTGCGTAGCTCGGTTATGTGCTGTTAATGACGGTTTTGCAGTTGTTTCACATATAGGTGAGACGTACCCAGAGGACGAGCGCATTCATTCTAGGCTCGGGGGATACGACCCGTCGACATACCAGTGAGTGGGCTTTTGTTTTCAGTATATATATATATATATAATTGGCGTTTTCCCAGAAACGCAAATTTCATGATTTATGAACGGAATTGGTTGTATAATTATGTTGCCATGTCATATACCTACTATAGATTACAAATATGATCATGATTGCATTTATTTCGCTCTGACGCCGAGGACGGCCATGTAAGTCAGATAAGTATGGTTATAGTGCTTGAGATGATGATAGATAGTGATTTAGCTCATCACCTGCACCTCGGGTGTTTGTGCTCCGCCAGAGTAGGGCCTAGCTTTCACGTGATCGTTCACCTCACGCACCGTACGCTCACCTTGGATCCAAGGCAGGTGCCTAGCCTGTCGTACAGACCACTATAGGTGGTTCCGACTCGTAGGTGACCCGCGATTCGTCGCACAGCCTTCACGTGATCGTAGCACTGAGCGTAATGTTATACACATAGCCTGTCGTATAGACCACTATAGGTGGTTCCGACTCGTGTGCAGGATAATGATTGATAGTGATTGAGTATGATGGATGAGCTATAGGTTCAGCCGTACAGGTCACTAGAGGTGACTCCGGCTGACATGACACTAGGGACACCCTAGAGTTATATTACTTGCCTGATGATACTGATTATCTGAGTTGGTATATCGACACGGCCTATTATTGGGATTTGATAATGAGTTTTGATGCTGAGACGAGTTTTCATACATAAGTTCACATACGTATTATTTTCTGGGAAAATTATATTGATTTACAGCGAGGGGTTATTTATGGATTTTATAAAATGATTTTGAAAAGTATTTGTTTTTGCCCACTCATATTTTCTGTTTTGCGCCCCTCCAGGTTCTAGGTAGCGACGACGTGGACGGCTATCGAGGCACCGAGGCAGTTCTGACAGACCACCACTGATGTAGGATTTCTTTAGTAGTTGTGCTGTTTTGTTTTAAACGACTGCACCTAGGATTGGCTTTGTGACCTTTAACTATTTCACTTCCGCCCTCTATCAATTTTTATCTTATGTATATTATCAACTTGACTTCACTGCTGCATTTCATGCATAATTACCTTCCGCTGACGTTTTGGCTACGTCACTCCCACGTGACGGCCAGCACGCTTCGACCCCTGGGTCGGGGTGTGTCAATCACTTTGAGTTCGCATTATTAATTTATTAGGTATTAAAATATCAAAGTTTTACTGTAATTAGTACTTAAAAGATAAATATCTAACTAAAAGTATAGTGTGGATAAAGTGTACAAATCAGCACTCAAGTATAATCCTAAAAATGTAAATGAAATTATGTTGAAATAGCACTATGAAATTTTGAATTGGTTATGAATAATGTTATCTACCATAGCATGCGGATGAATAGTCTTCTTTTTTTTCAAATGAAGTTTTAACGAAAAACTCTCAATATTGTTCATTTTAATGAAAATAACATTTTAACCCTAAGGCCTACTCCAACCCTGGGCTAAATGCTAAATATTTAGCCCAAAATTCCCCCCAAACACACTCCAACCCAAGGCTAATTTTTGGGCTAAAAGGGGAATACCAAAGTTGGGCCAAATTCCCCCCCAAATTCCCCCCAGAAACGCGTGGACTCGCCAGCACCAAGCCCACGCTCGGCCCGCTGACTCGCCCACGCGGCCCACGCTCCCGCGTTGCAACGCCTGCCCGACAGCAATGGGGCCCGCCGTCAGGCCTTGTCGGCCACCACGCCCGAGCCCAACGAATCTTTTGCTGATCAAACGGCCCTCATTTAAGGACCGTTGGTTGATCCAACGGTCCAGATTCAAATTTTATTTTTAAAATTTATGTTATTTTAAAATACATTGAATCAAACGGTTGAGATTGAGTATAATCAAATCCAACGGTAAAAAAAAAGATCTAACGGCCCAAATTAAAATCCAACGGCTAAAATAATTAAAAAAAATTATTTAACTCAAAATTCACCAAAAAACTCTATAAATACCTATGTATTTGTTCAAACATCCACACAAAACTCAATTTTCTCCTACAATTCTTCCAATTTATCTTTCTACCATTTCTTTCCATTTCCAAATTGTTCAACATGGCAAGAGAGCATGTTAGAGGTCGTAATTGGACCTGTGAGGAAGATGTTGCTTTATGCTTGGCATGGGTTTCTGTTAGTGAAGATGGTGCAGTTGGCACAAATCAAAATAAAAAGGTTTTGTGGGATAAAATCGTTGCAAAGTTTCAAGAAAACTGCAACGGTGGCCGGCGGGACGGTGAAAAATTTTAATGATTTTTCAATATTTATCGGAATTTAAATTTTTTTAGATTAAAATGTTCATAAAATTAATTTACGATAGTCTACATATTTATTTTTTAAAAACAAATTGATTTAAGAAAAAAATTAGCCTAAATTCATTCTTTAATAATCCCGGGCTAAAATTTTAGGCCAGTAGGGTTGGAACAGAAAAACTGTTTCTGGGCTAAAAGCCAAATTTTCCGGGCTAAAAAATTTGGCTTTTAGCCCAAGGGTTGGAGATGGTCTAAAAAGTCAATCTTGATACTATTTACTTTAACATTTATTTTATCTTTATTTTCAAACTCAAAATTTTTAAATTTTTTTTATTAATTTTTTTTTCAAATGTCAATTTTGACACAATTATTAAACGCAACGCACACACACACAAAAAAAAAAAACACAGTGGCAAACAGACCTTGCACAGACAATTATAGAGCAGGACAGAAAACAAACTGGTGGATGACACCCGTATTCCACCGAGTCTTATTCAATTTATAAATCCAGATTCCAAATCCAAACACTGAAGCTGAATAATACCAAAAAGGTTGATTGGTCATTAAGGTCTGCTCACTACATTTCAGATTCGCACTCTTTTTTTAGTGTAAAATGTTTTTTGTATTTATAAGAAAGTCAACTGACACTTTTTTTTCTCTTAAAAAAGGGACCAATTGGTGGCTTCACTGCGGCAGTCAACTATTCTAATGGCCGGAAAGACTCACTGAAGCAATTCGACCTTGCCTTGCCACCATTGTGCCATTCACCAGCGCCAAAAATTGAACTCAGGACTTGCTGTGTAAAATACGTACCTGAAATTCATCTCTAACCACTGGATCACCCCGTGGTTCTTCCTAACACTTTTCTTCTCAATTTTGAAAGAAATTTCAAGTTCAATTTCTCGATGACCAAATAACTACCATCAACTAGGTTACACAGTGCTTGAATTGTAAAAACTCAACCCAAGGACTAGGGGATCTAGATCACTCATTTTAAGTCCTCCTGCCCTCATTAACCCATGGCCCACCTTACACAAATCAAGGGTCCGAATCTCTTCAACGGCCCAAATCTTTTGGTCGTTGTTGGTCTCCAGAAACAAAGATCAGGAAGGGATCTGAATTCCCTCATTCCCAGTTGATCACATATTGCTTGAAGTAGAAGGCAGCTTTCGCTTTATCTTCCAACAACCGATACAATGGACCCGGAGGGACCCAAAAATACGGTAAAAAGATTTTGAGAGAAAAGAAACCAGAGCACTATGGAATACAAGGATGAAGAATTAGAATTTTATAACCAATAACGAAAACTGGAGGTGAGAGCTTTTACAAGCTGACTTCAATCAGTCCTGTTGAATCTTAACAATATATGATTTAAGAAACAAAGCCTAATCGAGGATACAAAATGTTGGGATCAGAATTACAGCAGAGCTTCCTTCTTTTTCGGTTCTAGAACAGGAGGGTCGACATCGATCCCCATATTAGCTGCAGTGCCTGCTATGATTCTCATTGCGGATTCTATTGTTGTGCAATTCAAGTCCGGCAGCTTTTCTTGGGCAATTGTTCGCAGCTGATCGATGGTGACCTTTCCCACTTTCTCCATCTTCGGGTCTTTTGAACCTTTCTCCGCTCCTATATATCATCCACAGCATTGATAAACAAGTATTGCATTATTATGGTAACCAAATTCAGGCAAGGAAGAGCTTTTAATGAGGGCAATATTGTTATGTGACTGGTCCTACGATGAACATAGATGAGGTGACAATGATATCGGGACATTGTTGATACTATGTTGATATTGTGGGTTCTTAAATAAAGAATGAGCGTCCTACACAGAGAACTTATGTACTATAATAAACAAGCCGAACTATTTCAACCAGTCGAGAATAGTGATAGTTCTCAAAACAGTGGCTGAGACAGATATAATCAAAACCAATTAATAGGTTAACTTCATCTAATCTTCACTCTGGAAATTATGGTAGCTGCTCAAGTTTATGGCTCAATCGAATGAGATACTATTCCGAACTAATTGGCAGATGAAAACTCAATGGCCAAATCATAACGGCAAACTCCACATTCCTCACATTGATCAAATTTTCTTCATTTTCTTCATGTAATTCAAAATGCTTCCAACTTTTAACACATCAAAACAAATACATGAATACCTATTTGGCAATAAATACGGCCAGCAAGCCATGAAAACATCAACACCAATTTTCATTCTACTACTTTCCCTCATTTTTCATGTTTTTGTTCATTGATAAGATATAACATTCTTGAAACAATTTGAGAGCACGAAATACAAACAAAGCTTATCACAAGAACATCTGCATTTATCCACTGATTGAGCAGCAACAATTAGAAAATAAACACGGCAACATATCTTCCGGTAAAACGAAATGCCAATGCATGAGCAACACATCAAACAGATATAGGGCACAATGATAAGAACAGAAAACAACCATACCTGCAGCCTTAAGAAGCAAAACCGAAGCAGGTGGGGTCTTCAAAATGAAAGTAAAGCTCTTATCCTGCCATAAAAAAAAATATGATAACAAAGTCGCAATCTTGCAAAAAGTAACCAAATATTTTGAACAATTATACCAAATTCGTAACACAGACTAACATCATAGACGGTGATTTCAACTGGAATGACATAGCCGGGCTTGTCCGCCGTCCTGGCATTGTAATCCTTACAAAAAGCCATGATATTTACACCCTTCGAACCCAGCGCCGGCCCGACCGGCGGAGCCGGAGTCGCCTTCCCGGCCTCCAACGCTAGCTTTATCATTCCAATCACTGCAAAACCGAAAACCCATAACGAAACGAACTCAAATGCGTCGGAGACGAAACAAAATAGGGAATTTGAAATACCCTTTTTGGCTTTCCCGCCGGGCTTGGCTTTCGGCGGAGCCATGGCGGTAACGCTGAGGCGCCGCCGGGTCTGGAATTGGAGGGAGGTGGTGGGGTTGGAGGAGAACATGCTGCTTATGCTTATCGGCGAGCCCCAGAGGGAGGAAGAGAGCTGAGTCTTCACATTGTCGCGGCCGTTGGGCTTCTGAGAAGAGAGAGAGGAGAGGACGTGGTGGTAGGTAGACACGGAGGACGCCATGGGAGAGGTTTGAGTTCACTGAGGAGAGTCTCAGCAAGGGAGGCAAAGTTTTGGATAAAACCCAGTGGACTCCTATCTTCCAAGAGACGACCCCAATCGCCACAACGCAGAGCAAACGACGTCGTAGGGAGCAGAGTAGTTTCTTGCTGGTTTTAGCGGGTAGCAGCTTAACAGTTAGGGGTGTAGTCAAACTTGGATTTGACAGGATTTTAAAAGACTTTAAAAAATTTTAAATTTTTAGTGTAGTCAATTAAAAGATTTTAAAGGATTTTCGAATCCATTTAAATCTAGGTGTAGTCAATTAAAGGATTTTAGGATCTATTAAAATCTAGGTGTAGTCAATTAAAGGATTTTAAAGGATTTTAAAATCCATACAAATCTAAGTGTATTAGAAAAAATTAAGATTTTGGAGGATTTCAATAAATTGTGGATTTTGTGGAATTTCAAAGCAAAAAGTATATATAACCAACCTCACTCTCTAGGATTTCAAATCTAACCTTACCCCCTAGGATTTTAAATCCTTCAACCACAATCCATTCAAATTCTTTATAAAATCTATATGAAATTTGAAGGAATATTAATCCTCTTTAATCCTAAACCCTAAATCTATCACTTTTAAAATCCTTTAAAATCTTAATTTGACTACACCCCCTTTAAATACGTTTTGGGCTGGGATGTACGATTGCAATCTGTTCATGGCCCAAAATTAGCCTATAAGAGGTGAGCAAATTGAGTTAAATGGGTCACCTTATGATGCGCCTAAATGAAACTTCAACTATCAATTACCGTCTGATCGTTGAGATGTAAATCATTTAAAAGCTGGCTAGAGGGTATGCTTGGTGACTAGGATTGGATTGTAGTGAAGTGCATTAGATTGGAGAGAACAACACTAATCCAATCAATTGTTTGGTGATAACAAGATTAAAGTAGTTGGATGTGTTATGTCACGAGGCCGAATTAGCCCACCGTAATTGCAATGGAAAAGTTTCCTCTTTATTAATCCATCTCTTCTTCCTTCCAAGTTAATCACAATTTTTTTTTATTTCTTTCTTCAACATACAATGAAAATAACATCTTTTACTCTCTTTTCCGTTCCAATAAAAAAAAAATTATACCAAACAAGACCTCAATTTAGTGCGCAGGTTAAGACAAGATTGGAATTAAGTCTCATTCCGTATAAGTTGGCCACTTGTACATTTTAATGAATCAAGTTTCCATGTTATTAGTATTTGTCATGTTCTAACCAGTTCGCCAAACAAGGCACAATAAAGTAATCAATACAAGAGTGTCCACGAATTTCTCTTAAAAGGGACATAATTCATTAAGGTAGTGTTGTAGGCCTACTTAACTGAAGAATATAGAAGGAGAAAGAGAGGGTGCGGCGGGAAGAGAGAGAATAGAGAATTAGTGAATTTTGAGGTGTGCATTATCTCACTTCATTGCGTCTTTAATTATAGAAGTTAGAAATGGAGAATCCTTACCTTTCATGTAATACATCTTAGTTAGGACACTATCTAAATGATATTATAGAATTCCATAAGGATCTACACAATCACATTTTTAACTAAATTAGGAGAGTAACACTCCCCCTAAGTGTGTAAATGCTCAAACAAAATGTCTCACCAGATCTTTAGTGACGAAAGTAAGAACAATTGATGAAGTCATCAGCATAACAAGCAAATAAGAGCTCAAAACAAACAAGAATGTATAAGTAGTAAAACTCACAAAACCTCGCTATGGTGAAACCAATGTAGGATAAAAACTCATAATCTAAAGAGAAAAAAAATAAGAATTTGCTTGAAGTTAAAACTAAACGCCTTTAGGACGCATGTAGAATGCTCACAGAGGTATGACCAATCTTGAATGAGTGCCTTGTTAAAACCTCGTTAGCTAGCAAAAACTTGAAGGAAAAAATACTCCTAATCCTAGGAAAAATAGTACATTAAGATCAAGTAAGTAGACTTCTGGATACTCCTCCTAATTTTGACAAAACTTCCAAATGAGAACTACAAATAATTCAAATCAGACAACTTACGCATAGCAATTCTTTGAACAAGTTTATGGAAAGTATACTTCGGCAATGGCTTTGTACAGAAGTCAGCTAGGTTGTTCTGGGAACAGATTTACTTGACTTCAAATTTTTTGATGCTCTTGTTGCTGATTTAAAAAAAAAAAAAATTCTGCATAATATTCTAGGTGTTGTCTTTTTTGATGTACCCCTTTTTATCTAGTCGATATAGGCAGCATTGTCTTTAAATCATTGTAGGAACAACAACGACAAAATAAAGTCCATAAGTGCTTCGAATATGCTCTATGATGGCTCTCAACCAGAAGCATTTCACGAGTAGCTTCATGAGGGTGAGAATTTCATCATGGTTCGAAGAAGTCGCAACTAAGGTCTATTTGGTTGACCTCCAAGATATTGCAGTGTTTCTAACAGTAAAGACATAACCTGTTTGAAAATGTGTCTTGTGCGGGTCAAATAAGTAACTTACATCAGCATACCAATAAGGCGAGGTTGAATACCTTCTTGGTATTGAAATGGCAACATCTTACAAAAAGAAAATATATGTCGATTTACTCTAGATTTACAAATTTGGTTTAAAAATTGAGTAATACTAGGAAGACTAAATTTGTTGACAAAATTTTAGAAATTAAATGGCATGGAAGTTGGTAATTGGTTTATTACTTAAACGTTAATAAATATGTTTATTCTTATTGGTGACACATCATTTAGTTTGCAAATTTAGTCTCCCTAGCATTACTATTAAAAATTGGGGCGTTCAGAATTAGATGCCTCATTGTGCTATTTGTTAGATTAAACATCTATAGTTTTTAGATTTTTTATTAAACATTTTTCTACATTTTAGGTGCTACATGTATTATAAGTATCATTTTATTAATTCAAAATTACACAATTTTCCATCATATGTAATGTACCAATTAATAAATAATTATTATATTACTATTCCAAATCTACTAGAATCTAGTTGACGTATGTTTTAAAAATCTAAGAATTATTCAAATTTGATCTATTTCTACTTCTAACGTGATATATACTTCTGTCATCTTCTTCCACCTTCTTCCACGACCATTCAACAATCTTTCCTTGCCATTTCTTTGCTCAGGTCAGTTGACACTCTTCCGTTCTCCCTTGTCAGTCATATTCATTACCTTTGTATTTTCATTTTATGCACACCTCTTGATTTGATTATCCATACCATGGTACATTTGGAAAATAGATTCTAGTGGTAGATGGTATTAGGTATGTTTCAATGTAGCATTGTACATTTGAGGATCCTTACCATTGTACAATTGGGAAACAGAGTCTAGTGGTGGATGTTAAAAGGTATGTTTTAAGTCAATATTGGTATGTTTCAAATTGGCATAGGTACATTTTTATTAGTACCAGTACGTTTCAATTTGACATTGGTATGTCTCAAGCCGATATTAGTATGTTTTAACATGGCATGGGTACAATTCAAATTAGACATGGATAAATGAAGAAACACACATTAAACATATATGCAATCCTCTTCTTAATGGACCCTCCTCTTTGTTCTTCATGAATCTGTTTTAAGATACTCCTTATTTGGGAAAGAGAATCAAGATCTTTTTTTTTCTTTCCCAAAGAATATTAACCTTTACGGTAGTAAAGATTGTACCAAGTTAGAAACGATTTATATTTATTACCCTATTGAAAATTCTTAATAATTTAAGTCTCTCGATCCTCAATTAATTAGGTTATTATCTATTTAGATATTATTAAATTTTTAAATGGAGGAAAGGATTAAGATAATAAATTAATTAAATATTATTTGAAGGCATTTTTTAGCATAAAAATTCATTTAAAATAAATTTGAAAAGCATCTAAATCAAGAATATACAGGGAATATATGGTTTAATCAAAAGTTAAAGCATCTAAATCTAAAGTTAAAAAGAAATGAATGTTTTATCCAAAAATGTTTAAAATGAGGCATCTAATTCTAATTTTCTCTTAAAAATTTAATGTCCCTAACATTACGTAACTTAAAATTCCACAAAAACCAAATTAGCTTTCCGCGGAAGATGTGTGATCTTCTCTAATTGAGTGATCTCTTCTTTGGAGGCAGGTTATCTGCCCTCCCACTTCTCATACACTCTCATCCCCTCTTATTTTGTGCGGTCACGATTAAACCAAGTTAATATTTTATATTAATTTTTTTATAGAGATAATAAGATAAAAAGTAATAATAATATAAAATGTTAACGTGAGTTAGTCGTAACCGCACAAATAAATAATGATGAGAGTTTATGGGAAGTGAGAGGGTAGAAAATCTGCCTCTTCTTTTTTAAATTGTGGCCAGAAATTATCCCAAATAATCAACCCTAAACGCCAAACGGACAATTCGTTAATGGCGACACGAAATGACCCTAACCTAATTATATTGACCGGCCGCCAATATTATTATGCCAGCTCCAACACCTGTGTCTGACTCAAATATTTATTTAACATAAACCCAAAATTATTGAGTTTGTCGTTCATTTGTCCCAGAATCCATTTTTATTAATAAACTTGTCCTGGATTTTATTTCCTACATAGCCATCCATCTATCCTGTGTTTTCTGCAACACAACACCCTCAGGTTCAGATTCAGTCCCTCTCACTCCCTCTATATATTCCATGGCGTTCTGGATTGGTATTAAGATGAAGCAGTGGTCATGCAAAACCCTAAAGACAGTGCTAGCCCTTGTACATGATGAAATTGAGGTTCCACCTAGGTTCCACCATAAAACCAATTGGCAATATGGGGAGTAGCCCAAGACCATATAAGCACATAGCAAACCTTGTCCCTCACCAATGTGGGACAACTCTCAACACGCCCCCGCACGTGTGGCGGATTTTCAAGCCTACACGTGGACAACAACTGGGTGATGTGGAGCGCGTGTGGCCGTTGGGCCTCACACGTGGACAACCTTGCTCTGATACCATGATGAAATTGAGGTTCCACCATAAAACCAATTGGCAATGTGGGGAGTAGCCCAAGACCATATAAGCACATAGCAAACCTTGTCCCTCACCAATGTGGGACAACTCTCAACAGTACAGTGCGTCAAGATCTTGGTGGTAGTGGCACTTAGCCATCTGGGACTTCTCAAACCTTCCCAAGAGATGACTGAATTGGAAGAATATCGTCGTCGACAAACTAACAATCATTTTGTTGTGCTGGATCGTCTCTGCGCGTCGCCAATCCACGTGCCGATCCATGTTCTAACAGAATACGTCAAGAGGCAGCTTCCGGTAGTAGTGTTTGGTCAAGTTTTCGAAAAATACACTAGGCATGAAATTAGGGAGACGGAATGCAGTATATGCTTGGAGTGCATAGAGAGGAGCCATGAGGTAAGGGAACCGTGCAACTGTGATCATGTATTTCACAAGGAGTGTCTGGATAGTTGGGTCAATCAGGGCCAGGTAACCTGCCCTTTGTGCAGATCTGATCTGTTGTTTCCGGCCAAGAGTGGAACAACGAGCTGCGGCGGAGGGAGTTCAGGGACGACAGAGAGGGATTTAATAGGTTATAATTCATCTTGGGATGACTAGTTTTTTATGAACTCTTGCCCGCAAGCCTCAGACTCTGTAGAAGTAATTTTCTTGGATTGTATATTTTTTTACAAAATTACAAGCTTTTTCTTTCCTTGGATAACTTTAGTAAAAATTCATTCATCGTGGGAGCATACTGTAAGCATAAAGCTTTTCAGTCTCAATCCTTTATAAACTTGAAGACAACCAAAATATCTTTCAATAAAAATTTTTAAAACCAATATCTAGCCAAAATATGCCTACACTTGTGTTCATATTCTAACACTGCATTTATCTCACTACCAAAATTACTTGAGTGTAACTAACGAGAATATGTATATTCTATGATACAATTAGTATAAACAAATAAACACTAAGGCCATCAACATTATAGTTTAGAAGTATTAATATTTTATATCTATTTTATTTAGTTTCACTAATTATTATGATTTAATTTATTTGTATGCACATATTTTTGTACATCAAGTACAAAATTGTTTTGCGTTGTACGAAGTTAATACTACTTAACTTTGTACACTTTTTTCAAGAAAAGCTTAGTTTCTCGTTTGAGAATTAGTTGAATTTCGTGCATGGATGCAAAAGCATGACTGCGGTCCAATTAATTCTTGAATTGTCCCATTCTTTGGACATTTTGGGAATGCATAGTTATGTGTTGTAGTTTGCGGTTCACGGATTAGGTTTAATAGTGGGAAATTTTGCTAACATTTCCCGATGTTCTTCAAGTACACAGTGGGTATTATGTATCTACGACGTGCACTTGAAGACTTATAAGGAGATGTTGCCAAAATTTTCTCACATTGAAATTTAATCCATTGGAATCGTAAATCACGGCACATAACTGTGCATTCCTGAATGGGATAAGCCCTTACCGGAAGAATAAGGTGACAAGACAATAGTTAAAGTTGTTGTAATTCTTGTACTTTATTGGGATTGCAGACAAAATAGACAGACAGTGGATACAGAATCAGAATAGATGTGCTATTGAGTACTTGGATGGAATAGATGAGTTCATTGAATTCGCAACTAGACACAACCTAGGTTCAACTCATATTCGATGTCCGTGTAGGAGGTGTAATAACTCAATGAGGGAGACATTTGAAAATGTTCGATTTCATTTAGTAAGAAAAGGGATGATGGGGACCTATACTACTTGGTATCATCATGCAGAACGATTAGACCAAGTTTCGTCTTCATACGTGACACAAGTGGAGACTGTTGAATCTAATGTGGATCCTAATGAACAAGTTATGGATATTCTAAATGACATTTATCCATATGCCTCGAACAACACCAATCAGGAAGGGGGAGATGACGGCCATCCAACCATGGACAGTGAGGCATTCAAAAACTATGGAAAACTATGGAAAACTATTGAAAAATGCCAAGGAAGAATTATATCTGGGTTGCGAGAACTTTTCGGTGCTCACGGAAATTGTGGAGTTGAGGCATGGCAAGATCAAGTTTCGTTTATCAAACAAGTGTTTTGATTACTTTTTGGGAGTTATCAAGAGGATGCTTCTAAAGGACAATTGTTTACCTGAAGATCATAAAAGTGCCCAAAAAGTGTTGAAGGGTCTTAGATTGGAGTATGAAAAACTTCACGCATGTGTAAATAATTGTATATTGTTCTATAAGGAGAACATATAGTTGGATAAATACCTTGTATACAATGAGCCGAGGTTTAAAATGGCATCACAAAATAGAAAGACCAAGATTCCACAAAAAGTAATGTGTTATCTTCCATTAAAGCCCAGGTTACAGCGATTGTACATGTCGATGCATACTGCAACCGATATGAGATGACATAAAAAAGATTGGTAAATGACAATGTTATGAGGCATTCTGCAGACGGTGAGGCATGGAAAGAATTTGATCGGATATACCCTGATTTTGCAACTGACCCGCGAAACGTCATATTGGGACTTGCCAACGATGGATTTAATCTGTTCAGGGTTCTAAACTAAATCCACAACACTTGGCCGGTCGTCGTGTTTCTTTATAATCTGCCGCCTTGGAAGTGCATGAAAAAAAAATACATGATGTTGACTCTATTAATTACTGAAGATCTAGGAAATGCCATTGATGTTTATTTGTGGCCGTTGGTTGATGAGCTAAAAGATTTATGGGAAAACGATGTTTGCACATATGATAAGTATACTGGGCAAATGTTCACCATGCGAGCAGCAGTGATGTGGACAATAAACGATTTTCTCACGTATGCAATGGTTTCTAGGTGGATGACTAAGGGTTATTTGACATGTCCAATATGCAAGGAGAACGTAACATCGTATTGGCATGCGAGAAAAGTTTGTTATCTTAGTCATCGTAGATGGCTCCCTTAGGACAACGAGTGGTGTCAGAACGATAAAGCCTTCCATGGCACAAAAGAGACATAACTAAGACCAAGAGAATGGTCCAAAAATGAGATTTTGGACCAGTTAAACCGTTTAGATTTTGGTCATTTCGGCAAAGGGGTCAGTAAGCCCATACCAACTACATATCTGAACTGGACGCACAAAAGTATGTTATTTGAGCTCCCGTACTGGTCAAAGTTAAAATTGAGACACAACGTCAATGTTATGCATATTGAGAAAAATGTGTTTGATACTTTGGTCGGGACAATTTTAGACATTGAAGGAAAACTGAAAGACACGATCAAAGCTCGCCTCGTTTCAGAACGAATGGGCATTAGGTCACCGTTGTGGATGAAGAAAGTTGGTGGTACATTAAAGAAAGGCCATCCTTTTTTTTACAGTTAAGCTGAATGGGAAGAAATAGTTTTTCAATTTTATTTCTTCTGTAAAGTTTTCAGGTGAGTATGCTTCTAATATCTCGCGTTGCGTGAACATGATGGGGTGTAAATTTTCAAACATGAAGAGTCATGACTGTCATGTGATACTCTAACGCCTTCTACCGGTTGGTATTTGACACTTATTGCCTTTTGGTGTAGTGAAACCAATCGTGTTGTTATCAATATTTTTTTTGCAATTGACTGTAAAGTGTTTGTTGAAGTCAAATTTTAAACAATTGCAGGACGACGTTGTGAATGTCTTATGCAAATTTGAACAGATATTTCCTCCAGCTTTCTTTACAAGTATGATTCATGTAATGATTCACTTGCCATATGAGGAATCGCTTGTCGAACCAGTCAATTGTCGATGGATGTATCCAATACAAAGGTACTTAATTAAGTGTCTATATATATATATATATATATATATATATATATATATATATATATATATATATATATATATATATATATATATATATATATAACAGATTCATGATTAACGAACACTTTGAATAATTTGTATCATACCTTTTATCTGTGCAAATGTCTTGGTGAGTTGAAAAAGTGTGTCCGAAACAGGGCAAAGCCCGAAGGATCACTTATAGAGGCATGGGTCGCATACGAGTCACTTACTTTTTGTGCAATGTATCTTCAAGATGTTGAGACAACTTTCAATTGTCCTCAACGCAATAATGACGATGATTTCTGCTAACCCTTGAGGAGCCAAATTGCTAGCTTGTGGCTTATTTTTCACTTGAATTTCCTGACACACACAAAGCACGTACATACAGATTTTACCTCCAACTACTCATTTATGCTAGTTTCTTCTTATAAGTTATAATTGTTGGGTCTATATCCTATATGAATTGATTAGTTTGTGTGTAGTATATCAGTTTTAAGTTTTGTTTTTCCCAAACTTGAATTGGATTTAAAATTTGGGTTTTTAAATTTCATTTTAAATTGGAGTTCAAATTATTAGCATATGTACGCTAAGTTAAATCTTTGTGTACTAAACAAATTGATTGCCAATTTTGTAGATGTCTCACCTCATTAGAACCCAAAGGCCGATGACTTCTACACCTAGTTCGACGACTATACCTACTACTACCGCCACTGCTCCGACAGAGATGAACCATAGGCCCATCAATCTGATTAACCCAGTTGGTCCTCCAGTTTCACAGGTGCAGGCATCGTCAATTTCTTTGGTGGCGTCACCTATTAGTGCCCGACGAACTCACCGGCACCCCCGCACTGTGGACCAAATGTCGCCATCGGGATCCACAACCGATGCCTTGGGTACACGGCCAGGTATACAATCCTAATTCACTCCCTCATTCCCATGTTAATTGAGTTTTGTTATTTTAGATTCAATTTGTTATGTCATGTAAGGATTAAAAAGTTGTCATCATTCCGAACCTTTTATTAAACTATTGTGATTATTGTGTTGGATACGTATATTGCTTATGTTATTTTTAGGGTTTTGGGAAATGTTTTAATTATAGGGGAGGTTATACCGAAATTTTCGTAGGATTTGTTATTAGTTTTGGGTTAATGAATTTTTTTCATCTCTTTGCAGCGAAGAAAAACACCCAGGGACCTTGTCGGTAATTGAAGACAGTGAAGGTCACCCGAGTGACCAACAGTTGTATCCCAATTGGATACGATGAGCGACATCGAGCAGCACCAATGGCGGAGCAGCATAGTGCATTGGCCCACGACATTGGTCATGTCGTGTGGACCTTTTGCCCTATGCTGTGGAAGTCTTGGAAGGCGATTCCGGAGGAGACGAAGAATAGGGTGCGCAATCAATTATCCGTAAGTAGCGTCGCATTTTAATGATTTTCATGTAAAATTTATATATTTATATTTATTACTGTCTTTTATTACTAATACTTTCAAAATATTTGTTATATTGCGGACAAACTACAATTTGAAGGACATGGACGGGGACATGTTCGCGTACGTCAATTGGCTCTTCTCCAAACGCTACAAGCAGTGGAAGAGTGACATGCACCAATGTTTCCAGCAGTTTGATGATCCATAAGTCGCTCTCGAGGAGGGATGTCCAAATGAGTTGGAGGACCAACAAGATAGTTAGGTTTGGCTTTGCGGTCATTTTCAGAAGCCGACATATGTGGTGCATTTTTAATTACGACTTCTTTCATTTTACTTTTTTAAATTCTTACTAATGTTATTATTTATTTTTATTTTTTTTCTTTTAAGTATTACAACTAATACGTTTATTTTTTGTATAACAGAACAATGTGAAGGCGAACAAGATCAATCAGGAGAAGAAGACTTTTCTCCACCATTCGGGTTCGAGGCCTTTTTCCTATAGGATGGAGGCACGACGGAAGGTATATATTACAACTTTCATTTCCAATTTTAAAATGTCGCTAATAATTTTTTTTCGTACTAACATTTTTCTTATCTTTTTCGATTTTAGGAAGGTTCAAAATTTCCGAAGATCGACGTCTTTACTGACATTTATGTTCAGCCTGGGAATGAGTTGACCGAGTCCCTTCATGTAAGTACTTTCTTATGCATTAAACATTTATACTAATTCTTTCAAATTGTTTTCTATTAATAATCTATGTTTTTTTTTCACATGCGACTATCGTGGAGAAGAGTTAGGTGGTGTTTCAGGAGTCCACATCCTAGCTTCCCCCGGACACGTCGATCGAGTCTGTGGATCCTCCTGAGGATGCAGGGTTTCACATCGTCACAGATACATTGGACCAAACTTTCGGTCGGAGGCCAGGGACATATTGTCGAGGGATGGGAAATACCAGGCAGCGAGAGACTGGAGCCTCATCATCCTCGCAGTCAAAGAGCTAGGTTACGGCTTTGACGCAGGAAGTCGCTGGGCTGAGGAGTGAGCTGGCATCGTACAAGTCCTAAATGTCAATGCTTGTACAAGCCTTCAGTTCCTCCGGAATACATCTCCCTAGTTTTTCTGCACCATCGCCCTCACAACCCTTCCACACCGAGCAAGCACAGCAATCCAGCCCGTCGACCTCCGACCCCATCCCCAACCAGCAACAAGATTACCAAGCACCTCCGAATGACATGCCTATAGATTTTACCTCTTTGTTTTCGTAGTTTTCTTCCCTTTTTAAAAATAAAAATTAAAAAAATTAAAAACTTTATATTTGTACGTACATTTTTTAAATTATAAATAAATAAAAAAATTATTCATTAATTTGCTTTTTTTTTTGTCATTAGTATGAAATCTTTTTTTTTTCCTTTTATTCTATTTATTTTTTATTAAAAATTATATTTGCGCGACGACGACATGTCGTCGCGCATTACCACACGCCTCTTACACCTTTCGCCGCGTAAAAAGTTTTGAGACAAGTAACCTTTGTCCGTATAACTTTCACGCGACGACTAGTAAAAAGTTTTGAGACAAGTAACCTTTGTCCGTATAACCTTAACCCTAAAACCTCCGTGATTCTTGAGACATTTTCCACTCTGATTTCTATTTGCAATCAAAGGCAACATGGTGCGATAGTTATAGGGTTTAGCTTGGTAGTCAATTTAGGAGAAGAGAAGGGGTTGTTACCAAGGTGCACACGGCCTAAACACTACCGGAAAATACTATTTGTCTTACGAAATTTAGCACGACGAACCATATTTTGTCGGGTCAAGTTATGTTACTCAACGAAATTTTCAGTTGGTCGAGCAAAGTTGATCAACATTTAGGATTTTGCTAAAGGCTTTGATTGACAAAATAATTTCATAGCGCAAAAGTATATTCTTTGGGTAAACATTTGGGGCCAAGGGGAAAAAATGTTGCATATTGTGTCAAATCTTGCCCTATGAAATACAAAGGTTTCGTCACACAATGCCAAATTAGGTTTTAGATTTTAGGATCTGGTATTATGTTTCGTGGTGTCAAATGGATATATTTGTCGGTCAAAGTGAGAGATATGATTAGCAAATTATTTTAAACATGTGGAACTAATTCCTTCATAGTTAGAGGCGAATTTGAAGCCATGAACATATGTTGGTTATGATTTGATTTACTCCAGTTATGAATTCATGAACTATGGATGTGGTTTACTTTTCTGTTTTGATTAAGAACTTGTTTATGTATGTGGGTTGAGGGTCGACACTTAATTTGCATGCCTAAACTTGATGCTAGGATATAAGGGAATTTCACCTAATCGTTATGAACTTATATTCATGAGTAGTAAAGATCGCTAGTCACGATTGTGCTTAGTAAACCCTAGGTTGGATTAACATGCGTATTCCATAGTTATGAATGCCTAGTCGATGTTTATGATTTCCATTGAACTTAATGATCTTTGTTGAATGTCTCTATCATGTGTATTCCATAGTTAGGGACTTTGATGAGGAATAATTTGGTTGTAATGCGTATCCCATTCAATTCAATGAATCTAGGGAAATCTGAGAATTAATTAGTTCAATACAATTAATTTGGAGCATTGTCATTCATCGTTTGTTGAAATCATAATTGGGAATCAAATTCTATGCATATGTTCATGTGTGGATAAGGACCCCTCTAACTAGTTTCTCATCATCCTATTTCATCACAATCTGTTTTGTTTAAAGTTTAATTACAAGTTTCTGTTTTAAATTCAATTTCGTCAAAATCAATCCCCCATTTATTTTGAAGTGTTAGATTAGTTAGAAATCAACTTAGTTTGTGTTTTTAAGTGTCTTGAGTCAAGCTATAACTTATTTTCGTCAAAATTTGTGTTTGTGCTCAAAACTGCCCAGAAAGTGGTTTTAAGGCAGTTTTGAGTGTTTATGTGTTGTTTTGAGTCTTTTGGTTTGTTTTAGTGTTTTAAACTCTAGTTTTGCATTCTTTGAGTCTAGTTTAGTGTTTTACATTGTGTTTTTATGTTTTTGAGTCAGATTCACATTGATTAGCATCCCTAGTTAATCCCCGGTTAGAACGATCCCTACTTGCAAATATACTACAATTCTCATCAATAGGGTTTAATTTGAGTGTCAAGTTAATTTTCACATCAGCAAGTAGCAATTCTCAAGCACGCTTTGGGAAGCAATCGATGCCTCCATAAAAAGAAGAAGCAACAAGGCCGCCTGCTTAAGAATCGAAGAGCCGCCCGCCCAGAAATCGAAGAGGCGCTTGTTTAGAAATCGAAGAGGCGCCACTTTTTCAAAAGCCAGATTTTCTGGATCAAGTTGTAAGCATTGTTCACACATGATCTCAACTTTGCCGAAGTCACGGACAAAATCAGAAGGGGGCTTGTCACCATCCTCCAAACGTCAAAAGCCGGGCTGCTTGTTCAAAGATCAAAGGGTTGCTTATCCGAAAATCGAAGAGGCGCCAACTTTTTCAAAAGACAGAGTCTCTGAATCAAAGTTTACCGACACTCTCCACATGTAATCTCAGCTTTGAAAGAGTCACGGGCTAGATCAAAAAGGCTCAGCACGACCCTCAAAATTTCAAAAGACGCTTGTTCAAAGATCGAAGAGATGCCGCTACCCAAAAAAAAATCAAAACCTGGATCAATCTGTCAGCACCTTTCACGCGCAATCTCAGCTCTGAATGACTCACGGGCCAAAATCGAAAAGGCTCGGCACTATCTTCCAAAATTCAAAAACTGCTTGTTCAAAGATCGAGGTTTGTCGCCACCCTTCACGTGTTGTCCCAGCTTTGCAGAAGTCACGGACTAGTCTAAAGAAACGTATGAATCAAAATTACTCGTTGTCGCTGACAGGGGTAAACAAACAGCCTCACTACCAGCTATTGGGAAAAGTCCTATATCTGTCGGCCTTCGTCCTCTACGGTAAGGCAGACCTGCAAAAAATGCCAAGCTCTTCCCTATCTTTGAGAATCCATTTCCAACGAAGCTTCCCAAAATACTCAGTATTCTTCAACCCCTGGAATGCCTCTGTAAACAAGCCACACCAGAGCAAGAGTATCCCATATCATCAGGGTCAAAAGCAAGAGTATCTCATATCACGCTTTCTCCCTGTCCTTTTCCCTGTCTTTGTTCTCACCTGCAAGACAAAGAGAAAGAACGCAATCAGTCGAAACCTTTGCCTGGTTGCTTACCTTGCATTGCTCTCGAGCACTCATCCCCAGTTGTTGCCAAGGTCACGAAATCCTTCGTCAAATACTTTAGCGTCGTTGATACGATGGTGGCTCACCATTCAAATGCAAAGGTTGCGCACCGCTTCTGCTATGCAAAAAGATTGAAGCAGAAGGATCAACGATGAGCTAGCACCGTCGCTAAAGAGCAAAGGTTCGCTGTGCAATATTGGCAAATCGTCACCACTTCTTCAAAAGCAAAAGTATCTCATATCACGCTTTCTCCCTCCCTTTTATTTATCCTTGTTCTCACCTCCAAGACAAGGAGAAAGAGAGCAATCAGCCGGCATTTGCAATCAACTCTCCGATCCAGAACCGACTGCCTAGAAACCCTTCCCTGATTGCTTACCTAGCATTTGCATTCCACTCCTGCATCAGTAAGGCAAATATTGCAAGAAAAGATGCCACACATGCATGGGAGAAAACTGGAGAAGATGCCGCTTCTGCAAGGGAAACAGATAAGGCAAGGGAAAATGATACATTGAAGCATGTAGAAACAAGCACGACGAAACATGTGCCGAGCCGTCCGCTACTTCTTCAAAAGCAAAACTATTTCATATTATCAAGATCTGACGTATTCTGGATTTGATGGACTTGTTTTGACCCACAAATTTTTGAGTCGACTCGCAAAGATCACTTGCCACGTAGAGCCGCTCATGGTCTATCCAACCTTTAAGATCAAACCACCACCGGCCCTTGAAGGAATCACAAGTCCGATTCAAGATCAAGTGTTCACTACCCTTGAATTGACTTCAACTCCAAATAAATGGGTAAGCTCAGACTTTTAGCAAGTCTAGCAGAAGAAAACCCTCCATCCTAGTTTAAGAATAAACCTGTGGAAAGATACTTCTTCAAAAGCAAAAGTATCTCATATCAGCAGAGTCAAAAGCAAAGATATCTTATGGCATGCTTTTCCTTTACCCTTTCTCTTGCCTGCGGGACAAGAAGAAATAGAGCGATCGGTCGGCACTTGGAAAGATTGAACAGAGAAACAGACCAACACCTCTACCTCGTGTTTGCCTGCCATGCAAAAGAAACAAAGCAGAGAATAATGCAGCATGGGTCGTACAACTGCACGTGCTGATTCATCCTCAACTAAATCGAAGATCGCTTGCCATATGAAGCCGTTCGTGGTCCGACAACCTTCAAGATTAAGCCTCAACGGCCCTTGGAGAAATCATAAGCCTGATTCAAGATCAAGTGTCCACCACCCTTGAATCAACCTCCTAGATCAAGCCACAACGGCCCTTGGAGAAATCAAAAGCTCGATTCAAGATCAAATGTCCAACACCCTTGAATCAACCTTCAAGATCAAGCCTCAACGGCCCTTGGAGAAATCACAAGCCCGATTCAAGATCAAGTGTCCACCACCCTTGAATCAACCTCCAAGATCAAGCCACAAAGGCCCTTGGAGAAATCAAAAGCCCTATTCAAGATCAAGTGTCCATCACCCTTGAATCAACCTTCAAGATCAAGCTGCAACGGCCCTTGGAGAAATCAAGGCCCGATTCAAGATCAAGTGTCCATCACCCTTGAATCAACCTTCAAGATCAAGCCGCAACGGCCCTTAGAGAAATCAAGATCTGATTCAAGATCAAGTGTCAATCACCCTTGAATCAACCTTCAAGATCAAGTCGCAATGGCCCTTGGAGAAATCAAAAGCTCAATTCAAGATCAAGTGTCCATCACTCTTGAATCAACCTTCAAGATCAAGCCTCAACGGCCCTTGGAGAAATCACAAATCCGATTCAAGATCAAGTGTCCACCACCCTTGAATCAACCTCCAAGATCAAGCCATAATGGCCCTTGGAGAAATCAAAAGCCCGATTCAAGATCAAGTGTCCATCACCCTTGAATCAACCTTCAAGATTAAGCTGCAACGACCCTTGGAGAAATCAAGGCCCGATTCAAGATTAAGTGTCCAACACCCTTGAATCAACCTTCAAGATCAAGCCTCAACGGCCCTTGGAAAAATTGCAATCCTGATTCAAGATCAAGTATCCATCACCCTTGAATCAAAACCAGTTCAAGGCGAAGCCTGTGGAAAGTCAACAAGCACAATAAATGCACGTGCCGATTCGTCCCAGCAAAGTTGAATAGATCCTAGCCCAATCCAAGATCAAGCCTCAACGGCCCTTAGATCGACGTCTACATTGAGGAAACTTCAAAACGCACCTTCTACACGTGACAAGCACATGTATGCGGCGCGCCTTGAAGTGGGGGCATTTGTAGACATTGAAATTTCGGTAAATAAAATGTTAACCGATGGTCAAAGTTTCAACGCTCATATATTACATAAATTTTATACGTAGCGTTTGATTTGACGGAAATTGAAATGAGTCAGAAAAGCTGTCAAATAGGACACGTGTCAACACCTGGCAAAGATGACTTATTTCATCTGGGATATTATATTCAAAATTAGGCCTTGGAAAATTCTATAAAAGAGGAAGCCATTTCATTCATTTTCATTGACCAATTCACAAATACATTTCTCTACTCCTAAATTGGAAGAGAATTCTCTTGAATTTCGTTCTTCGTTCTTCGTTCTTCGTTCTTCGTTCTTCAAGATCAGGCCACAATGGCCCCTTGAATCAAAAGCCCTATTCAAGATCAAGTGTCCATCACCCTTGAATCAACCTTCAAGATCAAGCTGCAACGGCCATTGGAGAAATCAAGGCCCGATTCAAGATCAAGTGTCCATCACCCTTGAATCAACCTTCAAGATCAAGCCGCAACGGCCCTTAGAGAAATCAAGATCTGATTCAAGATCAAGTGTCAATCACCCTTGAATCAACCTTCAAGATCAAGTCGCAATGGCCCTTGGAGAAATCAAAAGCTCGATTTAAGATCAAGTGTCCATCACTCTTGAATCAACCTTCAAGATCAAGCCTCAACGGCCCTTGGAGAAATCACAAATCCGATTCAAGATCAAGTGTCCACCACCCTTGAATCAACCTCCAAGATCAAGCCACAATGGCCCTTGGAGAAATCAAAAGCCCGATTTAAGATCAAGTGTCCATCACCCTTGAATCAACCTTCAAGATTAAGCTGCAACGACCCTTGGAGAAATCAAGGCCCGATTCAAGATTAAGTGTCCAACACCCTTGAATCAACCTTCAAGATCAAGCCTCAACGGCCCTTGGAAAAATTGCAATCCTGATTCAAGATCAAGTATCCATCACCCTTGAATCAAAACCAGTTCAAGACGAAGCCTGTGGAAAGTCAACAAGCACAATAAATGCACGTGCCGATTCGTCCCAGCAAAGTTGAATAGATCCTAGCCCAATCCAAGATCAAGCCTCAACGGCCCTTAGATCGACGTCTACATTGAGGAAACTTCAAAACGCACCTTCTACACGTGACAAGCACATGTATGCGGCGTGCCTTGAAGTGGGGGCATTTGTAGACATTGAAATTTCGGTAAATAAAATGTTAACCGATGGTCAAAGTTTCAACGCTCATGTATTACATAAATTTTATACGTAGCGTGTGATTCGACGGAAATTGAAATGAGTCAGAAAAGCTGTCAAATAGGACACGTGTCAACACTTGGCAAAGACGACTTATTTCATCTGGGATATTATATTCAAAATTAGGCCTTGGAAAATTCTATAAAGGAGGAAGCCATTTCATTCATTTTCATTGACCAATTCACAAATACATTTCTCTACTCCTAAATTGGAAGAGAATTCTCTTGAATTTCGTTCTTCGTTCTTCGTTCATCGTTCTTCGAGATCAAGCCACAACGGCCCCTTGAAGAAACGTTCATCCACCTTCGAGATCAAGTCCAACGGCCCTTGAAGAAACTTCCCCAAAACCTTTGAAGAATCAACAAGCACTTTGGTCACGTGCCGATTCTTCATCCAAGATCAAGCCCCGATGGCCCTTGGATCAACACCACTGTTCTTCAAGAATCAAGCCCAAAAGCCCCTTGAAGTTCATCAATCGTTCATCGTTCATCGTTCTTCGTTCGTCGTTCATCCATCTTCAAGAACAAGCCCAAAAGCCCCTTGAAGATCCGTTATCCGTTCGTCATTCAACGTTCATCCAACTTCAAGATCAAGCCCCAACGACCCCTAAAGATCCGTTCATCCAACTTCAAGATCAAGCCCAAAAGGCCCCTGAAGAAACGTTCATCCGCCTAACTTCAAGATCAAGCCCAACGGCCCTTGAAGAAACTTCCCCTTGTTCATCCAAGATCAAAGCCTCGACGGTCCTTGGATCAACCCCACAAATCAAAGTCTTAACGGAGATCGAATCAAAGGATCAAAACAAATAGAGATTGTAACCCAAAATCATCAAATACAAATATTATTTTGTACACGTTGTTCTTGTTGTTTTCAGGAAATTTCTGTGTTCACATAGTCATCAAATGATAAATCCCCTTGGTGTTTTTTTAAATATAGAAATTTATCCTAGATAATAAATAGGGGTGTGCTATCCACACACCCCTTTTTACTTCTCACACACCCCTATTACTTTTTTACCGTTAGATCTTCTTCAATTCATCAAATCCAACGGCCGAAATCCAAAAAGGTGTGAGAGAAGTAAAAAGGGGTGTGTGAAAATCACATCCCCTAAAAATATACATTTCCGATAGTAAAAGGGCATCGAAAGAAAGAAATACATTTTTCAAATATAAATGAAAAATACAACCAAAATATCACGAACAACTAGTGCTACCTTCTGTGTTTTGTTATAAAGTACGCAACTGCAAAAATATAACAATAAGACCAAATCCAAATTGAGAAAAAAATATAACAAATCAGACTTGGTACTCCAAAGTTTGATCAAACTGTTCAAATCAAAAGATAAAGGTAAACAGTAGAAAAAGACTAAAGCACCGACCAACCAATGCCATATACTTTCAAAGTTTGCAACTTCTGATTTTCATGCAAGAGACTTGAATTTTTCCAAAAACACGGTCTTACTTATCCTTTGAATGTTTCTAACCTGAAATGATGGCAAATGTTGGCCAGATTCATTCAACCTCTTATAATGTAATTAAGTTTTTTGACATGATGAGATTTCTCACATCTATTTCTTCTAATTGTTCCATAGTAAATTCTGTCTTTTAGAAAATATGAAAATAATAAAAGAATTTCAATAGTGATAATTATAAAGAAAAACACAACATCAATTGTATACAAGATTAATATAAACAACTAGAGAGAAAGTTAGAAAAATGGACAAACTTAGAGATTGAGGCTTGCATAAATGTGATGTCCTAAAAGTTAATTCAACTTTGTTTGGATTGAAACTATAATGTTGGCTCGAGAACACAACTCATACTTGTACAAGGATTTAGTCTTGTATTCCTTGTGGGATTGTTATAGGGCAAACCAGGTATCTGGTATAAAACCACAAGCCCTTGCTCTCACAAAGATTTCGCTTTTATTGTTCCAATTACCTATAATTTGGAGAGCATTGAGTTTTGCAAAGAGAGAAGGTTATGTGTAGGTTTTCATGGCTTCTTCATCCATGAACATGTCTGCTTGTATGTATTGTGAATGCTTCAGTACTTACATATATAATACATACATGGTATAAGGATTGTGATTTAGTTGATTGACTAGTGTATTAATCTTTAAGTCTAGTTTAGTCATACACTCTAATATATTGCTAGTTTAAAAAGTCAGTCAAGATGTAATCATGCAGTTCATAGCCGTCTCGGCAAATTGTTTATTTGTTTTCCCCATAGTATTATCTGTAGTTTATAGTTTCTTTGTTCTTACGTTTGATGCTATGATTTTCAATAGAGTACTCAGTGACTGAATATTGAGGCTTTTTTGACATGCTCCTTTTACCCATGTTAACAGGTGCAATGACGATTTTATTTCAAATTCTCAAATGTAATATCTCGCTAATCAACATAGAATACTGTATGGCTATGAATATTGAAGTTGAACCCTTTTTCCTAGGTTTTTTTTAACTTTAACGAAAGGTTTCCTGTATTGTTTACTTTAATGAAAAACCACATTTTTACACTAAAAAGTCAATCATAATACTATTCACGTTACTTTTTATTTTGTCTTTATCGTTAAAATTCAAAATTTTCAAGTTCTTTTCAATAATTTTCTTTTTCTTTCTTTTTTTTTTCCTCATAACATAGAGTGAGCAGCAACCTAGAGTAGTCAATGCTTATGAATATTTTACAGTTAGTCGAATTTATGGCCAATCTCATCCTTACTAAATTTAACAAACACGAGTCAAGAAACTAGGGTTTAGGGCCTGGCCCGTACGTTAAACAAGACCAACAGGAGGGCTACACGGCCACAGAAACAGAACAAATACACGTGGGTAAGCAAAGAAACACAAGACGCTGCAACAAACTAACGTCAACCCAAAACTTTAGGCGGAAGAAATGCCCCGCAAACATTGCAACTGTGATCATGTGTTTCACAGGGAGTGTCTAGATAGTTGGATCAATCAGGACTAGGTGAACCTCCCCTTTGTGCAGAGCTATGCTGTCTCCGCCCGCCTAGAGTGAAAAACCAAGCTGCCGAGGACATGTATGGACAATGGAAAGTGATGCTAACTTTTATAGTGTGGAATTCATTTGGGATGAGTAGGCTTTCCTTGTATATATTTTTAGTTCAAAATGTGTAAAAGGGGCTTATAGCTTAAGTGGATAAAAACATTTATTTTTGCTCTCGAGATCTTATGTTTGAATCTTTAATCTCATTATTGCTCGTATATTAAAAGAAAGAGTTCAAAATGTGTCATCTTATGCAGTGTTCAAATTGAACAAGCTATGAAGTCACTTTAATTAGCATAATTTTTTTTTTTTTTTCACCGAAGAAAGATATAATATATTAGAGGCGAATGGAAATGTTTACATCCTTAGCAAGGATATTAAAAAGGAACTCCGGACCAATGCTGTCCCAGATATAGGAGCGCCCCCTCTTAAATACATACCTAGCCACCGAGTGAGCAGCGAGATTGCTCTTCCTAGACACATGGGTGAACATCACAGACGTCAACCCGCATGCTAGGCTCTCAATGTCCCCAAGTATACATTCAAAATTAAAATCCCAAGCCTTTTCCATTCTGATCATTTGAATTACCTCTTTGGCATCCGATTCAATGTGCACCTTCGCAAACCCATTATCCCTACAGGCAATCAAAGCCGCCCGGATTGCACAAGCCTCTGCCGCAGCAGCAGAAGAGCAAAGCCCCACTCCCGAGCCTCCAGCAGCATGGAGGATCCCAGCAAAATCGCGGCAGACCCATCCCACACCCGTGCTGAGACTGGTCTTACACCAGGCCGCATCCGTATTAACTTTTATGACCCCAAAACCCGGTTTCTGCCAAGTAGGGTAGTTGCGGGCATCCTCCCGTGGGTCCAAGCAAAGAGGATATCGAGAAACCGAGTTGCCAGAAGCCCAAGCTTCACGGAATTCAGCAATGTTTGCCCTCCAAGACTGCACCAAATCAGTGGGGTGCCGAGACACACCGGAAAAAATCACGTCGTTCCTATTTTTCCAGATCCTCCAAAGGCCAAACGCCACCTCCTGCAAGATCTCCTCCGCAGTATCCCGCTCGTGAACCTGGTTATAGATATTTTCCCAGCTTTCAAGAAAATCTCGGCCAACCAGGTTGTGGGAGTTCAGATGTAGAGAAGAGCAAAACCAGAATTGGTGACTTAGAGCACAAAGGAAAAACAGGTGGTTTTCAGATTCGTCCATAGAGCCGCAGACACCACACACATTATCTACCCTCATGTGACGTCGCTTCAGATTACGTCTGACAGCCAAGGCGTGATTACAGCATCGCCAGATGAAAATTTTGATTTTGTTGGGAACACGAAGCTGCCAGACTTGGTTCCAGATCCGGGGGTCCTTCCTGTTTTCACTCGGCATGCCACGCCCCATCTTCCCAAGCGAGCCATTATCCAGCAGACCAATGGCCACTTCGTACCCCGATTTGACCGAGTACACACCGTTAGTATTAAAATGCCACACAAGCCGGTCACCAACCCCAGTCCTGCTTAAAGGAATACTTAAAATTGACCCAATGTCTTCCATGTGGAAACCCGTCGAGACAGTTTGCACGTTCCAAGACATCGTACCCGGATCAATCAGATCACACACTAAGGTGCTTTGAAGAGTATCCTTCGGTCTAACCAAAAAAGTAGAGGGCCTCGGGAACCAGGGATCCTCCCTGATATTGATGTGTTCCCCATTCCCAACCCGCCACCTTAAACCATGTTGGAGAACCTTCCGGGCCTCGAAGATCCCCTTCCAACCCCAAGAGGTGCCCCTTCCCCGACCGGCCTTCAAAAATGAACTCCCAGGAAAATACTTGTCCCGCAAAACAGTAGCTAGAAGCGATCCCGGATTTTGGATTAGACGCCACCCAATCTTTGCCAGAAAGGCAAGGTTAAAACAATGAATATCACGGAGCCCCAGTCCACCGGCATACTTCTTCTTGGTTAATCTATCCCAAGAAATCCAGTGGACCCCCTTCCTGTGTTCGCTTCCCCTCCACCAGTAATTTCTGATAGCCCTCTCCATATCTCTGCAGACCCCGATGGGGAGTTTGAAACAACTCATAGCATAATTAGGCATCGCCATAGCCACTGCCTTAATTAGGACTTCCTTTCCTGCGTGGGATAGGAATTGTTCCGCCCACCCCGCCATGCGGGACTCGATCCGCTCACGAACATCTTCAAAAACAGCTTTTTTTTACAGCCCAAAATCCGCAAGCAAACCCAGATATTTACCGAATCCATCCTTACATTGGATGCCAAGAATCCCTGCAATTTTCTTTTTCACTCGATCTTTTGTTCTCGCACCGAAGAAAATGGAACTTTTGCCCAGATTCACCACCTGCCCAGATCCTTGTGCATTCAATTTGAGAATCGCATCTATACACCGTGCCTCATCCTCGGTAGCCATCCCAAAAAGGACAGAGTCGTCCGCAAAGAAAAGGTGGGTGACCGGTACTCCAGATGGCGAAATTCAGAACCCATGAATAGCATTCTGCACCAGGGCATTCCTGATTAGCACGGAAAAGCCCTCAGTACAAATCAGGAACAAATAGGGAGATAAAGGATCGCCCTGTCGCAGTCCCCGTTCAGGACGGATGTGCCCCGTCTGATTGCCATTAACAAGGATGCTAAAAGAAGCAGTAGAAATGCATTCCCTAATCCACCCACAGAACCTCGAGTCAAAACCCAAATTATCCATCATGGAAATGAGAAAGTCCCACTCCACACGATCGTATGCTTTCGCCATATCAAGCTTAATTGCCATGCCCGGCTGGCCCTCCTTAGGTTGGTACGAGAGTGAATGCAGGATTTCATGCACCACCAGGATATTATCCTGAATATGTTTCCCAGCTACAAAGGCAGATTGGTTCTCACTGACCACTTTGGGCATAACTGCCTTCAAGCGGTTAGTAAGAACCTTTGCAAGGATTTTATAGATAACGTTACAGAGAGCAATGGGCCTGAATTGGGACATATTCTTTGGGCACTTGACCTTCGGGATAAGCGCCAGGTTGGTATGGTTTAGTTTCCGCGGAAGCTTTCCAGAATGCCAGAAGGCCTTTATGATTTTAACCACATCTTCACCCACAGTCTCCCAGTGGTCATGGTAGAAGCAACCCGAGAAACCATCCGGCCCCGGAGCCCGAGAGGGGGGGATTTGAAAAGCAGCCTCTTTGATTTCTTCCTCAGAGATCTGCGCCACAAGTCCTAAATTGTCCGCATCTGTCACCCTGGTGCCGAGTTCAAATTCGGACCTTAGGCAAGGATGGCAGGACTTGAATAAATCCGAGAAGTAGGAGGTGGCAATTATGCAGATCCTCTCTTCCTCCTCCTGCCAGTTCCCATTTGCGTCTTCCAATCCTCTGATCAAGTTTGTTCTCCTCCTTTTCAGAGTTTGTGCGTGAAAGAACTTTGTGTTTTTGTCACCTTCCTTAAGCCATTGGATTCTCGACTTCGCTTTCCAGAATTCCTCTTCCTTTTTATGGGCATCCCTCAATTCGCTCTCCTTCTGCTTGACCCAAGCCGAAGCAAAGTCAGGAGATGCATAGGCTACACGGATCTCAGCCTTTAACTGGGCAATGAGAAGCTTGGAGTTTCCCCCTCGCTTTTTATACCACGCAATTAATTTCCCCCTCAATGATTGGATTTTCTCACAAAACCTAAAGGCGTGGGAACCATCGATGGTGTGACCCCATTCATCTGCAACAAGGGCTCGGCATTCCTCCAATTTACTCCACCGAGCATCATAGCTGAAATTCCTTTTCCTACGCAACAAGGTTGGTTCCGTGGTCAAGAAGAGTAAGGCATGGTCAGAGCCTTCCAATACCACATGCCTAACCTTAGAGTCAGGAAAAAGATTATTCCACCCCAGGGTAGCCAAACCGCGATCGAGTCTCTGCTGAATAGGCATAGTTTCCCTGTTATTTCTCCATGTAAACGGATACCCTTCATAGCCAAGGTCCATAAGCTCATTCTGGGCCACAAACTCCCTGAAGTCCCTGAGGCTGGATGCCGGTCTGTAGTTCCCTCCTTCCTTTTCCTCATTACTCAGGATGTCATTAAAATCTCCCATAACCAGATTACAGTCATTGCTTTTATCAAGCCTGTTACTCAGGGCTTGCCATTGATCTCTACGCTTTTTCTCATCAGTACTTGCATAGACAGCGAACAGCCGCCATTGACATCTCGTAACACCGTCCCAGATACCAGCTTCAATAACAAAGCTCTCAGATTTCACCACAGTAATCATATCGACTTCTTTCCAAAACATGCACAAACCACCACCAATCCCAATTGGTTCCACCGCATGCATGTATTCCATTCCAAGACTTCTTTTAAGATACTCGTAGCGTCTGCTTTTGTTCTTCGTTTCAAGCAGCACCACGATGTCAGGGGTGAGGAGACGACATTGCTCCAGCAGATTGTCGACTGTCAGGTCACCCCCAATACCCTGACAGTTCCATGTGATTAGCTTCATGAGGAATTGGGAGACCCCTCAAGGGTGGTCTCCACCGCCTCAGAGAAAAGGCCCTGTCTCGGCCTGCTAGCTTTTTGTTCCCCACTCCGATTATCCTTTGAAGACCCTACTTCATGGATAGTACGCTTCTTCCCTTTGCCTTCATTCATAACTGCTTCAATTATAGGTTCCAGTTCAAAAGGGTCATCAATCAAGGCAACAACTTTATTTGCCTCCCCATTCACTACCGGTTGTCCCTCTTCAAGAAAGTTCCGCTCCGGCACCCCACTACAGGTGAACCCGCCAGTAGACGGGGATGAGTTTAGCATAATTTTTTTTTTAAACCAAAGATAGATATATATTAAATACGGATAGAAATGTTTACATCCATAGCAAGAATGTTAAACAGAAATTCCGGGCCAATGTGATCCCAGCTAGCCACACGCCCAGTTTTAAAAACAAACTTAGCCACCGAGTGAGCAGCATGATTGCTCTGCCGAGGCACAAAGGCAAACGTGACGGACGTCAGCCGTAGTGCTAGTTTCTCAATGTCACTAAGAATGCATTCCAAATCACAGTTCCAAGCCATCTTATTCTCAAGCATTTGAATGAGTACCTTGGCATCCGATTCAATGATAACATGGTCGAAACCATTGCTGATACATGCCTCCAAAGCTTCCCGAATAGCACAAGCTTCAGCATAATTGAGGGTAACACTTGGTGCTTAACTAACACTAAAGAACTCATCTCGCTTATTTTATTTTAATACTTAAAGTGAACATGTCACGGGAGAACTTATTGATATAAAATAAGTGTCTGAATTTCTCCAAAAGGACAAATTTAACTTTGGACAATGCGATCATACAAAATCCGCATGCTCAGTCAAGTGTCTTTGCATTCATAAAACCATCTCACTTTTGAATTCTGCAAGCTAATAAACCAAAGACTCGTTTCTTTATGTACATAAATCAAAAGAGCCACTCTCAATTTTCATACAGAAAACAGACAGCATGTCAGTGGCTCAGTCCTCCTCTTTCTTCCCGTTTTGGCTTTAAACCGATCAGCAATCAATGTACATACCATTTTTTATTTTTATAGTGTGTATTTGATTGTTCTAATAAGTTAACAATATATATATATTTTATCAGAAAAAGTCGGTTGCTGGGGCAGTTTACAGTCGTGGGACGTGGCTCCACATCATGTGCCTGGTTGTCAGCAAGCAGATACCCGAAATCTATCCTCTTGAAAGGATCACCCGTTCTTTTTCTTTTTTTGACATTTTCTTTTGGAGAAGCGTCACGTCGATGTTCATTAGATTAGAAAATATTTATGGGATTAATTTTGAATAGAAAGTATTTGGTTACTTATATGTAAGGCACAGCTACAAATCAAGAAAATCAAACAAAACCTCAATATGAGGGATGATTCTAATTAATGTGTTTATAATGCATTGTAGATGAAGAAGCGAAAAAACGCGTTAGCAGATGTTATTATTGTAGAAGAGAGAAGTGGTAGAGAAATTTTAAAGAGAAATAATAGAGAGGTTTTAAAGAGAAACAAAGAAAGTTGTATTTCATTACTTCATTACCAAGACTACAATTTCTCCGCTCTAGGCTTGTTAAGAATTCTGATAAAAAGCAAGATGTGAAAAGTACGAAAAATATTCCTAAAACTTAAGACTTTTTTTTAAGTGCAACTTAAGATGTTTTTGAAGGCTAGTAATTGTACGAATTTGAGTGACTGGTCGTAGAAGGAGCTTATTGGCTCGTTTAGAAATACTTTTAGGATAACAGATAATGCATTTGGTGAAATTGTTTTGGATTTCAAAAAGAGATATTATATTCACACACCCCAAATTACTTCTCCCACACCCTTTTAATTTTTTAATATTTTCTACACACCACTAACACTTGATAGAAAAAATATTAAAAAATTAAAAGAGTGTGGGAGAAGTAATTTGGGGTGTGTGAATATAATCTCCCTTTCAAAAATATTTAAGTGTTGTTGGAAGAAGCACCAGATATGTACTTCTTACATGCAGCACTCCAAATGCTTATTCAGAATTCACTTGAACTTTTACCAAAAATTAGTTTCAAAGATATTTATTTTTACCAAAAATACTTTTCAATCATTTTAACAATAATTCTAAAAGAGTTCTAAATCTAAAAGAATAAATTTTGTCATAAATTTGTGCTTGGCGAGATAATTATTTATTTATTTTTCCATTTCAGTTTTAATGAGTCATACCAGTATATGTGGCGTCGTCACAATATTGGATAGGTCATATGTTAAGAAGCCAAGTCCAATTATATATACAATTTGCCATATACTAATATAGTTTAGTAATATTTCTCCTCTCTTATAAATGAGATATATTAGATTGGATTCTCGATAATAGTAAATATAAACCACGTTATTTTTAGATAATATAATATAAAAATATTTTTAAAAAATGTACATACGATTTCTTCCAATTGGAATATAATATTCAACTCCTTTTTATCATGAAGGAATAAAGAGCTTCATGAATCCCCCACGTGACTATAAACCAAGTCCAAGGACGAAACGTTAATTAATAAGGAGAGCCAGTTGAGCCGATTCTGAGAACTTACTTTTGTCTAATATTATTTTAAGGAACTGTTATTAGTATTTCAAAGATTTTATTCTACACTCTTAATAAGTTTTTTTTTTTTTCTAATTATAGAAAATTTAAAATGTAAAGTAAGATTTTTGGAGTACTAATAACAATTTTCTTATTACTTGGGATGACACATTCTAAATTCAATTTATGTCCACTAGTGAATCAAATAATTGTGATTAAGAACAAACTAAAATATCTCGACGAGACTTTCTAACTGTTAAAATGATGGACACTAGTCGCAGTCACCAAATAATCTCCTTTTAAAAAAATTAAAAAAACTAATGTTGGACGGAAGAGTGAATGACAATTTTTTCTTGATTTTTTTGTGACACAATATAACTAGCACCTGATAAAAATTAATGACACAATATACGATAAACGAATAGAATTAAAAGATTCCTATGATCTTCCCAAAAAGAATTCGTAGAAAATCCTCTTTTCGCACAAAGTGATCTTATCCCCAATAAAATAAGCCATTGTTTGGGAAAATGGCGCATCTGCCTGTCTGCTTCTGCTTTCGACATCAACCAGTTCACCGACCCAATCCAATCCGCTCCAACTTATCCTCTGTCATTTGTTTAAGCCAAGCCAATCCCATCACACCATTGAGTTCCTATAAATTCCATATTCAGTTGCCTGCAGTCCATCTTCTCTATTTTCCTCAACACAAAACCTTCAAACGTACCCTCTTCCTCCTTTTATCCATGGATCCCCTCTCTGGCATTAAGATACCCAAATGGCGGAAAACCCTGAAAACATTGCTAGTCCTAGTACATTGCTTCAAGATCTTGGTGGTAGTGGCACTTAGCCATCTAGGGTTCCTGAAACCTCCACAGCAGATGACTGAGTCCATCGAAGAACAGCATCGCCAAAACCCTAACGGTCATATTCTCTTGTTCGACCCTCTGTGCCAGTCGATAGTCCCCGTTCCGATTCACGTCTTAACAGCGTATATCAAGAGTCTTCCGGTAGTGGAGTTTGGTCGAGTTTCCGAGAAATGCACAAAGCAAGAAGATGAGGATACAGAATGCAGTATTTGCTTGGAGTGCATTGAAAGAAGCCATGAAGTGAGGGAACAGTGCAACTGCAATCATTTGTTTCACAGGGAGTGTTTAGATGGTTGGGTGAATCAAGGGCAGGTGACCTGCCCTTTGTGCAGAGCTCTGCTGTTTCCGGCCACCAGCGAAAAGACGAGCTGCGGCGGAGGAAATGTATGGACAGTGGACAGGGATGCTTACTTTGAATCTTTGATAGGTTAGAACTTTAGAACTTAGAATTTCACTGTGGGATGAGTAATTTTTTGTAAACTCTTTCCCACAAGCCTCCCAGGTTGTAAATTTTTTTTTTTCTTTATTTAATATAGAAAACTTCATTTTAGTCCTTGAAAAAGATTACTTTTTGATTAAAACCATGAGTAAGATCAAAATCTAATTTTAGTCCTTGATACATTAATAACCTCATTTATTAATTATATTTTGATTTTTTTAATTATTTATCTTTTTCTTTTCTAATTTTTAATGTATTAATTTTATTTCATTATAATTTTTATTTTCATTTCATTCATTGTAATATATTTTTGTTGTGAACATTTAGATAAACTAATTTTTGTTATACAATATATTTCGATGTACTGTAACTTCTTCATTTAGGTATATTAAATTCATTATAATACATTTCGGTGCATACATTTAGGTATACACATTTTGGTACTAACATTTCGGTGCATACATTTCGGTACACACATTTCGGTGCATACATTTAGGTACATACATTTCGGTACTAACATTTCGGTGCATACATTTTGGTACACACATTTAGGTACATTAATTTAATATTAATACATTTCAGTGCATATATTTAGGTACATACATTTCGGTGCATATATTTAGATACATACATTTCGGTGCATATATTTAGGTATATACATTTCGGTGCATATATTTAGGTACACACATTTCGGTGCATACATTTCGGTATACACATTTAGGTACATTAATTTAATATTAATACATTTCGGTACTAACATTTAAATATATTATTTCAATATAATATATTTCGGTACACACATTTCGGTACTAGCATTTAGGTACATTAATTGAGTCTTAAGTTTGAAGAATGTTAAATAAAATTAATAAATTAAAAAACTCTTTTTTGGTCAAAAAATAAATTAAAATTTGTGTATTAATAAATTTAAATATTTAATGGGAGATATTAAATAAAATACACATTAATTATTTTGAATTAAGGACACATTAGGGACTAAAAATCAATATTCAATCTAACACCAGGTTTTTTTTAAATTTTAATCTTCTTGAAGGATTAAAGTTCAAAAACCCCTATTTAATATTTTGTATAAGATTACTCGTTCTTCCTTTCTTTTTAAGGAAAACTAATGAAAAGGGCTTGAAAACTTTGAGTTTTAACGATAAGGACAAAATAAAGAGTAAAGTGAATAGTACCAGGTTTGACTTTTTAGTGTAAAAATGTGATTTTTCGTTAAAGTGAACAGTACCGCGGATTTTTCGTTAAAACTCCCTTCTTTTTAGGTAACTCAATCGGTAGCCCGTTATGCAGAGTATGACCTAAGTGCAGTGTTTAAAATATAGGTATGAGTGGAAATAATCATTCATAAATTTGTGGAAATATCAATACCCATATAGATTGCTTTTTTTTATAAATGATAGAAATTTAAAATAAAATTTTAGAAAATGTCAAACAATGATTAGACGAAATATAAAAAAAAATTGTGATGTTTAGTTGATATGTCAATATTAGCCAAAATTAAGAGTTTCACTTATATGAGATAAAATTTAGGCTTCATCCCTCTTTCTATATATTTCTCTAATTTATCAAATATTTCTACGAAAATATCAGTTGTCTTTAGAATGTCACTATAAATTAGATGCAATTGTATGATAATAATAAATCCGTTCCATAAAAGTCTCCCTTAGATACGGCAGAAACAGTTGAGTTTAAATTGAACTTGAAGATGAAATTCCAATGGCTTTTGGGTGCCGCAGGGTCGGATGAAAATGAGTCCCCACCCACTGTACTGAATTATCTGCACAAAGTCTGACACACTCATTTGACCTTTGAATGGTTGAGATGGCATTTCAACAATTAGTTTGCCGTCCATTAACCCTTGATGTGTCTATCTTTGGGAATCTGGGATATTAAATTTCTTCAAATAAAATCTGGAAATATTTTATGGTTATCGTCACCTGGACAAGGTAAAAAGCAGAAAGGGTGGGACCAAAAAGTACGATCGTATTACGCGAATAAGGAAGAGGATCATCTCCTGAGTTCAGGATAGGGATTCTCTTGACCGGATCATCTAGACTATTCAAATTTAATTTAACAATTGCAATTATTATAACAGTTAGATGGGCTTCTTGTTTGGAGCCGTTTGATTAAATTTGAATGACTCGGATGGCCCCGTCAGGAGGATCCCCATCCTGAGCTCAGGAGAGAATCTTCTTCCCCGTATAATACGTATTTCACCTCCCAAAACCCTATAGGTCTGTTAGGTGGCCTGAATGGAATTGAGTCTTAAAAATAGGTTTGGATTGACAGGAATATTTTGACATAACAAATAATAGATTAGACTCAAATTTGTGTTAATTGACCAAATGGGGCCTTAAGGCGTTGGTGGTTACAAGCAAGATATAAAATATCCATAATATCCCGATATTTCCATTGAAATATCCGTGTTTTTGGACTACCGATATTTCCGATGTCATCGATATTTCCATCGAAATTTCCGTGTTTTTTAAATTTCTATATTTAAAAAAACACCAAGGGGATTTGAACCCCTCTCATTTTACTCCTTCAACACCTTGACCCTTATGTTTTTGTAAAAATATGCTAAAATATTGACATATTTTCTACACTCACAATGTTTGCCAGCTCGCTATATAATCAACTTAAATCAGTTAAATCTACCATGCAATGCATTTCCTTCCAATTTTTTGTGATAAACTAATAAATAATTGACTAAATAAACATCCTGCAAAGTTTTAATAAAAAATTCCAAGTTTTTCTTACAATTTCCGTGGTTTTTATTCAATTTTTATCGATATCGATAATATCCCGATATTTCCATCGAAATTTCCGTGTTTTTGGACTACCGATATTTAATACCTTGGTTACAAGTTAGGCGTATCAATGGCGGATCCAACATGAGGTCATTGGTTGTCTTTGATCCCAACAACTTAAAAAATCTCATGTATATTTGTTTGTGTATTATATTTGTTTGTGTATTACATTCTCCTCCTATTTCTTTTATTTTCTTCTATAATATTTGTCTTTTTTTTCTCACTTTTTTTGTGTGTGACTTTATCTGTGTATCATATGCTCAATGAAATACTTTATTTGAAAAGCCTTAGCCGTCTTTAACATTGCTCCACCATATAGTGCATTCACCCTACGACAAGTCCCTATAAATAATAGTAGTTGTCAACATATGTGTGCATAAACTTTCTACATATGTTAACAGGAATTGGCAAATGCCTAGTCGTTGTTCGACGAATGGTCCGATGAAGCTTTTTTAGTTGCTATTATAAGCTCATTATTTGAAAATTCTGCTACACTACCAACGCATATAGTGAGGTAAAAATATAAAAATACACAATGTTGTGGGTAAGTTTTAGTCTATGCCATACAAGTTTTAATCTCAAAATAATACCAAAAACGAAATACTGAATTAATCGAAATTCAAGAAATTTCACCCCGAATCGTCAATAGGTTTAGCAGTGCAGTCCAAAATGGGCAAAATAATCCAAAATATAAAGTACAGGTCAATAAGCAAACGAACAAAAACGGAAACCCTAATTTCAACCTCTTCCCGTAGCAAGCAGCTCCACCGTGGCCGCCATCGCCTTGTCCTCGTTAGGCGGATAATATTCCGTCGCTTTTTGTCACTTTGTAAAGCTAATAAATCAACTTGTTTGGAAAATGCACCACTTTCGGCTTTTAGTATAAAAGGGCTAGAAAGGTCGAGTGCAGTTAAAAGATTCCCAAATTACAATGTTGGTTTGTCATTTAAAGCGAGAAATTTATTTTCGCACTCAGTAATACAAGTAGTATTTTACGTGTTATTATATAAAAAGTAAAAATTATTATATTTTATGTTTTTAATTTTTTAACACAAAAATATTATTATTCATATAAAAATACGTAATATATTTTTTGTATTCTGATTACATAAAAAAATCTTTGGTTTAAATGGTTCAAAGAATCAGAACGCGTAGCAGTTACAATTCTTAAGATGTCTTTTTCGTTGGGGTCATCGTCCTTACTAGTCGCTTCCCACCCACCAAAGGCGACTAATGTGACACTTAAATTTCATGTGGGCCAGTAATGTAATGGTGTGAATTCTTGTCTTTTTATTTGAAAATTAAAACCTTTAGTATCGATTTATAATTTGAGGAGATATTTTTGTGAGTACGACAAATAAAAACAAATACATCACGCGTTATGATATTGTTGACTACAAAAATCACCTAGCCTACGTGGCGCGCAGGCCGAGTAAATAGTAGACTAACTAAGTCCTTCAAATGTGTGCGGGGCGTGCCAACTCGTCGGCCGGGCTCGGCCGAGGAGTAAAATGTCTTGATGTTGCGTTGATGCGCGCGGCTGACTTCTGTATCTTGCAACTGCGGCCGAGAAAGGAACAAGTCTCGGCTCTTTGGGTCCTCAAACCTGAAGACAAGGCTGCCAATTACAAAGTTCACAGTTCGTCGTCGTCTGATTCGGCGACAGTCACCGTATTGGTGAATGTAAAATCACGCCGAATTGAAACTAGAGTATAAGGGCACAAATACTCAAAACAAATGAAAGTCTTGACAATGAACGTGGTTCGGCCGTCTAAGTGCCGAACTCGGAAACTCACTTGAGAATATGCAATCATAAAATTACTCGGCGCTGAGGCACCGAGCCTAAATATTAGTAACACCTCACTTCGCCGAGAGGCTGGTGAGATGACCTCTGTCGTCGACGATCCGAAAACCCTCGTCGGCTGAGACTTGGATAGGTAACCCGTCGACCCTGTCGCAGTGCTGTTTATCCAAACTGAAGGTGCTTCACGGACGGCTGGTTCTACGGCAACAGTGCTGTTTATCCAAACTGAAGATGTTTACCGGTTGCCTTCACAGTGCTGTTTATCCAAACTGAAGATGTGAAGACGAAAAAGAATAAAAAAAATCTCAAGGTGTTGAGAGGTTTTGCGCAGGGTAGATTTGTGTGTTGTGTTGAAGGTCCCTTGAATGGTGCACGCACTCCTCTATTTATAGCAGCAAGAACCCCCATGACCGGATTAGAAATACATTAGGATTAGAACTCCTTAACCCAATCAGATTAAACTTCGACCAATCCCAATCTCCACAAGACTTTGAATCAAACCTCCAAAACAAGCCAGGTTCATCTCCATGTCTTAGTATCCTTATCTATCCCGTTCAAGATAATTCATACCAAAAGATAATTATGATAAAAACCATAATATATGCCAAGATAATTCATATCAAAAGATAATTATGATAAAAACCATAATATTATCCTTTAACAATAAAATTATCTTTACTTCTTTATCCTACGGTTGGGAGTTATGCTCATTTAACGGCCTTGATTGTACGGGCCGATATTGTAAAATCGGGTCCAAACATTGCCCCCCAGTTTTCTTGAGCTTCGGCTCGTAAGCCGAATGGTTAAGGAAACTAAGCATTTGGCATTTGAACTTTGGCCACCACTCAAGTACTTCTGCCGAATCGATAGCTAATCATTTCGCCCAGCAAATGAGTAAATAACAAGTAAACAAATTATTTGCTACAACCATTCATGGCAGCTCAGCTTGCCATCACTGTCGAGCAACGTTGAAATTGGGCCGAGGTCGACGATCTAGCCGAGATTCCCTTCTGCATTTATGCTGAAACTGGGCCGAGGTCGAGAAGCCTCAAAGGGTAGAGAAATTGGACCGAGAGGCCGAGGTCGAGAAAAATCTTTCTTGGCAGCTCGGCCTGGCAACAAAGATTGATATGTACGGACACAGCTCGACACGGCCTAAAACTTTCGTCTTCCTTAATGGTATTCTGTCTCGGCGAACTGACCGTCGAGCCAGTACTCTGTCTCGGCTAATGTATTTAAAAGCAACTTTTAAGCTGAACACACCATCTTTTGGGTTGCCGCACCATCTTTTAAGCCGAAATCAATCGCAAGACGTATACACGTAACCCCCTCCGTATTGTCAAAAGCCAATTATATGATCACCCCTACCGGAAAGGAATGAACCAGTCCTTTAAACTCTCGAAAACGAAGAAGCTGAAGAACATGTCGAGTCTTGCCCTGATTTCAGTTTCCTCTTGCTTCCTCGTGACGCCGAGACGCATGTAGCACTACAGGTCTTCCTCGCAAAAAATTGGGCCGCCCAATTGGTAGTTCGACCGGCCACCCATCAAAGTCATGTTGCCTAATTTGGCAGCTCGGCCTATATATACTCATTCTCGGACAATTAAGAATGACCCGCCGAATATCTCGGCTGAACAGCCGAATGGTTAAGAAAATAAATTCTTATTCATTTTTTTTTCAATCGGCCGACCTACCTATCTCGACTTCGGCCTAATAGTTGGCCGAGACAAACCTTGTAACCCCTTTTTTATTATTTATTCTCGGCAAGATTAGGTATGATCTGCCGAGTATATCACCTGTGCCCCCTTATTTTCTTATGCATCGGCTTAATTAGCCAGATGATTAAGAAAATTTTTTTTTTTAAAACAAAATAAAACGAAAGTGGCTGAACTAATAAAGAGGATGAGGCCAACGATGTTTTATTCCAAGCCGAGATAAGTTTACATCAAGATTTTCAAATTGATTTCGCTCTCGGCCGAATACAAGATTTTCTCCAAATATTTGTAACTTGGTGAAATTTTCGGCCGCTGAATGGGTTGAATAATTACTATGCCCCCCAAGCATAATAAGTCCGTTAATCTCGGCTTTTAACTCGATCAACTTAGCCGAACGGGATTTCTCTATATCTGCTTCATCACCAATAATCATGTCGAGTGGCATGATTTTTGTAACTAAGCCTCTGTCTTGGCCTCGTTCGTCATTGGAGCATTCCTCTGACGAATCATTTTCTAAGTTGATTTTTGGCTCAGAAACTTGGATGTTTTCTTCTAAGCCTACCACATTTTCGGTCTCAACCGAAATAATTGGTGGCCTAGGTGTTTCTTCGGCCGTGTTAACAATTTTCTTAGGCCGAATTGTGGCACGGCCGGAGCGAAAAATTGTCCCCCGGCCTTTTGATCCAACAATTCTTCAAATGGAATTGATTTGAACCTAAAGGGCATTTTCTTATCGAGCCACTCAAAATATCAAGCTTTGTCTTCATTTAACCATTGATCTTGTAAGCTGGGATGAACCTTCACCTTTATCATTTGAGAGAAAGATTTTTGCCTTTCTTCATGTGCTTCAAGGATCCAGTCAAGGCGTTTTTGTTGCTTGGCACTTTCCTTGAGTAGGCGCCAAATCTCATCTTGATTGTGATCTTGATATATCATGTGAACTTCGTAGTTTTAGCACTGGGTCCCACTGGGCGTGCCAAAATGTTGACTACAAAAATCACCTAGCCTACGTGGCGCGCAGGCCGAGTAAATAGTAGACTAACTAAGTCCTTCAAATGTGTGCGGGGCGTGCCAACTCGTCGGCCGGGCTCGGCCGATGAGTAAAATGTCTTGATGTTGCGTTGATGCGCGCGGCTGACTTCTGTATCTTGCAACTGCGGCCGAGAAAGGAACAAGTCTCGGCTCTTTGGGTCCTCAAACCTGAAGACAAGGCTGCCAATTACAAAGTTCACAGTTCGTCGTCGTCTGATTCGGCGACAGTCACCGTATTGGTGAATGTAAAATCACGCCGAATTGAAACTAGAGTATAAGGGCACAAATACTCAAAACGAATGAAAGTCTTGACAATGAACGTGGTTCGGCAGTCTAAGTGCCGAACTCGGAAACTCACTTGAGAATATGCAATCATAAAATTACTCGGCGCTGAGGCACCGAGCCTAAATATTAGTAACACCTCACTTCGCCGAGAGGCTGGTGAGATGACCTCTGTCGTCGAGGATCCGAAAACCCTCGTCGGCTGAGACTTGGATAGGTAACCCGTCGACCCTGTCGCAGTGCTGTTTATCCAAACTGAAGGTGCTTCACGGACGGCTGGTTCTACGGCAACAGTGCTGTTTATCCAAACTGAAGATGTTTACCGGTTGCCTTCACAGTGCTGTTTATCCAAACTGAAGATGTGAAGACGGAAAAGAATAAAAAAAATCTCAAGGTGTTGAGAGGTTTTGCGCAGGGTAGATTTGTGTGTTGTGTTGAAGGTCCCTTGAATGGTGCACGCACTCCTCTATTTATAGCAGCAAGAACCCCCATGACCGGATTAGAAATACATTAGGATTAGAACTCCTTAACCCAATCAGATTAAACTTCGACCAATCCCAATCTCCACAAGACTTTGAATCAAACCTCCAAAACAAGCCAGGTTCATCTCCATGTCTTAGTATCCTTATCTATCCCGTTCAAGATAATTCATACCAAAAGATAATTATGATAAAAACCATAATATATGCCAAGATAATTCATATCAAAAGATAATTATGATAAAAATCATAATATTATCCTTTAACAATAAAATTATCTTTACTTCTTTATCCGACGGTTGGGAGTTATGCTCATTTAACGGCGTTGATTGTACGGGCCGATATTGTAAAATCGGGTCCAAACAGATATGAACAGAGAAAATATCTCTTTTGTAGTGTTTGTTTATTTATTTTATAGTATATGGTGTACAACGTGTGTTCTCATTACAAAGAAAAATATCTTGGCTAATGTGGCACGTAAATTTCATGTGGGCCAGTAATGTAATGGTGTGAATTCTTGTCTTTTTATTTGAAAATTAAAACCTTTTGTATCGATTTATAATTTGAGGAGATATTTTTGTAAGTACGACAAATCAAAACAGATGCATCACGTGTTATGATATGAACAGAGAAAAAATTTATTTTGTAGTGTTTGTTTATTTATTTTATAGTATATGGTGTACAACGTGTGTTCTCATTACAAAGAAAAATATCTTGGCAAAGATGGATGAGTGTTAAGGGAAAATGATTTTCACACGTTTATCTTAACTTATTTTTGTTTTTTGTCATCAAATTGGAAAAAAAACAAATATAAATAACAACTAAGATTAATATAAGTGTGTAATTATCGTTTCTCATAAAAATATGTTGGATCTAATTGAATTGTTAGTCTTTGTGGTGATATTCGAAAGATAATATTGACCGGTGGTAAAACATTAGAAATTAAGCCCGTGTGGCGAGGGAGAAAGTTCCACCTGGGGCCGACTCACTCTAGTGTAGAATAGTTAACAAACGGTGACAGGTCCGCTGAATTGACACACGTCGGATTATTATTGCCTGTATCGGTCTTATCCAATAGTAATACTCAATGCGTCCGACATCCGGCGTTACTAGTACTTTTCCCATCCTGCTCACCCAATCCAAACCGGAAGGAATCCACAATACTATATATTTATCCATTTTCTTTCTTTTCTTGCAACACAAACACCTCCAATCCCATCCCCTCGAAGCCCCCATGGATTTCTCCTGTGTTGGTATTAACTTCCCCAAATGGCGCAAAAGCCTTCAAAACCTGCTAATCTTTGCACACTGCTTAAAGATCGTACTGATAGTGGCGCTTAGCCATCTGGGGCTGCTCAAACCTGCAGTACAGATCCCTGAGCCAACTGCTGACTCCATGGTCCACCACCACCACCATCCGAATTCGACCAATTCGATACTGGCGCTCGATCCCCTGTGCCCGTCGATAGTCCCGGTCCCAATCCACGTTCTAACAGAATACATCAAGAGGCGGCTTCCGGTGGTGGAATTTAGTCAGGTTTTCGAAAAATACACAAAACTAGGAGATCAAGATACTGCTTGCAGTATATGCTTGGAGTGCATAGAGAGGAGCCATGAGGTGAGGGAGCCGTCTAACTGCGATCATATGTTTCACAGGGAGTGTCTGGATAGTTGGGTCAATCGGGGCCATGTGACCTGCCCCTTGTGCCGAGCCACGCTGTTTCCGGCCAAGAGCGAAACGGCGAGCTGCGGCGGAGGAAATTTAGGGACGACGGAGAGGGGTGATGCCTACTTTGATAGGTTGGAATTCATTGTGGGATGAGTGGTTTTTTATGAACTCTTTCCGACAAGCAGCGGAATGTATAGGATTAATTTTTCTTTCAAAGTTTCTACAAAATTACTAGTAGGTAACTTATTGAAATTACCAATTCAATTACTTGAAGTATATATATTTGTTGTGAAAAATGCTGGAAGGATTATAAAATTCTATGCCTAATATCTGAATGATTTAATTAGCATGTTAAACCAACTGGCATTACTTCATTTATAATTTGAACCTCAGTGAGACCAACCAACAAACACCTTGCCTGCAATAAAAAATAAATGGGTTCAAAACAAACAAATTAATTTTTTTTTTTTTAATATTTCTTGCTCGGGTTAGAAAATGCATTTATGAGACAAAATTTAGGGCAAAACATTTAGGAAAAAGACCGAAAAAGGCTTGAAAATAGACTTTTTAAAAACAAAAAAATAAGAGTACTTGAAGCTTATGGAGTATGTAGAACAAAATTGAGCCCAATAATTTTCTAAATGTTCCAAGCTGGTTGTTGCTTGACTGGTAAAACTTCCCAAATTTCTCTGGATCCGGAAAGAGTAAATATTCGTAATTTACTATTGATTGTTCTTTTTTTTTTAAATGTAAAAAATACAAACGACGCTACTTAATAAAATAAAACTTTGTTGTTGTTGACCATTTCTTACACCCAATAAATTTCTAAATGTTCCAAGCTGGTTGTTGCTTGACTGGTAAAACTCCCCAAATTTCTCCGGATCCGGAAAGAGTAAATATTCGTAATTCGTAATTTACTATTGATTGTTTTTTTTTTTAAATGTAAAAAATACAAACGACGCTACTTAATAAAATAAAACTTTGTTGTTGTTGACCATTTCTTACACCCAATAATTTTCTAAATGTTCCAAGTTGGTTGTTGCTTGACTGGTAAAACTCCCCAAATTTCTCTGGATCCAAAAAGAGTAAATATTCGTAATTTACTACTGATTGTTTTTTTTTTTTTAATGTAAAAAATACAAACGACGCTACTTAATAAAATAAAACTTTGTTGTTGTTGACCATTTCTTACACTAGTTTTTATTTCATCCGTTAAGTATCTTAAGAAATTACCAATTGAAAATTGAATTAATTATTTTTTAATTCTAAAATCTCTTTCAAATATAACAACAAACACCATGCCTGCAACAAAATCTCTTCAGACATAACAACAAACACCTTGCCTGCAACAAAAAATGGGTGCACCCATAGGCGGAGCCACCAAGGGATCAAAATGATTCCGAGCCCATCCTAGCCATTGTGTAAGAAATTTTTAACAACCTTCAACTTGCTGTTGTAGAATTGTAAGACATGAAAAATAAAATAAATTGTCCTCAAGAAAAAATTAAGTCGAAAAACATCGCATCTTATATTTTTTTTACACTTCTTTTGATTCTCTTTATTAAATTAAATGAGTCTTAATTTTGTGAAGATCAGTTCAAATAACATACTATGAGTTCAAAAAATTTCTCAATGCATGTATGAAAGACCCTCTTACAAAAAATTCTAGCTCCGCGCCATTGGGTGCACCACAAAACCAATCAAACAATTCAGTAGCTGCAAATTGTGCACAATAATTTTCTTAAGTAATATATCTTCATTGATGGCATTGGAAGCGGAAAGGATCCGATTGGAATCACATATTCAAATCGATCGGAGACATTCAAAATTAACAAGCAAATTCATCAGATCATAACAAGTTTTACGAAAACCCCCAAATTTAACCAGAAGGATTTTATTCAAAATATCTTGAATCAACCTCCGAAACCATAAAGGGTTCGTCCCTGCCTCTTTAGAGCATAGACAACATCCATGGCGGTCACCGTCTTCCTCCTGGCATGCTCGGTGTACGTCACAGCATCGCGAATGACGTTCTCCAAGAAGATCTTGAGAACCCCTCTGGTTTCTTCATATATGAGGCCGCTTATACGCTTCACACCTCCTCTGCGAGCGAGCCTTCGGATGGCGGGCTTGGTGATCCCCTGGATGTTGTCTCTCAGCACCTTCCTGTGCCTCTTGGCTCCGCCCTTACCCAGCCCCTTTCCTCCCTTTCCTCTCCCTGTCATTTTCTGACCTCCCAAACAAATTTGTTGTGAAAATTGAAATGAATTTGGTGAATGAAAAATTGAATAGGAAGGGGGGCGTTTATAGTGGGGAGCGGAATCGAGCGATCTTTGAATTTTTGGCGTTGCCGCCTCGGCTGACCTTTGCGCGCGGATTTGATTTTTTTTTTTTTTCAACTGGTGCCGTTGGATCGAAACTTATCGACGGCTGGCCATGTCGATCCTCGTGAATGACATTGTACTAACTGAATAGTTTATTATGGGTCATCTAACGGCTGAAATAAGATATTGAAAGAGTACTGGGATCGTGTAAATACGGTTTCGCCACTGCCCCAGTTTTTTTTTTTTTTTTTAATACCATTGCAACTTCATATATTATTTTTAAATTTTCACAACAGCATACATTTAAAATTTAATTAAAATATCATACATCCATTACAAATTTGTTAAAAAAAATGGGATCTTTTGATATAAGCACCTAAGTTTTGAATTTTCTAGATCAAACATCTATGTCTTTTAATGATTTGATTTTAAAAAAATTTGTCATAATTTTGGTGCTATATGCACACATTATATTGTAACAAATTTCCTATAATTTAGCCTTTTGATAACACTCTCATGTGTTAGAGATAATTGTAAAAAATAAAAATAAAAATAAAAAAGTTGGTTAGATTCAATTTATTTTCACTATAATGCTACAATTTAGCAATAACTATCTAAGATTTGAGATATTTTCCTTCCAAAATAGTTTAAAATATTTTTAAATCCCTCAAAATCAAACATACTGAAATAAGTTTTTCTTTTAGTACATTAAGGGCGTGTTTGTTTGCCCTCATTAAAGTTCACTGGATTGGACTACTTTGCTAAGACTACTGATCCCGTGTTTGGTGCAAGCTGGACTAAATATAAATGGGATTAAGTCGGACTCGTTCCGACTAAGAGCTTTGCTAAGTCGTCCTAGTGAGACCCCCAAAAAACCACGGAATTGCTAATTCCGTCTCCAACATCGTTTGCACACCTTTGTCGTCTACAATTCCTACTCCCTTACCCCTACCCAAATCTGAAACCCACCCCCCACCCACTGCCTAAATCTCAAAATTCAACATCTAAAATTCCCCCAAAAGCACATGCAGACGAATCTCCAAAACAAATTCAAAACAAAAACCTCAAAATCCAACATCTAAAATTCCCCCAAAAACACATGCAGGCGAATCTCCCGAACAAACTCAAAACAAAAATGCAAAATCACCAGAAAATCCTGACATTTTTCGAGAAAATTAGAGGAGGCGTTGGGTGGTGGTGAGCTCTGATGAATCCTCTGCATAAGGAAAAAGAGAGAGGTTAGGGAGAGAGTGGACGGTGGAAAAAAGAGGATGGAAGGGAGATGGGCAGAGGAAAATAGAGAGATGTATACAGAGAGTAGAAGAGAATTCTACAAAATGGTGAACCAGATAAAAAGAGGGAGAGGGGGGGAGAGAGAGAGAGAGAGAGAGAGAGAGAGAGAGAGAGAGAAAGAGAGAGAGAGAGTAGAAGAGGAAAGAGGAATGGGTTAGAGTGATATGCTTGAAAAAAAATATTGGCCATTAGATAGGTGTTTCTAGAAACAAGTAAAATGATAGATTAATAATAAAATATTCATAAATAGAGATTAAATACTATAGTACCTAAATTTAATAGTTATTCTGCTTCTTAGTCTGACACTGCACCAAACACTTCATTAAATCAGTCCAACTTAGTCTAGTCTAAGGCAGTTCAGCTTAGTCTCTGAAGCTAGTTCAATCCGAGATAGTTAGGTGCAACAAACGCACCCCGAGAGAAAATAGGATTGAGAATAATATAAATGTACCAATACACAATGTGTACAAAATAAAATGTACCAAAATAAAAATAATGTACCAATATTAACAATATTTATCAAATTAAACGTGCCAAAATTGCAAATAAACCTACCAATTAATGATTTTTGTAAATTCAAATGTACCCGCAAATAATATATACGTAATGTATTTTACCGAATAATAATTCGTCAACATCTATACTTTAAAAAATAGCAAAAAAAAAGGAAAAATTACACGGAGCTTTTATGTTGATCACCAACTATTTAAAAAAGAAAAAACTATTTGAAAAAAGAAATAATATTAAATGTTTGCATAACAAAAAAAAAACTATGAACGAAAAAACATATTTGGAAGAAGAGAAAATATAGTTCAATTACTAATATCTCCACTAAATAAGGAAACGTACATCATGCAGATAAAAGGATAAATTCAAATTTTATTTTAATTTTAAAAAATAGAGGTGACTATTGGTCAAGCACTTTAATTAAATTTTAAAAAGGCACAAATATTTAATTTAAATTATATAAAAAAAATTGTAGAGAATTCTAATTTTTCCTAAAAAAGTCGTTTACATGATGATGTAACAAGAGAAAAATAATTATTTAATATAATTTTGAAATAACAGAATAATAATAATAGGCCCCACCTCCTCCTCCTCTGGCCAAACTTGGACCCAACCACATCTAGGGGTGGTTCAGTATGGGATCCCATACCGAAACTCTTGTCCCAATTCTCAAACTAAAATTTTCGGGAATCTCAATTTCAATACCGATCACAAACCAAATTTTTGGGAATTCCAAAATAGTTTCAGGATTTCAGGACAAATCGGGAATCCCGAAATAGTTTTGGGCATTTGGGCATTTGGGCAGTTTAAACATATTAGTTATTAACTTATTACCCAACTATTCAAATTTGATTCAAATGCACAATTTCATTTGCAGCAACATCAACTTCTATTCAATTTATGAACGTAGAAATTAAAGCCGTATCAACCACTTAAAATATTCTTAAAACAAGAAAAAGGAAAAAGAAAACCCTTCTTAGAATGCATAGATATTACAGTAAGTGTATAGTTAAATCCCAAGGGCGATAATGAAGAACCATTTATTCTAGTTACATGGAGAACATGGCGTTAAAATGTTTGTAGAATTCTTCAAGCCACTACTCTACTTGCATAGAGGGAACCATATTACTAGGATAAAAACTAATTTAAAAGCTCATAACTCTACATATTCTCAACGATATTCTAAGCAAGAAGACAAAATTAAAAACAAAAGTAAGCAAGAAGACAAAATTAAAAACAAAAGTAAAATTTCAAGTTAAACGATATTAGGTCTGATTTGTATTTCCAAATTTCATGTTAAACGACGGGGACAAGACAACAAAGCTAAAAGCCTAACAAGGAATAGATTGACGACATAGATTAATTTGAAACAATCCAAAGGTTCAAATGAACTCTAATTATAATTAAAAAAATAATATATATTATGTGTAAATATATATATAATAATTAAAAATATATATTTTCTGTTCGGTATGGGAATATCAAAATATTGGAAAGATAATCCCGATTCCCATACCGAAATTTCGGTATGAGAATACCGAAATTTTGGGAAAATCAGTTTGAGACATTTTTGATTTAGAATCGGTATTTTTTTTGTTTGGTTTGGAAATTTTTTCCACCACGCCTCATTCTCTACAACCGTCCCCAACCCAACCTCTCAAATTCGTCGCAGGACCTCTCTCAATCGGTCGGTCCTATCATATTCATCCTCCCTCCCTTTTCCACAAGCCACCCAGTGTGGTAAACTTCCGCCAAGATAACGACTCGCCGTTGAGTTTCAAGACGTCAGTAGACAGGGTGATGTTGATCGAAAACCCCACTAGATTAGTCCTCAAAAACGTCTTATTTAACATATGTTTAACGGATGTAAAATATTGCAATTAAATTACAACTTTTATGACATTACAAAATTTTAAAGCTTATGTATTAAGTTGTAATTCTACACTAACTTCAGGGTGAAAAATATAATTTACCCTATATTTTCTTAAGGATAAACTGCCTATAACCCTGACCGATTAGAAGATTGTCGTTACCCCTCAAACTACTTTTTTTGCTGATTTACTCCCTTAACTAGTACGAAACAGCCAATTACTCCCTTATCACTAGATTTTAGAGAATTTTATCCAAAATTTTGTTAAGTGGTGTTAAAAGTAACTTATGTGGATGGTGAAGAACCTTGTGAAGCACAAGTTGACAGTGATGAATGGCAACGTGGATAGTGGATATGAACAACACAAATATGTCAGTGCCTAAATTCATGGATTTATTGAGATAGAAAGACAAGTTTGTTCTCATGCCTTTCACAGGACACCACTTAACGAGAAATTTGGATGAAATTCTCTCAAATCTAACAGCATAGGTTATTGGCAATCCTATAATAATTCAGTCTGTTTTTAAAGGAAGATAATCTAGTATTGATTCAATTTGAATTATTGGAAGAGAGATCTAAATTCAAGTGCATAGATGAAGCAACTGAGCTTGGTTCATGATTAAGAACAGATACTAAGAAAGTTTGCATAGACTCCTCAAGCATATTTAAGCTCCTTAATCTCTCCACCAAGAATATGGTTCTTTGTTCCCCATTGCACCAACAAAAAAGAAGAGAGTCAAATTCCCTTTCTCTCCACTTTCATAGGAACTTCAATTCTACTTTGAAAGACAATGGAGTCTATAGTTGTCTATCCAGCACTTCGGAAATATGCCTATTATTATTCGATGATTCGATCATGTATCTACATTATTATGATTTATTAAGAATTCCACGCGCATTAGTTAGATGATTGTACAAGTCAGCAATATAGTTAGTAAGTTTGTTAGTATTTGGTTAAGAGTAGTTAGGCTTTCTCTTATAAAAACAGAATTATATATATTTCTTTTTTAGTTAGTACAAGTCTCATTTCTCTCTCTCTCTCTCTCTAGTTGTTCATCTTTCTCATTGTTATTATTCTTTCATTATTGTGGATACAAATTTCCGCCTTCACCTTTCTTGGACAAAATTGCACCTACAAAACAATTAACATCTTAGGCCTCATGTGCCCACGATGATTTGGGGGTTTTTTTTGGGGGGGGGGGGGGGGGGGGGGGTGGGGCGGTGGGTGCTTTGGCCGAAGAACTTCCAATGCCAAAGTTAGAATTTAAAGAGAAAAGTGTTCGGAGAATTTAGAGAATTTTATAAGAGTGTAGAACTTAGGTTTTTAGATAAAATAGGGCAGTATTTATAGGGCATGGCCGGCCCCCTTTGGAGAGATGGTGACCGGCCCTTTGTGGCAATTTTGGGTGTAATTTTGTAGTTAATTAGCCATTAATAGATTAATTAGGTAATAAATCTATTAATGAACCAATTAACATAATTTAAAAGAAATGTTTTTGGGGTTACCTTGTGGAGAAAATGGATGAAATAGGTTTTGAATAAATACCTATTTTGGGCACTTTTGACTTGATTGAGGGATGATTGTCCGCTGCTCGCGCACAGTAATTCCGGTGTGCCTCGAGAGTAATTTTGTCCTTTTAACCTAAAAATACACGTGTTGCCTTATGATTATTTTTTACTCCACAATTATCTCTTCAGTTCTAAAATATTTCAATGTAGTCAACACAATTTGCTGGATGAGTATGATCCATTTTCATTTCTCTCACAGATATGGGACTGGACACAGCATGCACCTCATCAGTCCATGTCAGGCTTCCGAAAAATTTGCTGTGTTCACTTGGTAGGCAGTGGAAACCGCAACAGTAAAGAAGATCGTCTTAACTGTCGAGTTGAAGGCCAACGTCTCTAGCTTTACAACTACATTGATGCCTGATGGAGGCTCGATTTGAGCTTTATACATTGAGTTGACGGAAGCAGTATTCGTTACACTTCGAGTGAGTGTTACATGATTTCTTAGATTTGGAATGGTAATGGACGGCAGGTTTACATCAAGAATTGAAGGTTTTGTAACATGACATGATGTGGCCTGTTTAACAAGTAGAGAAACAGCTGAGTTGTTGTAGCCAAACGCACAAAGGTAGATTATGTAGTCATTTGTGCCGATATCATATATGAGGCTAGGGTTCGCTGCCTTGTTCGGGTTCACTAAGCCTCCTCCATAATCAAAATGGATCCGCGACCTTCTGCTCTACCCCTTTAGCAAAGACTGGCTCTCCAAATGGATCTGCAAAAGAAGATAAAAGCTTTGTTTATTATTAATGTGCCGACCTAATCTCGAAACCATCCAATTTCACTGCATTACTGACACTTGCTAATCGCTTGGACACTAAGTATTATGGTTGTAGATCAACCTGTTGTGACTAGTGCTGATTTCATTGCATCAGGGGACCAATCAGGGTGCAATGAATTTACAAGTGCCACAATGCCTGCAATGTGAGGAGTTGCATGTCGTCCATAGTGGATCATAAGAACTGGTTGCTAATATATGCACACTAGGCGCGGCTATATGAGCAACTTGTATGGTACGGGTACACTACTTAGGTGGCGTCCTATGCTAATGCTACAAAGACACATAAAAATAGTACGCATTCATTTCATTCCAATCATTTATATCGAACGAGTCCTGAATTTAGTATTTTGCGGTGTTTGTATCGCACATGCATGTACATAGAGAATGACAAGTCAAAGCTTGAAAGGTGGTTTATAGATGAACTGAATCTACCCAAATTGAAGTCTTAATTCGTGGTTCTCTACCCAAATTGATCAAACCCAAATTTCGTAGGCTGGTTTTGGTTTTGATGTAGCTCAAGTATTGCACACACATCAGTACTCGTATGAATGTATGTCACGCAATGCGCCTTAACAAGCACTCGTTGAAGCATGTCAGGGGAACATATTAGTACTTTTTTACGTGCATAGCATGCCTGGGAAGCTATGATTGCTTTTGATGCCAACATCTTAATGAAGGAAGAAAGCTTCTAGTTTCCGAGACTTTCACGTTCCTTATTAATCACTACTTATCCGAAGGTTTTTGTGTTTGCAAAGACTTGACAACCTCCTCAAGTTACTAGTGCACTGCACACAAAGATTGGCTTTTAAGATTCGTGGCCAAAGAAATGATAATGTAAATGGGAATATAAGTGTAATATAAACAAATCAACTCGGTAATTTTCCTAACTTCTACCGAACCAAAACTAGTATCATGAATCCCAAACCGAAATTTTTTGGGATTGGAATTTGAAGACCAATTCCAAACCAAATTTTCGGGAATCCCAAATTTCGAAAATCCCAAAATATTTTTGGGATTTCGGGACAAATCGGGGAATCCCTAATTGAAATATGAAATTATGAATTGTTCTTCAAATATATTCTACTATCAAACTATTTAAATACAATTAAGACTGCAACGAGGTGAAAGTTGATTAACCATTCTAACAAATGATAAGGGGGAGAAATTGTAACGCACTTGCTCAATCTCTGACTAAGAGCACGGAGCGCTGCAGGCCTTCTTCCCCAACCAGCGGAATTAGGGTGAGAAACTTCTTGAGATATCTGCCTCTGGTTGCGTAATGCCTGAAAGAAGAAATATGTCCACATTACAACACAAGATGTATGAAGCTTCATCGTTTCTATGATTCTAACTTGTTTTAAACATTCTCAACTAACAAATTTTAATATCCAAACAAGATGACATCGACCAGGAGAAAACAATCTTAGTGCCATACTTGTCTTCTGAGCAAGAAGTGTTGATGACTCATAAAGCGGGCGCAACACTTCAAGTACAGTCCAAGGCTGGTTTAAGCAATCAAATTAACAAGTCAAAATTGTGATCAATCAAGCCAAGGAAATGACATTGCTTCAATATACAAAAGCCAAACTGCTCTGCTTACCTCGAAATCCATATGATCAACAATGTGAAGGATCAAGCCACCACCTTCACAAGGTCTACCTAGATACCCGCTCGACAGCATTTCCGCTCTCACAAAATTCTGCACTGGTGGCATGCTAAGACCATTCTGTGTACTGTTCAGTGAACTTTCAGACCTACCAACAACAATTACAGCATAAGAACCAAATTGAAAGTGCTTGAACTGGACAAAGTTACAAACAAGTAACACCAAATTATTGAGTGCTCATGTAAAAGCAACAAGGACATCTGTTACAAAGAAATTACATTGGAGATGAAATAATGTTTAGGGTAGTAAAGAAGTTACATTGGAGATGAAATAATGAAACTCACTATAAAGTCCAGTTATAATTTGTACATAATACCCTCACTCTCGTACATACAAAGTAGGCCACTAGAAGGAAGTCTTGCAATTTAATACTGTATAATTAGAATTGTATATAATAGCCTCACTCTCATACGTATATAATGGCCTCACTCCTGAATCAAAAAAATAAAATAAAAATAAAAATCATAAGCCCTAACCTAATGGTAAACATAAATGTAGAAATTAAATTAGGGCTGGAATCATGAACATCCAATCCAAAACATAAACAAATTTCACAAACCCTAATCTAACCCTAAATTAATTCCAAAACTTACCTGATTTAGGGGAGAATCGGTGCACAGTGCACTGGATGAAGAAGACTCTTAGACTTTGAGTGTCTAACAGAGAGAATCGAGAGAGAGAGAGAGTGCTGAGTGAATGTTTTATTTAGATTCAACGGTTGAGATTAAATCTCAACCAAATCCAACAGATGTTACAATTCTAAATATATATATATTTTTTATTTCGGTTCAATTTGGGATTACCGAATGTTGAGACATATATTTTCACAAACAAAATATATTAGCAAGCATTAATAATAAAAAAAACAAGGGAGACTTTAAAAAAAATAATAGAGTTCAAAATGCGGACTGATTAGAAATAAGGCTCACATTATGTGTGTGTATATATTCTTATATATCCTATATTTTTATAATATATATAAGAATTAAAAAAATAATAAATAAATAAATAAAAACACCTACACACATGGACCTCAACATGTGCCGAGTCTAATAGTTGTGTGTGTCTAGAACTCTCCAAAACCCTCATGTTCTCCACTCCAGCGATGGTTTTCTCTCAGCATCCCCACACCCCAAAAAAAATAGCATCCCACTAACTTCAATTGCCATGTCCACCGTTCACCTATGAAAAGGCATTGAACCAAAGCAAAGGGGACAGAACATAAAAAAGAGGAGAGACCCTGCAGAAATTGAGAGAGAAAAGAAGCAACGAAGTACTAATCCCGTTGTCGACATTTCCGAATTAAGTCTTGCAAGGAAGAGGAACAAACCACAAACAACAATCAAGAAGGTATAAAACCCACCTTTCTTTTCTCTTCAATTTCTTTCCAGTAATTTTGTTTTGCAGGCGAATGTTTTCTTGGGTAATTGATCAGCAAAGAACCTATACATTGCGGCCCTTCCTTTCTCACATAGCGTTGCAAAAACCGTCGACATCAGACGGAAGTCCAACGGAGTTAGCAGCCGCACCATGTCTCCAGACGTGGTCTCTGGTTGTCTTCTAGAAGGAGCCCATGCACTCTGCGGCTTGAAGGAGATGGGTTTGGTGATGCCACATCGCATAAAGCTAGAAGAAACCGAATCAACAGCCGCCGCTGCCACGTTGCCGACATCTTCGACTTCTTTACAATCCTTATTCAAAATCCACTGTCAAAACCCAGAAGCCGACAAAGAGGAAGATCTTCATCTATCCTCTCAACCCAATGGTCACAACGACATCAAGGACCACCAAACCTTTAAAACTCGCACCCCAACCACCAATCTCCAGCAATGTAGCACCCACGACTGCAACAATTTTGTGTGATCGGAATGACCACTGTGTTCTGTGCTGCTTATTTGTCGGACATAGGGTCAGTGCCATTCTTCAGAGCTATTAGCCTATTCTTTTTCCGGTCGATGCGGGTGTCAAGGATTGTATTCCTTGTAGTTGCAGCATTACACATCGTAGAGGTGTGTACGCATAGCACCCGGCCAAAAAGGTGGACCCTGCTAACTCAAGAGGATGGTTTTAGCAAACATTTGTGCTTGGGTTTTTCTCATTACGTTTTCTGTTGAAGAGAGCCCAAAAGAACGAGGGTGAAATTGTGTCGAGTGAATTATTTGTTTACATATTGTGTACAATTTTTGCTGAACACCGAACGAATGAAAATGTGAGACCGATTCCCATACCAAAATTTTGGGATTGGGTAACGAAATTTTCGGGATTTTCGGTTTGGGATTTTTTTGGTTCGGTTTAGAATTTTTGGTATTTTATTCACCCTATTCACTTGTAAGTAAAAAGTCTCAAGTTCAATCTCGAGAATGAAGAGTTCAAAACCAATTTATTCTCTCATTCTCTTAGTGTAAATATATCGTTGTATAAAAAACAATTGTGAAATAACAAATGATGAATGAACAATTTTCAAAAACCTCAACCGTATTTACGAGGGAGAATTTTATCAATTAACCAAAAACATAATAGTAATGTTATTGGGAACAGAGATAACTAACACACTCTTTAATATAAGTGAATTTATTAAATAATAGAAATCACTTTTATAACCAATAGGAGATGCCAAATGTCCATACAAAAGGCATTGGAATGGACATTTTACAATTTTTGTTGGCAGAAAAACTCTCCAGTATTCGGAATATAAAATACTTATCTTTATCAAAAAATGTAGATAAAAATGTAACGCTATGTTTGGATGAAGAAATTTAAGATTATTAAGGAATTTTAAAATGACGGAAATTGAATTGACGGAATTTTATTTTATATAATTTGTGAATTTTCTTGTTTGGTTAACTTAAAAGAACAATAGAATTGAATATGGAATTTGTTATTTTTAAGCTCTCAATCATAGAAATTGGGAAATGACACCTATTTACATGGAATTTAAACTTGGGAATTGGAGGTCTCAAATTCCAAGTTTTTTTCCACGCGGAAATTCTAAATTCATATGTTTATGAATCCAAACAAGGAAATTGGTGTATGTCATTTTACAAATTCTGACTTTTATTCAAATTCCAAGTTTATTTCTCTCATCCAAACATAGTGTAAGTGTACATCTTTTGAAGAAGGACCCTGCCAATCAAAGAGAAAAAAATAAATTAGATTCCAAATTAAAATCTCTCCCATTAAAGCAGCTATTACATTTACATCTTCTGGAAATCTATGGGATGTAAATGCAGCTTTACATCTCAAATTTGTATTTCTTCATCCCAAAGTTGTATAATTTGACACATAAGTTTAGCAGGGCAAATTCTCAAAAAGTGACTTGCCAAAATACCTGTTAGGGTTGAATATGGGCTTGGGGCAATTAAGTTAAGAGCAGGTTTTGTAAAAGCCCACCATGAATGGGCCCGAGTTTGGGTAAATCTTTTCTAGATGTCCATTGTGTTGGAGGATGACGATGATCATTAAGAAGCTGCACATTGCCAATTACTGCAACCAATTTTTCTAAGTTTATGATGTCTCGTATGTTGCATGATGGTAAGCAAACAGGTATCCCTCAGCAACTAGTTTGTAGCGTGAGCATCTCAGAGATGCACTCATGTGTTTGTTTCGGTAATCAATTAGGACATAGGACGTCGGATGCAAGAGATAAACGTTCTTAACCACTTAAGTTACGAGTTCTATTATGCTTGTCAGCTCCATTAGCATATAAAACGAAAGCGTGACATATAAATATATAAAATCTATAAACAGAACTGCCTAACAAAATAATTTGATTGGTAGCCACCGTCAACAGTGCATCACCAGTTTCAATTCTTAAATAACTAATGTCAGAACTGATCAAACTAATCCATCACTACCAAATTTTTAGAGGCTTAATTTGTTAATTTATTTTCTTCTGCAACATTTGGGCACGCATGATAGTATAACTAGTCCGTAAAACAAAGCTTAAAACACAATTAATTAAAACACCTTGAGCTCACATATTCAAGCTTTACTTTTGCCTCAAGTTATGGATTTAAAAACAGGAAAACAACACAGGTCGCAAAAAAAATAAAAAAATAAAAATAAAAATAAAAATTCTAGCACTGGATCTGATGAGCTGCTAAATTCACTCCTACGTAAAATTAAACAAAGTTGATGGGAACGAAAGGGGGAGGGTAGGGACAGGACAACTGGACAAGTCATAGTCGTGGCAATCAGGACCCGTGAAGAAGGGAATGGTGTTGGAGAGGAGAGGTCTAGGGATTATATAGTAGCAATAGGGTTTAGGGAACCTAGAACACCGTCACAACATGTTATTAGTTATAGGCTAAACTGTCAATTTGTTCTCTGAATTATCACTTAACTTTTGATTTTCTTCTTGAACTTTTTAATTGGAAAATTAAGGGCTTAAACTATTTTTTTGGCCCATTTCCCTCATGCCGTTAGTTTTTCATAGAATTCATCCAAATTAATGTTAACTTTTATCACGTGTACACCACGTAACTCTCCTTTGTGGACAAAAAAGTCACTTCGCTAAACTTTTAGACACAAAAGCTATAGAATCACACATATTTGCATATGTTTATATTTTAGAAATCTAAGGTTTTCAATTATTTTAAAGAGCGAAGCAACCAAACTATTATTACATGTTGTGCATATGATTCCATTTAACAAAAATTTGGATAGAATGAATGAAAAATTAACAGCAGGAGGTAAATCGGCTAAAAAATTAGTTTAAGTCATTAATTTTCCAATTAAAAAGTTTAGGGGGCAAATTGAAAGTTAGGTGATAATTCAGGAGACAAATCAACAGTTTACTCTTAATTATAATATGCATTTTAAATTTTTAATAAGTCATAAAATTAAAACATATCAACTCTATTCTCCACTTATATCAGAATATGTTGAATTATAACAGCACGTGACAGCATTTTCAACTCGCACAAAAATTTCTTAAAGTGTCTGAGGATGTGGGAGTATGGTATCGTAATGGTGCTCTACTACAAGTATACAAATTTAATATTTTTATCCTTTCCTTTATTTATTTATTTATTTGGATAATTTAAATTTATGCATAAGTGTAATTCACTTCTATGACTTCATCACGCATTCATGTACGTCGCTCTGTCTGTCTGTTTGCCATTCGACTCCCTGGCATCAAATGGACTATGTGAGCCTTGACTTCAGGTCACATTTACTATAGCCATTCACCAACCTAACTTACCTTTTTCAAGTTCTTACCCAAAAATTATTCGTTGTCAATTTATAGAATTTTTTTATTTATAATTAGAATTGTTCATATGATAAATTACACTATAAAAATTGTCTACGCAAAAAAGTCAATTAAAATTTAGATCGTTTAGTTAACGAATTGTATAAAAACAAATAAACGGAATTGGTAAAATCATTACTAACCGTCTATGTATTTGCTAAAATAAATTGACGAAACGACCTTTTTTTAAAAATGATTTTTACAGTGTGATTCATAATATGAACGGTTCTGATCATAAGCTCAAAAGCTCTGTAATTCATACACTAAGAGTTTTGAGCAGGAGTTCAAACTCTTTTTTGAGTAGCCAAGTTTACATTATATAGAAAATTGTAGCAATGGTATCTAAATTTTAATTCAATTGGAGCAATAGTCCCTTAATTTATCAAAATGTGCAATTATGATCTTTTTCATCATCTCCATCAAAATTTCGTCAAAACGACTCATGTTGAGGGATCATTGCTACAATAAGGTTAAAGTTGAGGGACTATTTCTCTAATCGGGGTTAAAGTTGAGAGATCATTGTTATAATTTTTTTACTTGATTTTTTATATTTGTCTCTTGATTCAGCCTCACGTGCGTGACATGTGACTCATTTTGACGGAAGTTTTAACGGAGTTGGCGAAAAAGATCATAGCTACACAAATTGATGAGTTAAAGGACCAATGATCATGAATTTTTAGTTGATGAATTATTGCTACAATCTCTCCTTACACCATTTGGTCAACTTTGTTCGCAGCTCTATTTTTGCACGTGGACCAGACTACCCCCCTTGGCTTCGTAAATTGTTTGTCTGCTCCAAAGCTAAGACCATCTCCAACCCTGGGCTAAAAGCCAAATTACCCCCCAAAATTTCCCCCCAAACTCACTCCAACCCAAGGGGAAAATTCAGGCTAAATGCCAAATGCTAAACCAAGGCCAGATTCCCCCCAGAATTTAGCTCAGAAATCGGTGTGGGCTCCACCAAACTGAATGAAAATATTTATCCAAATTTAAATTTTTTTTAATTAAAATGTTCATAAAATTAATTTACGATAGTCTACATATTTATTTTAAAAAAAAAATAGCCTAAGTTTATTCTTTAATAATTTCGGGCTAAAATTTTAGGCTAGAAAGGGTTGGAGCAGAAAAACTGTTTCTGGGCTAAAAGTTAAATTTTTCGGGCTAAAAAATTTGGCTTTTAGCCAAAGGATTGGAGATGGTCTAAAGTGCTAGAAAGTTCGTTCAAAAAAAAAAAAAAAAGGGGGCTGGAAAGTTAGATTTATCAATTTGCAGCATGTTTATGCAGCACCGATAAAGTTTTTTTGAATTTGCAATAAAAGCATTTTTCCATTTTACAAATCTATATTTGCAAAGAGATTATCTGAATTATATGTTGAGCTCCTTCAAAGTAAAGTTTTCTTTCTGTATTTAGATCGATCGAAATGTTAATGAAGTAAAATTATAAGTTTTACATAGACAATATATTTTGCTAGTAAAATATGTTGTTTTAATACATCATGATTGTTGCTTGTATAACACTAGTTCAATATTCATCTCTTGATAAATTAAGACTGAGTAAAACAATCTTGGCACAAAGACTTTACCAACAAGTACGTATAATAATCATCATATAATAATTATACATTAGTGACATACATGAATTCATACACAAAAGGGTATAGAAACAAAAGTTTCACATCAAACGCGTAGATAAGTTTTTTTATTTTTCTACATAGAGACTAGTATTCAAAATTGGGGGTATATGGTAAATTACATGCCAAGTTGCTACATCAACAATACCAGAGTCAGCACAAACAATACATAAAATTATGAGGTTTCAAGTTTTTATATTAGCAAAATAATTTCTGCACGGTACTCTGCTATTTCTCTTGCACATCTATGTGTATTTATGCTATTAAAAATAGAAAGACATAATCCTATCTCTTAAATTAAACAGGAAATCTGCAAAAAGATAAGCATGTAGGAAATAATACATGGAAAAAAAAAAAAAACAATATACAAAAACAAGGGCAAGGGCGCAGAAAGTATAGCCAGTGCGAATGCATTCCATTGCTTAAGAATAAAGAGAAAATTTTAGTTGTGACGGAAATATGAATGATACAGCACGTCTTTTTTATGCAGGTTGTGAAATATTTTAAATTTTAAATTATTAACCTTTAACCCACTATTTATATAGAAACACATAGTATACCATATTGTGTGACGGTCACACTGAAATATCTCTCAAGAATAAAGGTCATTATTGACAGTTAAAGCTGCCATGGCTTTTGTCATTTTATTTCAAAAAACATTTTAAATGATATTTTCTTTCCCCTGGCAGAAAAATGGAGAAAATGGAAAATTATAATTACTAGGTAGCCCATCTCCCCTCAGGTGTTTAACTCCATCAATTTCCCTTTTCCTTTTCGAATATATATGTCACTGTTTCAGTACATGATTTTGTTGCTGTGCTGTCTGTAAGAAAAACTGCTCTTTCTCTAATGGGGTTGCTACTGCTCATATCTTCTTCCTGAAGCTTTCTCCCCAAAATCCCACTCCCACAAAAGCTTAAGCAAAAGGGTGGTTCCTTAAAGCTGACGACTTTTTTGCAGATGGGTCTCAGCAAAGCTCACAAGGTCGGCAATGGAGTCTCCGCCAGATGGGTTTCTCTCTTCTGCATTGCCAGCTTCTTCCTCGGTGTTCTTGTTGTCAACAGGTTCTCTCTCTCTCTCTCTCTAAGATCTTGTGCTGAGGTGGTTCTTCCAGCTTCTAGATTTGCTTGTCAGTCTAATGGGACTTGTAAATTTGCATTTTTAACGTTGTTTGCTACAAATGAGACATCTTTTCTGACCCTTTTGCTGTTTTTTGCAAATGATGCTCTGGTTTCTGGATTCAAGTTCTGTTGGCACCATTGTTTGAAATTTAGGATGTTTGCTAATCCTATTTAGTAATTTTGAATTGTACTTGAGTTGCCAATTGGACTAATGGATGCTAAATCTTGGTCGTAATTTAAAGTTACGTGAATTGGCTTAATGAATATGTCGTGATCTATAGGCTTTTTAGTGGAATGTAGTAGATTCAGTGAAGTTTTGCGTTGGAGTCTGAAGGGTTAACTCTGATTGGATAAGGAGTTCTCCATGATATTTGAGTGTTCATTTGGTTGGAAAGCTGATTTTTTGAGTTTCGTACAAATTTGGGGAGCTTGTTGATCGATTTTAAGTTGGCCAGGCATTAGGAAAATGGTTTTAACTCCTTTGGATGGTAAATAAAGTAATGGCAGCCAGTTGATATAGTTCAGTGGTGCTGGAAGAGATTTCTAGCCATTGGAGCCGGTGAGAGGCCGGTTATTCTAAACGGTGATGCCAATTTTTGACCTAGTGGTTAGATAAGTTTATGTACTCAGTCACATTGTACTGAAACTTTTCCCTTGAAGAATCAAATTCTGGTCCGAATAGTTTCTATCAGTTGGCTGGCATTGCAAAAGGAACACGAAGCTGATAGATGGGAACAACTTGAACACGAATATGCACCCAATAATACTCTTTATTTGCTTAGCTTTGCTCTGTGATTGGTAATTTATATTACTTTGGCAAATTCTGCCAATAGATTTACTTTTCGATTTGGAACCAGATCTCCTCCTATGTCTCTGATATTGCATAGAAATATAAGTTTTGAGTGTTGATCAATCACCACAAAAATCGAATGTACTAGGCCGGTGAAGCCCAACTATGGTACCCAAATCACATGAATGTGAAGAGAGAAGCAAAGGATCATTGGATGACCTTAGAAAGCTAAGGATTTAACGCAAGTACCATAAAGTAAAGTATGAGAGTTGAACTGTAAATTGCTTGGAAACGATTTTTATTATCTATCCCACTCATGTGACATGGGACTGTATTTGTCTGGTTCATATTGTTCTTTTCTTGACAGAAAATTGCATCGGTCAGTTGCTGATGTTTATCTTGCAGGTTTTGGGGTGTTCCCGATCCAGACAAAATTGATGAGGACGCTTCACCACTGGAGAAAGATCAACCAAGAAGAGTTCTGCCTCCCATAGTTAATTGTGAGAAGAAGGCAAGTTACAAGATCCAAATATTTGTTAGCTCCATTTATATAGTAAATCAGTAATAGTTTATCCATGCTACTGCAGGAGGTCACTGATGGCGTGGGAGACATCCTTTCTCAAGTCTCGCAAACACATGATGTGATCATGTAACTTCCCATGTCCTTCTATTATTTGAGGAAATCTTGATAGTGATCATTTTTTGTATTTCAATATATAGCCATTGATGTTGGTATGTTATTGACATTTATGCTGCATTTCTTTCCAGGGCATTAGATAAGACAATCTCCACATTAGAGGTCCAGCTAGCGACAGCTAGAGCTTCTAAATCTGGCAATTATGAAGGATCTCCTGCGGTGATAAGACCGGGAAAGGAGCCATTGAAAGAGCGCCAGAAGCTTTTCTTTGTGATGGGAATCATGACTGCCTTTAGCAGCCGAAAACGAAGGGAGTCAATCAGGGAAACGTGGATGCCCCAAGGTTGAAACCCAAAAAACTCGAAATCCATTTCTCTCACATAAAAGATGAGTTGCTGCTATAAGAAATAATCATATGTATATATAGACACACATAATTGATTAGTTTATCACTTTTCCAGGGGATGAGTTAAAGAAGTTGGAGGCAGAAAAGGGAATTATAATGCGGTTTGTTATTGGAAACAGGTAGGCTAACTCTATATTGCAAGTGACTAGCTTAATAAACTGCTTTCTTCAGAATGAAAATTTTAAGAAAACTTACTAGTTCCTTTTTTGTCGTCAGTGCAACTCCAGGTGGCCTTTTGGATCGTGCCATTGATGTGGAAGACGAGAAACACAAGGATTTTTTCCGGCTGGTAAGTACTGAGTGCCTAGGACTAAATTACCTGTTATCTCCAGTTAGTTGTTTGGAGACTCATGCAATGCTTTATGCAGATATATTGCTTTGGGAACCAATCAAAGGAACAAAATTCTTAAACCCTTTGGTGGGCTTTTTTTAGTTGTTTTAAGATCTAGATTGTCCATTGGTTCAAACTTTAAATCACTTCGGTGGACCTTATGAAGTGTTCACCATTGTATGTCTGCAGAACCACATAGAAGGATATCACGAATTGTCGTCAAAGACCCAAACATATTTTACCGCAGCTGTCTCTAAGTGGGATGCTGACTTTTATATCAAGGTTGATGACGATGTGCACATAAATCTTGGTTAGTGTGTATATTTTTAATTCAGCTGTATCTGCTGTGTAAATATGGGGAGGAAACAATTGATGCAGAATCTGCGGCACTGAATTAATTTCAATATTTGACAGGAATGGTTGGTTCTACTTTGGCCCGTCATAGATCAAAACCTCGTACATATATCGGTTGTATGAAGTCTGGACCTGTCCTAGCGAATAAGTAAGCAGCCAAATGTTGTGCATCTCTCTTGTTTAATTTTTTTTTTTTTTAAGTTCATCATCTGTACCTATTTTGATAGGGGGGTCAAGTACCATGAACCGGAATATTGGAAATTTGGAGAGGAGGGAAATAAGTATTTTCGGCATGCAACAGGTCAAATATACGCAATTTCCAAAGATTTAGCAACTTACATCTCAGTCCATCGGTAAGTCCTTTTGTGCAGTCTCATTTTTCTCTTATACGCGCGCGCACACAACAAAAAAATTCCGCATTTTGTTCTTGCCATGTAACTTGGAAAAGTTCTGTTTTCAACTTTAGTCACATACTTCACAAATATGCAAATGAGGATGTCTCTTTGGGTTCTTGGTTTATTGGTCTTGATGTTGAGCACGTTGACGAGCGAAGCCTTTGCTGTGGTACCTCTCCTGGTAAGTTCTTGGCAACTCAATTTAGTTCCACTTCAAGATTGATGCTTTTTGCTTTTCTACGCAATTAGTTATTAAAACTCAACTTACTGATTGTTAAAAGCCATTGCAGTTCATGCTTCCCACTAAAATAATCACTTTTCTTGCAAGCCACACAAAAGATCACACTGTAATTAGTTCAATTTAGATGTTCTTAAGCTCGATCTCTACTGTGTATAACTCGAAACTCTCGTCTTTCTCAAAGAGTGTGAGTCGAAAGCTCAAGCAGGAAACCCTTGTGCTGCGTCGTTCGACTGGAGCTGCAGCGGCATATGCAAATCGGTGGAGAGAATGGTGGAGGTGCACGAGCGATGCGGGGAAGGTGACGAAGCTATTTGGCACACTAGCTTCTGAAACCTGTGCTTATTTGATTGTGATGTAAATGTGTATGGATTAACAGAAAGTTGAACACAAACCACCTGCCCCATTTTTGCTATTATTTTATGCCCCTGGGGCAGTTGGTATATGATTAATTTAATCATTGCACATAGAATCTCGAGTCAGAAAATATGGACAAAATCCTTTCTGCCAAGTTTGATGCTCTTTGGATGGAAACTAGTTGGCAAGTTGGGGTTTTTATTTTCTTTCCATTTTTTATGACACCTTGGTTGGGGGGACTTACACGGAAAATGTTCATTGTCATGTTGCGTTCTGATCAATAATGCATTCACATGCGTAAGTATATAACAAATATTATTGAATTAAGACCTTAAAATTACAACAATTTTGTCTCACGCAAGTTACTTTCTTTGATTTGACACTCCAATTAAGACCCTGAAATGACAATTATCGTGTTCCACTTGCTCTCTTTATTTGAGGTCCGTTGGAGCACGAACGGTGAAGTCAAATCCAAATATAAGCTTTTTTTGGACGATCCAAAAATAAATGTAAGCTCCATCCTACAAAGTACCGAATCTAGATTTGAGATTGCTTTTAAGTAATGATATCAAATTGTGGGCCCTAAAGCAAAGAGGGAAGAGAATGTGTTGCTATGTGAAATGAGTGAGCTTGGTTCAAAGAGATCTCCAATGTTATCATATTTGGGTCATTGCGATTTGAGCTAAAAAAAGAACTTGTAAGAATTTAGGTGCCATTATTAAAAGAGAGTAACGGAAGTAGAATGATTTACGCTATTGTAATATTTTAGTTTAATAATAAAAATTACTGAGCAAAAAAATTTACACATATCATTGTTTCAATAGATCAAGACGCTACTTGACACTGAACTTGTTCTTGTAACTCACTCTCCACTTTTAGACCCAAATACAAAAATACGAGCATAAAATTTAGATTTTTGCATTCAAGATGAGCTAACAAGGGAAATATATATTGTAACAAAAACACGATCTTAGTGGCACCACCACTCCATAGCCTTTCGTTAGTAAGATTTTCTTATTTACGGATTATTACGCTTACAAGGACCTCCTGTAACAATATTAATTTTGTATCTTCAAATTATGAACCGCTAACACGCACTCATTGAATAACTGGGCCACTAGAATTTAGAATTTTGTCTTGGTGACATAATTTCTCCCCCAAGTCTAAACCAATTATTGGATGTGCTGCATTTGGGTTGGAGGAAGTAACTTTACCATTTACAGAGCTAGTACTCTGCTGATAAGAAGTTCTTTCTTTTTGGAAAATATTTCTCTCACGAGTCATGATGAATTCTTTCAAGCAGGTCCCAACAGGCTTCGTGCATCCTGCCCAACATTGTGCCTCTCTACTTTGGTAACTAGTCAAATCGAAAGAGCTGAGCTGAGCTGAGATGAAATGACGTTCCTAACCCTGCACCCGTAAAGCACTAACACGATTTTTCATCCTTTTGTGTGTTCCCTCGTCGGGCAACTTCGTCTTATCACAGATAAACCTAACATTCGGTTGTTGGAATATCAATTTAGACTAAAATTCCACAACATGTTACCAAGTGTACAACACCCAAAACCGGTACACTTTGTAATTGTGTGTGAGGTTTACTTGTATTGAAAGTGTCAGTTTCTTTTATTAAGACGATATTCAAAATTAATCTATACACCAGGGTTTTTTTTTTTTTTTTTTTTTTTTTTTTGAATATGAGACGTGATGGGTTGAAAATAAATATCATAACCACTATGACAATTCAGTACTTGCAGAGTTTCAGTTTTGTGTATCGAAATAGTTTTCTTGTATTAATAAACCATGACTATGTATATAATTTGTTACTCATTTAATCATAAGGTGTGCTATCCACATACCATTTTTTACTTCTCTCGCACATTTCTAATTTTTTATCGTCGGATCGGAAAAAATGAAGAATATCAAATGACCAAAATTAATAAGGAGTGTGTGGATAGCACATCCCTTAATCATTTGTTCAAATTTGTAATCAACTATTTGAGGAATTGACATGGTCGGTGGTACAGCCGAAATGCAATATTTGATAGGTGAAGTGAGCACATCTGATGGGATTTTCCAAAATCACATGAAGTGTACAGTGATGCAGAAATCCATCATTCACCGTCTACGCCCAGTGACATAGCTAGGCATCCCCCTCAAGGATGTCAATTCTTGAAGAAATATAAGGTGGCCTAATTCTAGATTCAACATCATAGGCGATTAAAAACTCTTTACTTTTCAAGTAATGGGGTCGATGGAGAAAACCTTTTGGACGGCTGCACACTCACATGAGGTAGTCTCTCGATATGGGACAGATATGCAGGAAAGCCGAGATCTCATGTGAATGTGCTACTGTGTACAGATGGTCCTATCCTAACAGAAGATCGATAGAAGATTTTCTTCAAAAAAATGGACGTGGAGTTAGTTATGGATATAATCATGTCCGTTCAAGTTACAAATTCCTCCTTTTGTCTCAAGAATTTGAGAAACTTGTAAGTGTCCATTAGTTGCTTTATTTATTTTGTTTCCTCATGGTCAATTTATATAAAAAAAATTGTGTGTTATAGGCTTATAGCTAGTCACAAAAAATTATATGGGCGTCTGGAATATATGATACTCCGGACTTTAGAATTGCTATATTTTAATTTAAACGAAGATCTAGCAATTAAACATTTATTGTATCCCACACTCGAAGGAGGCGTAGAAAATATCGTTAGTCACCACTTTGTCACGTGAGATTCATACTCTCAATGGAGACCATTACTTCCCATATCCCACATCCGTCCCGCTTATTGTATTATAATTTTAATAGAAAATAAAGCAAGCACCAATCTAAGGGACATAATCTACTCATCGTGTAACATATGTATGTTAATTTATTGATAATATCATCAAAGTTTTGGTCCATAATGAAGTATATTAGTTACTCTACGAAGATAACTGAAGAGTAAGAATTATAAAAGATTCTAAGTAAATTGGATCAATATATTATTTTATGGTCCGTCCATATATGAATAAGATTGTAATAATTGACTAGAAAACGCTTGCATGTGGAAAGCCTGATAAAGTTAAGACTCGTCTATTCTTCAAACATAACCATCATGCATGTAGCTCATGTAGCTACACACACACACACATATATATAAGGTCGGAGGTCAAATTAGAAGGTGACGCACTACAGAGCTTGAAGTACATAAAATAATTTACACGACGAAAGCATGCAAGTATTTCAACCAATATATTGTCGGTTTCACTGCGATATTGTATTATTCTGGCATCAACTGGTTTCCTTCAACCAATCATTTCAAGCAGTCGCCCAATGTTGCGGCCGAGTGGGGAAGGTGCTCGTTCTTCTCACTCAATGTCTCCGTTAGAGTCACATCGCAAGGCGTGCGGTGGTGCTAAGCCTAAGCGTCGCATGCTCATTCAGCGGATTTGTTGATTAAGGAAAATTAATCTTCTGTATTGACCAAGACCTAGCTAGCTACAAACTGTTCACATGCTTAATTATTAACTCTAACTTTGTGGTTTTTATAATTTGACTAGATTAAGGTTTGATTTTGCCTTGTTGAATTCCACTGAATTGACAAAGAAACCAGTAAACACGACATCATATATATAATTTGCATGTCCATGCAAAAGGGTCAAGGAGTTCGGCCAATTCAGACGCGTACTAGGAAGCAACTTTGGGAGCTGACCAGGCAATATACATTACGTCTCCTAATTATTATGGAAAACAACCCCGTTGTGTTTTATGCAATTAATTGTAATACACTTAGGCCAAATTGTCGAAACCATCCATTGAACTTGACCAAATATTATGGTATATGATTTGACCATCTTAACCTTCATCCTCTCAATCTATAGCCAGTGATGAGTATATATATGACCTTGGAGGCTTTTGGAGAAATTGCCCTACTTCCATGATTGTTTTGTTGAAGCATGTGATGAGTAACTTATGCAGTATGGATACACCACCGTCGTGATTTTTGTTAATGAAAAATGCGACGTGAAAAAAATCAATGTATTATTAGCATGAGATGTCATTGTAGTAGTATAATTGTGTCATATATGTCTTATCTGACCATTGTACCATCTTAATTAATAATTAGGTCAATTCTAAATTGCCAGTCATAAGTGGCAACATTAAGCCACCAATGAAAGAATATGCGCATGATCAGTCAAATGCTGGAATGCTGCTTCACTTGACATCCAACGGTGTTGAACCATTTAAAATTGCTAATCATAAAGTTCTCATGTTTGTTTTATTATTAAACCTCCATTATAGGATTTTTTTTTTAAAATATAACGATCTCACATTACGACTATTAGTATTGGAATTTGTTATTTATGAGATCCAAACTTAAGATCTATCATTTACAATATATATATATATATATATATATATATATATATATTAGGAGAAAGAGTTCATCAAATATTAACTAATTCGGACCAACAACCGATACAATCATCATCTAAAATGCGTTTTGAATGAAACCTAATCAATCTATTAGTTAGAATTTATCGATGTTTACCTACATTTATAGTTTTGATTAAACAGTAGATAGAGTGTATATAACCTTGCAATACAATATATCAAGATAAGATAATTAATGTGAGGTATGGGGTGGTGATACATCTTAAGTTTAAGATGATAATTACAACCAGCAAAAAGAGAAACTGGTACCAAAGATAATCGCTCAATAGAATTCAAGATGGAAATCGATTAATCTAATCGTCAACCGGACAAAATAAGGCCTAACCTAAGTACCGTAGGATTATCATCATCTCAAGTTTCCCTAAAACTTTAAAACATAGTAGACTAAAAAATAACTAATTAGAACAAGAGAAATTGTATTTGAACCCATCTAACCTCTTTCTATACCTAACTTAAATTCTAAATGTGAATTGTCTATTTTATCTTATTGCATAATTATCATCAAGTACAAGATGAAATTAAGAATAGAACTAAAATTTATCAATAAACCCATACCCAATAATCAAATTCTACCATCACATAATCTTTATCATATGTTCATTCTAACTAAATTCCCAAGAGCTGCCATAAAACCGTAGATCACCTAATAATCAAATTTGGTTGCCTTTTGTTTCCTTTCTAGCTGCATGTTAACTCGATCATCAAGAGCAATAATTACAAGCAATATCACCACAAGAAACAAAAGAGTCAGAAAGCCTTCAACACATCGAAATGTTTTCCATGTCATTACGAGTGCATGTTTAAAGTGTGAGTCCTCTTCTCGTTATTTGTTCAATTTTGCTTCCAATTCAACTATGTATGCCTGTAAAAGCAGCATCTATCGCTCAAATGAAAATTACTACCATGATCCTTCAAGAAAACATGGTGAAAATTTCTATTGAAATTTATTTTCACTAAGGTGTCCAAAAAAATTTGCATGATTCAAATTCCAAAAGTACTAGTTCAATTGCTTGCCTAGCAACTACTGAACTGTTTAATCTTGAATTACAAATTCATCACTCAGTTCCATGAATCACATTTAGGCTAGCTACTTGGACTACTGAGCTTGGCAAAGATCATTTCCTAAAAACCTAGCACTCCAAACTGACGTCGCAAAAGTTTAAAAAACTAATTGATGCTGCTAATCAATTCATGTCACATCCCGGCCCGGGTGCAACCACCTCCCGGGCCCGCTCCACCACCGTAGCACGATATTGTCCGCTTTGGGCCCCGACCACGCCCTCACGGTTTTGTTTCTGGGAACTCACGAGCAACTTCCCAGGAGGTCACCCATCCTGGGATTGCTCTAGCCCCCTTCTCGCTTAACTTCGGAGTTCCTACGGAACCCGAAGCTAGTGAGCTCCCAAAATGCCTCGTGCTAGGTAGGGATGAGAATATACATTTAAGGATCACTCCCTGGGCGATGTGGTTGCCAGAACAAAATCTTAATTCTTCATTCACTCATTTGGAATTTTATTTTCTAAATAAGTGTAAAGATGAATTTTATATATTGAATTTAGTTTGTGAGGGTAGTTTAGATAGTAAATTTGGGTTTAAAGAGAGATTGATTCTTTAATTAAAAATAATATATGTGTAAAGAGTAAGTTGGGTGTAGAAATATATTGTATAAGTTCAAATAAAATTTCCCTTAGAACAATATGCACCCTATTTATTTAAGTTCGAGTTTTCATCCTCATAACTTAGTTAAATTGGTTAGTCATGCACCCACCTCACTCTGCTCTTAAGTACGAGTTTAAATATTTATAATCTAGATGAATTTTGTAAAAATGAAAAAGAAATGCTAAAAGACTATTTTAAAGGTGGAATTCTCTGTCATTTCATGTTTTTGACATAATATTTTATAATGTTGGCATGAAAATTGACGTTAAACTGTGAGGTGACAGAAAATCTATAAAAAGTTAAACTATGAGAGAGTTCCCATGGAATTGGATCACATCCTGATCCCCTTTGAGAGAATTCCTACATTTTAGCCGTTTATCGTGTATCGTGCGGTAAAAAATTATTTGATTTTTTCATTTAAAAGTAAACACCAATAGTATCTAACAAAAACTGACCGTACAATGTATAATAAACGACTAAGATGGGAAAATATCTAAAATCTTTACAAAGTGTATCCAAAGAAAATCCTCTTTTCCCATGGCATTTTTTGAATAGTAACAACAATCATATCACACATGTTTTCTCTTGGCCAACATTTTACATAGTTTAGAGAGAGAGAGAGAGAGAGAGAGAGAGAGAGAGAGGAAATGTGTAAAAACCCAAGTCAGAGAACGTGGAAAACGAGAAAACGCGGGAGACAATACATGGAGCCTAACCACCCATGGTGTACATATACATGGAGAGGCCTTAGCCGATTGAACACAAAACCCTCTTCAACTCATCATCCCCAAAATCCATAATTCATAAAATTTACGCATACACTGATTTCTAAGATTTTCTCAGAAACTTCAGATTCACTCAACAACGCACTCAACTTTTCTCATCTTTTTTTATTAAATTATAATTAATAAAAAATAAATAGTAATTGAACATTTGGTTGAAGCCATTGGCCAATGCTAGCAATCGCAGCACCAGAAAACAACAAAGTCCCTCTCTGAGAGCCTGTGGTTATCTCCCTAACGCATCTCCCTGCCGCTTATCTCAGATATCTTATCCAAAGCTCTCAGCTTTCCTCTGTCATCTTCCTCCTCCTCCCCTCTCTCTCTCTCTGCAAATAAACCATATCTAAATCTCATCATTCTGTGCTTCCTCCTCCTCCTCTCCCTTTTTTATATTTGTTTCTCTCTGTGTATTTATATATCTAATAAGTAATTAATATCCCCCGTCTCTCTGTTGGTTATTGGGGTTTTGCTATCTTCTTATCTCCTCCATCTCTGAAACCCTCGAGCAATCGCTGTGCTTATTGCATACCAGTATCCGATTCAATCGAGGGTTTTTCTCTTTTTTTTTTTCGCTTTTTTCACTTGTGGGTTTTTCTGAGTTTTTGCTTTTCTGCCCGACGATGGCGTTGCCGTCGGCTTTTCTGGAGATTCTGAGACGACCCACGATTGTGGAGGTGCTGGGGGAGCTGATGATGTTCATAACCCCTCTGTGGATTGGTGTGATTGTTGGGGTTTTTGTTGGGTGGGCGTGGAAGCCCAAATGGGCGAGATTGGTTGGCCGAGACCTGTTGGATTGCCCAATCTCCAAACAAAAAGAATCCTCGTCCTCGTCCTCGTCCTCGCAGAGTTCGTCCATGTGTTTCGGTTCGATTCCGGGTCTGAGCTCGTTGAAGTTTCAGCTGCCCAGTTGCATTCCATGGCCTGCCGACGACAGGAATCCGGAAGACGCGCTTTCTTTGCCACCTACCACCAATCTGGATTTCAGGTTTGTTGACTTTCTTGAGTATTTTGACTAATTTCACATGTTGGGTTTGCTTTAATTTTCCATGTTTTGGTGTTTTATGTGTTCAATTTCACAAATTTGCTTAGTGTTTGTTCTGTTAAATTGGGGATTTGGGTCAGTTTAACTTGTAAGACATAAGAGCTTAAGCTTAATGAATATAAATGTTGTGATATGGCAGCACCTCAAAGATTGAAGGAGAAAGTTCCGGTCATGTGAACAATGAGGATTTACAGCACATATGTCAGCTTGTTGAGGAGAAAGATGGAGGGCCTGCTTGGATCCATATGATGGATCGGTCTACCACAGCTATGCGCTGTCAAGCTTGGCGAAGAGACCCCGAGGTAGTTATCTTTACCTTTCGTTTCAATGGATAACCGAGGTCCTCGGAGACAGTCTTGTTTTGCTTGTATGGCGAGTTGAACTAATTGGATTTCACCTGTGTATTTTAGACTGGACCTCCACAATACCGCAGTAGTACTGTATATGAGGATTGTACACCTGAGTTACTGAGGGATTTCTTCTGGGATGATGAGTTTCGAGCAAAGTGGGATGACATGCTTGTACATGCTTCTACTTTGGAAGAATGTCCAACCACCGGAACCATGTTGGTGCACTGGGTGCGCAAGGTGAGAACATGATACTTTGTTTTGACCTTTGATTCATGAGTTCCGTTGCTGCATTGGCTTATTACTTATGTTGTTTCTTTGTTTCGGACACAGTTCCCATTCTTTTGTAGCGACAGAGAGTACTTGATCGGCCGTCGCATTTGGGAATCGGGACGGACATACTACTGTGTAACGAAGGTATGTAAACTGTGAAGATGTAGCTATATATATAACCTCTCAGATGAATGCACTATCTAGTCTAGTCACATAGACAAGCTGCTGTAACCTGTTTTGCAGAAGAAAATTAATGTCAAAAGGATTCCATTAGGACCCAAATTTCATTGTTTTTTCTTGACAAGGCTGGATGTCTTGTGTGAAATAATGACAGTTAATGCATTAGTTTTGGTTAAATTTGGTATGCTAAAGATTGAAGCTGTTAATATTTGAATTGCTAAGCTCTATGTAGCTTTCCAGTGAACGCAAATTTAGTAATTTCCAACTTGAAATATTTTGTTGGTATATAATTTAGGGATTTGGACATTTGAGGCTACTGGTCGGTTTATTGTACTGAGTTCATATCTAAGCAATTTTAATTCGTTCTGGATGCTAATAAGTTGAGAGTCCTAGAAGAACCTAGTTTTTCGAGTTATACTCCGGAGTGTACGTATTAGTAACTGTTGCAAGTGTTCGTTTTGAGCTGGTTGTGTTTAGTTTTGGAATAAATTTAGCGATATTGCTCATCATGTACAACAGTTCTGTTTTCGAAGGTTATTAATTCAGGATGCTAACCTAATGGTGTGACATCACATGTTTCAGGGAGTACTCTCCTCTGCTGTGCCAAGGCGTGAAAAACCTAGACGTGTTGACTTGTACTATTCAAGTTGGTGCATTCGAGCAGGTAACGGAAGTCTCATATGATCTTAGTGCTTTTTGAAATGAGAAAACAAATCTGCCGTCCTAAATGAAAAATATATTTCTTTATTTACCTATTAAAAACAGGGTATCTCTTCGTCATGGTGTGCAATTGGCAGATTAATTTTTATTGCCTTAAAATTGAAATCTCAGTGTGTTTTCTTATCTCAACTGTGCTTTTGGGAATGATCACTAAGACTTGTATTGTTGGGTATGAACCAGTTGAATCGAAGAGAGGGGATGGCCAGCTTACTGCATGTGAAGTTTTACTTTATCATCACGAAGATATGGGTATCCCTTGGGAAATTGCGAAATTTGGAGTCCGGCAAGGCATGTGGGGAACTGTTAAAAAGATCGAACCTGGCTTGCGTGCATATCAGAAGGAGAGAGCCTCTAAAGCCCCACTGTCACGGTGTGCTTACATGGCTCAGATCAACACCAAAGTCAGTGCAGACTACTTGAGATCTGTTGAAAACAGCACCAGCGATTCCATGGCGGTTGAAAAGTCAGATAAGTCGGATTCATCGGAGAAACCAGAAGGGAAGACAATACCTAAGATTCTATTCATCGGTGGGGCTATCGCCCTTGCCTGTAGTCTTGACCGAGGGCTCTTAACAAAGGCAGTTATATTCGGAGTAGCCCGAAGATTTGCAAAAATCGGTAGGAGGTTCTGATTCCAGAGGCGTCAGCTAATGCCATCGTCAAGCGAAGTGAGGAATAGCCAAATGGTGGATCTCCGCGCTTTGCCTCATTTCAAGAGAAGTCGATTTGAGGTCCTTATTCTTTGTTCTCTTTGTTTGAGCCATGAATATAACTTAATTGTAGAACATCAGAGAAAAAGAAGCAATAGAAATGTTTGGGAAAAGAGGGAGAGTGATCGTATAGCCGTATTCGTTAAAGTTGGAAATGTGATCGAAGGATTTCTTGTGCTGCAAGAATGACAGTAACCTAGAGGTTCTTTTAATGTTGCATTTTCTTTCACTTCATTGATCTTGAACTGCTTCATAGTTTTTCTGCATACACAGCTTCACTATGAAAACTGCATGTGAATACTAATCTCATTCCCAAATAGAAGCCGGAAAAGATTTTCACGCTCTATTTTCTCCATTTACACCATTCTCCTATTTTATAGTTGTAGATTGAATAAATAAAAGTGCATGAGGAAAAAAGTGGAGAGAAAATCACTATACTCGAACGATCTAGGAATTAGACGATCAATTTTTCAGTGTGCTTGAATAGAGATCATTACACTAATTGTCATAATACGATTGGTTGCAAGATTTTTACTTTAAGTTTCTAATCAATTGTAGTGTTCTGACACAATGAAAAATCTCTTGAATTAGAAAAGCTTTTGAAGAAGTTTAGTCTTAGTTTATATAAAAATATAAAATTAATCATAACCTACCACGTGTCTATCTGATTGGAGCCAAACGTGTAAAGTTAGCAGTCACCAATTTTTTTTTTCTAATTTTTTTTTGGTAAGTAGTCACCAAATTTTGGGGCCGTAAAAATATGCGGCATTGTATGCGCGTGGTCCCGCAGTGAGCACAACATAAAATCACGCAGGTTTGCGGCCACAATTGATACAATCACAACAGCCTTTGGCTTCCACAAAGTCGGCTCTCAACTCATATCTTCTTTGACGGATCTGTCGTCTCTGTTCTAATTAATAAAGTCAAGCAATCGATCATTCAGCAATTGGCCCCCTTCTATCTAGACAGTCCAAGTCCTCCTCCAAAAGTAGAGTTCTAGCTCCGTGTAAAAAACTTAGAGCTTGTTTGGTATCCTATTTAAGTTTAATTTTTTTAACTTAAAAACACTTTTTGAATTTTAGACTTTGAATTCTTGTTTGGTAGAACTCTTTTTAAAAATTAGATTCAAAACTAACTTAAAAACACTAAAAATAAGTTTTTAGAGTTTTCCTACTCTCTCCTCAACATCTTCTTTTGCTCCTTCGTAACCCTCTCTTTTTTCTCTCCCTATGTCACACCTTGTCTTCTCTCTGTCCTCCTCTCTCTCTCTCTCTCTCTCTCTCTCTCATTACACTATCTTTCTTCTCACTCCTCACCTTCTCACCGTAATTTTTTGCTCTTCTTATCCTTCTCGTCCCCTCTCTGTCTTTCTCTCTCCTCACCAACTATTTCCTCTCTCTTCTCTTTTCTCTTTTCCAATTCTTTCTCTTCTCCAATTTTTGTTCAAGGAAGTTTGAATTCAAACTAAAAAAATTATTTTTAAAAATTCAACCAAACAGATTTTAGAAATTTTGAAACTTAAAAGAATACTATTTTTAAGTGATGTTATTTAAAAATTATTTTTAGAAACAACCAAAGTTTTTGAGTAAGATGCCAAACAGGCCTTTAATGTTTCAACGTCGCGTGATGAGTGATATGTAACACCGCACTATATGCCCTTGCATTGGCCGCAACTTCTTGCTACTGAAAAGGTAAAAGTGGAAACTTAGATGCTGCTGCTATTCTGATTCAACTTTTACGTTATTCGTTACAGTGAGATGCAAGTCGAAAGCTGATGTTCCCAGCGAGTGGGAAGCACAAAGTTGAATCATAGGATTTGTGCTAGTTAGAAACTAGACATGAACGTTTGGGATCTAGAAAAACAATCTCTAGCGGCAACGGGCTTTCTGGTGGAAGAGTTTCTAAAATTTGTGAATTAACAGCCTCCTCGACTACAATGGTGGAGCTTGGAATTTTTCACTGAGTGAGCTAGATTTAAAGATTTAAATCTTTATAACAAAAAAATTTGATACTATATTTTTCACAATATCAGCTTGCTTAAGAAAACTTTCACAAGGTGAGCCAAGAATTTTCGTTATTAAACAAATAGTGTTTAAATTTAAACGAATCTAAACTTGTAAATGTACAAAAAGCAACAAGAAAGAAGATGTTAGAAAAAAAGACGGTTTGTAAACTATATCATATAATTTTATTTAACAACACCGAGAGAATTCGAATTAGTGATTAAATATATAGTGAGCTGTATTAAAAAATTAATAAAAATTAGATGTAAAGTTTTATTTTTCACGTAAAGCTACCTAGACTATAGCCCATAACGTGGCTCTGCCAGTGCTCGACTACTACTTGATCCGTCTTTTCCCTTTCAACTTGGCCTCGCCAGCCGGGTTTTTAGCAATTATGGATATTCTTCGCGGATAAATTCTTAAGTGTAACTGTTTCACTATTTTTCTCTCTCTCTCTCTCTCTATATGTTTCACCACGGAACAGAAACTCCATGAAGCGATGCTGACATTGTGTTGATAATGATAAATGAAATGTTATTGGGCAAGAGAATATCACACTTCGATATTTCTGCTGATACTTTGCGTGGTTATATTATATATGAATCCAAGTGATGCCATAGGACTCGGCTGATATTTCTGAGCTAGTATCCTACATGTGCCCCAAACGATGTCGTTCGGGTTTGCAAATGTCTTCTTTCAAAAAAAGCCTGAACATGTTCACTTTGATGCCTTGTTTGGTGAGTTAACATACATCAATTCAGTTTGGACTTATTTGGTGTCCAAGATTGGATTGAAATAAATAACCTACTATACTCAATGTTAAAAGAAAGAAACGATAAAATTCGTCTAACTTGAAGGTTGAAGATGAATTACCCAATAAAAGTGAGATCAGAAGAGTTAAGCTTTCTAATTTAAGCTTCAATATAAATTAAGTTTTCTAAGTTATTGACTCATGTTTCATTCATATGCACCAAATGAGCCCTCTGAGCATCAGACAAGGCATGATAGGGCAGGATTGAAGTTTTGAGTCGTGTTTCTTCTGACTAATGCAGAGAGTCCAAAAACTCGTTTCCGATATCCTTGTCCCAATCCGAAATGCATTTCGGCACACCAAGTACCGTCAAGCCTCTTTATTCAATTCATCGGACTTATTCAGTACTTCAAGCCGATCTGCCCATCTTCCTATGTTTTTGTAGACTCTTTAAAATAGTAAAATATTCAGTTTAGAATGCGGAGTAAGGATAATGCTAGGTAGAGTAAATTTTGAAACTAAATTTGCAAACTAAATAATGTGTCACCAATAGAAATAAGTACGTTTATCAATGCTTAGTAATAAATTAATCAACAACTTTCATATTTTTTAGGGAATTTTAACGAAAAGCTCCCGGTACTGTTCATTTTAACGAAAAACCACATTTTTACACTAAAAAGTCAATCCTGGCACTATTCACTTTACCCTTTATTTTGTCCTTATCATTAAAACTCAAAGTTTTCAAGCCCTTTTCATTAGTTTTCCTTATTTTTTAGTTTTTAAAATTTTATCGGTAAATTTAATCTCTCTAGCATTACTCGCGGAGTAAATACCGATAAAAGAGGAATGCCAAAATTGCTATAGTATAGGTTTAATGCATGTACCGTATACAGTCCCTAAAATTGAAATTGCTTTAATTGGGTGCAAGTTTAAGCCGTACACTTTATATATTCAACCCAGTTTTCAATTTCCTTCCCTGTTTCTTGTTGATTGGAAGGCAAAATTCCACATAGCAGGCGGCGTTTGTAAACTTTAGCAACAAAGCAAATAAAATAAAATACAATTAACCTTATGTAAACTCTTTGAAATTTGATTCATAGGTACCAAAAAAATTAACACAAATTTGGGGAAAAAAAAGATATGAAAGGACTGTGGTATATCCTATTAACATATACACGAATACTTTGGTGTAAGAATTTGAATATAAACTGGGAAGACGGGGGTTTAAATTCCAGCAGCCGCTGTAGTTAACGAGAGACGAGTGTCTCAAAGTAGTTGAGCCCATCCAGCTCCACCGCGAACCGCGGCGGCGTCCTCCGGCTCTGCTTCTTCACACGAGCCTTCGGCGATGACTCCATATTTCCCTCTTGCTTCGCTGTATTAACCGTGTGGCTAGATGGAACTGCGGCAGTACTCTTCAGCTGGTGTGCAGGGAAGGAGGACGTCACCATCTGGCCCAAGACCTCAGCACACAAGGCATCGAACGAACTGAACAAGGAATTCATGTTTCTTGAACCTGAAGGTATTTTTCTGATCAGATGATCCAATACTCGAAAACCCAATTCTTTTTTTCTTCAATCGAGAAAACCCAACTCGCAAAACCGATACTTTTATAGTGTAGAGAGAGAATTTGAATGTTTGATTGATGAGGAAGTTGAGGAAGAAAGGTGGGTATTTATAGGGGAGGAGGAATGTAAAGTTCGAGAGGGAGAGGGATTTGGTATGCGTGTGGAGAGAGATAGCGTGGATGCCCTGTTTTGCAGTTGCCGCGTAAGACTGCTGGGACTCTAGCTGGTGGGACCATGACAAGTCCCAAGGAAGAAAGGAAAGGGTAGTATAATTTCAAATTCTAAAGTTATCATCTCTCCATATTAAAAAAAGAAAAGAAATTATTATTAGTACTTTATAAATTTTATTTTGTATTTTAATTTTTTTTTATAATTAGAAAGAAAAATATATTTATGAGGACAGTAGAATAAAAATTTTAAAGTGTAAATAACAAAAAAATAAGTAACACAAAATATTTAAAGTAAATTAATCACCACCGTTCAAATAAAAAGAAAAAAAAAAACAGTTGAGAAAGAATCCTAATCAGTTTCTATATGAATCCGGGTACCTGCTTATCTTTGGAAAGGTTTCTTTAATTTCTTATTACTTGTTTAATCTTAACTTGATTTAGAAATTGTACTTGCACACATGCCCAAAAAGGTTATTTTGTGTGTGATTAAAATACGTGTGGGATGTTGAACTGGTGTTATTGTATTTTGATTGAGGAGTGATATACTTATTATTTATTTGTATTATTATTTATATTATTTTTATAATAAAATAAAATTTGTCAATACTTGTAAGTATAAAAAAAAGATATATAATTTAGAATTACGAAAGTTTCATAACAAAAATCGTAAGTCAGGGGTCATGACAAGGTTCTAGCCATACGAAAAAAAATTAAATTTTGGGATCGAACAACTTACCTAGATTCACCTTTATCTTTTCCTCCTTTGGCTTTTGGGGACTAAAAAATTTCTGCAAGTTGAAATTTAATATGTACAAACTTAGCACAAAAGCTTAGCATAACGTATAACACATGTATAAAATATTACTTGATATTTATGAGTTTATTTATGCGTAACGGCTTTTGAAATATCAACCGTGGGTTTCACACAATTCACAGCTCGATCTAATACATATGATGGACTTGGGCATGAATATCTATCTAGTTAGGTAAATATTTCACTTTCTGCAAGTAAAGAACTAAACAATGTTTGATATACAAAGAGTCAAATGATACCCTGTTAACTCAATTTAAAGAAATTATATATATATTTGTTTAAAAAAAAAGAAAAAGAAATTATATATATTAATTGAACTAAACGGTGTTCAATATATAACGAGCTAAGAGTATCTCCAAAATAAGTTTTAAATTTTTGTTAAACTAGCAAGTGAACAGTGTCAAAAACAGGTTTAGCTACTCATTTTTTGGGGTAAATTACACCATACGCTCTCATGTTTGAGATCTATTACAACCCCATACAATATCTTTAAAACATTTCACTTTCATACCTCAAGTACTATTTTATTTCAATTTCATACATCCGTTAGATTTTCCATCCATTGAACCGTTAAGTGCTGACATGGCCGCCACATATATGCTACGTGGCTGCCAAATGTCTGCCACGTGGCAAATAAAATAATTTTTTATTTTTTAAAAAACCTGAATTTTCTCAACAAAAAAAAAAAAAAAAATCCCATTCCATCTGCCCGCAACCCTCCACCCTTAAAACCCAAATATGTTTTCCCCACCCCACAACCCAGATCTGTTCCATTTTCCCCCACCACCCACCCACCCTACCTTCCCCCCCCCCCCAACGGGGACTTCACCTTACCCCCTTGTGCTTCTCAGCCTTCCCCCGTGCCCGCCACCCCCGCACCCAGAACCCGACCCCCGCGCCTGCCACTCCTGCACCAGAACCCGACCCCTGCACCTGCCACCCTTGCACCTAGAACCCGACCCCGACCCCCACCCCCTTTCTCCCTTCTCTCATCTGCAACCTCATTTCTATCCCTAATCCCGAAGAAGAATAAGAGGGAGGAAGATCTTGGATCGCAAGGGGAATAATGTGCAGAGAGGTGGGGTGGTTTTTTTCTTCCTGGGTTTGGGAGGTTGCAGCCATTAAGCATTTGATTTTTTTTTGGTGGTTTATTTTTCTTCCTGGGTGCTTCCTGGGTTTGGGGGGTTGCTGGTATTAAGCTTTTTTTTTAATTTAAAATTTTAATTTAAGAAAATTCAGTTTTAAAAAACAAATAATTTTTTTTGCCTCGTGGCATAAATTTGGCAGCCATGTGGCAAAAACGTGGCAGCCATGTTAGCACTTAACGGATCAATGGATGGAAAATGTAACGGAGGTATTATTTTGAAATAAAATAGTACGTGAGGTATGAAAGTGAAATGTTTTAAAGATGTTGTATGGGGTTGTAATAAACCTCAAACCTAAGGGGGTATGATGTAATTTACCAAATTATATGATGCAATCTTGATAATTGTATTAGTACTTAAGTGTTTATTGTAACGACCCGTTCCTAAAAATTATATTTCTATAATTTTAATAGGGTAAAGGACAGTTTATTACCCTCATGTTTGGTGGTTTTCAACATTTAGTACATCAATTTTTTTTCATCCCAGAGTCATACCTAAAGTGTAAATTTTGGGACAGTCTCATCATCCGCTAGTCAAACTGTTAGTTCTCCCGCTAAGTGATGATGTGGCGCCCTGATTGGGCGCCATATGTCAGTAAAAATATTAAAATAATTATTTAAATAAAAATAATATTAAAAACAACCGAAACCCAGAAAAGAAAAGGAAGAAGAAGGAAGAAGAAAGAGAAGAAGAAGGAGAAGGGATGAGGAAGAAGAAGGAAGAAGAAGGAGAAGGAGGAAGAAGAAGAAAAGAAAAAAAGAGAAACCGAACCCAGAAGAAGAAGAAGAAATTTATTTATTTATTATTTTTATTTAAATATTTTTTTAATGACACGTGGCACCCAATCAGGGCGCTACGTCATCACTTAACGGGAGAACTAACAGTTTGACTAACAGATGTATGAGACTATCCCAAAATTTACACTTTAGGTATGACTCTGGGATGAAAAAAAATTGATGTACTAAATGTTGAAAACCACTAAACATTAGGGTAAAAAAAATGAGATATGTCCATTTTAATAAGTGAATTTACAAAAATGCCCTTATAAGCAAATGAGTCGACTTTTTTTTACTACGTAAGACTTGTTTTCTTGGCGTATCCTTATAGTACACGTCGCTACGAACGCGTAGGCTCAAGCGGAATTGAATTTAGAGTTATAACGAAGAAGTTATTAATGTTTAAAGTCGGAGGCATTTTAGTACATTGATTATTTCCTAGAAAGCTCCAGATTTTAGGAGCCAAATTTGGAAAGTCACGTGTGTGGCTGAGATTGAAGGAAATGAGAAATGGTCAGTGGAGATGGAAAATAAAGGAGAGAAAATGGAGAGAAACCGGCCAGTAGGAAGACAAGGGGGAAAGACGGACCAATGAAGGGAGATCAAGAAGAGAAAGAAGGGAAGTGAGAAGCACAAAACATGAAATTTTTCCCCTTTGACCCGTTTATTCCATCAGACCCGACTCGTGCCGTGGGTTTTCCGACACTTTCCCGTTGAAATTCCGGCGATTCAAACATTGTCACCACCTGAAAACTGACCACAATCCTTCCTTCTTCCATTTTCATCCAAAATTCACGAGGTTTAACCTTGATTTCGTGAAGAACCGAAACCAAGGGAGCCACCGCGAAGACTCTTGGCCGAAATCCACTAAATTTGAAACGATTTCCTTCAATTGCCACCACCACTAGTCCTCTTTTGAGCTCAGGAACAAAGCCCAATCTTTTGTTAGAGCGTCAGAGTCGAGTTGAGGTCGAATTGAAGCACACCCACTTCTAGAGTTTTCCAGCGGGTTTGATGAAATTGGGGACTTTCTCGGCCAAATTAGCCTTGGCCACAGGTATGAAACTTGCTCTACCCACTAAAATCTTCATTTTTGTGAAGTTTGAGAATTTTTAGAAATAGTTGATTTTTCCGGCGAGTTGGGGCGACTGACCGCCACCCATGGCGGTGCGTGGCCAGAGGGCCGTCAATGCTATTTTAGGATAAATTACATGCCTTGAGTTCAGTTTTGATAATTGTATGATGTAGGTTGATCGTTGGAACCAAAATTTTCTACGATACGTTAATAGGTCAATATATGAATCGATGATCTGACCGTTGGATTGTCATCAAACTTTAATAAGTGATAGTACGTAATATTTGAGGATCATAGGAACTCATAGATCGGGAATCCAACATACAGATCTTCCTGAATTGGATTTGTAAGTTCGTAAAATAAAATGTTAACCGCCACTTGGTTTTGGCAATTGGCGGAGATCTGACCGTTGGATCGTTCCGAAACTTTGGTATGATATTCTAGAAGCATAATTTGGATACTTGGAAGTTACGGATCAAAAATTCAAGTTACAAATCTTTCAGAACGAGTTACCCAGGGTTGTGGACCCTACCGTCGATCTTTGACCGACGGTTGACTTTTGGTCAATGGGTCTCAAATCATTCTAGAACGCCATTGGGGATATGTTTTATGTAAATTACATTTTCTATTAGTAAGGATTCTGAGATGTGATTTGATATTTGAAACATCTCGATATTCATGCTAGGGAGTTGTAGCGTGGACTCTAGGTGAGTGGGCTTTTGTTTTATATATATATATATATATGTATATCTATGCTTTGCGATTCGCATAAATAGTTTTTAAATGGTTTTACGTTTTAACTACCATGCCAATTACAACATATTTTAGTTTATGCATTAATGTCGATATGCATAATATGGTATGATGCTGCGAACGCCCGGGTAAGCTTTAGGTGAGTACATGTTGATGATAGAGATTGGTGTGAGTATGGTTGTGTTATATATATAGTTAATGCTCATTATCCTGCACCTCGGTGTTAGTGCTCCCGCTGAGGCCATAGCCTGGACTTCACGTGATCGTTCACCTCCCGCACCACACGTTCACCTTGGATCCAAGGCATATGCCAGCCTGTCGTACAGACCACATTAGGTGGTTCTGACTCGTAGGTGACTTGCGATACTTCGCATAGCCTTCATGCGATCGTGGCACTTAAGTGTACCTATTTACACCCAGCTTGTCGTACATACCACATTAGGTGGTTCTGACTCGTGTGCATGAATTGACAGATGAGTTATAGGTTTAGCCGTACGGATCACGTTCGATGACTTCGGCTGACGTATCATTTTATATTTATATCACCTGGCTTACATTTATTGCTGAGATATTTGACATGGCATATACTTTGGTTTTCATTTCTCTCTAGCATGATTTCTATATACGTATGTATTATTATTTCTGGGAAAATTGTACAGGTTTTACGGTGAGGGGTTATTATATTAGAAATGTGTTTTCAAAAGCTTTGTTTTTGCCCACTCACGTTTTCTGTTTTGGCGCTCCTCCAGGTTTTAGCTACTGAAAGTTCGTATCGACGATGATTCTTGGCAAATCTCAGAATAGGTGGCTACCTTTGAGAGTATGATCTTTACCCACATTACTATACTTTATTTATGCTCTGACAATATGTGTGAAGTGGGTGCATACTCGCTTACCAGGGCACTATGGTATTTAGGCACTTTTAGGTTTAAATTTATTCACATTTTTCACATCACCACACTTTATGGCTTCGTCACATTCAGGGTGCGTCATTATTAACTTCATTAAGTCTCGAATTTTAATGCTCGCAAGTATATGAATCGAATGATGATAATAATAAATAAGCACAAAGCTTCCCACATAGATCGAATTGCTTCTAAAAATCGTACTAACTAAATTAAAACAAATTATAATTGAGAAGCTTCAATAGAAAAAAATATGAGATTCTGAATTAAAAATAAAATGCATGGAAATATAGGATTGAAAACACAAAGAAGCAAGACCTAGGGTATCCGAGTTCACGATAACCAATTCTACTTAAGAATTGAACATTAAGTAGGTTTGTTGGAGAAAAACTAAGGTTTTACAAAGAAGGACAAGCCATCAAATGTAGTTTGTAAAGCGAGTGCAAAGCTCCATATCCCAGGCTTAGGATTCTGAGTTGGTGGACTTGCCACATTCTTGACACACCCCGACCTAAATCAAGGCATGCTGGCCGTCAGATGAGCGTGACGTAACCATGTACACAGTGTGGAAGCAAGATTAATGATAGGAATTACGAACGAATTAAAACCAATCCACTAGCAACCTAAACCAAGATAGTGTGCTAGTGCGAAAATTAAGAGTGTTATTACAGAACCAGAGCATAAGAAGTCTAATGCAGTCAAACAAGAATTAGTAAGTTCAAATAACACCAAGGGGTGTCCTACATAATGAGTAGTTTGTCAAAACTTCTGGATATCCTCGTGAGCCACCAGCTAACACTAGCTACCTAGAACCTGGAGGGGCGAAAAACAAAAGCGTAAGTGGGCAAAAACAAAGCTTTTCAAAACCATTCTTTTCTCAAAAGTTATAACCCCTCTTCGTAAAACCTGTATAATTTCCCAGACATAAAGTATAAACTCATATATATATATATCTCTCTCTATCTCTTTCTCTCTCTCTCTCTCTCGAAATCATGTTGGAAAATATGTATGTATGCCATGCGAAGCGTAAGCATTACCTTAACATGCTGCATCAAAACACATCCCAAGCCATTCAACGAAGCATCGCTATAAATCTCGAAGTTACCATCATCATCAGGAAGAGCTAAGACATGAACATGAGTGAGACAATACTTCAACTGTTGGAAACTCTGCTCATAATTATCATCCCACTTAAACTTAACATCCTTTCTAGTCAATCTCGTCAGTGGTAAAGCCATGACTAAAAAGTCTTTAACAAACCATCGATAGTAACCTGCTAAGCCAAGGAAATTCCGTACCTCGGTGACGGTTCGTGGCTGCTCCTAATTCTCCACAGCTGCTATCTTCTGAGGGTCAACCTGGATACCTTGAGCTGAAACAACATGCCCTAAGAATGCTACTTGATCTAGCCAGAACTGGCACTTGCTGAACTTAGCATACAATCGATTTTCCCTCAGCTTTTTCAACACCAAAGAAAGATGTCGAACATGGTCTGCCTTTGACTTAGAATACACCAGAAGGTCATCAATGAAGACAATGAAAAATCTATCCAAATACTGCTGAAATACCTTATTCATCAATCCCATAAAAGCTGCTGGTGCATTAGTCAATCCAAACGGCATTACGAGAAACTCATAATGACCATAATGAGTCCTAAAAGCAATTTTAAGAACGTTGTCGCTCTTGATCTTCAACTGATAGTACCCAGACCTCAAATCGATTTTTGAAAACACACAGGCACCTCGAAGTTGATAAAAAATATCGTCTATAACGAATAACGTTTTTTTAATCGTTGCCCGATTCAATTGCCTGTAATCAATACATAGCCTCAAGGTACCGTATTTCTTTCAAACAAATAAGACTGGGGCTCCCTAAGGAGAAGTACTGGGCTGAATGAAACCTTTATCAAGTAACTCCTCAAACTGGATCTTCAACTCTCTCAACTCAGCATGAGCCATTCGATAGGGAGTTAAGGAAATAGGATTAGTATTTGGTAACAAATCAATGGCGAACTCCACATCACGATCTGGCGGTAATCCAGGTAAATCATCAGGGAAGACGTTAGAGAAATGTCTGACCACCTTAACATTCTCCAAGCTAACAGGAGTATCATTATTAAGTACCACTTGAGCCAAGTACCCTTTGTTGGAAATGTGCCCTAAAACCAATCATATGATGATACTTTGCGGACATTTCACATGTTAAACTAATCTAGTTTAATATAAAAGGCAAAGGTTATTGTTTTAAGCTGTCTCATATAAATGTTATATGCTTAAACGATAAGTCTGAGGAATATGTGATTAAGAGAATGTAATCTAAAGAAGTTAGATTCATGAGACCATTCTCTTTCGTATACATATCCTAAACGTTCCTGATCATAGGATTGCCAATTGGGCATTGACAGTCCGTTAAGATTAGTATGTGCTGTGTCTTCTCTTAGGGAGAGTGATTGGTCTCGAGTCATTGGTGTGACTGACTCCAAGACAAGCATGTAGGTGCTCAATAGAGAATGAGTCCACTGAACACGATCAACGAGGAATTCTCATACTCATGTCACATGAGAACTCATGGTTGGGATAATGCAAAGTAGTCATTTGACCTGAGGCATCATAGTTGTCTTGTGGTTAGGTCCTTGATCTTTGACTATGTCAATGTCACTCTATTAGAGGGTGTCCACGACATAGTTGGGGTTAAGTCACTTAGCCATGGAGGCAAGTGAATGCGCAACAAGGGATCTCTAACCTTCAAACTGTTTGAGGGAGAATACTCTATGATATGATTTAGAATCTCTGGCTAGAGTATGAATGAGATTTGGAAAGTCGTTCCGAATCACATTCAAAGTAATCATATAAGTAAATGAATCGCATTGGATAGTAGACATGAATAAACTATCAAACCAAACAATGTGGTCAAGAGTGTTCTATTAGAGAAGGACCGTATTGCATTGTAATCCTAAACTGAATAGGTTCTCCACCTCTTCTGATTAGCTTGGGTAGCCATGACATACTGCTAAGTGTCACTCATGGTTTGTGAAAGCCCTAAAGGTGAGTAATCACTAAAGGGAGAATTGAAAGTAAGTTTCAATTCATAATCGATTTGAAAGAGTTCTAATCGCCCACTGCCTCGCTAAAAGGAACCTAATGGATCGTATACCGTGTAAGGTAGAGATTGAAGAAACAATGGAGATGAGTAAGAATAATTAAATGGTTTAATTATTTATGGGTAGGATTAATTAATATGTTAATTAATCAAACGAATAAGTTCGTTATAGACCTCGGGTTAGTTTTGGGCCTCAAGGCCCAATGGGCTTTAAACGTCAAGCCCATTGACTTAAGTTGTATGACAACTTAATGAATCAAGAGGGCCCAAAATAGCCCAAAGACCCTAAGAGGCCGGCCACATAGAGGATGGAGCGGTTTATTACAAGTTTGCCACTCCAATGAAGGTAGGTATAAATATGACTTTATAGCCTTTTCATCCTTAGGGTTTTCTTTAGGAGAAAAGATGAGAACACTTCTCTCCCTTTTCTTTAAGTGGCCGGCCCCCTTGGAGGGGATTAACTAGCATCTAATCCTCCTCCAAGGTCACTCATCTCTTCTAAATGCTCACCTTGGTGTGGATGCTTAGAGGTTCCCTTTTCTTGGGAACTTGGAGAATCCATTCTACCATCCTCCTTCAAGAAATCCATGGAGCCAAGAAGCAAGGAATGAAGGCCCTCTCCTTGGGTGATTAGCCTTTGCTTATGCAAAGAGGAATCAACAAAGGTATAAGATTTCTCAACTCACTTTATTTTGAGTTGAGTCTTGGTTCACCTATCTACTAGGCTTTGAATTTCATGGGTTAAGTTTTGTTTTTGAGTGCATATAAACATGATTCCGCCTTTAAATGTTAATTTCATGTTGCTGATGTTGCTCAAATGAACTTGTTTTTCACAAATTTTCCTTCACCCTTAACAACCTTTCTTCAATAACTTTTTGGCTCTCACCGTTGAAATGACACCATGTCTAACTCCACTATATTCTCCAACAAAGGTAACTTCATGTAATCCAGGACGATGAAAAGTCACTGATTTCCCTTAACAGTCAATCTTGGCACAATTGTAATGCAACCAATCTGTGCCTAGAATGATGTCAAAATTGACAATGTCTAACAGAGTGAGGTTAGCAGGCATAACCACATTCTCCACTAATATAGGACAACCTGGGTAAACGTAATCCACATAACACTTCTCCCCTCTAGGCATAGCAAACTCCAATTCATACCCAATGGGTGAAGGTTAAGGTTGTGTCAACTGAGCAAGCGTATGAGAAATTACGGAATGTGTAGCACCACAGTCAATCAACACTTTAGCATAATGACCAAGAATGTTTAACGTACCTATAATTAAGTCCAGGTTGTTCTGGGCATCCTGAAGCGACAGGTTATGGATATGCCCCTGAGCTTGCTGCCGTCCTTCTCGACCTCTGCTAGCATGCACTCATCGACCCTGAGAATTACGTCATTGGCCTGACTGGCTGGGCTGCCTCGACGACCCAACACCACTGGTAGCAACATCAACCTGCTGAGGCTGTCATCCGGAATACCATTGTGATCCATCAGCTCAATACTGCTGCTGAGGCATATATCCTCCTGAATACGGCCACTGTACATGCATATATCCTCCAGAATACTGCCCATAACCACCCTGCTGATAGGGATCCAAAGGATACTGATATTGGTCTGAAGAATAAGGAATGAGATCCCCCTGATAGTGGAAAGCTCCACCACGACCTGTCTGAGTGTAACCACTCGGTCCTAAGAATTGCTGCATCGAAGCTGGCGGTGGTAAGGAAAGCTGTTGGGGCCTCTGCTGGCCCTGAGGACAATACTTAGCCAAGTGTCCCACCTGACCACAAGTATAACACCCATTGCTACCACGTCGACATTCCCCAAAATGTTGATTGTTACACCTACGGCATAAAGGGGCACTACCCCTATAAGAATTACCCTGCCTCTGGGATCTAGAACCTCCGAAGAACCTGCCTCCTCCTCTCTATCCTGTAGAACTGAAGCCTCCACTAGAAGAACTAGAGCTAGCCTTACTACGTTTAAAGCTCTGGGTTTGGCGAGGTCCCTGCAATAATTGACCCTTGCCCTTATTATCCTTCATTTGATTCCCATCTTTTTCTTCTTCTTCATCACTCTCACTGGGTAAGTTCTTAGAATCCTTAATCTGTAACAAGGCCTCATAAAACTCGTGATAAATAGCACAGGGAATCGCAGTCACTATAGTGCATCATTTCTTCTTAGTTCCCAATTTGAAGCGACGGAGCATCTCAACCAGATTAGCAGCAACTTCCGGATGATAACGAGATAGATCAATAAATTTCCTATAGTACTCATTAGCTGATAGTTTCTTCTGCTTCAAACTCGTAAATTCCTGCTTCTTACTGTCAATATACGCAAGAGGAATAAACCTTTTGTAAAACAACCGTCTGAATACTTCCCAATCATTAGCCTCCTCCTCGGACATCTCATCAGTCAGCTGTCCCCACCAAGATGTCGAATCTTTACCCAGAAACCAAGAGGTCTTCTTGACCCACCTATTTGGAGATAGACTCCCTTGACTCTGCATCAGCCTAAAAGTCTTCTCAATATGCATTATCCATTTTTATGAACCCTCAGGTCCTTTATTCCCCACAAAATTATTTATTTTCAAGTTATGGACAGACTCTAGATGGGTCCTATGGGAAGGACGAACCACAGATTGAATAGCACTCACTATAGTTTTCCCTAACTGAGCTATGTCAGTGAAATTAGGTTCATCTGAACGACGTGGCTCTCTACGAGGCGGCATAGTTCTGACAGAAAACATCAAATCATTAGAAATTTCATGAGATATACAAGATTGCAACCTAATGCTCTGATACCAAACTCACACACCCTGGCCTAAATTAAGGCATTCTGGCCGTCACCTGAGCGTGACGTAACCATGTGTACAATGCGGAAGCAAGATTAATAATAGGAATTATGAATGAATTAAAACCAATCCACTAGCAACCCAAACCAAGATAGTGTGCTAGTGCGAGAATTAAGAGTGTTATTACAGAATCAGAGCATAAGAAGTCTAATGCAGTCAAGCAGAAATTAGTAAGTTCAAATAACACCAAGGGGTGTTTTACATAATGAGTAGTCTGTCAGAACTTCCAGATATCCTCATGAGCCACCAGCTAACACTAGCTACCTAGAACCTAGAAGGGTGAAAAACAAAAGCGTAAGTGGGCAAAAACAAAGCTTTTCAAAACCATTATTTTCTCAAAAGTTATAACCCCTCTTCGTAAAACCTGTATAATTTCCCAGAAATAAAGTATAAACTCATATATATCTCTCTCGAAATCATGCTGGAAAATATGTATGTATGCCATGCCAAAGCATCTCAACTGAACGCCCATCATAACTCTGTAAATGTGATATATATAGCTCATAATCAATCTCATCATATCATGTATATATCCAGCTCACAAATCAATACCACCTCTAGTGGTCTGCACAACATCACTGTATATAGAATAAATATGCTATAGTGCTATAATCATGTGAAGACTGTGAGAATAATTCGCGGGTCACCTACAAGTCGAACCCACTTATAGTGGTCTATACGACAAAACTGTGCACCTAACTTGGATCCAAGGAGAGCATGCAGTGCGGGAGGTGAACATCACGTGAAAGACTATGCCTCTAACTCTGGGCGGAAGCACTAATATCTAGGTGCAGGTGTATCAGCTCTCATCACATCACATCACATCATTCTCGTCATAACCAGTATATTAACTTACCTGTGCGTCCGCAGCACCATCATAATTATATGCAATAACTAATGCATAATAAAAATAAATAGATACTTTGCATGGCATTTCAAATCGTATAATCATTTAACTTCATTTTCTAGGAAAATAGCAAGTATATAGGTATATACGGAAAACAAAAGCTCACTCACTGGTAAGTGGCCGGGTCGTATACGGAACTTTAGAAATAACTTCTCATACATAGCTCAATTTTGGTATTTGAATATACCAACGTGATCTACACAACTCCACGAACATCTTGAAAATTTTAAAATAATTTTTCCGGCCTCCACGCGCCGGCAGGTGCACGGTGAAACGCGCCCCCACGCGGGGTCACGTGAACTGCACACTGACGGCATCAGTTAACGCCATCAGGTATATTCCAGAAATATTCCGTCAACTTCTAACGAAAACCGTCAACTTTAACTGACGATGCCAGAATATTCCGTCAAACTTGACGGAATATTCCATGGTCTCCTACCTCTGAACTCCGGCGATCGTCACCGGCGCCGGAAACTTGGGAGTTTTTAAACGGCTATATCTCTGCCGATTTTCATCCATTTTTCACACAATTTATATCAAAATGAAGCCATGATCAAGGAGAACACAATCATACCTCTTTCAAGCCCTAATGATCACTGAATCTCGTCGGAAAACCCCCACGAACTCTGGCTAAACTTTAAAAGCTTCGTTCTCGACACTCCGACGTCCAAAACACGTCAACGTTGGTCTCCGAGCTTCGTGGAAATGTCTAGAAGCTCCTTATGAGCTTAAAATCCCCTAAAAATCATGCAATAAAATTTGCATGAACATTGCATGAATCAGACCTAAGGTTTTTACGTGAAAATGAAGTTTACCTTACCTGAAAATGGTACCAGTGAGTTCGTATGGACGAGATGAAGACGATGGAACAAAACACGAGCTCAATCTGTGAGGTTTAGGTGGTCCTTGGCATTTTTCTGTACGAAATGAAGGAGAGAGAGAATGAATCCAAGAGAGAGAGTGCACGGGAATGAGAGAAGAGAGAGAAGTGAGATGAGTGGTCCATATGCCATCCCACTAACCAATCACAAACCACAATTTCCTTATTTCCAATTGGTCCCAAAAACTTAGGAATAAACACAATTGGACCAAAACTTTAGTTGAAAACAAAAATGCACACCCAACGCTCAAGGGCATTATAGTAACTTCACATTAAAGATATGAAAAATCCAGGAAAGGCTATCACATTCTTGTTCTTATTCTTGCTCGTAGTAACTTTATTCATGGTGGATGATTTTGAAGAACTCGGAGTGGTATCGTTGGCTTTTGTAGTTGACGACTTGCAATTAAGCAGAGCCACATCACATTTGTCACCGAAAAAGTTCGCACAAATGCCTCCAGTAAATCCATTGAAAACAGACATTGTTTCACAGCTCACCAAGGGAAGTAGGAGTTTGAGATTGATGAACAAAAAGATTATGAGTTGACTGAAAACTCACCAATTGCATTAGCTTTTATATAGACAAAGTATTTATAGGAGTTTAGAGGGAATCAGTTTCCCTTTTGGATTCCAAATCCTATCCAATCCAGGAATTCTACGTTTTCCGTTTCTCCTACTAGGTAATTTTGGAATTTGTTTAACTTAAACAGAAAATTTAAATAAAAACATAATTTGCAACTCACAAGTCCAAACCAAAAAGAAAAAAAAACAATGAACTTTTTTTTAAATTTTTTTTAAATTTTATAACTGATGGTAAAGATAATAGGGTTTTTTTTTATATTTATTTATTAGTACCACACATATGGTTGAATACATTCTGCAATTTTTTTTATATTAGTTAACTTATATACTCTAAATTAAATGACTATTTATGCCTTAGAAAATTTTAAAAAATATTTATTATTTATCAACACACTCCAAATCATAACACGAGGTCGTTTACCAATTTCGACGTTCCATTCACAACCTATTACAACTAATATTCGCATAAAACGTTTATACTTTATAGTGATGCTTTGACCGAATTTTTTTTTTAAAAATCAAATTGAGATAAGCAAGTGAATGACTAATTACTTTAAAATTAGAGTTTTCGTCCATGATTGGATTAAATTTTGGTTATAAATGATCCAATTCGTCCAAAACATGCAGAAACTTAAATCCACGAAAAACAAGTGAATGACTAATTTACCTTTTTATCATATTTTTGTTTCGTATTTAATTCAAGTTCCTATACTTTTTCGCGCGTTTTGTTTGTGTTCAAGAAGACAAGCACGCAAGTTATTTTTTTAACGAACTAAGGGGGCGTTTGTTTGCCCTCACTAAAGGGTACTGGACTGGACTGGACTAAGGGTTAGTCCAGTCCCATGTTTGTTCCTGACAGAGACTAGGTTTAATGAGACTAAGTCTCACTAGCCTGGACTAAATCAGGGACTAGCTGGTCTTAGCGAGACCCCTCAAAAACCATGGGACTAGCTAAGACTGTCCTCTTTCTCCTCCTCGCCTTGCTCCTCGACCACTCACATTCGAAAGCCATTGGACTAGATGCTTTTCACAACCAATTTTCATATAAAATACCAAATTGAAGAATAGATTGGAACAGACAAGGGAGAAAAAGATGGAGAAAAAGAGGGAGAGAATGGGGGTAAGAAAGGATTAGAGGGATAAAAAAAAGGATAAAAATAAAATATTAATAATTATGGATTAAATAATATAATATTAGAGTTTGTTAATTATCTTGCTTGTTAGTCCGACACTGCACCAAACGCTTCACTAAGCTAGTCCAGCTTAGTCTAGTCTAAGCCAGTACAGCTTAGTCCCTGAAGCTAGTCCAGTCCGAGACAGTCCGGTGCAACAAACGCACCCTAAGAGTTTTATGTGGGGCTTAAGGGGGAGAGTGTGAGGAGTACCCAGAGAGTGTAAAGTGTGAATATAGAAATAAAAAGTGCTAAACTTTTGTCCTTTGTTAACAAGAATTTGTTACCAAAAGACAAAAATTACTCGAAATTACTAAACTTTATTCGCATTCTTGTTTTTGATTTTTTTCAATTCATTCTTTTAAATTGCTTCAATTGGTTGCCGGCTTAAGCTGTACACTTTATAAACCCGAACCAGTTTCAAATTCAATTCCCTGTGTCTTGTTGATTTGTGGTGGGCACATAAAATTTCATTATTGAATTAAAATAAAATAAAATTTTACGTGATGATAACACTTCGAAATTTGATTAATAAATTCGCCAACATACCAAAATTCAATTTCGCTACTTAAAAAATAATTAGGGGAAAAAGGAGATGAAAGAATTGTAGTAAACCCTATTAACATTTACATCAGTAATTCTTTTTTTTTTCAAGTTCTTTTTTCTTGTATAACAATCTGAATATAATCTGGGAAGAGTGGGATTAAACTTCCAGCAGCCGCTGTAGTTAACGAGAGACCAGGGTCTCGAAGCAATTGAGCCCGTCCAGCCCCACAGAGAACCGCGGCGGCGTCCTCCGGCTCTGCTTCTTCACACGAGCCTCCGGCGAGGACTCCATGTTTCCCTCTTGCTTTGCTGTATTACCCGTGTTACTTGATGGGACTGCGGCAGTACTCTTCAGCTGGTTTGTCAGGAAGGAGGACTTCACCGTCTGGCCCAAGAACTCAGCACACAAGGCATCGAACGAACTGAACATGGAATTCATGATTTCCTGAGCCTGAAGGTATTTTTCTGATCAGATGATCCAAAACTCGAAAACCCAATTCTTTTTTCCTTCGATCGAGAAAAACCAATTCGGAAAGTCGATAAATCTAAACTATAGAGAGAATTTGAATGTCTGATTGACGAGGAACTTGAGGAAGAAAGGTGGGTATTTATAGGGGAGGAAGAAAGTTCGAGTGGGAGACCGATGTGGGAGGAGAAGTAGCGTAGATCCTACATCTGTTTTGCAGTAGCCGCCTAAGACCGTACCACTGTTTTTCAGTAGCCGCCTAAGACTACTGGTACTCTAGCTGGTGGGACCTTGACATAGTCCCAAGAAGAAAGGAAGGGGAAGTATAATTCCAAGTTCTAAGACCACTGTTTTTTCCTTTAATTTTTCTTCTTTTCTGCTCCTATATTTTCTATTTTATTTTTTTATTTGTACAAGAAATTGACGCTTTTAATCATCCGTTTAAATAAAATAAAATTTAAAAAGAAAAGAATTCTAGTCCGTTTTTTACTTGGGAAATTGTATGCACATTGCACACATACCCCAAAATGTTGTTTTGTATGTCATTAAGATACTTGTAGCATGTTGACGTAGTGTTATTGTATATAAATTTTTGTTCATTATAAGCGACTTGATATTTTTATATTTGTTATGATTTGATTAGTTTAAATTTTAAGATTTATCTATCAGACAGATTTTAAAATTTAAATTTATTTAACAAAGATAAATAAAATAATAAACATAATGATCGATTAAAAGTGATAAACAAAAATATTCCAAATAATAAAAGTAAAGAGCATTTCTCTTATAAATTAAAGAGAGAAAATTATGTGCAAATTTGGAGGGTTGTCATAAGATAGGACAAGAAAAAAAAAATTATGGTAGATTGACCTTTGCTCACAGGCGACATGTTGCATATTATGTACAACCAAATTTCTAAGGATCTTTTCCAACTTTGCGGCTTTTGGTGATTAAAAAATTTCTGCAAGTTGAAGCTGCACAACGGACACCACGGTTACACGTGTATAAAACATTGCACGATATCTGTGAGTTGATTTATGCACGTGTATAAAACATTGCACGATATCTGTGAGTTGATTTATGCATGTTAGTAAATCCACTCTCAATCGTTCTGGAAGAATTTTTTGCGTAGGCCTTTGAAATAACAACCGTGGGTTTCACAATTCACAGTTGGATCTAAATACAATTTGATGCACTTGGGCATGAATTTCTTTCTAGTCTAGTTAAAAAAATATTCTGACTTTTTGTGAGTAAAGGACGAAACAGTGTTCGATATATAAAGAGTTAAAACAAATATTTTGTTAACTCGATTTAGAGCATATTCTAATATATTAATTGAACTAACCAGTGTTCGATATATAACTAGCTAAGAGCATCTTTAAAAGCACTTTTCAAAATACAAGAATAGCCTCTACTACTGTGCGGCTCATGAGAAGGTTCCCGTCTTATTATAACTAATTTTATAAAATGCGCTAGGTGATAGTCAGACCGTGGCAAGGGACTTAGGCCATTTCCAGTCGAAGACTGGCTAGAGGGCTATTAGCTATAAAATGCGCTAGGTGATAGTCAGATCGCAGCAAGGGACTTAGGCCATCTCTAACCGAAGACTGGCCAGAGAGCTCAGTTTAGCCCTCTGGCCCTCCAAGACATTAAGGCCATCTCCAACCGAAGTGTCCAGAGGGCCAAAGGGCCGAAAATTGCCCGAAAACCGTCTCCAACCAAGAGCCAGGCCAGATGGCTTGTGGGCCCCACAGAATTTGAAAGGACCAACCAACTAGCCCAATCCAGCCAGCCAGCCACGGGCTGTGCCAAAATTTTGATTAATCCTGTCGGATATAATCGGCAGTAATAGTACCTATTCTTATTGGATATAACAGACATGAATGGTTGCCAAAATTTGAAATTCAACTGCTAGTTACCGTTGGATTCAATTTTTATTTTTTGGGCCATATTTTTGTTTATGAAATTGATAGGAGCATATTTATGCTACTTAGTTAGCTTGTTTTCTTGCACTTACGTAGTTAGTTATCGTTTATTATAGTGATTTAAGCTATTTTCGTGTGTTTGTAGGTCCAAACGGCAAGTGAAGCAAGAAAGTGCGTTTTGGTGCATTTTAGAGCTAAATTGAGCTTAAATGGAGTACAGGCATATGGAGCACCATGGATGGACGAATTTGGAGCTAAAAGGAGCTAGGAATCAGTTTTAAAGATGATGAAACAAGTTTGAGACAAAGAAGATAAGGAAAGTGCAAGAAAGGTGGAACATTATCCAAAACATTATCCATATCCTTATCTTAACCAACATTATCCAAACATGTTCCATAAAACAGGCTACATGTTTTATGCCATGTTCATGTTTGTTGAAATCATAACTGGGAATCAAATTATATGCATATGTTCATGTGTGGATAAGGACCCCTCTAACTAGTGTCTCATCATTCTATTTCATCACAATCTGTTTTCTTTGAAGTTTGTTTACAAGTTTCTGTTTTAATTTCAAATTCGTCAAAACAATCCCCTATTTATTTTGGTGTTTGTGTTCAAAACTGCCTAGAAAGTGGTTTTAAGGCAGTTTTGAGTGTTTTTGTGCTGTTTTGAGTCTTTTGGTTTGTTTTAGTGTTTTAAACTTTAGTTTTGCATTCTTTGAGTCTAGTTTAGTGTTTTACACTTTGTTTTTACGTTTTTGAGTCAGATTCACATTGATTAGCATCCCTAGTTAATCCCCGGTTAGAACGATCCCTACTTGCAAATATACTACAATTGTCATCAATAGGGTTTAATTTGAGTGTCAAGTTAATTTTCACATCAAATTTTGGCGCCGTTGCCGGGTATTAGCAAAATTGCTAATCCCTTGTGTTTGCCGTGTGTCTTAGTTAAATTTATCTAGTTTTCTAATTTTGTTTTGTTTTCTTGGTTTAGGTACTAGTGCATGACGCGGAGTTCTCAAACCGTGCATGCACATATCTTGGACTTTAACGACAATTTTGAACGTGATTTGAGAAGGAAGAGGAGGCATCCTGAACCTAGTGAAACTAGTTCAAGTTCAGAGGCCGAATCTGAATTTGAAGTGGAAGAAGAAGTTATGGCAGCGGACAATCGTACCATTAAGGAGCTCTCGACATCGGGGTTGGCCAATGCCGCACCATTATGCATTCAATACCCCGCGGCTGCCCAAGGCAAGACTGATGAATTCGAGTTGAAGTCAAGCTTGTTGCACCACATTCCTAAATACCATGGGCTGTCCATGGAAGATCCCAACAAGCATCTTAAGGAGTTCGAGGTTGTTTGTTCGAGCATGACACCCATCAATGTCGATGGGAACATTCTGATGATGAAGGCTTTTCCATTCTCACTTTTGGAAAAGGCTAAGGATTGGCTCTATGAGTTAGCACCCGGAACGGTTACATCTTGGGATAGTATGAAAAGAGCATTCTTGGAGAAGTTTTTCCCAACTTCAAGAGTCATTCTTTTGAGGAAACAGATTAGTGGTAACCAACAAAATCAAGGTGAATCGTTTCCATCTTATTATGAACGTTTTAAATCTCTTATTGCTTTATGTCCATAGCATCAAATGAAGGAGGAGCTGCTCATTCAATATTTCTACGAATGACTCCTTCCCATGGAACGCCAAATGCTAAATGCCTCGGCGGGTGGTGCGTTGGTGGACAAGACTCCGGGGGCTGCCAAAGTTCTAATTGCAAACCGAGCACATAATACACAACAATACGAGGGTGTTGGACAAAGAGACCTCCCACAGCCACAAGTAAATGAGGTAAGTGCTATTGCCGAACTTCAAAATCAAATGGCTAACCTTACTACTCTTATTTCTCAGGTTGTGGAAGGGCCAAAAGTGCAAAGTGTCGCTGCTTGTGGCGTGTGCACCATGCAAGGACATCCCACAGATAAATGCCCTCAATTGATAGAGAACGGAGGGTGGGAATCCCTCAATGCCGTGGGCTTTCGGAATCAATACCAACCAAGAGGTGATCCTTTTTCTAATACATACAATCCTAGTTGGAGAGATCATCCAAATTTCAAATGGCGAGAACCCCAACAAGGCCAACAACAAAGTGCATTTAGGCAACAACCCACGGGTTTCTATCAAAAGCCGTTTGCACCAACTCAACCCCAAGCACAACCTGCCCAAAACAAATCAGGTTCTTCTATTGATAATGATCAAAATTTTCAATTACTAACCTTTATGGCGCAGAGTATGCAAACTAAGGACAAGAAAGTGGATGAGTTGGAGAAGCAAGTAGGGCAGATTGCCGAGTTTATGGGGCAGATTAGAGAACAAGGCAGATTGCCTAGTTCAACCGTTGTGAATCCTAAAGGAGGATTTGAAACCGCTAAGGCAATCATGTTGAGAAGTGGTAAACAGGTTGGAACCGACCCAAATACATCCAAATCAAGTCAAGAAGAGGAGGACAAGTTGCTGCAAGAAGAAGCACAGGGAGTAAAGCCCACGGCCAAGGATGACCAATCCTTTCCGAAGCCATCTAGCACTCCTAAGCCGTCCCAAACCACCAAGGTAAGTCCAAATTTGACTTTTTCTAGTTCCATTCCACTAAATGTGCCCTTTCCTGGCAGGTTTAGGCAATCAAAGAAGGAAGAAGCCGAGAAGGACATTCTAGAGACCTTCCGAAAAGTTCAAGTCAATATCCTGCTCCTTGATGCAATCAAGCAAGTCCCGAGGTATGCTAAGTTTTTAAAAGAACTTTGTACAACGAGGAGAAGGATTTCGAACAAAGAGGTGGTTTAAGTAAGTGAGAATGTCTTTGCCGTGTTACAAAGGAAATTACCCCCTAAATGCAAAGATCCGAGTAGTTTTACAATTCCGTGCGTTATTGGCAATACTAAGTTTGAACAATGCATGTTAGACTTAGGGGCTTCGATTAATGTTATGCCATACTCTATTTATGCATCTATGAACTTAGGTGAGCTTAAAAACGATGGTGTGATTATTCAATTAGCCAATCATTCTAATGCATATCCAAAGGGTGTTTTGGAAGATGTTTTGGTGCAGGTTGGTAATTTTATTTTTCCAGCGGACTTCTACGTGCTTGACATGGAGGATTCACCCCATTCTACCCCATTGTCGATTCTATTAGGGAGACCCTTCATGAAAACTGCCCGCACCAAGATAGATGTGTTTAAAGGAACTTTAACGATGGAATTTGATGGGGAAGTTATTGATTTCAATCTTTCTGAAAGTATTAAGTTCCCTAAGGAAGATCATTCTTGCTTTTCTATTGATATACTTGATGATTTGGCGCAGGATTATCTCGATTCCTTGAAGAGGGATACACTTGAAACAACACTTGCACAAGGAATTGGGCAAAAATCTGAGTTTGCCGTGCCTAGAAGTGTGGAGGAGGCCGAGATAGTGGCTGCCCTTGAGTCACTACCTCAACACCGTGGTAAGCCTTCTAAACCAATTTCAATTCCCGTTTCCACTAATAAGTTGTTACCCTCAGTGATTCAGGCACCCGTACTTGAGCTTAAACCGTTGCCCGATTATTTAAAGTACGTCTTTTTGGGAGACAACGAGACATTGCCCGTCATTGTCTCATCATCACTCATGGCCCTAGAGGAGGAGAAGTTGATTCGAGTGTTGAAAGAGCACAAGACGGCCATTGGGTGGACTTTGGCCGATATTAAGGGAATTAGCCCTGCTACGTGCATGCATCGCATACTTCTAGAGGAGGGGGCTAAACCAACTCGAGAGGCTCAGCGCCGTCTCAACCCTCCAATGATGGAAGTTGTGAAGAAAGAGATTATCAAACTTCTTGATTGTGGAGTGATTTATCCGATCTCTGAAAGTCGTTGGGTTTCACCGGTGCAATGTGTTCCAAAGAAATTCAGAGAGACAGTGGTGAAGAATGCCGAGAATGAGCTTTTGCCAACTCGTATCCAAACAGGTTGGCGAGTGTGCATAGATTATAGGAAGCTCAACGCCACCACAAGGAAGGACCACTTCCCTTTGCCGTTCATTGATCAAATGCTTGAAAGGTTAGCCGGTCATTCTTTTTATTGTTTCCTTGATGGTTATTCTGGATATAATCAGATTGTCATAGCTTCGGATGACCAAGAAAAGACAACTTTCACGTGCCCCTTTGGTACCTTTGCCTATCGTCGCATGCCTTTTGGTTTATGCAATGCTCCGGCCACGTTTCAAAGGTGTATAGTAAGTATCTTTTCAGATTTTGTGGAGAAGATTATTGAGGTATTTATGGATGATTTTAGTGTATTTGGTGATTCATTTGATGGTTGTTTGGAAAATCTCACAATAATCTTGAAACGATGTGGAGAAACTAACCTTGTGCTTAATTGGGAAAAATGTCACTTTATGGTTAAACAAGGCATAGTTTTAGGGCATATTTTTTCAGAAAGAGGAATTGAAGTGGATAAATCGAAAATAGATCTTGTACGCTACTTACCCTCTCCTACTTCGGTTCGAGAGGTTCGTTCGTTTCTTGGACATGCGGGATTTTATAGGCGATTTATCAAGGACTTCTCCAAGATCTCAAATCCTCTTTGCTGTCTCCTCCAGAAAGATTTGGCGTTTGACTTCAACGAGGAGTGTGAGAAGGCATTCAAACACCTCAAAGAGATGCTAACTTAGGCCCCTATCATAGTTCCACCGGATTGGAGCCTTCCTTTTGAGCTTATGTGTGATGCTTCCGATTATGCATTAGGAGCAGTTTTGGGACAAAGGAAGGACAAACGGCCCCATGTTATCTATTACGCATCTCGGACTTTGAATGATGCGCAATTGAATTACTCTACCACTGAAAAAGAACTTCTTGATGTTGTGTTTGCTTTAGATAAATTCCGTTCTTATTTGCTTGGTACTAAAGTTATTATTCATACTGACCATGCAGCATTGAAGTACTTGTTCACCAAGAAAGAGGCCAAACCACGACTCATTCGCTGGATGCTTATTCTCCAAGAGTTCGATATCGAAATCCGAGATAAGAAAGGAAGTGAAAACGTGGTGGCTGAGCACTTGAGCCGTATGGTGCATAAGGAGGATGTCGTGCCTATCCTAGAGACATTCCCAGATGAGCAATTGATGTCCATCAAGGTAAGTGAACCATGGTATGCTGATTTGGTGAATTATTTGGTGTCTAAACATGTTCCGAGTGAATTACTTAAACACCAACGTGATAAATTGAAGAAAGAGGCACGGTTTTATGTGTGGGATGACCCATATTTATGGAAATATTGCCCTGATCAGGTTATACATAGGTGTGTGCACGATTCTGAGTTTAATGCTATTTTAACCTTTTGTCACACTTATGCTTGTGGGGGACACTTTGGCACTCAAATAACAGCATTTAAGGTGTTAGAATGTGGTTTTTATTGGCCTACCATATTTAGGGATGCTAGAACGTTTTGCATGTCTTGTGATAGATGCCAAAGAACGGGAAATATTGGTCCTAAACAACAAATGCCGCAAAACCCCATTTTTAGTGTTGAAATCTTTGATGTTTGGGGTATTGATTTCATGGGTCCCTTTCCTTCATCACATGGTTTCCTTTATATTTTGCTTGCTGTGGATTATGTGTCGAAATAGGTGGAAGCAAAGGCCACCCGGACTAATGATTCTAGAGTGGTTGCAGATTTTGTGAAAACTAACATTTTTGCAAGGTTTGGAATGCCAAGAGTGTTAATCAGTGATGGAGGTTCCCATTTTTGTAATCGAACCATTGAGGCATTGCTCAAGAAGTACAATGTCACACATAAGGTGGCCACACCTTATCATCCTCAAACGAGTGGGCAAGCCGAGGTTTCAAATAGGGAAATCAAGTAGATTTTTGAGAAGACCGTTGGGCCTACGAGGAAGGATTGGAGTTTGCGCTTAAACGATGCATTGTGGGCGTATCGCACTGCCTACAAAACCCCAATTGGGATGTCCCTTTTTCGGCTCATCTATGGGAAGCCATGCCATCTTCCCGTCGAGCTAGAGCATCGTGCACATTGGGCCGTCAAAACATTCAACATGGACATTGATGCCGCAGGTCTACATAGAAAGCTTCAATTGAATGAGCTTGATGAAATCCGGAATGAAGCTTATGAGAATGCACGGATCTAGAAGGCGAAGACGAAGGCATTCCATGACAAGATGATCTGTTCCAAGACGTTCTCTATTGGGCAGAAAATGTTATTGTTTAATTCTCGCCTTCGGTTGTTTCCGGGTAAGTTGCATTCCAAATGGGTTGGTCCTTTTATTGTCACTAATGTTTTTACCTCATGGTGCAGTGCAAATTAAGAGTTCAAGGACGTAGCAAGAATTCAAAGTGAATGGGCATCGATTGAAGCCATATTACGAGACATTTGAGGAGCATGTCGTGGAGGATGTACCCCTCCATGCCGTGGGGCCTAGTCAAGCTTAAACGGAGGTACCGTCCGGCTGGAAGACGTTAAAGCAAGCGCTTCTTGGGAGGCAACCCATGTGTTGAAACAAGATAACGACGGGACTTTCACTCCAAACCCAGATTTGCATCCCTAACCTTTCTCTTTATTGCTTTTACTTTGCCATTTGTGTTGTGTTTGCTAGTTGTGTTATTTGATTGTGTTTGGGTGACTCTATGTTTGAAACATTGAGGACAATGTTTGGTTTAAGTGTGAGGGGGGTAAACAAGCTGTTTTTGCATGAAATTCGTGGGATTTTATCACCTATCACTTCTAAAGTTGTTTCTCACTGTTTTAAGTGTTTTTAGTGTGTTTTGATGTATTTTAGTGTCATATAACAGAAAAACCAAGTAAAAATCAAAAAAGTTTGAAAAATATCAAAAAGAGTCGTTTTTGTGTCTTAGGGTACCTTCCAACACAATGATGAGGATTTGGTTTTTAATTGCATAACTGTTGAAAGAAAGTTATAAACATGGATGAAAGTTTGATATGCTCTTTGGTTGATGCTTTGTTGTAATTATAGTTCATGAATTCACATGTAATCAAAAGAAAAAAAATTAGTTTTTGTAACATGCTTGAAGGCAGAAACTTAAACGAACGCTACAACCCTGAGAGACTTAAGCTTTTAACGTTCTTTGGAGAGTTAATAATATGTGCATTTATTGTTTCCTAAAGTCGTTGCATGATCTCATTATTCTTTGCTTGGTTACTACTTAGAAGGCGTTTCATCATTTAGTTCCAAATACTAGAACTCATGCCCGTTTCATTCAAAGCATAAAATTGATTGCATAACACGTAAACAAGATGACGTTGTTTAGTGAACCAAGAGCCAAATAGCCGTACCCCATGTTCATTTATTTTGTAGGTTTAAACCCCGTTGAGCCTTGTTTAGCCTATGTTCTTTGTTAACCCACGTTATCCTTGCCTAGCCTAGAATAGTACCATCCATACCTTTATTCTTAAAGCATAGTGAGCATGACTTAGAATGAATTCCTTTTGATTGTTCTCTTGCAGAAAAACAAGTGTGGGGGGAAGGGATTTATGTGTGTGATTTTATGCCAAGAATATGAAGTGGGCATGGGAAAAGAAAAGAAAAAAGAAATTTTTTTGTGAAAAGAATGAAAAGAGTTCAAAATAAGTGAGAAAAAAACTCACAAGTGTTGGTTGTTGAAGAAAGGGTCCAAAAAGTTGAATTAGACCCTAAGTATTGTGTATTTCACCCCCTTGTGTGTCTAAGTGATTTTTTGCACTCAAAAGTGAATTCTAAGTGTCAATTTCATTATTTTTTTGCTATCGCTTTAATAACTTTTGTTTATCCCTACCTTTCTTTGTTAACCAATACCCCTTAGCCTCGTTACAACCCTTAACTTCTATCTTGAGTGTTATGTGTTTCAATATGTGGAGTTTGGGATTGGTTTTAGCATATGGTGTCCCTGGTTCTCGCATATAAGTAGTAGCGTTCTGTTCATGAGATCATATCTAAACATGCTTAATAATTGCAGAAAAGTGCTTATTTTGTTATAACATATGTGAGTGTTCGTTTTCATGTTTACATCAATCTTCTCACATATACTTAGTATAGGGAGTGTAGTTAGAAAATCTGTGTGAAAATAAGAGTGTCCGGTAAGGAATTGAGTGGATTCTCTAAGGCATGTTACTACGTTCATAATGTTGTTTTAAACGATTAAATGTGAGCTAGTGAATGGTAACTATGATTAAGTATATGCTTAAGAGTAGGGACGACTAAAATCTGTGGGAATAATGATCTTTGGCATGTTAGGTACCATTGGAAATCCCTGAGGCGAACGTTGGAAGGTTATGTTATGTTTTGTTTCTTTGTTTTGCTCGAGGACTAGCAAAAGTTAAGTGTGGAGGAATTTGATAGGAGCATATTTATGCTACTTAGTTATCGTTTATTATAGTGATTTAAGCTATTTTCGTGTGTTTGTAGGTCCAAATGGCAAGTGAAGCAAGAAAGCGCGTTTTGGTGCATTTTAGAGCTAAATTGAGCTTAAATGGAGTACATGCATATGGAGCACCATGTATGGACGAATTTGGAGCTAAAAGGAGCTAGGAATCAGTTTTAAAGATGATGAAACAAGTTTGAGACAAAGAAGATAAGGAAAGTGCAAGAAAGGTGGAACATTATCCAAAACATTATCCATATCCTTATCTTAACCAACATTATCCAAACATGTTCCATAAAACATGCTACATGTTTTATGCCATGTTTTGTGTCATGTTCCATGTCTTGTCTCTTCTAGGAGGCCTTATCCATTCCTAAAGACATGCCTTATGTTTCATGCCTTGTTCTTGCCTAAAAACATGCTGAAATGTCTTTCTAGAAGTCTAAAACAAATTCCCTATAAAAGTGGCGCCTAGAACCTTTCTAGAAGGCATTTGCCTTGCCTTGCAATTCATCCTCTTTTCCCTCCAAAACATGCCGCACCCTATTCCCTTGTCTCCCTTGGTTTTCTGACTTCTAGAAGGCTTATCCTAAGCCCAAAGTGGGCCGCACCTTTTCCTCTATTTCCCTTTGGATTTCAGATTTAATTGGCCCTTTTCTTTGTGGATTTGGGTTAATTGGGCCATAAACCTTTTCCTTATTGGACTTGCAATTCCCGCTGCACCTAGGGGGCCTAATCCATCACTTATGCTAAGTCCAAGCCCTAATTTGATTTGCCCTAGGGTTTGTGAGGCCTATATATATTTCTCTTAATTGTGCCGCAGGTTTCATGATGCATTCTCTCTGAAACTCACTCAGCCGCACCCTCCAAGCCTTCATTCATTCATTCACCACTCATTCACTCATTCATCCACCTTTGCCGCAACCACCAATTCACCACCATCCTTCACCGTGCACAGCCACCATACAACCACCATAGTCGCACCTTCCCACGACCATAACCACCTTGTGCCGCCACCTTTGGAGGAGAGAAGGAGTGTGCCGTGCAGTCCAAAAGGAACGAGAAGGCTTGCGCATGCCATCTGCCACCATTGGAGTGTTTGGAGTTCTTTCTTTTCTTGTTTCTGTTTTCATGTTTAATTTAACTTGCTGTTCAATTATGTTAAACATGTGGAACTAATTTCTTTTTAGTTAGAGGCGAATTTGAAGCCATGGACATATGTTGGTTATGATTTGATTTACTCCAGTTATGAATTCATGAACTATGGATGTGGTTTACTTTTCTGTGTTGATTAAGAACTTGTTTATGTATGTGGGTTGAGGGTCGACACTTAATTTGCATGCCTAAACTTGATGCTAGGATATAAGGGAATTTCACCTAATCGTTAGGAACTTATATTCATGAGTAGTAAAGGTCGCTAGTCACGATTGTGTTTAGTAAACCCTAGGTTGGATTAACATGCGTATTCCATAGTTATGAATGCCTAGTCGATGTTTATGATTTCCATTGAACTTAATGATCTTTGTTGAATGTCTCTATCATGCGTATTCCATAGTTAGGGAGTTTGATGAAGAATAATTTGGTTGTGATGCGTATTCCGTCCAATTCAATGAATCTAGGGAAATCTGAGAATTGATTAGTTCAATACAATTAATTTGGAGCATCGTCATTCATTGTTTGTTGAAATCATAACTGGGAATCAAATTATATGCATATGTTCATGTGTGGATAAGGACCCCTCTAACTAGTGTCTCATCATTCTATTTCATCACAATCTGTTTTCTTTGAAGTTTGTTTACAAGTTTCTGTTTTAATTTTAAATTCGTCAAAACAATCCCCCATTTATTTTGGTGTTTGTGTTCAAAACTGCCTAGAAAGTGGTTTTAAGGCAGTTTTGAGTCTTTTGGTTTGTTTTAGTGTTTTAAACTTTAGTTTTGCATTCTTTGAGTCTAGTTTAGTGTTTTACACTTTGTTTTTACGTTTTTGAGTCAGATTCACATTGATTAGCATCCCTAGTTAATCCCCGGTTAGAATGATCCCTACTTGCAAATATACTACAATTGTCATCAATAGGGTTTAATTTGAGTGTCAAGTTAATTTTCACATCCGAAATTTGTAAATTCCTTTTTTTTTTCCTAAGCCATTCATAAACACCTAAGCCATTCCTACATCATTTAAAATTTTAAATTATGCCTTGGTTTATGAAATTTAAAAATTCATTTTTTTAAGCAATACCTAAGCCATTCCTACATCATTTCTCACATAATTTCACCATTCCATACTATCTCACTTCATTCTATTTCAATTCTTCAGACTATATTTTCTTACCTCTACCAACAATCTTTCCTTCAATATTTTCAATAACATTAAACAATATTAAACGACATTAAACAACATTAAATAACATTAAACAACATAAAAAACATTTAACAACATAAAATTGGCATGCGTCATCACTCTGTTGGGGTTGAAGTAGTTGTTCATCAGATTGGCATGCGTCATCGCCCTGTTTCGTGGTTTGTAAGAGCAACAGAGCCACCCTATTGAGGTTGTTGCGCAATTGGCTAGCACATTATGGCCGCAGCCATGGTTATTGTTATGTTTTGTGCATTATGCCATGCTTCATCTTCTTCATCGGACTCCTCATCTTCTCGTCTCATATGCGCTCATTTTTCTTCCAATTTGGAATTGGATGAGGACCCCCAATTGGAATTTGAAGAGGATCCAAAGTTGGAATTCGTTGAAAACTTGAATTGAAAGAGATTGAATTCAAAGTTGTGTGAATTATAACCCAATATCCACCCTATTTATAGCCCAAAAAAATTCAAATCCAACGGCTAGCTGACGTCACTTAATCGTTGGATTTGAATTTAAGTTGTAGTTTTTAAATAATAAATTATGTTTGGCCCTCGGTTGGAGACAGTTTTTTGTGACAGGGCTAAAATGAGCCATATAGCCCTTTGGCACTCGGTTGGAGATTGAGGCAAAAATGGCCTTGTACTATTCATTAAATATTAATATCTTGGATGGTCAAAGGGCTAAAACGAGCCTCCTGGCTAGCCCTCGGTTAGAGATGGCATAATATTTTAATGAACAGTGCAGGGCTATATTTCTTACCATCTCCAACCGAGGGCCATATGGCTCGTTTTAGCCCTGTCACAAAAAGTCGTATCCAACCGAGGGCCATAGAGCCAAACATAATTCATTATTTAAATATAAAAACTACAATTTATATTTAAAAACTACAACAACTTAAATTTAAAAACTACAACAATTTAAATTTAATATCTAAAATCATCATTATCTTCATCATCCACCATTGTAGGTGTATAGTTGGAGGTAAACAACTATCGCTGAATCATAATTTCTTTTTTTTTCTTCTATCAAAATAGGCCTTACTCATTGGAGTGTAATTTGAAATGTTCCTTTTCATATTCTTATCATCCATCTCTTCTTGTATTTGTTTGGTCTGTTCTTCATGCCTACGGTTCATTTCTTCCACAACATAGGCATTTTGCTCCGCCATTAATCGCAATGAGGCCGCCACTTCTCGTTAAGCGGCGTAATCATCCATTGCCTTGCTCTTTTCCTTCAACATTCGGACCTTGTTTCGTCCCATAGCCCTAGGTATGAAACCTTCACCCGAAGACGGATTTTCTACCTTGTTTTGTTGAATGGTATGAGATCCATCTTCATCCATATCTACAGATGAGGATGCAATTCCAAACATCAGCGTAGGACCTACTCTATGTTGAGGTGGATATTCAAATAACACCGACCCTTTACAAATTTCTCAACAACCGTGAAATTGAAAGGGTTTCGAGCTATCCTCTATATACTATTCCTACGCTTAGCGTACCTAGAAAATATAATTACAAAAATTAAAGGAAAGTAATTTATGAAATTAAATGTAATATAATTAAATATAATTACAAAAATCAAAGGAAATTAATTTATGAAATTTAATGTAATATAGTTAAATATTTAAATTGAAAACACTTACTTTGCCATAGTAATTAGCGCCGCTTTCATGTCTACTTGGGGCTGCTAATAGTGCTTGATGCCATTTGTTCAAACTTGGCTGAAGATGTTTCTTCCATCTTGAAGAACAACTCTTTTGGTTTCGGGTATTCAGTGGAGTGGTGCCTTCGTAGAACTCTAAGTATTTTTTGGACTCACGAGTCCAAACACCTTCACTTGTTTGAGAACTCCCCCTCACACTATCTTCTGACACCCATCTATAGGCCCTACAAATAGCTTCATCTTCTTTTAGGGTCTAAACCCTACCTTTCATTGCAGATGAGGCCATTTGAAAATTATTGAAAAAGTTGAAGGAAATATTATTAAAATAGGTAAGAAAATATGAGAATTGAAATTGTGTAGGAATGGTGGAAAACTTGTGAGGAATGGTGTAACAATGGCTTAGGTATTTATAGGAAAAATGAGAATTCTTTAAAAATATTTTGGCCCAAAAAAAAATTCAAAAACCAACAGTAACTGATTTCAGCTAGCCGTTGGGGTTTGAATAGAAGCCCGACCCGGGGCCGGTTGGCCTTTTCGCCCTTTTTTGTTCTTTGGGGCCCACGAGCCCTTTGGCCTGGCCCTCAGTTGGAGATAGTTTTCGGGCTATTTTCGGCCATCTGGCCCTCTAGACCCTTCGATTGGAGATGGCCAACTAGCTAGCCATCTTCAGCCAGCCAGCCAGCTATTGGCTAGCCCACTTTTTTTTTTCTTTGTTCTTTTCCATTTGCCCAACACACTTGAGGGTTTAGGGTTTCAGATTTTTTTTTTATGCCCGTCCATTTTTTTTTTAAATTTCAATTTCTAATTTTTTCCTACACCATTTCTCACAAATTTTTACAATTCCGTACTATATTACCTCATTTCATTTCAATTTTTCACATTCCATACTAAAGCCCTTTGGCCCTCGGTTGGAGATGGTTTTTTTTTTACCACAGGACTATGTTTGGCCTATGGCCCGCTAGCCCCTTGGTTGGAGATGGTAAGAAATATAGCCCTACACTGTTCATTAAAATATTAATTCCTTAAGGGCTAGAGGGCTAAAACGAGCCATTTGGCCCTCCTTCAGTAGGAAATGACCTTAGCGCTTAGAGGACTAGCCTGACTCTAGGTGTTTTTTTGAGCTTTTTTGTTGGTTATGTAAGGTTTTCTAAACCCATTTGTTTAAAATCATTGTTGGGCCTTTTGTTTTCTCATAATAAAAATAAAGAAACCTGGGCCATAAACTTGTAAAAAAAATTGTATTGTTGCCTTTTCTAGTTTTAAAATAAATGACACCCCACTTAAGAAAAAAAACCCTAACAATTCCCCACAAAACATATGCCGACGATCCACCACCTTTCTCTACAACTGCAGATTTCAACTCATCTTCTTTAAAGAAAATATATGAAATAGACAGAGATTAGTACAAAAAATCAAAGAATAACTATCTTAATTTAAAAAATCGCAATAATATTTTCCTATATACTCCATAAAACAAAAGGTTTACATATCATGAAGTACAATTAGCTCATTATTGTTCACCAATTGGCAAGCAACAAAGTAAGAATTGAACATTAAGCAGGTTTGTTGGAAAGACAAGGGTTCTACAAAGAAGAACAAGTCATCAAAGGTAGGTTGTAAAGCCAGTGCATAGCTCTGCATCCTATGCTTTGGATTCCGAGTTTCTGGACTTCTCACGTTCTTGTTCTTGCTCGTTGTAACTTGATTCATGGTTGATGATTATGGAGAACTCGAAATGGTATCGTTGGCTTTGGTAGTAGACTAGCAATTAGGCAAGAGGCACGCCGCATTCGTCGCCAAAGAAGTCAGCATAGATGCCTCCACTGAATCCACTGAAAACAGACATTACTTGTCACATAAATAACAAATTTCACAGCTCACCGAAGAGAAGGAGGATGAGTTTGAGATTGATGAACAAAAATATTATGAGTTGGTAGAAGACTTAATGATTGCATTTGCCTTTATATAGATAAAGTATTCAGGATTTTAGAGGAAATCAGTTTCCCATTTCAATTTTGAATCCTACCCAATTCAGGCATTCTAGTCTTAATTGCACATGTGTGATCTAGTATGTTGTATTGGATTCTATCATGTTTACTATAAATAAAGGTACAAGGCATGATGAATATTACATTGAATCTTATCTAATTCAGAAATTCAATCAAATATGAGTCAAAATTATTACAATAATTGAGAAAACGATATGAAAATGCTGAAAAAATAATAATAATCTCAAAATAAACAAGCAATTCAAAGAAAAACTGAATAACTAAAGTAGCTCACATCACTAAATTAACCTATGACTCTAAGCCCTGACTGTTGACATGAATCGAAGCAGCACCACTGTAGAACTCGATGCATTTTGTTTATGAAGAACATGTGAAAGAAATGACAAATATGTGGACTCCAACTTAGTCTCTAATGATTGAATCGCACTTAAAAGCGAACATAAGTCCTAACCTCTCCCCTCCCAATCCAACTTTCTCACCACTCCAAAGCATATTGATACCAACAATTTCACTTCTATTCCTTTGGGGTGTTTTTGAGAAGGAATGAAGGTGAAATAGTCAGTGACAAAGATGGATTTCCTGGAGAAAAGAGGTTGGTTCTAAAGAGAAGGTGCTTGAGAGACACATGGAGTCTAAGTCGATATTTGTTTGTTTATGTAGTTGGAGTATAACCTCAGCATGCTTCAACATATGGGTGTGGCCTCATATGAATATTGCTGGTATAGTTATTGCTCTTGTTATGGATGAAGTTCCATGGCAACCATCATTACTCATGACCATGGTTCTACAGATATTGAGAGATCAACTTGATTACAATCATCGTACATTCATACCACATATATTAATACAAAGAGTACTAAAATTTTGTTCATCTCCCAAATCTATCTCAACTTTCTTTTTGAATTATTTTTTAGCCAATTTATCTTGTGAACTGTATAAAATGTGGTCATTCTCATCTCATGCTTACTGTTTAGTTTTTCAATTCCCACTCTATTGAAATTGAACACCCAATTACCTTGGCAATCGGGCAATTGTTGCCCAAAAAATAAAAAACCTCACTCCAGCCCACACGAGCTTTTGGTATGATGTATTTTACCTTTTTAAATGCTGAATTTGCCTTATTTTCGAATGAAATTTGAAAAACTTCAGAGGATATCTAATGCACGCAAACTAGCTTATACTAAAGGAATATGAAGCACTAAATATTAAGAAAAATCCCTTTTCTACAGTAAGAAATATAACCAAAAAAGAAATGTTAAAATCATGAGTACATCAAATACCATGAGTTTACAAAACCAAATACCACAAGTAGCAAACTAAGAACTGAACATCAAGCAGAGTTTTGGAAAAATAGGGTTTCAAACCAAAACAAACCATTCAAGGCAAGTGTAAAAGACAGTGCCAATCTTCCAGTTTCACAGCCAAGTCAGCTTCTGGTGATGATGAGTTGTTGGCGTTGCCCACATTCCTATTGTTCTTGCTCACAATAACTTCACTCTTGGTTGATTCTGAAAAATTAATGTTAGTATCTTTTGCTTTGGTGGTCGACTCGCGAATAGGCAGCAGCAAACCATGATCATCACCTCACCATATATGTCTCCACGAATCCACTGAAAACAGACATTCTCACACTACCTAGAAATTGAGCAGCTCACTAAACACAATTATTCGAGATTGAGGAACGAAAAGATTGCGAATTTACGCAGGACTCAGATTGCATTGACCTTATATAGACAAGGGATTAAAGATTTTAAAGGAATTACAAGCTAGTTTCCCTTTAGAAATTCAACTTCTTGGTAAATGTAGGAAGTTCGTGGAAGGAACATCACCGATAATTCTATTCTTGCATCGGAAATGCCACATTCCTGCACAACCGAAGAATGGGGAAAAAGGCTTTTTTGTGCTTAAACTCGACATGAGTAAAGCGTACGATAGAATTGAGTAGGGGTACCTGATTCGAGTTTTGGGAAATATGGGGTTTAGCCATAAATGGATTGACTTGATGTGGATGAGTGTGTCCATGGTATCCTATTCTTTTTTGGTGAATGGTGATCCAAAGGGGTTATGTTCACCCTGCTCGGGGGCTAAGACAAGGAGATCTGATCTCTCCCTACCTGTTTCTATTATGTGTGGATGGACTTTCTGCTTTAATTGCAGGTAAAAAGAGATTTTGGACTATACAAGGTGTCTCCATCAGCCATGGGGCTCCGTCTATCCATCAATTGCTTTTCGTTGATGATAGCTTTATCTTTGCAAGAGCTAAGTGGGAAGATTGTTTGACGGTGAAAGGTATACTGCTAAATTATGAAAGGGCATCAGGACAAAAAGTAAATTTCTAGAAAAGTGCTATTTGCTTCAGTCGAAACACAAAGAGAATGGCCCAAGACCAACTAGTTGCTATCCTTGGAGTTGAATGGGTGGAAAAACATGAGAGATACCTTGGGCTTCCTACAATTATTGGGAAGAATCGAATGGCTTGCTTTAGCCATATAAAAGAACGACTTTGGAAAAAGCTTCAAAGTTGGAAAGGTAGATGCATGAGTACTACCGGAAAAGAGTTTATCGAAGTAGTAGCTCAAGCAATCCCGCTGTATTCCATGAGTTGCTTTTTGCTGCCTAAGTACTTTTGTGACAAACTCTACCAACTTATTGCATCCTTTTAGTGGAATGAAACTAAAAACTCGAGAAAAATTGATTGGATGGCCTGGGATAGGCTTTGTTTTCCTAAGAATAAGGGGAGACTTGGGTTTCGGAATTTGTATGCGTTCAATCTTGGCCTCCTTGCTAAACAGGGATAGAGAATCATTCACAATCCTTCTTTTTTTGTCATACAAGTTCTTAAGGCCAATCCAAATTCATCATTCTTGGAAGCATCTATCAGAACTAATGCTTCGGCCATGTTGCGTAGTCTCTGTGCAGCAAGGGAAGTTATCCGAAAAAGCTCACGCTGGAAAATTGGTGATGGAAGTTCCATTCGTATTTGGGAAGACCGATGGATACCACTCCATTCTCGGTTCCAACTTTTTTATAACAAACCTGAGATGTGCAGCCTCAATTTGGTCAGTGATCTCATCACTGTTGAGAGGCGGTGGAATCTTGAGAGCCTTCAACCTTTTGTTTCTCACAAGGAGTTAGAGGCAATAAGAACTATTCCTTTGAGCTATCATAGAACTGAACACAAACTAATCTGGCATTACGACAAACGTGGGCTATTCTTAATAAAGAGCGCCTACCACTTAGCTCATAGGTGGACTCTTCTTGTCAGGTTCACTTCGTCTTCTTTTAATGGGGGTCCACTTTTCGAATCTCTTTGGGACAAGCTCTAGGCTGCAAATGTACCTCCCAAAGTGAAAATGACGGTTTGGCGTATTTTCTCCAATATCATTCCCACATAGGTAAATCTTTATAATAAGCATGTTCCCATAAACCGTATGTGCACCTTATGTGGGATGGAACCTGAGTCCGTTTGGCATATGATGATTAAGTGTCAATTTGCAAAAGGTACTTGGCGAGCCTCACCGTTGCGCCTGCAACCTCTGGAAATCCATGGGGGTCATCTGAAAGAATGGGCTATTACTATGGCGAAACACCTCAAGAGAAGTGATTTCGATTGCTTACTAATGACACTCTGGGTTATTTGGACAGCAGGAAACCTGAAATTCTGGGGGGATGATCCTAACCTTTCTCCAATTGCTGTTGTAGAGAGGGCAACAGATTGGTGGCATGACTTCATGCATGTTAATGTTAAGCCTGCCACGACGGGTCACTGTTCAGTTGTTCCGAGATTGTCTCGGCCCCCCTCGGAACGTCTTAAGGTAAATGTGGATGGTGCCTGGAACAAGGAGCTGAAGATCGAAGGAGTGGGAATTGTTATTAGGGAGTCGAATGGTGTGTGTGTGTTGCTACGGCGAGTAGGAGATGTGAAGATGTGTTAACTCCTATTCAAACTGAGGCTTTAGCAACTAGAGAAGGGCTTGTGTTGGTGGTTCATAGGGGTTTTTATAGTATCTCTCTAGAGAGTGATTTGCTCTAGATTGTAACAACTTTAAATGGGGCTTCTACAGATGTGTCCCCCATTGGACCCATCATAGAGGATGCCAAGTTTTTGCTGCATTCGATCGCTGAAGCTACTGCGTCCCACATCCGTCGCCAAGCCAATTTTGTAGCACATAGGCTAGCTCATTTTGCCCTCAACTCTGAAGGAGAGAGTATATGGGTTGAAGAAACTCCCTCTTTGATTAGTGATTTAATTGAGGTGGACAACTCCACCCATTGTACTTCTTAGTGTATTTTGGCTCTTTTGAAATATATATATATATATTGATTTTCATAAATAAATAAGTAGTGTTTTTCCTTAGTGGTTATGGAAATTGTTTAGATTAAGAAAGAATTAAACTAAATTAAAAGAAAAAGGGTTTATCTTTGATTCGCAACTCATTTGCCCAACTAAAGCTTTTTGACTTTGCTTTCAAATAGCACTTCCTTTTAGAGGGGTCGAAGATTACATCTAGTGCTTCGTCTTTATATCCCTTTCGTTGGTGAATCCTCTGGTGCTTAAAGGGGCAGGAAATCCACTTACCGCAGCATTATCAGAAGAAAGAGACCAAATATGAGTTGAAGAATCTTTGACCATATTCATACGTCATCCTCGTAATATTCCATGTCTCCAACTACTTTATACACAACACTATTAGATGCGTTCCTCGTAGTCTTTGGTTCAGTCTAAAAATATCAACAGATCTTGAGTTTGATTGATTTATTTGTCAAATAAGCGTCTCTAATAATCAGAAAAATTAGTTGGGTTCTTTCTAATTTTATTAGGAGAAGTTTTGCATTGAAATTTCATCAATCAATGAGTTGCTGCCCAAATTCTATTTGCTATCTCATCTCTTACACGACCCATCTCCCTAAGTTGGCCTTTGAGTTATGTCAATCTCAATTGGATTGTTTGAACTACTTCCCGCCTCCTGTTTATTTTCATTTTCAACAATCTCGGTACTCGAGATTTTCATGCCTTTGATAAAACCCATGATTTTTTTTTCTAGGAATTTATGAGTGAGATGAGAGACGAGCCGCCGTCAAATCGAGAGAAACGAGGGAACGAGAGGTCTGCGATGTAGAGGAAGGGGTGGAGCTCGTGACATGTGACGGAGGAGGCGAGCTCAAGTTGCGACACCTGTGAGCGAGTCGTATAGGTGGAGTGTGAAAAATGAAAAATGAAAACCAAACCGCGTTTTCACTTTTTGGTCTTGTTTTGGTTTTTAACTTTCAGTTTTGTTCGTATTTAATATTTTTTTTTGAAGCTAAAAGTAGTCACTAAACCAACTTTTAATTTTCACAAAAGTGATAAATAAAAATAAAATTTGTTATCAAATGCCCTATAAAAAAAACAAAAATGTTAAATAAGATTATCATAAGTTATGTATTTTAAACCAAAGATAAAAAAAAAGTTCAAATATTCCATGTGAGATGATAGTATGCGTGAGAACTGAGCAGGCTGATTGACTGACCAAAACGACGTCGAGCTTAAACAAATGAACGTTAACGCAACAAGCCAACCAGAGCCCCCTTCTTCCCTCCAAGAACTCACAACTCCCCAAGCTAAAGGGACCCACCCTCCTTAGTATCTTACGGCCCAACCAAAGCATCTTCGTTGTTGTACCCCAAGAAAAAGGCACTCTAACCTACTCTCCCCCTCACCCAACCTAATGGTGCACCTACCTCTATCAACTAAACCAACCTTCACGCCTCACACTCTCACACTTACCTTTCACACCATCAAGTTTCTTAACGTGGATCGGAGCATAGTATAAAGGACCGGTCGAGTTTTAGGACACTATAGAAGACAGAAAAAACGGTATGGAAAGTTCCCTAACGACCCTATAGTAATCAATGTTCGTTGAAATATCTACTTGGTAGAATTCGATTAATGATTTCCGATAAACCTCTACACATCGCTCAATAAGTCTCAACAAATGTCGACATACCTTACAAATGCTTCACATAGCGCCTCAATAACAAAACTAGGCAATTTTTTTGCACGCATTAATTCCATCTAAAATAGTTTTGATCTCTACACTAGATTCATTGTAAGATACGAATTAGTGGATTCATTTTCGTACATCTAACCCGGTTTATTCACGTAACTGTCGATGTTAGATTTTTTTGCAAATCAAACGCCGTGCAATCACAACCATCCATCTATCCGACCAACCAAAACACGCCAGCGTGGCAAAGAATCTCAACACGAAGCCGGATCTAAATTTTAAAATTAAATCCCGTTAAATGCGGTTCGATGGAGTCCCCCTTTACTTTACCCGCGAACGCGTATAAATAACGGCCCACCGAAAGCGCCAGCCAAAGCCTCTCCGCAACGGAAATTAAGAAAAAATAGAAAAGGGAATCGCAAAGTTCGGGTCCGAGATCCGGCGAGCCTCGTCGGGTTTCGACCACCAGAATTCGGATCATTAGTTTTGGAGCTCCGAAACGCACCGTTTCTCTCCTCTCGTCGACTTCGAGTTCTCCGACAATGAAGGGGTCCGGCAGTCTGGTCGCGTCCGTGGTCGCCGCGTCGACGGTGGCTCTGACGACGTCGTCACCCTCCAACCAGGTACGCATAAAATTACAAAATGCTGCTGCAGGGTGTTGTTTTTATCTAATTTCATGAAATTAGTTTATGGATCTGCTAATATATCAGAACCTTAATCTAATTACTGCGTTAATTGCATTTGATTAGGGTTCTTCTTCCCCGGCGACGAAGAACGGCGGACAAAATTCGAATTCGGCGTCGGAAAAGGATAAATTCGAGCCGAGATTTGACGGGTTGAGGTTCATAAAGACGCTGGTGACGGCGCACAGATGATTAATTTGACGGCGGGGGGCTCTGGAGTCAATTGTCAGCCCCGCGATTAGTATTCAGAGGAAGAAAACTTGTGCTTTCCTTTTTCTTTCCACTTTAGTTTTTCTTATTTTTCCAAAGTTGAAGACTTTGGCGTCGATTTGTGATTGGGTCCCTTTTGGGTGTTTAATTTAGGTTCTCCAATCTCATAATTCATATTAATTACCATTTAATCTCATATTAATTAAATCAGAAGCTTCTTTTCTTTTTCTTTTTCTTTTTTTTAAATTTTAATTTTTTTGAAATTTGGGGGATCATAGGAATCTTCGTGATTTCCAGAAGTACATGTGACAAGGTCTGGACATTGTTTGTATTTCGTTGTAAATTGTCGGTAGCGAATTGGGGTTTCTTGCTGCGGACAAAATTACTTGGAATTGTACAAACAGTTAAATATATGCTTCCAGTTCCAGTTGGTGTTTTTCAATGTTGGAAATTACGTTTTGTTTTTTGTTTTTGACTTTTTGTTAATTGTTAATTGTTAATTGTAAGAAGAAAGGATTTGCTGGGTTTGCTTTGCTTGCCCTGTATATTATTCTAAATTTGGTAGTTATAAAAATAAATTAATCGCATACGTTATTGGCCAATTCGAGTGAGGTAGGATTGAAATCCTCTCTAGATCTCAGATTCCGGTCCTTATGGACTAGGCAATTCGGAGCGTTCAAGAGGGAGAGATATCTGAGCGTTGGGGAGAGGCGCTTTGTGTGAGATGGCTAATAGGGATCGCACGATTTAAATTGAAGTGTCCAGATTGTTCTATCCATGGGCTTCGAATCTCAATCCATTTTGTTAGGTACATGACTTTCATGTCACGGAATGTTAATGTTATGTAAAAAGTTAAAACGCATATCATTACTTGACTGATTTGAGAATTTAAAATACGGTGACATATTCAGTTGTGATATTTGGTTTTTAATGTTGGCTTAAAATTTTGATTGCTTTGTTTAACAATTCTACGGTACTCGGGAGGGTTGGTAGCCGTAGAATTTGACACCAAGATCTCTGGCTACCATTCTATGAATCTTTGTCGCGTCGCTGGTTGTTTTGTCACAAGAGGAAGGCGCATATAAACAGATCCTTGCAAGAAAAAGGTGGTACAGCTAACGCACCTTTATGAATTAGATTAACAAAGTTTCCAACTACTTTTTATTGATAAAGTAGTGTTTCCATCTTCGGATGTGTCGATGGCCATTCAGATTTTTGGGGTGAGACATAGATAATCAGAGATTCAGATTGCGGAGAATTTTAGGTATCCCGAGCTAACACATTCACACGTTTATAATACTGATTACGTGATTAGATTCTATTTTATAACACTAATTGCATAATTAAATTTTCTTCTGATCATGTTTTTCAAATTTCATCACGTAATAAGTGCTTTAGAGATGCCGGTGTGTTTCCGGCGATTACAAGATAGAGTCTCCATATAAGGATGGGTCTCCAACATCCTAATATTTATTTTTTTGGGAAATTAGAATTTCCTATAGTTTTTTTTATATCATTTAAAATTTGATTAAAGTGTTTTGACCAATAGCCACCTCTATTTTTTAAAATTAAAATAATTTTTGAATTTATCTTTTTATCTGCATGATGCACTTTTTCTTATTTAGTGGATATAGTAGTAATTAAACTATATTTTCTCTCCTTTCAAATATGTTTTTTCGATCACAGTTTTTTTTGTTGTTATGCAAACATTTAATATTATTTCTTTTTTTACAAATGGTTTTTTCTTTTTCAAATAGTTGGTGATCAACATAAAAACTTTGTGTAATTTTTTTCAATTTTTTTTGTGAAATTATATTTTTTGCTGTTTTTTAAGTATAGTTGTTGACGAATTATTATTAGGTACAATATATTACGTATATATTATTTGCGGCTACCTTTGAATTTATAAAAATCATTAATTGGTACATTTGATTTGATACATATTGTTAATACTGGTACGTTTTATTTTGTACACATTGTGTATTGGTACGTTTATATTATTTTCAATCCTATTTTCTCTTAACGTACTAAAAGAAAAACTTATTTTGGTACATTTGATTTTGGAAAGAAAATATCTTAAATCTTAGATAATTATTGCTAAATTGTAGCATTATTGTGAAAATAAAGTGAATCTAACCAACTTTTTTTTTTTTTTTACAATTATCTCTAACGGAGTAGAGTGTAATCAAAATGTTAGATTATATGAAATTTGTTACAATATAATGTGCATATAGCACCAAAATTATGACCAAAAAAAATTTAATCAAATCATTAAAAATGTATAGATATTTAATCTATAAAATACAAAACTAAAGCGTCTATATCAAAAGATTCCTATTTTTTTTTCTCAATCCTTCAATAGTTTTTGCTTTCTATTTTTAATTCTACGATGACTGCCTCATAAGTTTGTTTACAAAAAATCATAAGTGGTCCAACAATGATTATGATGTTTACCTTTGTAAATTGTAATCCAATAATTTTGGTGACTTCGATCTATAGAAGGATTGTGGTTGAGATTTAATCTAAAACATATAGGCCACACCTTGTACTGGTATTCAAAATAGTACTAATATTCATTTACGAATTAGGATTCGGGAACACAAGTTTTTACCACACATTTTGTTACTTTTTTTTTTTTTTACAAACAATATTATCTAAACTAAGAGAAAATGGATGAGTTTAGCCTCATAATAAGTTAGCAATAATGTGATTCAAATTCATCCTTGGCGAGAATAGAACCTAAGACCTCTCACTTACAAGTGAAGAGGAATACCACTAAACCGTAGTACTAAGTAGCCTACTTCGTACTGTATTTAACGATCTGAACCATTTATATTTTAGTAAATTATTCATAGATTATTCTTGTAAAAAATTAGAAAAATCTAAAATCATAAAGACATTCATTTGGGGTGAAGAAAATGGACTAATACAGTTTTACAAAGAAATGCTAAATTTAAATCAACGATCATATAGTTTTAGATTTGAGTGATTTTTGACATATGTTATCTTTGAGGTAAATCATAAAAGATTGACGATTAGATTGTTAAAATACATTACTGAGCGGATCCCACAAAAACGTTTGTCATCATATTCTAATCCATCATTTATTTATATTTTAAAACACTTTTGTTTTCTTTGAGAGTCTTTGAGATATTACAAATTTGACTCTTTGATTACATTTTGTTATCTATGTGACAGTTTCAAGACTAAAATTTAGTACTTCACAATTTTGCAGTCCAACAGATTCTGCATATTTTATTATTTTATACATTTATTGTTGTGCTTTGGCTAGTCAGTGTAGTGTGGAATCGAAATTCAAATTACAACCTCATCAAAATACAAACACATAGTTGAATAGAATAAAATACAAAAAATAAAGACACTAAGAAATTTACTAGAATCAATAAAATGTTGTCTACGTCCTCGGAGAACTAATGCTTTTCACTATGAGGATAACTAGTACAAGATATACTTGAGTAAAATCGATATAACCCAAACCTGAATCCCTTATACACCAACTCACAGAATTTCTCCAAGATCTCACTCTACCCCCATGAATTTCTCAGTCTCACTCTCTGTTTTCTCTCCTCTGTGTTCTCCTTCAAATGCTTACCAAATGCACAAATATTGTATCTAGTTATAGGCATATAAGAGAAAGCATGCACAATTGCATCAAGACCTACTTTCAACTTTGCTTGTGGCAATCATCTTGTCTTTTCTTGAAGGAATACCTCCACGCCACGACCGAAAGCAAACACAGTCACAAGTGGCTACTGGCATTTCTTTGTAGCATTCACAAAGTTATACATATGCAAAATTGTTGCTAACTTATAATTAATCACTAATTTATTAGCCAATCACAACATCTAGTACAAAAGTGTTGATTTTCTTTTCTATATAAATTTTGGTATAATTGCGTGTGTTGTTCCCTTTATTTATTTATTTTATTATTGCAAAGAAACATCTGTAGAGGGACTTTCTCACATTACACATTCGTAGAGAGAGAATTGAGTTCCAAATTTGATGAGCTACTTTGTAGGTCTCGGAGCAAGTTTTGAAGATAAGGTTCTACAAATTTAGTCCAAAGTGAATTTACGGAATTCGTTGGAGATGTTCTTTTTAACTTTTTTTTTTCTTTTTCGTTTCTTAGTTTTTTTTTAATTTATTCAACTTAAAAGCTAGACAAATCTAAAGAAATGCGTAAGAGATAAAGAGTATACTAATCTTTTGACAAGGCAAGAAATGAATTTAAAAAAAATGTTACAATATTAAGAAGAAAAACACGACTAAATCACGAGTTGGTTTGTAATATTAATTTATAATTTAGACGATGATGCATGCTTTATTAAACTATTAAAAAGTGATGGCCACAAGTATGGGACGAAGCTCTTGGTTGAATGCCATTGCTGCCGCCACACCATAGTTTGTGGGAAAAAAAAAAGAAAACTAATGAAAATGGCTTGAAAATTTTGAGTTTTAACGATAAAAACAAAATAAAAGGTAAAGTGAATAGTATCAGGATTGACTTTTTAGTGTAAAAATGTGGTTTTTCGTTAAAGTGAACAGTACCAGGAGCTTTTCGTTAAAGTTTTCAAAAAAAAGGGGCCAATGGAAATAGAGGATAAAATTGAAAAGAAAAATTAGTATTTGGTCCTTGGTTTTTATTGTTCATTAACTAAAATTGTATTAGTTTTTAAATTTTGATCAAAATTCCTATCATTAATATATTAATAAATTTCATGTAAGTTACATAATTCTTATAATAAAAATTAATAATTGATTTAGAGTTTTAATACTCACACCCTTACTAAACTCCTAATTAATTTTCAATTCAAACATTTCTAAAATATAAAAAATAAAATTAGAATAAGTTTGTACCCATTAAATTATATGTTCCCATCTTTTCTCTAATCCATTTTTTAAACTTATATGGGTACATTCTATTTCGTTGATTTGAGAATGTATCTATGTCCAGTTTAATAGAAGAAATTTAATAATATTATTAAGCCTAATATCTTCTTCTTTTTTTTGTGTGTTTTTGAAAAATGTACTCATGTTTTGGTGTGACAGCCTGTCCCGAAATTTTGTATCGATAGCGTGAAATTGACGACTTTAGCCTTAAACGTTGTGTGTGTTATGCTTGGGCCTAGGATTTTAGACCCATTTCTTTTATTTCTCCTATGCATTTGAACCAATGGTGTGGATTCCAAATTATTTGGATCAAATTATATTGTTGGGTTGATGGAATTAAGTGGGCAGCCCAATTAGAGCCTTGAGTTTTATATAGTATCCAATCCGGTCCCTTGCACCCACACACACGTGCAGACACCATCTCTTACCTTTTTTCTTTCTCGAACACTCTATATCCGTACAATTTGTATGGTCGACTTCCAAACCCTTTCAAAGACTCACAGATTGACCCATTTAAGACCATGTTTGAGTTCATTGTAAGTTTAAGATCACAACCATACCTTTGGGTTGAGTGAAAGACCTTCGAAAACCCCTGGCTCGTGGGAGTTCTGGCCAGTTTTGAGATCATAGGAGGCCTTAGAACTTCTCCACGAAGCTCGGGGAATATCGTTGGATCGTTTTGGACGTCAGAAACCCTAGGTTCCCATAACCTCTGACGAGGTACACGATGTCGTCGACGTGATCGCGTGGGTTCCAGGTAGATTTAAGATTTCTAAAGGTCCTAATTATGTTTTTCCAGCATGATTGGTAAATTTTGGAAGGTTTTGGACGTAGGAAAGCCCAGTTTCTAAGGAGTTGCAGAGGTGGCCGAAGTGTCGAAGCTTTTCCGATGAAGCTCTGTTGATCGTTGAGTCTCAAAAGCAGTATAAACCTCTTCTCCTCATTCTAAGCTTCATTTTGGTGCAAGAATCATGAAAATTGGTTGAGTTTTGAGTTAGATATTAAGTTTTGATGATTTTCCAGTTTCCGGCAATAACAGCGGCGCCGGCGCCAGACTCCCGTGACTGGAGGTAGGAGAATAAGAATATTCTGTCAACTTTGACGGAATATTCCTAACGGAGGTTAACGGAGTTAGGTTAGTTTTGACGGAATATTCTAATTTCTGACATAATATTCCCTAACGGCGTTAAGGATTCTGTCTGTGTGCCAGACAAGGTCTAAAATATTGATGATATCAGAAATATCGATAGTCCAAAAACACAGAAATTTCGATGAAAATATTGGGATATTATCAATATCGATAAAAATTGAATAAAAACCACGGAAATTGTAAGAAAAACTTGGAAATTTTTATTGAAACTTTGCAGGATGTTTATTTAGTCAATTATCTATTAGTTTATCACAAAAAATTGGAAGGAAATGCATTGCATGATGGATTTAATTGATTTAAGTTGATTATATAGCGAGCTGACAAACATTATGAGTGTAGAAAATATGTAGTAATTAATGAAAGATGTATCAACACACCATAATCATTTATATATAATGAATTAGTACAATATTTTACACTTTATACATTGCATGGTAAGATCAATGAGTGACTTAGTACCACATAGAGTTCTTATGAGGTTCAAAATTTTCACTATCTTCATCATCTCTATGTGTAGAGTAAGTGTATTGTGAAGAGTAGTCATCAAATGATAAATCCTCAAAATAGTTTTGCATGTAATTGTTAACATGCCACCCATATGGATCCGAGATTGGTTGACGTTGTCCATAAGCAAAATCATTTAAAGATTGAGTCTTGGATTCTTTCCATGAGTCACTCGATTCCATCCCTACAGGAATGGGATATGAAGGGTAGGGAAATGGTTGGTTATGAGTATAACCATAGTTACTACTTCCCACTCCAACAGAGTCCGAAGTTATAGATAACGAGTCATCTTCTTGACTTGATAAAGTCCCCTTGTGTTACAGCCCACCCCTCTTTTTATTTAAAATAATAATAATTTTGGTTCTTATTTGGTGAGCCCAAGGGGCCCACCCCCTGATTTTGTCCCCCTTTCCCGTACTCCCTCTCTCTCTCCTGGTTCCCTCCCTCTCTTCTTTCTTTTTCTGTTTTTCTTTGTAACTCTATGTGCTCTCTCCTTTCCTCTTCCCCAAAAACACACACACACCCTTTAACAGTCACCACCTCATCCACCCTTACCAAAACATCCCCGTGTGATCCAGGAAACTTGGAGCAATGATGGAGCACACCTAAAACCTCTCCGTTCTTGTGGTGCTGTGGCGCTGCCACTGTACATCTCATTCTCCGGCGAGATTTCTCGTCCCTCGACCTTGGTGAGCTTCGAAACTCTCTTTAATATTTCTCTTAGATCGATCAAACTCTAGTTAGGACTTATTTTAGGTGCTTTGGTGAAGGTTGTAGTGAGAAACAACTCGGAGGTTTATTTTCCCAGATTTTTCAGCGAAGAACCGTCACTTTCGAGGTAATTTCTGGCCAAACCATGGCGAGTTGGCTAGCGTTCAGGTATCAGTCTCTTCGTCTCATTGAGTACTACAACTTTCCCTTTTGTTTCACCTAATTTCGTTGAGTATTGAAGAAGTTATACTCATTTGAATCTTACTCAGTTTCCGGCGAGTCCGACGGCTTTCGAGGCATTTTCCGGCCAAACCACGGTGATATTATCGATATTATCCCAATATTTTGACGAAATTAAAGTGTATATGTGTGAAAATATCAGCCTCTAAAAAACGATATTTCGCCGATATTATCGATATTTTAGACCATGGTGCCAGGCACGTGCCTGCGCGTGGGTGGCGTGTGTGGCCATGCCTTGGGGGCGCATAACACATCAGAAAAAATTTCTAAAAAATATGGGGGTGTTCGTGGGATTGAGCATATTGGTATATTCAAACACCCCATTTGAGCAATGTATGAGAAGTTATTACCTAAGGTTTGTTATGTGCGTTAAATTGACGGTTTTATAGTTGTTTCGCATATAGATGAGGCCTATCCAGAAGACGAGCGCAACCACGCGAGACTCGGGGGATACAATCCTTCTACATATCAGTGAGTGGGCTTTTGTTTTCAGTATATATATTATAAATTGAAATGCCATGTCGAATATCGTTGATATTGTTATGATTGTGTTGGTTATGCTTTGGCGCCGCGGATGATCAGGTAAGTCAGGTGAGTTTACTTATTAATGATAGTTATGATGATGCTAAGATTGTATATAGCTCATATTCCTGCTCCCCGGTGTTTGTGCTCCGCCAGAGTAGGGCCTAGCCTTCACGTGATCGTTCACCTCCCGCACCGTACGTTCACCTTGGATCCAAGGCAGATGTCAGCCTGTTGTATAGACCATTATAGGTGGTTTCGACTCGTAGGTGACTTTCGATGCGTCGCACAACCTTTACATGATCGTAGCACTGAGCGTAATTATACACCCAGTCGTACAGACCACTATAGGTGGTTTCGACTCGTGTGCAGGATAGTGATTTAGGAGTTATAGATTCAGTCGTACAGGTCACAGTAGGTGACTCCGGCTGAAGTATTGATATTGCCGGCATATTATGATTATTGATTCATCTCACCTGATTGATGCTTATATATCTTGGCTGGATATTCTGACATGGCATATCTCCAACATAATGTATTCGAGCTTTATCGTTTTATAGTATGTTTTGGTATATGATCACGTTTTATTTTCTGGAAAAGTATACATGTTTTTACATAGAGGGGTTATCATTACTTTGATATTGAAATGGTTTTGGAAAAGCTTTGTTTTTGCCCACTCACGTTTTGGGTTTTGCGCCCCTCTAGGTTTTAGGTGGCGGTGGTGGCGAACAAGGCATCGACGCAGTCTGATAGAGCACCATCCAAGTAGGGTTTCTCTAGTTATCGTTTACCTAGTACTTGTTGGTTCTGGACTGCACCTAGGTTAATTGAACTTTGATGTTGTGCTTTATGCTTTCGTTTTTATCACTCTCACTTACTTATCCTCTTATTGTAAACTATTCTGTTCGGTTTTTATTTCCTCACATTTGCACTCTAGTACTTCCGCACAGCGTTCTTGGCTACGTCACTCTCACGTGATGGCCAGCACGCCTCGATTTTGGGTCAGGGTGTGTCATTTGGTACAATAATTTTTTTGTTAGTTTTGATGAACGTACCCATGTGTGTGTGTGTGTGTGTACATATATACAAAAATATTAGAGAGTATTATTCATCCTTAATATTTTTAATCCATAAATTATGGGTTTTATTTAAAATCTCATTAATATAAATAACTACAAATTTCATTTTTAATTTAAAAATATAATAACCTACATGGAAATACATTATTATGTTTATGTCAGGGACTTCGATCAAAAACTAAAAACCACAAAGCTTTTAGTCAAAGAACATTTGTAACAACCCGTCCCAAAATTTATGTTTTATTTATTCTAATAGAGTGAATTGACGGAAATACCCCAAGGGGCAAAACGTAATTTATCGAGAGCTTATTTGATTCGTGCATATTTTGTCATGTTACTTGATATAATTGGATAGAGCTCGACCTCACGAATGCATAGGCGCGAACAGTTCGTGAAACAGAGTTATAATGAGTGAGATATTAACATTTAAAGTTAGGGACTAAATGGTAAATTAATTATTTGGAGGAAGGCTCCATATAATCTGGAAGTAATGGGATAAGCCATGTGTGTGGCTGAGATTGAGTAACGAAGTGAGAGAGATGGCTAGGATTCGAATGAGAGAAGAGAACGGAGGGAAGGGAGAGAAAGGAGAGAGCTAGGTGACCAATGGGAAACAAAAGAAATGAAGGAAATAAGAGAGGTGCCAAACACCCACCCCAATGACCCGTGCTCTCGGTTTCGACCAGGAGCAAATTTAGGTGACTTTTACTCATTTTTCCGACGAATTGGACCAAACCACCACTCCCAATCATCACCTAGTCCTTTCCTCTTCCATTTCCACTCAAATTGGAAGGGATTTGGGGTGGAATTTACACAATATCTCGCGAGGGTGCCGTGAGACCCTTGCTCGGGATCCACTAATTGTGAAACCATTCCCTTCGATTACCACCACTAAAACACTCCCTTAGAACCCAGGAACAAAGCCCAAGCAGTGGTGGAGGCGTCAGAGCAAGTATGGAGGTTGACTTAGAGCACAACCAATTCTAAGGTTCTGACTTTAGCAAAATTAGAGCCTTTCCCGGCCAAATTAGCCTTAGTCACAGGTATGAAAGTTACTCTACTCATTAAGATCTTTATTTTTGTAAAATTTGGTAATTTTTGGAGGTAGTTGATTTTTCCGGCGAGTCGGGGCGGTCGACAACCACCCACGACGGCGCGTGCGGCGGCGCGTGGCCAGAGGGCCGTCAATGCTATTTTTAGGTTATATTAGAGTTCAGTTTTGATAATTGAATGACGTCGGTTGATCATTAGAGCCTAAATTATCTATGATATGTTAATAGGTCATTATATGAATCGACGATCCAACCGTTGGATCGTCATCAAACTTTAATAAAATATTATTCATAATATTTGAGGAATGTAGGAACTTATAGATCAGGAATTCGACATACGGATCTTCCCAAATTGGAGTTGTAAGTTCATAAAATAAAATGTTAACCGGCACTTGGTTTTGGCAATTGGCGGAGATCCGACCGTTGGATCATTTCGAAACTTTAGTATATTATTCTAGAATTATAATGTGTATCCTTGGAAGTTACGGATCAGAAATCTGATATGTGGATCTTCCGGATTCAATTACGTAGACATATGTTCTATGTAAGTTATGTATTCTATCGACAAGAATTCTGAGTTATGATCTGATAATTGTTTTAGGCGACGATCATTCAAGACATCTCAATATTGTGCTAGGGAGTTATAACGCAGACTCCAGGTGAGTGGGTCTTTAACTTTTATCATATATATATATATATATATATATATATATATATATATATTTATGTGATTGATAATTCCACAAATGTTTTTAAATTGATTTATGTTGATTACCTACACCTAACTACTGTGAATGCTTTGACGTACTAAGTTGAACTACGAATGAATTGATCCCATTTGTGGGTACATAGGCAATCTAACAAGACAGTTAGATGTAGCCATAAAACAATCTGAATTTAACATGGTACTTGATTTCTTTAAGAAAAGAAGTTATGATAGTTAACAGCGTAGAGATTAACCATGATTTTATTTTGGCCTATCACTGGGTTTAGTTCCGATTAAGAATGTTGGGACGTTAAAGGGGTTACGCCAAATAACGTTGCGGGCGCTCAGGTAAGTACCAGGTGAATTTATAAATTGTGGATGTGAGTTGCATGATTATGTTGAGATATATTTAGAGCTCATAAATCTGCACCCCGATGTTAGTGCTCCTTCCCATGGTTAGGGCCTAGCCTTCACGTGATCATTCACCTTCCGCACCACAAGCTCACCTTGAATCCAAGGTAGGTGCCAACCTGTCGTACAGACCACATTAGGTGGTCCTGACTCGTAGGTGACTTACGATACTTCACACAGCCTTCACGTGATTGTAGCACTTGAGCGTATTTATATACACCCGGCCTGCCATACAGACCACTTTAGGTGGTTCCGACTCGTGTGCAGATATGATTGTTGAGCTATGGATTGAGTCGTATAGGTCATTATAGGTGACTCTGACTTATTTGCTAGTGGGAGATTGTTGGAAATATGCCCTGAAAGTCAATCTTTGGAAGAAACCTTTCAGGACATTGAATTGATGTATACATATGACGCTTATACATCGGAAGGCAAAGATACTAACTAGGACTATCTCAATAAACGAGATATGTCCTAAATAGTGAATCCATGGACAATGGATCGATTGAAGAAGTAATCTAATGATGTTAGACTACAGAGACCTTCTTCACATAACCATCATGTCCAAAAGGTTCCTGGTCATAGGATTGTCGGAGGGATACTGACAATGCATAGATCAGTACATACTATGTCCCCTTCAAATGGAAGGATGGAAAGTCTCTTCCCATTCGTGTTGAGACACTAGGACAAGTATGTAGGTGCTCATTGAGGGAATGAGTTCACTGAACACAATCGAACGAGAGTACTTGCATGGAGGTCTACTCACATGTCAAGCAAGTAACTCTAAAAGTTGGAATAATGTAACTAATCCTTTGACCTGAGACATCATTGATGTCTAATGGTTAGGTCCTTGATCTTTGACCATGTCAAATGACATTCCATTTGGAGAGTCCACGGCATTCTTGGGATCAAGCTATCTAAACATGTAGGCATGTGAATGGTCAACAAGGGATCTCTAATCCTCGTTAGAGGAAGATACTCTAAGATATGATTCGGAAATCTTCGGCCGAAGTATTGAGCGTGGTTAAGGAAAGTGTTCCTATACGACTCATGTGAATCATATAAGAACGCATAATCACATTAGGGGTTTGACATATTAAATCCATACCCTAGTGATGTGATTAAGAGTATTGTATTGGAGAAGGATCGAATTGCATTGTAATTCCAACTGAATGGGTTCTCTGAATAACTTCTACATTAGCTTGGGTAGCCATGACATATGTTTAGATGTCACTCATGGCTTGTGAGTTCTTCTAGATGACTAAATGTAATCGTCAAAGAAGAACGTGAATTAAAAGCAAGTTTTAATTCAACAAGTGATTGGATTAACTCAATTGGATCGATGCCAATCATCTCACTGCCTTGCTAATTAGAACCTAAAAGATTGTTCACCAATACACTCTTGTAGTGAGTAATCAATGGATGATGGAAATAATTAATTGGATTAATTGGGTGTGGCGATTAATTTAGAAAGTCTAAAGAAATCATAAAAGCGATAAAAGATCGTTTTGGACTTAAAGAAACGTTCGGGTTTAATTGGGCCTATTGGGCCTAAACCCATTGGGCTTTTATTTAAGCATTGGATGACTTAAAATAATAAAAGCCCAAAGCCCAAAATATCACACCAAGGCCGGCCACTTTGAGGAGGTGGGAGAAGTCAAATGTTGACTTGCTTCCTTTTGCCTATAAATACAACTTTATAGAGAAATATCTCCTAGGGTTTTTGTGTGTTCAAAACAATTTAGAGAAAAAGAAAATATCTCTCTAAGAACACCTACAAGGGCCGGCCACCTTGGGGGAATTTTAGCTAAACATTTAATCTCCCCTTAGGTCATTCCTTCATCCTTTCTCACTACACTAGTGGGTGAGGATCTTTAGAGGTTTTCTCCTTGAAAACTCTAAGAGAACCTTGGAGCACTCATACTAACAAAGTGGAGGAGGCAAGGAGGGAAGCAAGGCTCAAGGACTTTGAGGAGCAAAGATCTTGGAGGTGGTCCATCCTTGGTCTCACAAGTAGATCAAGAGGTATAAATCTACTCCTAACCTTTGTTCTTCAATAAAATAATTTGTGATGCATCTTACATAAACCTATGCTCTTGAAGGGGATTTAAAATGACTAGAGTAATAAATTTAATTGTTAACATGCTTCCGCTATTTTGTATATATATAATGATTTGTATATGCATGCTAGTCACATGAAATCCCTAATGAAACTCATAATTTCCTTCAAGTGGTATCAGAGCCAAAGGTTTATGTATTATGTGTCCTTTTGGATTTTATGCATATGGGTATTAATTTTATGTTTTGAAATATATGTTCTTCATTTAAAGTATGTTTATCTTTTGTTTTTCAAGTGTTGAAAAATGTTATTCAATAAGTTGAGAAAGATATGCATGTAAAAGGGTGTTTTATATGCATGAATGAAGAAAGAGTTTAGAACAAAAATTTGGGGTTTTGGGCATAGGGAGGCCACGGCAAGAATGGGTTTTTTAGCATGTGTTTGTGTTTTTTGTTTTGAACCACACACACACTCCTTGGTGCTAGAAAGAAGTATTCTTGTCACTTTTGTTTTTGGTTTTAAAAGAAATCACCAAGAATATGAAAATCTTGAAATTATGTTCATGGTTTTGTTCTTGGTGTTTATGATTTTGTTTTGAGTGAAAATGATTTTATTTAAGTTTATAAAATTGTTTTATGGATTTGGATGATATACTAATCATCTAAATCCTTCCTTAAAGTAATTTTAATCCTAGACTTCTCTAGGATATTTTCCTCAAAAGACTTTCCAAAATCTCATAAATGAAAAACCAAGTGACAAGCAAAATTTAATTTTTCTTGTCTTTGCATTGAATTAAAGCATGGTGGGTGAGACTTTGCTTCTCCCCACCATGTGGCCGGCCACCTCTTGACAAAACCCTCCTTGGGGGGTTTTGTGGTTTTGATAAAAAGTTGTTTTACTTTTGAGTATTTACACTTTGGCCCCTAACTTTTGCATATTTGCATTTAGGCCCCTACTATTTGGAAAAGTTAAAATATTTGATTTTAATTTTGTTTATGGTTAAACTCATCATTTAATTATGCCCATATGCACTAAATCTAATTGTTTATGTTGCATTCCTATTTGATTATTTAATGTGATTAAGTAGTTAGAAAAAGGGTGACTATGGACTTAAGCCTTAAAACGATAATTGAGCTATATGATAAGGCGCTAAATTCAAATTGTTTGAACCATGGGCATGTGTTTTAATTACTGTTTTAATTGGACCTTATAATGTTTGACATTAATCTAGCTCTCCCTCTTAGTATATGTAATTTGTAGGAATTTGTACAAATCGGTTTGTAATTCTTATTACTTCTTAATCTCTTTTAGTTAGTGGATTCCCTCTAGTACTAGACTAGAGTTTCTTTAACTATTGGTAAGGAGACATATTTAAAAGAGGGTTTTGACATGAGACAAAAGATTAAATGGGTCCAATGCCCCAATTAGCAATGATTGATTGTCTTTCATTTCTAATGGCTCAATGAAAATGTTTTAATTGGATTGATAAGCACGTAATTAAATTGACACAATATCCCCGAGATCTTATTCAACAAAGTTGGCTCGTTGTTGCAATAACCATTTAAGTCCATGGTCATCCAAGAGCCTAAGATAACTATAAAGTCCAAATTCAAAGGATTGCAAAATCTTAGTAGTAGTAGTTACTTCCAATATTTGAAAAATTCGTTTTTGATATTGATTTGTTTTCTCAAAAACAAATAGTGGGAGTATCATACGCTACTAAACTATAATGAACACAATTAGTAGTTATACGTATCTCCAATATTTTGAAAAATGTTTTGATATTGATTTGTTTTGTAAAAACGAATAGTGGAGATCACATATGCTACTAATTTCATTAAAACCTTGGACTAAGTAGTTATAATAGGACACAATTTATTTGAATATGTTTAAATAAATAAAATTGATGAGACCTTAAAATCCCTCAACCAACATGCAATATTAAGTTGAAAGCGTAGAGGTGCTTTTGAACACTTCTTCGTGGCCTTCCACCATGGTAGCCTCCAATCGTTTATGACTTGTGCACCGCCTTCACCCTATCATGGGGGAGTGCAAAGTACATGCTTATAAGTCGGGAGGAGTCTATTTAAAAAGCATTTTGATGTGGTGAAAAATAGGCAACGAGTGTAGCCAACATCGTATCATCGTGAGGTTATACTTGGACCCCTATCTAAACCGGCATGGTGGGAATGAACTTAACTAAGAAGAAATGATGCCAACATCGTATCATCGTGAGGCATTCTTCTCTAGAGGCCAAATTGATGGGTAATCACAAAACGTTGTTGTGAATGGGTAAATGTACCCTCTCATTATTATTTTGCTATCCAACATCGTATCATCGTGAGGTGCGCATAGTAATAGTGAGCCTCCCATAACCCGCTAGGAGCTTTCTTTGAAATCTCCCGGATTCCATCATGGGGGATATGGAATTTGCCAAAAATGGTGGGTGATGTCATTCGGTTTAAAGACCCGAATCGTATGACTTAATCAACAATCAAACTAATTTATTTATTGTTTATGTATATAGATATGGTTGGAAGCACACTCGCGAAAATACTCGACAAACATTGCCTCGAGGGGCACAATTTCCCATCCTGGTTTCGTAATGTCAAGATTCTCCTAACGTTGGAGAAGATTGTTTACGTCCTAGACAAGGCCCCACCTCACATACCTCTTGAGCCTGACGCCTCTGAGGATGAACGTGCTAAGTATGACAAGCACGTTGAGGACGACACGCAAGCCAAGTGCTATCTGTTGGCTTCCATGAATGAGGAGCTACAGAGACAGCATGAGGGCATGGACAGTGCATCCTCCATCATACTCCATCTTACGGAGTTATATGGTGAAGGGACGCGCAATCGTCGCTTCAGCACTGTCTGTGAACTTGTCAAGACCAAGATGGTCAAAGGGGCTCCAGTGCATCAACATGTACTGAAGATGATAGGATTCATAGAACAATTGGAGAGCCTTGGAACTCCACTTGACGGGGAATTGGCCCAGGACTTCATTTTGGCTTCTCTTTCTGATTCATTCTCGCAGTTCGTAATGAACTACAACATGAATAAGATGGATAGTACTCTCTCTGAGTTGCTAAACATGTTAGTGACTGCTGAGAAGACTATGAAGAAAGAGAACGTTGTAGGTACTTCTGCGGTAGTCTACAACAAGCCATCCTCTTCCACTCCTAAGCCGCAAGGCAAAGGAAAAGGGAAAGAGAAGAAGTCTACCACTCCTAAACCGAAAGGTGGAGTGAAGAAAAAGAAGGCGATGGAGCCCAAGGGGACTTGCCACCACTGTGGAAAGGAAGGGCATTGGAGGAGGAATTGCAGGTTCTACCTTGCAACTCTAAAGAACAAACCAAAAGGTATGGTTTAATGTTCTTATCTTCAATTCTAATTGTTAGATCTTCTAAATGTTTATATTTTGATATAACGTGCTAATCACTCGTATAATTGTATATAGGTGAAGGAGGAAAGTAGAAGAAGAACAAGCAAGGAAAGGTGGAGAATGGTTCGGCCACCATTGTTTTTTGCTTACTACTTAGGAAGTTTTAATTTAGGCATTTAAAGAAAGTCTATGAAACTTTCTTATTTTTGTAAAGAACTTATAATGTGGCTTCATGTGATGTAAGACCACTATTAATGCCTAAATGAAGGCATTTAATTAGTCTCTAAATGTATAGAGCTAATTCTTTTTGTATTAAAACATTTTTGAATGTTTACATCATCACATCAATGTAATGTGATGTATGCCTTCTAAATATATATATGATATTTCCTTTAAAGTAGTGTTATGAATTGAATGTTGTCTTGTTGTATCCTTGTTGAGATACAAGACTTGTATCACTTATTGTAATATGATAAACAAAACTTTAGATTTATCAATTATGGATAGACCTCATATGTTGGACATAGAAGGATACAATGAATCTATAGATTTGGTTCCAAATGTCTACCTATGAGTTCTATATGAATTGACAAAAGTCTAGAGATTCCTTTCTTAATGAAAAGGAAGATCACATTATGGTGATATAAGAAACAAGAAAAACGTATCTTGTAAGGTTATCACTTAAACCACAAACAAATCAAGATCACTCTTGATTCAATTAATAGTTTTGAACAATTGATTGGGCATTCTTAAAGTTGTTTTAGAATGTCAAGTATGTTAGTGATTAAACCAAGAATGAAGTGTCTGAATCAAATAAAATGTTTAAATGACTTTAGTCACTTAAATAACAAGACTTCATCTTAATGAAGATTGAAAGAATTAAGCTTGAAAGGTTTTAAAGCTACTACACAATGTCCTCTACCAGTATACTCCACGTTTATACATTTTTGAATGTATGAAGTAATTTTTCATTAAAGTCATGAAAAACAGTGGGAGGTGAGAAATTGGATATAAACTTGAATATGATTGTTTTATCGTTGTCTAAACAATGATAGTGCGTGACTATTGTTGAGAGTTTGAAATTTTAATTGTTAAAAACTCAAGCTCTACAAACGTTTAAAAATTCTATGTTGTGTGACATTTAAAGAATAGTCTTTAAATGTTGGTTTCGTCAACCTAGCATGAAATGGTTGTATGTTGGGAGTTGTCCATTATTCTCTTTTATGAGAACTAGCTAAATAACGAAGCCTATGGACAAATTTTGATGAAACAAAAGGGAATAGTTTTAAAATGAGTCACAACATATAGTTTAAACAACAAGACAATCCAAATTCGTCACCTTATGTAACTATAACGCTCTATGTAGTTTTGATAAAGAATTATATCAACCACCTAGAAGGAATGGTTGAGTTTCTATATCCTTAGTAGAAGCCATGCTTTCACTAAGGACTTAGATAATTCTCAAATGACTACTTTAAAGTCTTAGTATGACTAAAACTTAAATAATGGTGTATGACACCATATAATTTAAATGAATGAACTTGAAAGAACAAGTCACACATTTTAAAGGAATTACTTAAAGAAGGAATTCTTTTATGAATGATTCGTTTAAATAAACTTGTGTTAGCTAAAGTTGTTGATAGTCTCAAAATTGTTGAGACATCATTGAACAAGCTAATGGATCTAAATGATTGTCAAAAGATCCAGAACAAGTTAGTGGGAGCAATAAACATTCAATCAAAGAAAATATAAGTATTTAGTTTTGATTGAATACTTAGTTACAACAAGGCTAGTGGGAGTGATGTCATAATTTGAATAACTAGATATGAATGAAGTCTATTTGATAGACTTGATAAAACATAAATGTTACTCAAAAATGACAAATTTATGATACGCTCAATTTTGAAGTATTGACTTGAAAAATTGAATGTGTCATAAAATCACAAAAGGGACACATGTATGGACTTGTGAAATGATATCCAAAGGTGTAGAACCACATAGGGTTGTCACTCTAAGATATTACTGTATCCCAGGATCAGAACCATAGCAACTAAATGAGTATTATTGCCTTTAAGAAAGGAACATCAGAGTGGGACTCTGGAAGCGTGTATTCACTTAGGTTATGGACCAAAGTGAAAAATAATCCATTTTTGTAAATGGAACTTCATAATAGATGAAGTACTAATCATATAAATGAATTGATAGTATTGTACTACAATGGTCTCAAAGATTGGAGCAAAGTTTGTATAAAGTATACAAACGAAATATATGACGATATATAGTTTTAGAAACTGCTTCAAAAAGGGTGTTTTGAATGGAAAGGGTTCTTATAGAACCAATGATTGAATCCAAACCATAAGGTCGTTAGTTGAACACTACGACGTAATGGGGCGATAGCTCAAGCCATGGAATCAAGGTCTCATCAAAGTATTCGAACACAAGAAAGAGACATCATCAAATGTTTTGGAGACATTTGATAAGTAAATCCCTTTTAGAGTTAAAAGGGAATTTTATACATAACCAAGTAAACCTACGAGCATAAGCTCACTCAACTAGCATGTATTAGATACACTAGTGATTGACTTTAGTGCAAGTGGGAGATTGTTGGAAATATGCCCTGAAAGTCAATCTTTGGAAGAAACCTTTCAGGACATTGAATTGATGTATACATATGACGCTTATACATCGGAAGGCAAAGATACTAACTAGGACTATCTCAATAAACGAGATATGTCCTAAATAGTGAATCCATGGACAATGGATCGATTGAAGAAGTAATCTAATGATGTTAGACTACAGAGACCTTCTTCACATAACCATCATGTCCAAAAGGTTCCTGGTCATAGGATTGTCGGAGGGATACTGACAATGCATAGATCAGTACATACTATGTCCCCTTCAAATGGAAGGATGGAAAGTCTCTTCCCATTCGTGTTGAGACACTAGGACAAGTATGTAGGTGCTCATTGAGGGAATGAGTTCACTGAACACAATCGAACGAGAGTACTTGCATGGAGGTCTACTCACATGTCAAGCAAGTAACTCTAAAAGTTGGAATAATGTAACTAATCCTTTGACCTGAGACATCATTGATGTCTAATGGTTAGGTCCTTGATCTTTGACCATGTCAAATGACATTCCATTTGGAGAGTCCACGGCATTCTTGGGATCAAGCTATCTAAACATGTAGGCATGTGAATGGTCAACAAGGGATCTCTAATCCTCGTTAGAGGAAGATACTCTAAGATATGATTCGGAAATCTTCGGCCGAAGTATTGAGCGTGGTTAAGGAAAGTGTTCCTATACGACTCATGTGAATCATATAAGAACGCATAATCACATTAGGGGTTTGACATATTAAATCCATACCCTAGTGATGTGATTAAGAGTATTGTATTGGAGAAGGATCGAATTGCATTGTAATTCCAACTGAATGGGTTCTCTGAATAACTTCTACATTAGCTTGGGTAGCCATGACATATGTTTAGATGTCACTCATGGCTTGTGAGTTCTTCTAGATGACTAAATGTAATCGTCAAAGAAGAACGTGAATTAAAAGCAAGTTTTAATTCAACAAGTGATTGGATTAACTCAATTGGATCGATGCCAATCATCTCACTGCCTTGCTAATTAGAACCTAAAAGATTGTTCACCAATACACTCTTGTAGTGAGTAATCAATGGATGATGGAAATAATTAATTGGATTAATTGGGTGTGGCGATTAATTTAGAAAGTCTAAAGAAATCATAAAAGCGATAAAAGATCGTTTTGGACTTAAAGAAACGTTCGGGTTTAATTGGGCCTATTGGGCCTAAACCCATTGGGCTTTTATTTAAGCATTGGATGACTTAAAATAATAAAAGCCCAAAGCCCAAAATATCACACCAAGGCCGGCCACTTTGAGGAGGTGGGAGAAGTCAAATGTTGACTTGCTTCCTTTTGCCTATAAATACAACTTTATAGATAAATATCTCCTAGGGTTTTTGTGTGTTCAAAACAATTTAGAGAAAAAGAAAATATCTCTCTAAGAACACCTACAAGGGCCGGCCACCTTGGGGGAATTTTAGCTAAACATTTAATCTCCCCTTAGGTCATTCCTTCATCCTTTCTCACTACACTAGTGGGTGAGGATCTTTAGAGGTTTTCTCCTTGAAAACTCTAAGAGAACCTTGGAGCAATCATACTAACAAAGTGGAGGAGGCAAGGAGGGAAGCAAGGCTCAAGGACTTTGAGGAGCAAAGATCTTGGAGGTGGTCCATCCTTGGTCTCACAAGTAGATCAAGAGGTATAAATCTACTCCTAACCTTTGTTCTTCAATAAAATAATTTGTGATGCATCTTACATAAACCTATGCTCTTGAAGGGGATTTAAAATGACTAGAGTAATAAATTTAATTGTTAACATGCTTCCGCTATTTTGTATATATATAATGATTTGTATATGCATGCTAGTCACATGAAATCCCTAATGAAACTCATAATTTCCTTCATATTGCATTTCTAAAAAGAAAGATGTTTTCAAAGTTTTGTTTTGCCTACTCACATTTTCTGTTTTGTGACCTCCAGGTTTTAGTTGCTGAACATTCGTATCGACAAGGATTCTTGGCAAATCTCAGTTTGGGTGGTTATCTCTGAGGGTATGATTTTTACCCGCTCTACTATGCCTTACTTATGCTCTAATGTCACATGTGAGATGGGTTCGCTCCCGCTCACTAGCACACTCTGGTATTTAGGCAGTCTTAGTTTTAAATTTATTCACATTTTCCACCTCATTACACTTTATGGCTTCGTCACCTTCCAGGTGTCAGCCAGCACGGCTCAATTCGGAGTCTTAGTAGACATTTTGGGTCGGAGTGTGTCAACATTGGTAGTTAGGGACCGCAACCAAAGTGTCCCAAAATGAAATTATAAAACTATAATATTAGTTTTACGGAAGAAGAAGTGGAGTTGGGAAAATATAAAATAGAATCTGAAGAACGCATAAGACAATAATTTGATGAAAACTTGAAGTGCACGTGGGCCATGAAAATAGTTGCTCGTGTTCAAATCTTCTACATACATTTTGTGTGTGGTCTCTTTATAACTCGATTATAAATTAACACGTATTAGGCAGAAGATTGGAGCATGACTTGTTACCCGAGACTGTACTTAATATGTGGAGTGGAAAACACTGAAGGTGTTTGCACTTTACAGCACAAATGTTATTGATCTATGAAGTGTTAATACGGAAGATTGAAAGAATAACTGTATTTTGTCGATGGAGTGGAAAACACTGAATTTTTATGTAATCAACACAAGATTATTTGGTATTGGAATACAGTCATGTAGTTTAATTAATTTTTGTTACGTATAAGCCCTTTTAAGTATTTTGATATAAATGAAGTATGATGACAGATGACTGTCATAGCCGATGCTTGGCGTGTGCAAACAGTGCACATATCCAGGGTCCAAAATTATTGGGGGCATCAAAAATTTTGGACCCTGGATAGGTGCCCTAGGTCTTCTAAGCCCAAATCGTTATCTATGTCTTAGTCTTCGTATTCTTCACTACCAGCGTGACAGAGTTAGGGACACGCACCGTGAGATTACAAGTTTGCAACTGCAGGAGTGGCTAGACCAAGATTGCAAAAAGCACTAAAGCTACAATTTGCAATAGAGTAAGATTCTCTCCCTTTCTCTCTCCTCATATTTAAACGGCTACAATTAAATCACGTTAATTTCTTGTTTTGAATTTTTTATATTGAGAAAAAGACAAAAAGAAAAATGTGAGAGGAGAGAAGAGAAAATGATAATAATAGAAGGGGAGAGAATCTTTTCCATTTGCAATTGCAAAGCACTAAAGCAGCAAAACACGAGTAGGTAATTTTCTAATTTTTTATATTATATGAATTATTATTTATATATTAACATGTTAAATGATGTTTTATAATATACGTTGGGATGATAATTTCAATTGGAAGTCTTTGTTATCTTTTGTACGTAATTTTTCAAACAATTTTTTTTATTATTGAAGCTATGCCTATTAGAAAACAACTCTTTGATAATATGAAATGAAAAAAAAAGAGCAAAGAATAAAAAATTGCTCAAAGTTTAAAAGGATCTCTTAATAATTTTTTTCTTCTAAACAGAATGATTCGCTTGAAAATTTAATAGAAAGTGATGTTGGTGAAGACTTGCAAGATGTTGGTGATGAGTTTCATGATCACGAAAATGGTGGTTATGTAGGGAAAGGTGTTTGTGATGAGTCTCATGATGATTTAGGTACTATGTCCCCGTGTTGTATGTCTTTTCTTCAAATATTATAACAAGGACATGAGGGCCTAATAAGTAATAACCCAACCTTGACTGGGTTCCAACCCTCATTAAATATTTCTTTCTAATATCTGTTCATGTATTGACAAAAGACACATTATAAGCGTTCGCTCTCAGAATCAGCCCTGATGACCACAAACACAATCAACTTCAAAGAAATAAACAACCACATACAAAAGCAACAAACACAAAAGAATACAATAATTCGTAGTGGTTCGGCCGATCTTGCTTACATCCAGTTGATGATCCCCTGAAATTTCTCTAGCAAAGAATAAGAATAAACTTTTGTCTACAATTGAAACCTCATTAGCTTTGGTTGTTGAGAGTGTGAATCTCACATTGATGAAAAAAAAAGACACTGCATTAAGAAGTTGAACTACTCTCTATATTGCTAAATTGATTTTATGGGGAAACCTCAACTTCTGACTTTCAACAGCCCTATCAGACCCTTGGTCTTAATCTATCTTTCCATCCATATTATCAGGCATGTACATTAGCTGATCATACCACATGATTGTGTTCCAAGTTCCAACACCACCCAATAACTTTTCAACAGTTACAACATTTGTAAGCCAATTCACCTTATTAAGATGCCATGGATCCAACAAGTCAGGTTACTTTGTTTGAAATTTGAACTTCCCCATTACTAAGTAAAAGGGTAAAGAGCTAGTAGTCTTCTTGGCAAGATGGCATAGAAATGTAGCCTTATTCACAATGCAAATAATGTTGTTCCTTCTACTTTTCTTAATTTCAATGGCATTAGTAATTTGAAATCACAAAAAATGGTGCAGAACCAACTCTTCCGATCAAATCATGAAAAAAAATTGATAAAAGAGATGGGTTGAAAGCAATTTTCCAACCTAAATTAGTCTGGCAATTCATGCAGCACTAGATCATTGTGATAAAGATTGCTGCTTCAACGATGTCCGTGCAGAATATAATACAAAACTGCAACTTGATACATTTTCTTTTAATAGTAAGGGGCGGAGGGGTACCATTTCTTTTCAAGAAAAAAACGAGATTTAAAAGAGAAAGGTTTCAACCGTCGATTATCTCAGCAACTCCAACTGCAACTTGATACATTTTCTTTAAGGTTTCAACCGTCGATTGTCTCAGCAACTCCACATTCCACAGGAGTCAACAAACATGTGGAAGAAAGCGACGTTAACGTACCATGTAGCTTCACTGTTTCACAAAATATCCGGATGTCGTTTTGTACTTTGTTCGCATCCTATGTGGGAACCGTCAACCTCAGAATCCCCACCACCACCACCAAACCATGCATTCTCAACCGCACACTGCTCGCAACGGTGTCGTTTCCGCCACTTGATTCAAGAAAATGATTTTCCAGTTGCTCTCTTCCAACTTGCAATGAACATGAGGTGAAATGACCGCCACTTGATTCAAGAAAATGATTTTCCAGTTGCTCTCTTCCAACTTGCAATGAACATGAGGTGAAATGAATCACCTCACGTTTGTGGGAGGTTTAATGATGTACTCTGAACACCATCAAATGATAATATATGTATTTGGATTTTTTAAATGTACTCTAAAAATGAGATATATCATTTACAACGAGATAAGTATTTTAGGTGCATATTCTCATGGACGCAAAACCAGGACAATCCATCTATTAAAATATGAGTATCTAACCCTAAAACAATTGGCAATAAGGGTGAGCTAACTCCTTACATGCAACGCCTGATAATTTTTTGATGTGATCGTCTCACAGTCATACGAAATCAATTATCTCTCACTCATATCATAATACATATATTAAGTCATTAATACTATACTATATATTTAAAAAAATATTATTCATGTCATCCAACTATCTTTATATATAAAGCCAAGAGGCCCTTTTGGTGTCACCGGCTTTACTAAAAAGTTTAGGACGAAAATGCCCCATAAACAAAAAAGTTCAAAAGCAATCCAAAATAATATACCAAATAATGTAGGAATATTTTCGTCATATAAACAGTTTTTTTTAATAATTAATTCTTTTTGTACATTTTTTTAATTAGTACCTCACAATAGGCTAGTAATAATATGATTCAATCAGTTATTTATTAAATATTATTTTCTCTATTTTTAAACACGTTCAAAATATCTTAAGAGATATGTAGTGCCGGTTATAAAAAAAAAGGTCTTCGCATGCGCATAATAATACATTTAAAACGTGTAAGTCGAGCGTAGCACGTCGCGACTAAAAAAAAAAGCCTTTTGCACGCTCTCACCGGTTAAAAAATATCTTTCATAACCACATAATAATACATTTAAAACGTGTAAGTTGCGCATAGCACGTCATGGTTCAAAAAATGCCTTCATGCTCGCGCTCGCCAGGAGGCTCTTTTGATGTCACTGGCTTCACCAAAAAATTTAGGACAAAAATGCCCCCCAAACAAAAAAGTTCAAAAGCAATCTAAAATAATGCAGGGGTATTTTTGTCATATAAACAGTGTTTTTAAATAATTAATTCTTTTTGTACATTTTTTTAATTAATACCTCACAATAGGCTAGCAATAATGTTATTCACTCAGTTGTTTATTAAATATTATTTTCTCTATTTTTAAACACGTTCAAAATATCTTAAGAGGTGTGTAGTGCCGTTTATAAAAAAGGTATTTCGCACACATTATAATACATTTAAAACGTGTAAGTCACGCGTAGCACGTCGTGATTCAGAAAAAAAATGTCTTCTACACACGTTTACCGGTTATTAAAAAAAGGTCATTCGCATGCACATAATAATATATTTAAAATGTGTAAGTTGCGCATAATACGCTATGGTTCAAAAAATAACTTATGCATGTTTGGGAGCGCGTGCATGAAGACTAGTACTTTTGAATTGGATCCCCTCCTGAGCAAATGATGGGGATTCTCATTATCTATTAACACGGACCGTTGAATTTTGATCTAACAGCTACAAACATGAGAGTCCCTCTGAAGTTATAATAATTATAGGCGTTGAATTAAAATCTAACGATCCTTATTAGTGTGTCATGAGAATCCCCACCTTGTCCAGTAGGAGATCTAATTCCTAGTACTTTAACAAGTGAAGTGACTGCATGGGATCATTCTAGAGCGCCAGAAAGCTCGACCGTTGCCATTTTGACACGTTTCATGAGACAATAGTGTAGGCAGCCAGTACATAGTCTCCACACTCCCCAGTTTCCATTTCGCACGAACACTCTGAGCTAGCTGTTGAGTGAGACTCGGAGACTGACACCATCTCTGGTTTTTTGTGATCTGGTAAGTAGCTTCATCTAATCAAATCAAACAATTGTTTTGCAATTGATTTAAAATTTTATTTTGTCACATAATTTGGTATGATCCGTTCCTATTTTCGCTAATATTTTGATCACTCCATGAAAGAATATTCAGAGATTTTCTCAATTTGTTATAATTTCAATTTTTAGTATTAAGGTAATCATTTTTTGCGTTTGATTTAATGATTTAATGATCCTTTCATTGTGTCTCTGTTGCTTGAGTAATCTAAAGATCCCATGATTTTCAAAGTCTTCAAATTTGCATGATCATAATTTTTGGGTCTATATTTTTTATTAATCTGTCAACCCTATGAGCCTGAAACTTTACAATTTTGCTTGATCATCTTGTTCTGTATTCATGTTAATTTTTTTGGCTTAAAAGTTGTTTACTTTGCAGACATGGAATTAGTCTAGCTGGTTACGAATCCCGCTTCACGTAGATTAGATTAAATTAATTAGAATACCGGTCGAATAAAAATAAATTTGTGGATTTGATTATACTTTTTTTCTTCTGAAATATTGATTTGGTTGATGTGTTTCAAAGCAAGGACTCCAGAAATGGCAACTCTGGCAGCCTTACAATCTGTATCAAAGAGTTCCCATGTCGATGGAGCTTCAGGGTTAGAAATCAGAACAAACTTGGGGCAGATGGGTATGTGGAACCAACCCATGACTCACAATGGGCTAAGATCCTTGAGGAATTTGGATATGCTTAGGATGAAGATCCGTCCCAATACGGTTGCTAGGCAAGCAACGAGGAAATCTGGGAAGGCAGAGAGTGATCGATCTGTGGGGAAGATTGTATGTGGGAGTGGAATGAACTTGGTGTTTGTGGGGGCTGAAGTTGGTCCATGGAGCAAAACTGGTGGCCTTGGTGATGTTCTTGGAGGACTTCCACCGGCTATGGTGGTTAGTGTATTTTTTAAGTTTGATCTGTGAGTTTCACATTTCATCTTACTGGATTTAATTGAACTGATTTTTGTGCCTGATTCATGTCTAGGCTAACGGGCACCGTGTTATGACTGTGTCTCCACGCTACGACCAGTACAAAGATGCATGGGACACTAGTGTACTAGTTGAGGTAAAATTTGCAGATTCTCTATGCTTCTTATGCTTAAACAATGTTACATTGTTTGGGAGATTCTTTCGCAGTTTCATGTTTCAGTGAGTAATGTATACTTTGGTGGAAATTCTCTTTGACTGATCAAAAGTTCTATGTATACAGATAGAAGTTGGTGGTAGGGTTGAAACTGTTCGCTTCTTTCACTGCTACAAACGCGGAGTTGATCGTGTCTTTGTGGACCACCCACTGTTCCTTGAGAAGGTATGAAATTTATTTCCAAATGTCTAAGGCTATTTGCTGAAAGTTTCTAGGATATTGTATGAATATGTGTTGAATTAGATCTTCAACTGATGCTTGAGCAATGTGGATGTGAAGGTATGGGGTAAAACGGGATCCAAAATCTATGGCCCGAGGACAGGAGAGGACTACATGGACAACCAATTTCGCTTCAGCTTGCTGTGTCAGGCATGTCATGCTCTTTGTTTGATTTATTTTTCTCAAACTTTAGAAATTATCCGCTTGAAAGAATAGAAAAAGAAACTATCCTGGTGTTATCTAATTTATCAGAGGATTTCTTCATGAAAAGCAATGGATGAATCTTACAAACCTGAAACATGCATAAAGTTCAATTGCGATTTTTTCAATCTTTCAGGCTGCTTTGGAGGCACCAAGGGTTCTTAATTTGAACAGCAACAAATACTTCTCTGGACCATATGGTGTGCATCTTTCTCCTTTCCTCAAAAACTTTTTCTTAATAAAAAGTACAATTTCTTCAAAGAAATAGAATCACTAACGATGTATATTCATCGGTACCACAATGCAGGTGATGATGTTGTATTCATTGCTAATGATTGGCACACTGCTCTTCTTCCCTGCTACTTGAAAACCATCTACAAACCAAAGGGGATTTACAAAAATGCGAAGGTAAGGTACCCTGCGTTTGAAGAGCTCAATTAGAGTCTACAACAATTTTGTTTAAATGAAAACTGAAACAATGCTGGATTAATGAATGGCAGGTTGTGTTTTGCATCCACAACATAGCTTACCAGGGCAGATTTCCTTTTTCGGACTTCTCACTTCTTGATTTGCCAGATAACCTTAAGGGTTCTTTCGACTTCATTGATGGGTATGTATAATGTATTACACATTTGACATAAGAAACTATACGGACTTTAAAGGTCTATTTGCAGAAATGAGAAATTGTTCCTTTTTGTGAATGTTTTGTTAACAGGCATGAAAAGCCTGTGAAAGGAAGAAAAATCAATTGGATGAAGGCCGGAATAATTGAATCCGACAGGGTTGTAACTGTGAGCCCATACTATGCCCAGGAACTTGTTTCTGGAGAAGACAAAGGTGTGGAATTAGATAACATCATCCGCAAGACCGGCATCACTGGTATCTTGAATGGCATGGACGTTCAAGAGTGGAATCCGGCCACTGACAAATACTTAGATATCAAATATGATAATACAACTGTGAGTAACTCCTAAGAATTTTAAATTCCTTGACGTATGGAGCAGGAAAAGAAAGCTTTTTACTGATCAGAATTGTGTGTTCAGGTACTAGATGCAAAGCCTTTGTTGAAGGAGGCTCTTCAAGCAGAAGTTGGGCTGCCAGTTGACAGGAACATCCCTGTGTTCGGATTCATTGGTAGGCTAGAGGAGCAGAAGGGTTCGGATATTCTAGTAGAAGCTATCTCGAAATTTGTTGGAGAGGACATGCAAATCATAATCCTTGTACGATCTCATTTGTTTGCTTTCTTTAGCATTTTTCTGTTGGCACTAAGCATAGAGAGTTTGAGTTTGATGGGAGGATATGTACTTTCTATTAGGGAACCGGCAAGAAGTACATGGAGACGCAGATAAAACAGCTAGAGATCAAATATCCGGGAAAGGCTGTAGGAGTTACAAAATTCAATGTCCCGTTAGCCCACATGATCATTGGTGGTTCTGATTTTATGTTGATCCCAAGCAGATTTGAACCCTGCGGTCTCATTCAGTTGCACGCAATGAGATATGGAACGGTAAGGAGCTAGATCACTCCCCTTTCACCATTGTTCTCTTTTGATACTCGTATTGCTGATGTCTTCAACTGATGACTGCAATAACTTCAGGTGCCTGTTGTTGCCTCAACTGGTGGACTTGTCGACACTGTCAAAGAAGGTTTTACTGGATTTCAGATGGGAGCTTTCAACGTCGAAGTAAGTCAAAGCTTGGCTTGCATCTACGACACAGAATTGCACTATTTTCTCTATTCCTTTGTGCTCCTTATACAAAATTATAACAACGAATTGTCTCTCGTGATTTTTTTTAGTGTGACGAAGTTGATCCAGCAGATGTAGCTGCAATTGCTACTACTGTCAAGAGAGCTGTTGCGGCTTATGGTACTCCTGCATTGAATGAGATGATTCAGAATTGCATGGCCCAAGATCTTTCGTGGAAGGCGAGTATAACACGGGGTTACTGAGTTGAGTTTAATTTTTGGTTCTGCAATTAGAACACTTAACTAAAAAGTGTTGCATTTCATTCAGGGACCTTCAAAACAATGGGAAAAGCTGCTGTTGAGCCTGGAAGTTGCTGGCCACAAACAAGGCCTTGAAGGGGAAGAGATCGCTCCGCTTGCGAAGGAAAATGTTGCCACCCCCTGAGCATTAGGTTTCAAATATTAACGTATAAGCTAGTGTGCTAGCTTCCACCTGTAACAACGGCTTGTGGTTTGTATGCCTCCAGCTGCAAGAGAGAGCCTATGCTTGGTGGTGAAAATCTATGGGATTGTTCTATGTTCAATTAAGTCTGTAAGAACATAATGAATCTGACTCGTCTTTGATGCAGTTGTGAAGACTTGTAAATAAGTTTTGATGTTCTTGCCACCTTTTTATACAATGTTGCGGATAAATAAAGGGTAAACTGCCAATTTACTTCATGAATTATCACCTTAGTGAAAATAATTTAAGAACTTAATTTTCATTGAGGTTATATTTCTGGATTAAATCGGCACTTCATCCTAAAGTAAAATGGTGTTCTTATTTTTTCCTCTTGTACGCTTGCAATACTTTGATGAAACGAGATTCCGATGCATTCATGGATGCCCCAAATCATGGCGGAAAAGATTTGGATAACCGGTATGCCAGAAAACGAAACAACTGTAGACAGTGCAGGAGATACCTTGTTGGTTCTTGTAACCTAAATTTAGGTTCTCCTCAACTTCAAGGGTGGTCGTGCCGCCTCCACCCTTCAAGATATTATACCATGTCATGTGTTGCTATCTCTCATTGTACACCCGGTAACACAGAAGATTTTCCTTTCATAAGGGTGTCTGTCTTCAAATTGAAGTAAGATACATAAAAGTGAGTGCAAGATCAGATCCCTCCAGACGGGCCAGATTCGATCACGACTGAGGTGTTTTTTTATTTTTATTTTTATTTTTGTCAAAAAATAGACTTTATTTATAATCTAATCGAAATGTTTACATACATAGCAAGAATATTAAATAAAAATTCAGGGCCTATCTCGTCCGAAACAAATGGACCACCATGTTTGGTAGTAAACGAGGCAGTGAGCAGCCAGGTTGCTACCCGCGACACAAACCCAATTTTGACATCTCCAATATGCTTCACCAAAGAATCAACATCAAACAGAAGACATTCCAAATCAGCATCCACTTCAATCTCCTTGTTAATCACTTGCAATAGCACCTGGGCATCCGATTGAATCTCCAGTTTCGTAAATCCTTCGCTTTTGCAAAACACAAGTGCTGCACGAATAGCCTCCGCTTCCGCCAAGATTGCCGGATTAAAAGGCCTCTTCCCCGCCCCTCTTGCTCTCCGCAAACACCCCACAAAATCTCGAATCACCCACCCATAACTACCCAGCCCCGTCTTTCAATTCCATGATCACGACTGAAGTGTTTGATCATCCAAGTGTTTCGAATCCATTAAATGTTGAGCACACAAGAAGCAGAATTGAGAAACAAGATATTGAGCAAACAAACTCATAAAATCTCCACCGTGCTCCGCGGTATAGGATATTTCGAGTTGTTTAATTGTTAGTTCTTAATTTTCATATTTCTAATCAAATATCTTATGGATAGAAAGTTTAAGAGTATTTCATACTCAATAACAACATAGAAAATCTCAACAAACTCGTCGAGTCCTCCAAAGATGAAGGATTTAAGTTGGAAATTTCAAGTAATCAACCCAAATGCTCCGAGTAATAATTTCAGTAACAAGCATGATGATGCTCTAGACCTTCCTGAGGATCCTTTAATTACGTCTGTTCATTGTATATCGTGCTGTCAGTTTTCGTCAAGTACTGTTTGTGTTTAATTTTAAATAATACAATTTAAAATGATTTCTGACCGCACGATGTACGATGAAATGACAGAATTGAAGGATCTCCAGAATGCTCACAAAGAAGATTCGACAAGGATCCTATCTCATGCTCTAGGGGAAAATTCAACATATAAAGAGAAAAACTTACCAGACAACTTGCACAAAAATACAACTCCTCTTAACTTCCGGTCATACGTGATCCCATGCTAATTTTTTCTGGTGTTAGTATATTAGGCAACCCTCTCTTGTAGATTAAGTAGATTCCCCATAATATTTAGATAAAATTAACTGCGAAGGGCGCAAATGGACATGGTGGAGAAAAAAAAGAAAAACTTGCATGATACGAGGTCATCTTCACAGTGACGTTCCATGCTAATAAAGCATGTTTTTACATTACCAGCATATCGTGTGAAAGTGAATTCGTATTATGTAAGTCGCTATCCAAAAAAACAATAGGTTTATGTAGGAGTGACACATGAGGTGTGGACTTTGGATTAGCAAACATCTCATATTTTGTCTGCGGCCCTTGAATAATTAAATCACAGAAACCTTCAAAAAAAAACAAAGCAAGGCAAATCAGAGTTGAAGAAGATAAAGAAGGGGATAAGATTTATTACTCCTCCCAGTTCGCCCGAAACGACGATTCACACGGCTTTCCCTTGCTTGGCATGCATGCCACGTGTCTTGGTTCTGTTTGGCAATTTTCTCTGCTATTTTTCTCCAACCCTGAAAAAGATAACGAATATACGGCTACAGCCCCCCAGCAACACCTCCTAATTAAAATAAAATAAAACAAAAAAGTTAAAAAGGCCAATCGTAAATTTAAACTAAGAGATGCTATCGATCGCTTCTAACTGACTTTTTTTGTTTTTTTGAGAAACGAAAGGGTTTTATTATCAAGAATATCAAGTACAAAAAATGTTAGATGAGTATATATATATTTTGATTTAGAGATGACTCGTACATAAAATGTTAATAATTTTAAACTCGTGTATTACTATTATAAAAGACCACTAAATCAAGAGTTCCGAAATAAATCTGCTGCATAAGACAACAAACGTGATAGGCTTAAAATAGGTACCTCGTATCAATCCACTGCAAACGAGACTACATAAATCGCTCGAAGCGACACAAACAAATTGTTGTAGCAACCAAAAAACCAAGAAAACAAAATGCATGAAACTAAAATAAAGGCGATTCGTGTCCACTGTGAACTGTGAAGTAGGATGCGGGTACACAAGTGGCAGGAGGTGTGAGTAGCAGAGCAAGGACAGCAGAGGCGTCGATGGCAGAGACGTTCCCCAACCACAACTACCACCGTTGTCAAAATATTTCAATGTTTTATTAAAAACATGGTTGTATATCTATTGAATAGAGGAAATTTGAAATAGGTCTAATTTTATAAGCTTTTTTTTATATAGGTCTAATTTTTAGTTACTTTTGATTTACTTCTAATTTTTGTAGCTTAAAATTGTGTACTTACTTTTGATTTAGGTCCAATTTTGGACCCATATCAAAAGACCCCTAATTTTTAATATATCTAAACAAGCAGTTTGAATTATTGAGCAGGTAGAACGAGAAGGAAAATTGAAAAAAAATAGGAGCAGATTGTTCATATGAAATGAAAGGGTGGTTAACATTCCTCGTATTGAATGAGGATTCTCTCCATATTTTTTTTTGTAAGAATTTTAAAAAATTTCTAATCATATCTGTTCATTTTATATCGTGCGATAAAAAATTATTATAAATATTTTTATTTAAAATTAAATATAAATAATACTTAATAAAAATCAATTGCATAATGTGCAAGGATTTCAAAATTTTCATAAAGAGATCCTCGTTCCTTCCTTTTAAAGCAAAGTTTGTGACTTGCCCACCCTACCCTTCACTGCCTTCCCGAAAAGTAAAAAAAAAAAACAAAACAAAAAAAACCCTCTCCCAAATTGAGTGGGATTGGGAAGGGGAATCATGTGGAGGTTGTCGGACAACAGTCATTTGGACCCCACCAAAAACCCCATCACCACCGCAAAATGCCAACACCAACGCATCAATCATCAAAGCAGCTCACACAAATCATACCCACTTACATTTACTTAACCGGAACCGGTAAAATTGGAGAACCTTTTATTTATGAGACATGTCACGCGTGAAGTTAAATATATAATATTGTTTAATTAGCTCAATTGTCCATTAGTAGTATCTTGAATCAGATTTGGATCTTCTTCTGAGCTAATGGAGAGAATCTTCTTAACCAATCATCATAGGCCGTTGAATTTTTATCCAGCGACTATAATTATTATAACTTTAAAGAGACCCTCATATTTGTAGCTATTGGATATCTAATTGGTCAGGAGGATCTTCTCCATTATCTTAGGAGAGGATCCAAATCCTCTTGAATCAAAACGCATACCAACTGAAAAAAGTTAAATGCATAATACTGCTTAATTAATTTAAGATACTGTTTACCAAAGGTCACAATAACAACATTACAATCGTGTAATGCTAATTTTAAAAAATAAAACGCATGACAATATTTATAAAAATGACATGATTTAACAGTTGTATCACACCGTTTCTTTCATCTTTTTACTTATAAGTCCAAAATATCTAACCCCCTCCACCAACTAAAACCTAAAGCGCTCTCTCTCTCTCTCATATCTCATCTTCACAGTTGCGTGCCTACTTGGACATTGGACCCACTGTCCCAGCTCATTTCTGAATTTGTGAGAGTGAGACTGTGAGAGTCTGGGAGTGGAAGTTCAGAGCTTTATATTATCACTTCTCACTCTGTCTCCTCACAGTTGCCCATTCTCTCTCTCTCTCCTCATTGTTGCCCAATTTGGAGCTGCCTGCAGCTACATTCTTCCCTTTTCGGTCTCCAAGCTGAGCAGTGAGCTCCAACAATGGCAGCCACCACGTGCTTCCCCTACTCCTCTGCAATTTTCCTTTCAATTCTCATCATTTCAGGTAAATCCCAGCTCCCAATTTCCCTATTTACTTCCAAAGTTCCAATCTTTTTTGAAAATTTTGAATTTTGGTCACCTAATTTACCACATTTTCTCTGTTTTTTGTTTTTGTTTTTTAAAAGGGTTCATGTTTCCAGAAACGGTCAATTCAATGGGGATAAACTACGGCCAAATCGCCAACAACTTACCCTCTCCAGACGACGTCGTTCCGCTGGTGAAATCCATCGGCATCTCCAAGATCAAGCTCTACGACGCCGATCCCAAAGTCCTCAAAGCCTTCGCCAACACCGGCGTCGAGTTCGTAGTGGGCCTTCCCAACGAGTACCTTGCCAAGGTCCAGGACCCGGCCCAGGCCCAAACCTGGGTCAAGTCCAATGTCCAGGCCCATCTCCCCGCCACCAACATCACCTGCATCTTCGTCGGCAACGAGGTTCTCACCTTCAACGACACGTCGTTGAGCAACAATCTCCTCCCAGCAATGCAGAGCGTCCACACCGCCCTCGTTGGTCTAGGCCTCGACAAGCAAGTCGCCGTCACCACCGCCCACTCCCTCTCCATTCTCGAGACCTCGTATCCGCCGTCCGCCGGCGCTTTCCGCCGAGATCTGACCGGCTGCATCACTCCGATCCTCAATTTCCACGCAAAAACCGGATCGCCGTTCCTGATCAATGCCTACCCTTACTTCGCTTACAAATCGAACCCTAAGCAAGTGCCGCTCTCGTACGTCCTCTTCCAGCCGAACTCCGGCTCCCTTGATCCTGCCACCAATCTCCACTACGACAACATGCTGTTCGCCCAGATCGACGCCGTATACTCCGCCCTGGGCTCCCTCGGTTTCAAGAAGCTCCCGGTCCACATCTCCGAGACCGGGTGGCCGTCGAAGGGCGACGAGGACGAGGTCGGAGCGACGCCGGAGAACGCGAAGAAGTACAACGGAAATCTGATCAAGCTCATTTGCCAGAAGAAGGGCACGCCGCTCAGGCCCGGGTCGGATCTCAACATCTACGTGTTCGCCCTGTTCAATGAGAACATGAAACCCGGCCCGAGTTCAGAGAGGAACTTCGGGCTGTTTAAACCCGACGGGTCGCCGGCGTACTCGATCGGGCTCTCGACGGGCAACATTTCCTTTGGTAACTCTAATTCGAGTTCGAGTTCGAGTTCGAGTTCAGGTTCGGGTTCGGGTTCGAGTTCTGGCCAGGGACAGGTGAATCCGATTAGTAATGGTGGGTCGCCGTCGGGTTCTTCCGGCACGCCATACTTGTCCATTTCCTCCGCCCCCGCCACGGTAAGTTTTCAATTTCCCTGTTTACTTTTTTACGGTGGACCATGTGATAGGTTGAAAAAAGAAAAGAAAGAAGTGGTCCAGGTGTTGAGTCCTTATTGGTCGTCAGTGTTGATAACTACCCGGGGCAGCGGTGCCGCGGAATACGACGTCGTGTCGGATGTGATTAAAATGGAATTGTTTTTGTTTAATTTTTGCTATTTTTTGTTTGCAGGAGAGATTCCATGTGATTGGTTGGATTGCGATGATGTGGCTGCTGGCCTCGTTGTTGATGAAAAGCTGAAAGCAAAATATCTAAAGTTGCTCAAGATCGGATCACAAATCTGAATGGACGGTGGAAAAGAGAGAGAAAAAATACAAGAGGTTACTTGGGAATTAGGAACAAGGTAAAACTAATCCACCATGTTAATTACTATTTCCCACTGTCATAATCGCTGGTTATTCTTAACTGTTGATGCATTTACGGTCAGCTGCCCACTTTCTCGTCGATGGTTATTGAATTTTGATGCGTTTTGAGTCTCACATGTATCAGCAGTCAAGAGTCGTTCACTTGGTGATGTGTGACTGACTGTAGCGCACCAACTCAAATTTGATTGCAACACAAATTTGGAAATGAGCCCCATCAGTCGCCTACTCACGCATTAAAATTCTTTCCCTCTTGATGCATTGTGAACACTACATGCACACCAACAGTCAAGAATCAGCACTTTCTGATAAGCGACTGATGCTAACATATCTCTTAGAATTCAATCCTAACACAAAATTCCAGATGAGCCCCACACCTTTTAATGCATATGGGTGACATTTTCTTGAGATCATCAAAGAGGTTTTGATTATTTGAGATGGTGTGGGGCTCACTTGGTGAAAGTGATGATGGTGGTAGGTGGCTTTTAGTCTTTTTAGTTGGAAATTGGTGGCACTCAATTCAATTGGGTACCAAACCTCATTTAATAAGTGCTTTTCCTAACTTTTCTCTCTTGTGGGCTTTTGCAGGACGGTTATTATTTATTTATAATTCAGTGTCTTAATAACAACTCTAGTGGATTAGGGATAGGAGGGTGATTAGGGTTTAATTAAAGTTTAATGCTGGTGCTGAGGAGCGCTTTAGAAGGCAGAGGCTAGAGGGGAGGGGGCCCCACTTTTGTATTTGTTGTTGTAAAATATTTTACCATTCTCATGTACTTGAGAGGGTTTTTTTTTTTCTGTATTGACTAGTATGTTTTTTACCTTATCTATTCAAGATTCTTGCAGTAAAAAAAAATAAGAAAAAGAAAAAAGAAACAAATTCTGGTCGGATCCTTTTCTTGAGAATTTTAGGAATTCTACCATCGTGATCGTTCATCCTATATCGTACGATCAGTTTTTTATTTATATTTAATTTTAAATTTTAAATTTTGAAATAATCTCTCATTGTACAATGTTCGATAAACGGTCACGATCATAAAATATCTAGGATTCTCAAGAAAAAAATTCGGCGAGAATCCTTTTTCAAAAGAAACCATATGATGTGATCTGATGATTTACAATGTGGATGCCATAGGCAATTTCAACATGCGCGAAAGCTTAAGGGCTGTTGGATAGCCGTGTTTTTAGTTTTTAGATTTTGATTTTTTGGTTCACATTATTAAAAACTAAAATTTTGTTTAGTACTTCTTTTCAATTTTTAACTTTGAAAAGAATTAAAACTAAATTTTGAAAACTCAAGTTTTTAGTTTTTACTTCAGTTATTAAAAAATTGAAAACATAACTAAAAAAAAAGTGAGTTTTCAGATTTAATTTCGTTTGAGAAATGAAAACAGTTGTCGAAGAGGATTTTAATTTTCAATCCCCAAAAAAATGAAAACTAAAAAGGTGATCAGTTTTCAGATTTCAGAAAAAATGAAAACAAACTAAAAACAAAATGAGTATCACCAATCACCTTATCGAGTTTGTACTTGCACAATACGCGATGAAATTAACAGAAAATAGTCACCAAAATGGCAAAAATAAAATTGTGACAAGAGTTGAAGGAAATTAACGTCCCGCATTCAAGTAGAACACAAGGCTCTTTGAAATTTCCACCAAAGATGTGTGGTTCTGTTACACAGGTGTTCGGGTACATAATCTGTTGTGTCTACACTTGAACATTGCACTTCCACAGCCTTCACTGCTTTAACGTGGCAGCCGTAACAACTTGAACATCTTATGCAAGTCCCATATATAATTTGCTACCCTTCCCGACAAATAAATGTCTATCAAAATTTCGTTTTCTAAAAAAAAAATATTGTACGAGATGGAGAACAGATTCTTAGTACCAACCGCCGTGTCGTGCAGCTCCTTCCCCTCGTAATGCTGTTTGGTCCACTCCCAGCGTCGTGCAATCTGTATGTTCAACCAGCCACAATGCTCGCCATTCTTGCACCAAGTCTGGCTTTAACTTGGTGGGAAGTTTCCAAACCTTATAATATAGCAAGATGCACAAGATATCCGCGCTCAAGATTCCATACGAGTCCCTGATGACTCGGCCTCTCCGGTATTTTGTCCACTTTTAACTCTCCGATAAAACAGCACATAGGCGGCCGAAGTCTTGATATCAGTTTCATTGACTGGAGATACGTGACTGTCGTCAAAATGGTACCATCTGTTCTCATCAATCAACTGCAAAATCGGAAAGATAACATGTCACTTAAAGGCTTGCCATGCTAATACTTGACCGACCAACAGAAACTATTCAAATTAAAAATGATGAGATGCACTAGAGCTATCCTACCTTCGCATATGCAGTGTAGTGCCCACCACCTAGACCGCCGTAATGGTTGCTAATGGCGTATAGCTCATAGAGATGAGGCTTTCCATCCTTGCTTTTCACATATTGACTCAAATCAAGATTATGAATTGGAAAAGTCACCAGAGTATCAAGTTTATTCTTTGAGTATCTGCTGTATGAGAACCGTTTCAGGTGAAAAACAAGAACCTCCGGCAACATCCACAAATCCAGTTTCTTTGTAGCTTGTCTATGTTCCTTGCACTTAGGGCAGTACCTGTATTGCAAAATTCAATAACATACGTCAACGATGATACCTACTTGCCAGAAAATTATAAATAATGCCGTACAGAAACCATTAGAATAGGTAAAAGTACAAACCACATATCATCGGGACCTAGAGGTTCTTCCTTCAAAAATGCCTCCAAGCATGTAAATAAGGAAATAGCTTCTTGCCGAGTTTTCTTTGCTGTGAACCCATTCTTGTGTACCTCAGGTAGATCTCTGAGATAGCTAGCATCATATACTTCGTCTTCTTGGTCAGTCCAGTCCGCAAATATCTTTACGATTTTACCGGGACTTATGGATGAAGACTTTTCAAGTGGTTTGCAGGTCATACCCCTCTCATCAGCTAAAAATAGCTGGAAGGATAACTCACCACTTGATGTTTCCTTTAGTTCTATGTTCTCCGTGGGCCTCAAATTGTGGCTGTTTGATGGTTCATGAATGGCTTCTGAAACTAATCCATTTTGTTTCGTGCCATGAAGCTTAACCACTCTCTTCAAAGGCAACAGAATTTTAGAAACAGCTCTACCAACATCAACACCAGTTATCCGGTCTTCTCCTAGATAGGCAACCAAAGGTGTTCCAAAAAGCTTTCTCTGACCTTTCAGAGGATCTAAAGCACATCTGCAAATTGACAATAGCTTTTGTTAATAATTCAGCCAACAAGGAAAAAACAATAATGAGAAAGAGCCCATCCAATGGATACACGCAGAACCTAGGTTATTAAGCAATTATACTTGATCACCTATTTCTCAGGGTTTACAAAAAAGAACAATTCCATGGTCCTCAGATTTTTCACTGAAATTGACATTCCTTGCTCATATAAATTAAACCTTTGAAGCCCAGGGCCAAATTAGAGTTCACACTTTGTAAGTTTACCTACATGCAAACTCAACTACTAGAGATAAAGGAAGCAGACTCACTTTTCCTGCCGTCGATGAATAATTTCAAGTCTGGCTCTGGAAGCTGCTACTTCTTTAGAATATCTATATGCCACAACCCGATCATCATTCTTAATTGAAGACAATGGTTCAGATAGGTTGTCCAAATATCGATAAATTCGATGTTCATATACCTGAAATGGAAGTGTTAAGACTAATATTTTACCCAAAAACTCAAGTTGTTAGGTGCCAACAATAATATATATCAAGTTAACACTCCTTTAACTTGCAGCCCCTATATATTATATTGCATGTGGTCGAGAGGGAAGCATATGCATGGGCCTCAATCTATAGTTCACAGTTAGGTTTCCAATGCCTCTTGCGACCATAAATTTGATACCATATGGGCTACCTCTGTAGCTCAGAAACTTAAACTAGAGGGAATGCTGAAATGAAATGAGCCAACCAATGATTTCGAGCTAACAAAAAGGTTTTGATGCTACAGAAAAATAAAGAATAAAAAACAAAAGGAACTATTAAGTCAATGAACTCCATATTACCTCGGCAAGCAGAAGGGTTTCATCACTGTTCAAGCAGCATGCGGTAGCCAATGCCTCAATAAGATCCTTACAGCACTGATCTTTTATCAAGGTTACAGTGTACGGAAGTGGAAGCCCACGCCCATCTCCATAAAGCACAGTTACCGTCATTGACCGGGTCACAGTTGAAGGTAATGGCAATGATAAGTACATAAACGGATCAAAAGTAATTGAAACCTTGCTACAAACTGGGCATACCAATGTTGATTTATATTGACCCTGGACATTAGTTAAACCAGAAATGTGAGTCAATAACCAAAAGATAAACCTTGTAATTTTAACAAAAGTTCCTAAATTAAGAAATAGATTACTTGTATGACACAAAGTGAATATCCAACTACACAGAGAAGCAAAAATTACTCTTGAAAGAAAGAAAAAAAAAAGGCACAGCTAAATACAAAAGAGCAAGTCCATTTCAATATAAATTGATCAAATTAGTCAAAAGAACCAAATTGAAAAATATTAGCATAACAAACATAGAATTACTGAAGAGAGAAAACGAGCTGACATTTAAGATCTAGCAGTAGCAACATGCACACATTGTATGATATAACACTAACAGTCACAAAAGAATTCTTACTTGGCAAACATCCACAATCAATGAATCATTTCGGGCCCTGTGATTTTTCCAACATTCAATTGCAACTTCCTCATCTGGACGACCATTTGAATCTTTTGTTTCAATGTATGGCTTATTCTTGACACGATTCAAATCTTCATGCAGTCCATCAAGTAAGAAAGCAAGAAGTTCCTGAAAAAAGAACTCACCATTCAGAAAAATACAATAGTAATGTAGCTTGTTATAAATACCCTAGGAAAACACTCTTGGTGGCTTTTCAAGATCAAGTGGCATTTTGTTTAAAAATAAGAAACACTGTTGCACATTTAACATTAGATAATAGCATACTATTACATTGAAAAGCATTAAACAGAAGATATTAAGAAAACAAATAGTACTAACTTGAGAATCATGTTGATTATAGCCACTAAACTGGGGAGCAAATCGAGAAAGTTTTCCCTTGAAAGCACGTGGTGCAATTGTTGTTCGTCCTGATGACCACAATTTTCTCAACAACTCACCGAAGGCAAGAGCAAGCTCACCCTGCAGAATTACTACATATGTCAGATTTTAAAGGAAAAAAAAGGGAGAAAATAAATTAATATTCAATAATATCTGCATGGAGAAGGCGTCAGAGAAATATGAAAAAGATAACCACACTTACATGCATCCCTAAAGGATTGTCAGTGTTGATCTCATCGGAGTAATCTTGCAAGAAATACTCAACAAGTGGAGGTGTATGGACTAAGCACTGAAGTGAACTATTCATAAAACATGTGTTTCCAAGATTTTGCAATCCAGCCAAACCTCCCCTATCTAATTTTTTCATTGGATTATAAACATAACTTTTATCATCTGTATCTGTTGATGTTGAGCTGCTTAAGGCACTTCCCCGGTGCAAATTATTATAACTATAATCCATTGAATGACCATTTGACAAGGAAGGCCCTCCTGCAATTGTCATAGATGACCTTGATGGTTCTAGGGGTACCAATGCTAACTCATTTCCTTTTGAATCCATGGAGAATTGAGAAGAAAAGTTCCCATTAACTTGCACCTCAAGAAGAATCTGCAGAAAAAGTATAGATCAATAAAGTCATTAGATAAATCAAAATAAACGTCACAACTGACAAATCTGAGGATCATCCAGAAATAATTCAGAAGTCAAAGCAAAATGCTGATACACATAAATCCCAATCCCAAGCGGGAAATAAGAAGGGAGTGCAAAAATAACAACCACGCAGCAAATCGCTACTTAAAAATGCAGCTTAATCAGTAATAAGTAGGCTGGAAAACCCAACTTAGTATATCTCATGTTTATCTTTACCAATTCTATTTATTCTTCTGTGTAATAATTTATGATAAGCACATTCAATTCAAATAACAAAGAATATCCTAATTAATGATAAATAAATTAATAATACAGTAGAACTCACTTCTTGATCCATCTGCAAGTTCAGCTGCTCAAGAGTTTGGTTTGAACCACTCAATAATGAATTCTTCTCCATGTTGAAGTAGTCCCAAATACGAGCCTGTGATCAAAAATTAAGAATGAAATGAAAAACCAATGTGATTAACTTCATAGTAAATGAAGTCGAAAACTCCCAAAAGACAGCAAGGGGGGAACAACTATGTAAATGTACCTTTTGTTGCTCTATTCCTCTAATTTTGCACACCTTCTCGTAAAGCTCCTGTACGGAAGCCTGAAACAGACTAAATTTGTTAAAACCTTCATTGTATAGTATATACATATGGTCAAAGTCATCACAAGATTCACAACCACGACAGCCAAAGTTTACACACTTCCAAGAATGCAACACCATCAGACAAATAAAAACAATGAAAATACAACTCTAGATGGCAACCCCTTACATATCCTTTTCTACAAGCAATGAAAATATTTCCGAAACTTATATGCATGAAGGAAAAAGCAAAAGAAAGATTAATGTACCTTTTTGCTTAATATTATAACTGTCTGGCTGCTGTCTCTTGAATCAATAATCTTAAGACAGAGCGGGTAGACCTCCACCATCAGATTCTTGAAAAGGTCACCCTGAGAAATCATCTTTCTTGGTAATGCTGGACCTCCCTTGTACCTGTAAGATTTAAAGGATAATTTTTATAAAAAATACGGAACAAAATATGAAAAAGGTTGCCTTGCACCTATTTTAAATTGAATTTATTATTAAACACACTCCCTGTATACTTTTAAAGAAAACAGAATACAAGTGAAAGTGGTTTGATGCAAAATAAGTAATTACCAATCGAAAAGCTTTTCCCAAACTTCTTGAGAAACTAAGACATAGTCACGCTCTTCCAGCAGTATTCTATGAAGCTGTAAATCGCCGCCCTCAGATTCATTTACAACTATATCAGAATTATCAATAGGTCCAGGTCTAGCTATATTTTTAGATGAGAGCAGATCCAACTTTTGAGACACAGAATCCTGCTCGTCATATAGATGTTTTCCAGTGCCTTGCTCAACATACCTCTTCCAGCTTGAGTGCCACCTGGACAAACAGTAGAATAAACCTAGTTACAAACATGCAAGCATTTTTACTATTGAAACAACAGCCAGTAACCCCAAATTACAGTCAAGAAGTCTTCAAAGTAGTGTCACCCATATAGTAGTATAATGCAGATAACGTTAAATCTGTTCTACGAAGTGTAAGGAAAATTTTGCCTAGTTAAAACTGATCTGGATATTGGTCATACTGAACAACGTCATAACCAATTTTTGTAAAAGCACCAGATTAAAACTTCGTTTAGTAATGCTTCTGTTAAAGTAGAAGGGAGGTGCCCTCTAGATACACTAAAAAGAACTTTTGAAATTCAGAAGTACTATTTAAGATTTTACGTCAAACAATGTCAAAACACCTTTGGTTTTCAGATTGTGGTTTAAGTCATCCTAAAAGCAGTTTCAAACAGGCCCTAATTTTCGCATGGTTTGCTACACCCATGGCCGAGCCTTAGCCCACGAAGGAGGCCCACCAGTTAAAAAAGCTCAAGCCTTAGCCTATTTAAAAGGTTCCCCCTCTCATAGTAACTAACTCCATCTACACTCTCACTCTCTCAAAAAAGGCTCGCAAGCCTTCTAATTAAAGGCAACACTTTCAGTGAAAACACAATACAAATCAATGTGGACACAGTGCTACTTAGGTGAACCGTGTTACATCGCTTCACTCATGTTCTTGGTGTGATTGTTCAATTTTATGGTCTTAATTCGTCGAGCCAAAATTTGGAATCAACATGCTCCATGTAAAAAGCAACCATATGAATGCGATAAAAGAAAGCGAAAAAGAGAGTGACTTCCTAAACACGAAAAATAAACAAAAGAAGATCTAATTAAATACCCAATTGCTCAATACAGAAGCATAGCACAAATGCATGCTTTTGGCTTAGAAAGCACGTAAAACCCACAAGAAGCTAAGAACCCAGAATTAACCAAACAATTACGATGCGAAAAGCACTTCTCAATAAAGATTCAAAACAAAAGCAACACGAACATGCAAATAGATGGCTACCAATTCAAAGATAAAACCTTTAGCATTAAATTCAAAGAAAGAGGAGCACACACCTATTGGAAACAACATAGAACAAGCTGCCTTCTTTGACATTGGCCTCCGATTTTCGAGCCAATTCATCGACGATCCGCTTCTCCTCCTCCGGCGTGTTGGGTAAGCAACTAACTCCGTTTTCCATCATGAAATCCGAATCCGGAATTGTCATGGCTGATGATTCACACAACCTAACCAATCAACAAATAAATAAGAAAGAAACAAAGATCACAAATTCGAATCCGACCCAATTCAATCCAGACCACTACTAAACAAAATCGACAAGCAACAAATTAAACACATAAATATCAAACGAAATTGAGAAATTGGACGAACCGGATCGCAGCGGAGATAGAATGTGAAAAAGCAGCAGCAGCCGTGGGACGGCGGAGAAAGCGTGGAGGGATTGCAGTTGAAGGTAGTTGGCGGGGGTAAAGGCAATGGGTAATGATCTGTGGGAGGGGGAGAGAGAAATGCCCCAGAAATCTCTTACCGTCGTTTTCAACGATTTGTCCCTGTTCGTCTGAATCGCCCTCTTATATCTAGAGAGAGAGAGACGATGAGAGAGAAGATTGAACGGGTAAAATTAAAGGCCCAACTTCCACGAGAGAGATTGAATTCCTCAAGACTTGCTGGTGTTTGGTGGACGCAACGCAGCGGTCCACTTGCATACGTATCGTGTCACGGTCATCTTACATGCCAAAATTTTAAAATATACCAGGTATTTTGACGGACCAACTGATTTGACGAAATTTTATATTTTGCATGCAAACGGAAGAATGAAGCGTTGAATGTGCGGCTAAAGATTCACTAGTCCAAAAATACGGGTGAATGCTGCATACAACGAATAAAAAGATGCAGCATTCACTTTTAACTCTCATATTTCTTGTTGGAAAAGCTAAACCAGTCCACGCAAGGCAAAGGGTATGTATATTCTCAGTTTTAATCCTCTGCATACAATCACAAATTTGAAGGTGAAATACCATATATTGAAATGGATCCTGACCTCTCCCTGAGCCGAGCAAACCAAGAAGATGATGAATTCACAAAGGGTTAGGTTTAATTTATGGAGGAGGAGCAGCCTGCCTAAGTTTTTACAGAATCAAATCGAATCTACGCCTCAATAAACGAGGAGTTCTAATCCACTGTCACAAAAATTAAACAACTCATATGTACACTGGTATTACATTTTTCGGATCCAGCATGAAATCCCAACTGGGACTTCATCGCGAAAAGCTGTCAAACAGTGCAAATAATGAACAATCACGTCGCCCCCGTCTCATCATCCGAACTAGTGGAGGCCTCACTTCCTCTTACCGGGCATGCTCCGCCTCCCTGAATATCATCCTCAGTGGACATGCTTCCTTCACTGGAATTAGAAAATGACTGTCCAACATCATCGTCGGTAAGCATATCTGCCTTCCGCTTCTCCCTGACATCCTTTATTCCTTTTCCCTGAAGAGCCAATCTCCTACGTTTTCGAGCTTTTCTCTTGCCCTTGGGGTAGTCCTCTCTCTGTGTCTCAATGCTTTTACCATCCAACTCCTTTTGATTTTTTCCCTTGCCATATTCATTATCATCCGAATCTTCAGCATCTGCTTTTCGCCTTTTCCTACTTGAATTTGTCTGCTACAGAATAACTTTGAGATCAGAAACATGAGAAAATGCAGAGTCCTAATTACTGCCGTTTTCAGCGACATAGGAATGACTGAGCCACAAACTAAACATTTTATTCTACCAAAACCACACAATGTCAGCTTCCTTATTATGAGCTTAATTTGTCCCACATCCATGTCTCACCCCCAAGACTCACCAAGTTCACATGGGAAGTCCTCTTGCTACACCAGTTTATTCCAATTATCAGGTGATTGATTAATTACCCACACCCCGCCCCCACCCCAAAATAAAAAAGAGAAACATGTAAAGCACATAAACGACCATGGTTGAATATTGACAGTTCATGTTTTTGATTCAGCAGTTATAATAATTTGGATCATGCAACAGGCTTTTGCAATGGAATTACTAAAGGATGCAATAAAGCATATGTGCATTGATGAAACACAAATGCGCATATTTTGATGAGCATACCTTAGGACCACGATCAACTAACCGAGCCCATTCATGTCGATTTCGAAGGCAATCAAGAACAGCTTGTGAAGGACTTGTGTATGCATAACGCTCTCCATTATGCTTTCTCAGGTTATGCCAGTGCTGCAAAAAGAAACAAGAGAGGAGAGAAAAAAAAATCAGATACATTCATTGTTCTTCACACACTATGGCGTACTACAATTAAACAACAAGAAAAACAGCAAGTATTCTTTTGAAAGCAACCATACCGGCATCACAGCATTACAAAGCTCCTCATATGTCATGCGCCTGCCTTTACTCATAATCTCATTTATCAAGGCTGTACAAGGAAAACACATTGAGCAAATAATGTACAAAATCTAAGAAGAAATGGGAAATCTTACAGAATTACAGCTACCTGGTAATGTACGATGAATCGGACCAACTGAGCCTGTATCATCATCAGAGACATTCCTAGGCGAACTGCGTACTGATGACACATTGCGATCATTAGCCTCATTGGATGAAGATGGTCCACTGTTTGCAGTATGAGTGGAGGAAGAATGAATATTCTTCCTGCCAGAGAGTACTGCTGCTGAAGATCCATTGTCCTCCCTCTTACTAGCAACATCTGATGCATCTTGTCGTCTTCGATCTGGAGAAGATGATATTCTGCCCGTCCTTTTAGCTTCTTCATCATGTTCACGTGAACTTCGGGACCCATCTTTAGGTGCATCCTTGATTTTTCTTCTAAAGACCTAGAGATTGTATTAATGGGATTATTTGGCACAAACATGACTCAGATATATACAAGTGCAAGACATCCTCTTCATCAAAAGATGATAAAATCAACACCATATTTTTCTCAAAAGATAAAATAAGTTTGACATCTTACCGAACTATGATCCTTTCCTCCAGAATTAGATGTACGCTTCATTAACATGCTTGTTGCACTTGGAGAAGTCAATTGAGGTAAGCTAGACGCATTGCGAACACGTGGTACACGAGGTACTCTTGGAGAACTGTTGAGCTCTTGATGCAAAAGCATTGCTATCTGCCAAATTCCCATTAAAATATTTAAGATGTCATCCCAATAACTTACCAGCAATAAAAGATAATAAGATAAAGAAATGAAACTTCTTTTCTCACCTCCTGGTCACTTAATTGTGCCTGCACACTTGGTGGTGCAGGCGGACAAGTAGATGGTGTGTGATTCTGATTAGTCTTAGATGAAGTTGTATGGTTGAACTTTTCACCCCTTTGCAACGCACTAGAAGCTGAACTCTTATTTTGTGCATGTAAAGCCTTCTGGCTGGGCAGTGATCCAGCAGGCTCACTGGATCCTGAAGGAACAGCAGTATTCCCTGCTGGAGATGTCTTGGAGGATGAGTGATGCACTGAATCTTTTGATTCTGATGTGGCCCACTTGGAATCATGATTCCTGCTCGAGTGTGAGGTTTTCAGAGTAGAATTTGTAGAGGATCTGAGATGCTCTTTTACTGTTTTCCTTGACATATTGTCCCTGTCTTCGTCCAAGTCGTCACATGAAGCACGGTCCTTCTTAATGCTAACATTACTTTCAGATATTACTCGTTGCTTCAAAATTGGATGAGGATTCTGAGCATCAACAGATTTTAAGTTATCAGAAACGGATGATATGGAGACTGCAACAGTGGATGAAACGGCAGAAGATTTTCCAGCACATGCTAGTGTTTTACACTGACTGAGTATTGCTGGAGAGTTTAAGATAATTCCATCTGGTTTTGAAAGCTCTTCAGGAGACCCCAAACTGTGTTTGGGATCTGAAGGACTTTGTTGCAGAGCCATGGAACCCTCAGAACCTTCCAATTCCTGTTTAAGTTGACAAGGATCACCAGATAACTCATCGCCCTTGTCTTTACGAGAATCACTAGCCGCTTCTGAATTTCTGTCAGTACCAAGCACCTTATGGTCACTAGATACTGGACTGTTTACTAGTACCTCATTGATTCTCAGACTTTCAGACATGTGATCAGAAGATACGCTGAGATCTTTTGCATCAGCATGAGGAGAATGCTGAACGTTCAATGAGCTCCTACAATTCTCATCATGTTCTTCTGTTTTCAATTTAGAATGAGGTTCTACAGAGATCCCACCAGTAGAATATTGAATCTGATTCTTAACTTCTGGAGCAGCGACATCTCCAATCAGAGTTTGCACATCCAACGTGTCATTTGCTGTCCTATCTCCCTATGGCACAAGAAATGTCAATTCCAAAAAATTGTTTTGTCTCAAAACTGAAACACTTATAGATGTCTATGTGCACAAACACACACAATACACAGATGTGCAGTCCAATGAAGTAGCATTAAATAGTGCCAAACTCAGTAGTCAAGAAATGTACAAATCCATTTTGTGCATAGAGAGTTGATATTGATGCTTATGTGTATGGTTTCTTCTTTTCCTTGTTAAAAGGTTTACTATAAGCTTGGGATGAAATTCCAAAAATTAATTGTGAATAATTCAATTATTCATGGTGTATAAATATAAAAAGAAAGCGGATTTTGCAGTAATAGTTCCATTACGTGATGAATGGTTAAATAAAGCAACAAAATACTCAATAAACACTAGCAACCGACTAAGATTAGTATCAATAAGGCGTACCTCTTTCTTTTCACAATCAGCTGGACCATCATTATGCTCTAACAATGAAGCAACAGCATCAACAGTTTTGGTGAGAGTGAGATTTTCTGGCACTGCAGGAACTTGGTGGCCGACCTTGTCTTCCTTCAGTCCATCACCAATTGAAATTTTCTGTTTACGCATGTCAGAAATTAAGGCTTCTGACGAGTGCTTTTCAACAGTAGAGTCTGCTGGAAGACAACCATCTGATGCAGGTTCTCTGACCATGGAGTCGCTAAACTTCTTGCTCTTCTTACTCTGAATGTCACCCTTGGAAATCTTCGGACCTCTGTCCTCAGAAAATTCCAATTGTTTTGCATCACTCGTGGGTGTAAACACTAGTAATAAAAATTAAAACACAAAATTTGGAGTCAACAGATATTTTCCCATCATAAAATTCTTGCCATGTAAGTTGACCAAGGGTTAATATTCTTGCCATGTAAGTTTTCAAAACCAAAAACTAATATTTTCCCATCATAAAAGATAAGTATAACAGAAAGCGTCCAAAGCACAGAAAATCACCTGATTTAGAAGATTGTGCTCCTCTCTTCTTTGCATCAGCCTCCTTCTCAGCAGCTCTAGCCTTCTTCTTGCCACTCCGATCTTTGGATGTCCCCAAATCATCCTTTTTCCGCTTGCCCGAATGTAACACAACAGGCCGAAGTAGACTTCTCTCCTTCTTCACACCACTCTGAGCACACCTAAGATCAACAGCTTCATTATCCCACCTTTTCCTCTCTTTCAAAGATGCATTCTTGTTATAGCCCCCATCCTCTGTTCGGCCCCTCATCCCCACCAAAGAAGCTACTGGGTTTGCCAACACACTCTCCTTCAACAAGGAGAACAGAACACCAGCACCTCTATCAACCGGATTCTCATTTTCCTCGTCAAATTTAGCATCATCCTCCTTCTTCTCGTCCCAACAAGGGAACTCCCTATACTGAAAATTAAACTTTTTGGGGACATACCCAGTAGACTTCCACAGCTCCGGAGTAAAAACCGACGACAACCCACCAAATAGAGCAGGGTCCCCTCCCGGGATTCCCTGAACATGCACCCTCTCCTCCATCGGTATATCAGTCCAAAGCCGGAAAGGCCGCCTGGTAGGCACATTAGGCGGATGTGCATAAGAGCTCTCCATCCTCACAGTCTTCGTCGGAAGCTCAACCAACAACTGCGCAACCTCTGTTTCCTCACTATCATTCCTATTGTTCTTACTCTTACACTTATCACAAACAAAATTATCATCTCCCTTCACATACCTAGAGCACCGGGTGTGCACCCAAACGCTACACTCGTCGCAATTGACCATCTCTTCCCCATCGTCAAAATTGACACCGCACAGGCAGTCCACGGTCCAGGACCCGTTAACCCAGTCATCCGGCGGGTCCGAACTCTGAAGCCGGTGCGACCGACCCTTCATAGCTACAACGTCCTACCCTCCAAAACTTAAAAACCCCAACTATCTCAGCAACCAAACAAACAACCCCCTATACTTAAACCTAAACCTAACCCTAAAATCCCAATTCCCCTAATTCTCAATCCGGATGCATTGTTTCCAAAATTTCAAAAAAAAAAAAAAAAAAAGATACGGATTCTTGTAAATTCTATGCAATAAATCCCCCAAACATCGAAAGATTTAGGGATTGATAATTCCGGTACCTGGAATCTGGAAACCTCTGGAGACCTCTGGCTTCTGGGGATCTCTGCCCGTAGCGAAGAAAATGGCTTCTTCTTGCGGAGGTTTGAGCGGAACTGAAAGAGAGAGAAAGCCAGTTTATGTTTTTAATTTTGTTTTTCTGAGTTTTGTGGATTTGCGTTTGGCGTCCGTGGAGTTTTGACTCGTTCAGCCGGCTCAGCTCGGCTCGGCTCATGACGGCTCATAAATATCGCGACTCGTGGAAACTGGAAAGACGAGCCGGGCCGTGATTTGTCGGAGCGTTCAGACGACGTTTGAGCAATGGGAATGGGTCTCATTGGGCCTTGGGAATGGACACACTGACGGTCCAATGGACCTTTCTTTTCGAACCACGAACCAAATATCAATTTCTTCGTCCCTCGTTTTTTTTTTTTTTTTTGTAATTTAGTTTTTTGTGTGAAATGGGAGGTAGCGTTGAGACAAAGCCACATTATGGTTTGCAAAGCATCGTGAAGCACGTATAAATAGCTTTTTATGTTTCACACTCGTCAATTTTGTATTTTATTTATTGTTTTGCTCATTAATATAGTCCTTAATGTCAAACTCAGTTAAAAAATTTGTTACGATGTTGGATGTGAAATTAAATTAGACTTATAACGCCAATCATATCACACCACATGAACTAAATCTTCTTTTCAAAAATATTTTAAAATTTTATAACAAAAAATAAAAAGAAAACCCGAAGTTACCTTTCTCCCCAACCAACAATTCCGGCATTCTCCGACCAAATTCAGGCCCAACTCCTTTTAATCTTGATTCCCACCCCCTCCCCCACCCTGACACACCCGTACCTGAAAGTATGGCGTGTTGGCCGTCACGTGAGTGTGACGTAGCCAAGTGCACAGTGCGGAAGCAAGGATCGTTAACGAAGTATGAACTAATTAAAACCGAGTTCTAGCAACCTAGATATGATAGTGTGCTAGAGATATTATAATACTTATACATAACCAGAGCGTACTAGGTCGAGTGCAGTCAAGCATGAATTAAATAAGTTCAAATACACCAACGGTGCCCTACATAGCAGCAAGTCTGTCAGAACTGCTGAAAGGTCCTCGCTAGCCATCATGGGTACTCATGCTATCTAGAACCTGGAGGGGCGAAAAACGAAATTGAGTGGGTCAGCAAAACAAATCTTTTCAAAATCATTCTTTTCTCAAACGTATAGCCCCTCTCCGTAAAACCTGTATAGTTCCCAGAAAATAATACGTACATATGTATCACAACCTTTCTCAGCATAAAACATTTTCAATGTATCTCAAATATATGCCGTGCAATGCATTTCAATGCCATCTGAATCTCATAAGTAATGTCATGCTATGCATTTCGATAATCATATCGCTACTAGATATCAACTCAGCCCTCGGTTGTAAATATAGCTCATAACATCTTTATCTCATCATCATATATATATACACTGCACATACATCAATATCATCATCAATATCATCATCATTATCAGCGCTGTATCAATAATAAATGCTCTAGTGCTACAATCACGTGAAGACTGTGCGAATGAACGCGGGTCACCTACATGTCGTACCCACTCAAAAGTGGTCTATACGACAAGACTGTGCACCTAACTTGGATCCAAGGCGAGCATACGGTGCGGGAGGTGAACGACACGTGAAAGACTGTGCCCCTATCTCTGGGCATGAGCACTAACAATATGTGCAGGTCTATGAGCTAACAATTCATAATATCTCATCATTTCATATCATATCTCATCACTGTTCGTCTATCGTTTCTTATCAATGCATGCCCTTACCTGTGCGTCATCAGCACCAACATATGCATGAAATGAATGTATAATTATTCGTGCCTCAATTCTGAGTATATGCATGACGATAAAAACGCATTTTTCATTTAAAAGCTGATTATGGGAAAATCATAGTATATATATAGGTTTTACAAAAAAAACTGTCCACTCACTGATATGTCGCTGGATCGTATCCCCTATGTCTAGCATGGTTACGTTCGTCCTCGGGGTGGGTCTCACCTATATGAGAAATAACTGCACAATCGTTAATTAAACGCACATAACCTAACTTTGATAATAACTTCTCATACGTAGCTCAATTTTAGCATACGAATATAGCAACGAGACCTATTCGACGTCACGAACGTCGCCATATTTTTAGAAAACTTTTTGGAGCTTGCACGCGCCCCCACGCGCCAGCACAGTGCATGGGTCCACGCGCAGCGCGTGCGTGCCACGCGCAGCGCGTGCGTGCCACGCGTCCCTGTCCTTAGTTCACCGGACTGGTTTTTCCGGTGACCGGAAAACTTCTATGTGTGATTTCTCACTCGTTTCTCAACCATTCTTCGTGAAATTTTCACCAAAATGTTCTAAATTAAGAGGGAAACAAGATTATACCTTCAAAAGTCTCGCAAAACACCGAAATCACGATGGTGAATTTCCTCTTCAACACGTCCAGTCTCGATCTGTGCAATGCCGACGTCCAAGCTTGTCAAACGAAGTACACCGAGCCTCTAGAGGACCCAACAAACACTTCTGTGATCTCAGATTTTCCTAAAACGCAACGTATAAAAAGTTGATGAATAGTGCCAATTATGAACCTTGAGTTTTGGACGTGAAATCATTGTAGTTCTTACCTGAAAATGGTATGGTTGAGTTCGTATGAACCTCACGAGCATGAATATGTATTTTGTTTCTTCGATCTACGAGGTTTTGTGTGATTTGTGTGTTGTGCCGTACATAAAATGGGTAGAGAGAGAGATAGTCGAGAGTGAAGAGAGAGAGAGGAGGTCTGAGAGTGACTGAGAGGGGAGAGAGAGCACGGGTGAGAGAGTGACTGACAAGGAATTGTGTGGTTCCAAGCCGCCTATCCAAAAACAATAATTCTCTTTAGTTTTTCATTGGCCCCTAGATTTTAGGAAGTTAAGCCATTGGCCACATCATTAAACCCATGCATAAATATATGCCCGTCACTCAAGGGCATAATAGTCATTTCATATCGTCGGAATAAAAATCCCGGGACAGGCTGTTACACACCCACCCAGATTTCTCGGGCCCTTTCTCTCCCCCTTCACCACATCGTCGCACACCTCTCCACCCACCCAGGTTTCCCAGGCCCTTTCTTTCCCCCTCCACCACGACGTCGAACACCTCCCACCCATCCCAAATTTCCCCGACCCGACGGCGTTACTTTTAATTTAATTGATTTTATTTATAAAAAAAATTTGGGTAAATTACACCACACCCCCTCAGGTTTGAGGTCTATTACAACCTCATACAACATCTTTAAAACATTTCACTTTCATACCTCACGTACTATTTTATTTCAAAATAATACATTCGTTACATTTTCCATCTATTGATCCGTTAAGTGCTTACGTGGATGCCACGTGGCAAAAAAAAATTTATAAAAAAACCTAACTTTTCTTTAAAAAAAAAAGAAAAAAAAAGCAACCCTTCAGTTCGTCTTTCCCCCCTCTCTTCATCTTCTTCCCCCCACTGCCCACTCCCTACCTGCAACCCAAAAAATAAAAAAATATCTCAGATCCCTTTTCGCCATCGTGGGATTCGTGAAGAAGGAGGAATGGGAGTGGATTTAAGGAGTGGGAGGGTGTGTAGAGGAGGGAAGAGGGTGGATGAGAAGGTGGGGTGCGAAAAGAGTGAGGTGGGTCGTAGAGGAAGGAGGGTCGCCGAGGGGGGGAGTGGGTGGGTGGGTGGGTGGGTGGGTGGGTGGAGGGAGGGGGAATGAGGGTCGCCGGTGGGTGGGAGGGGGTGGGGTTAGGGAGGGACTGTTGCGGTTGTGTTGTGGGGGGGGGGGGAGGGGGAAGGGGAAATGGGGCCTTTGTTCTTTCTGGGGATGAAGGAAGGGTTCACGGGATGGGTTACTTTTAGGTTTTTTTTTTATAATAATTAATAAATTATTTATTATTATTATTATTATTATTATTTTATAAGAAGATTTAGGTTTTTTTTTAAATTTTAAAAATTATTATTTTTGCCACGTGGCTGCCAAATGTGTGCCACGCGGCATCGAAGTCAGCACTTAATGGATCAATGGATGGAAAATGTAACAGATGTATTATTTTGAAATAAAATAGTATGTTGGGTATGAAAGTGAAATGTTTTAAAGATGTTGTGTGAGATTGTAATAGACCTCAAACTTGAGGGGGTATGGTGTAATTTACCCTTTTTTTAAGGCACGATGAAATTCTAAACTATTTTTCTTTTTAGATAAAGATATTGATTTCTTTTATTTCATTCACATGGCATAATATAATTGGCTATGTGGGTCCACAAGATTTCCATTTCAGCCAAGTATAATGAAGTGAGACTACGAGGGCCACATTGATGAATGGAAGAATAAATAAAGGACGAAATTAATGAGTTGAAAATATAAAAAACCAAACTTATGAGTTAGCTAAACATAAAGGTACATTTTTTTATTAAAAAAATCATTTCATATGCTAACGCAAGAGATTTTTACCTGCGTACGTGATATATGCGGTTTATTAGTGGTTGGACCTGCTCCAAGTTTACTTTTTAAGATGTTTTATTTTCGAGGGTCAGCAAACAAGGTGGGCCATGAAAATTTTCTCGTTAGACGATTAAGAGTGGCATGAAAGTTAGAATAAAACTCTCATGGTGAGTTGGAACACTCAAATCTAATTTGAGTGAGTCCGATTGTTAAGTGTAATATATGAGTCTCATGAGTATGATTTCTATAAATTAAAAAAATTAAAAAAATACTTGGCCATTCACATCATTGCTGCAATAATGCCATACCAAGCAAACTTAGTGGTTGGATTTCTCTCTTTACTATATATAGTAAGAGAACTCTCTGTCAACCAAAAATGATGAAAAGACGATTTGCTCTTCTATTTATAATTCAATAAAAAGTATCAACAAAGAAAAATCTTGGGATAGTGATAATTTCGTACAAATTTTTTTTACTATTTTTTTTCTTCCCTCACCCACATGTGCTAATAATAATTTTTTTTTACAAACAATAACGTTAATAGATTAAATAGTTAAGTTGTCTTCAAAACACATTTAAAATATTTATTTATTAGGTAAAAGACAGTTTACTACCCTCATGTTTCGTGGTTTTCAACATTTAGTACATCAATTTTTTTTCGTCCTAGAGTCATACCTAAAGTGCAAATTTTGGGACAATCTCATACATCCGTTAGTCAAACTGTTAACTCTGCCGTTAAATGATGACGTGGTGCCCACATGGACAATGACTGGGCGCCACGTGTCATTAAACATATTAAAATAATTAATTAAATAAAAGTATTTAAAAAAAAAAAAAAACACACACACACACACCTCCAGAACCCCTTCGTCTTCCGCAACACACACACCCACAACCCATTCGTCTTCCTCCATAGCTCCACCCTTCCACCCCATCCTCGTCTTCCTGCACAGCTCCACCCCCTCCACAACCCCAGCGTGGGCTCGCCCTCCAGCTGCAATGAGCAGACCATGCCCATGTCTGCTGGCGACAACAGTTTTCTTCGATTGATGACATTCACTGCGATGATGCTAGCTCCTAAGGCGTCGTTGGGTCAGTCACTTGCCTCCCCCCTTTTCTTTCTGCTTCAGGTCTTATTAAGGCGCAACAGACATATTTTCCTTTTCATTTTGGACACTTTCTCTGTGATTTTCTCGGAAGCCAAATGCTCTCAACGATGGCCGATCAGCTCACCGACGACCAGATCTCCGAGTTCTAGGAGGCGTTCAGCCTATTCGACAAGGATGGCGATGGTCTCGTTCTCAAATCCCTCTCTCTCTTTCTCTTTCCCTTTTGTTCTTATTATGCCTAATTAATCTATGATATTTGGATCTAAAGCTATTATTGCATCAAACCTTAATCTTTTTTTGGTGAAAATTTGTGATTGATTGAGAATTTTTCAGAGATTGAATTGATTTATCATCCTCCGAGTGCGTTTTGATCGTTGAGGATAAGATCTATTAGATTTTGAAGTAAAATGTGTGGAATTTAAATATATGGATAGATCATGATTCTCATATTCGTTTCCCCATTGTTTGGATTATCCAATTTTTGGTAAAAGTGGGTTTTTAATTCAATTTCTCTGTTATGGTTTTGGAGCTACAAAATTAACTTGTATTGGGATGGAGGGGATGGAGCCGTGGAGGAAGACGAAGGGTTCTGGGTGTGTGTCGCAGAAGACGAAGGGATTCTGGGGAAGGATGGAGGTGTAGAGGGATTTGGGGATTTGGGGAAGGATGGATGAACAGAGGTCCACATGGGGAAGGATGTGCAGAGGTGCAAAGGGAGAAGGGAGGGGGATCGGGGTGGGGAAGAAGGGATCTGGGGAATCATTTTTTTTTTAATTAATTATTTTAATAGTTTAACTTTTTTTAATTATTTTAATGACACGTGGCGCCCAGTCATTGTCCACGTGGGCGCCACATCATCATTTAATGGCAGAGTTAACAGTTTAACTAACGAATGTATGATACTGTCCCAAAATTTACACTTTAGGTATGACTCTGGGACGAAAAAAAATTGATGTACTAAATGTTGAAAACCACTAAACATAAGGGTAGTAAAATTAGATATACCCTTATTTATTTAGCATAGTTAATTGTCATTTGTTATTGTCTTCAAAACCATATCATTTGCTTTACTACAATATTTTATCTTTCCTTTGAAACCAATCGCCCATGGATGCTGCAATAATGACTAAAAATCATCTGTCACGCCCCAATAGAAATGGAGGCAGATTCTCATACACTTTCATCATTTTTCTATTTGTGCGGTCACGGTTAAGCCACATCAATATTTTATATTGATTTTTTTATATAGATAATAAGACAAAAAGTAATAGTAATATAAAATGTTGATATGGTTTAACCGTGACCGTACAAATAGAAGATGATGGAAGTGTATGGAAAGTGAGAGACCAAAGAATCCGCCTTCAATAGAAATAAGAAAAAATTATTATTTTTGACCGTTTGCCAACCACAAAATAGGAAAAATTAAAAATTAAAAATTTGAACACATAAAAAATGCACAAATGTACTATGACGTACCAATATTCATATCATCAAGGGAGCATATTCTTCTATGTGTATTGAAGGTGCCACTTACATTTTAATATTCGAAAGAGCCCTCTCATGCCTAAAAGTCAAAATGGAGGCCATATGTGACATTCCACATCGACCAACGGAGATGAAGTGATGTGCCTTATATGTATATGCTCCCTTTTATATAGCACGAGGTCTTTTGAGGACGCATTGGCTTCATATTTCTTGAGAACTTCGAAGTTAAGCGAGTTTGGGCGAGAGCATTCCTAATATGGGTGACCCACTGAAAAGTTCTCGTGTGAGTTTCTAGAAACAAAACCGTGAGAGCGTAGTCGGGGCCCAAAGCGAACAATATTGTGCTACGGCAAAGTCGAGTCTGAGATGTGACAAAATGGTATCAGAGCCACTCTGCCGTATGGTGCAAGTGTGCTGACGGGGAAGTTGGGGCCTTAAGGGGGTGAATTGTGATATCCCACATCAACCAATGGAGAGGGGGTGATGTGCCTTATATGTACATGCTCTCCTCCATATAGCACGAGGCCTTTTGGGGACTCATTGGCTTCAGATTCCTTGGGAACTTCGAAGTTAAGCGAGTTTGGGCGAGAGCATTCCTAGGATGGGTGGCCCACTGGGAAGTTCTTGAGTGAGTTCCTAGAAACAAAACAGTGAGGGTGTGGCTGAGGCCCAAAGCGGACAATATCGTACTACGGCAGAGTCGAGTCTAGGATGTGACATCATAAGTCCTTTATTTTTGGCCGTCAGATCAATGATCAAAAATAAAAATAAAAATAAAGTTAACAAGAATGTGTGGGGGATAAAAATAAGAATGTGAATATCACTATCCTTATTTTTTTCACCACAAGGTAAATTTGTACTATCATTATAGGGTAAATGAAATCAAATATTAACAACAATTAGAAATGAAAATTCTTATCATGTTGTAGGCATAATTTACTGAACAATTATGGAGGCCTAGAGAGAGAGAGGTGCGGCACATAGAGAGAAGAAGAGAGATGTATAATTGTGAGGTGTGTTTTATTCACCCCATTGTGCCCTATTTATAGTAGTAGAAAGGACAAACCCTTTTCCATAAGGATTACAATACTTAATAAGTAATCTACTCCTAATAGGAATATAAGATACATTCCTAATCTACTAGGATTTACACAATCACATTCCTATTCTAAATAGGACTGCAACACTCCTCCTTGAGTGTGTAAATACTCAAGTAAATGGCGCATCAAGTCTTCAGTGATGAAGCAAGTACAGTTGATGAAGTCGTCGGCACAATGAGCGAATGCGAGTCTCAAATCAACGGAAGAATGCATAAAAAGTAAAACTCACAAAACCTCGCTATGGTAAAACCCAAGGTGGAAAAAAACCCATAGTCTAAGGAGAAAAGTGAGAAGTTGCATTAAGTCAAAACTATACGTCTTTTGGACGCAAGTAGAAGAGCTCTCAAGGGTATGATCAGCCCAGGATGGGTGCCTCGTTAAAACCTAGTTAGGTAGCAAAAACCCAGTGGGAAAAATGCTCCTAATCGTAGGGAAAAAGAGTACATTAAGATCAAGTGAGTATACTTCTGGATACTCCCCCTGAGTTTGACATAACTTCCAAATGAGAACTACAAGCATTGCATATGATAGTTAGGCATACCAATTCCCCGGACAAGCTTCTGGAAGGTTGACTTCGGCAGTGACGTCGTGTAGAGGTCGGCAAGGTTGTCTGGGATCGGCTTGCATGACTTCAATCTCCTGATGCTTTGCTGATGTAGATGTAGTCGCAATATGTCTTGGCGTTGACTTTGTTGATGTATCATGGCTTGGTCGGGTTGATACATGCGGCATAGTCTTCATGAATCGTTGTCGGGACTCAACGAGGGATGAAAACACAGCAAGTACTACGAACATGCTCAACAAGAACTCCTAACCATGTCTCACTTGTGGCGTAGTGAAGTGAGGTGAGTCTTGGAACGATTCGAAGATTTCACAACTAAGGTCATATCATGGACCTCCAAGATATTGCGATGTCCCTAACAGTAAAGACATAATCGTTTGGGGATTTTGCCTTGTGCGGGTTTGATAAGTAACCAGTGTCAGCATAATAACAAGGCAAGCATCATTTCGAGGATAGGGGGTCGGATCCGCTAAGATGCCTTAGGATTTGCCCTCGTAATACCTTCAAGGTACGTCTTTTAATACCAATTCAGTGGTTGCGTGTAGGCGCGGTGCTGCATCTTTACCAAGATTAACAGCGAATGAGATGTCATGTCTAAATACAATGAGCTAAGTACAACGAAGCGCAAAGTTGAACTTAGATATGGAATTTCAGATTCCATAACCTCTTCAAGGGTCTCATTTGCATATAACGTATGGACGATCAAAGGTATACTCAAAAGTAACACCTTCGGGGTGTAGTTCGACTGGTAGACCAAAATACCGTCAGAACAATGCTTTGAACTTCAGGTCAATGCATAAACGAGTTTTCCTAAGATCCTTCATCTCAAATTCCATCTTCGGGTGCGAGGCAGTTTTCTCAAGCTCTTCAAGAGTCTTAGTGAGATTCGTGTTAACGACATAAACTGTAACTCTAGCAATTTGGAATAAGACTTCATAGTTTAACACGCAAGGGCATAATTCATATCCCTGACTGATCAAACAATCACTTAAATGGGTATACCACATCCGTCGAATTTAAGTGAACGCCTCAAAACAAGTTAAGAGGGTGTTCCGTGGTTTTGGAACTTTTTGAACCAGTCCATGTAATTCTTCGGGAACTTACATGTAAATCTCCGTATTTATATCCCTATGGAGAAAACACTAACCATATTTCATAATGCTGCTATCAATCACAGGACGTTTGAGAGAAACCTTGCGCCGTAAGGCGTGCATCATATCGCACTATTTCATTCATCTTATAACGCTTGCTTTCCCACTTGTAACACAATAGGGTTACCTTGGGCAGTGTAGGAACGACAGGTCCAATACACACTTTGGTAAGGAATTTGACCTAGATTGTAATCTCAGTTGTCCAATCAGTTCTACGTTGTCACTTAATCAACGGAACATGGTTCAATATCGTCGCTTTTCATTTATGTATGTAGCTACCATATAAGTGAAAACATCATCGATGATAATCTCATTTCAATTCCATTTTTCTCATCCAAACTAGTATACTGGACCAAGAACTTCATGTCTCGGGAGTAATCCGGATTAATCTCATGAGATGGAAATGATTTGAGACAGCGATCGAGTTTAGATTCATAGTTGTGCCGTGTCTTCCTATTCTAGGGAAGTGAATCCTACGAACCGAATGATCTGTCGTGCTCCAGGCCAAGACAGATTGATTGGCTATCCGCCGTTGTACCGGATCGTCCAACAGGGGCGTCCAAACCGTCCAACAGGTGCGGCACACCCTCCAGGGATGTTGACTCGACGTCCGTTAAGTACGTCTATCCTTGCAGGCATATTTGCAGCTGGTATATGATCTCGTCACTTTAGCTAGATCAGAGGAATGTGTCTGGAGCAACATTCTGAAATCTAGAATTCATCGCACTTGTTTATCACACTTGTGCGGTATGGGGATCGAGATGAGACATAGTGGGCAACGTCCACGCAACTTCGCGCCGTTCTACAGGAACGTTGACGTTCTTATCTCCCCCTAACGGTGGGAAGATTGTCTCATTAAAGTGACAACCCGCAAATAAGCGGTAAAGAGATCTCATGCAAGGGCTCGAAGAGAGCTAGTGTGAAGGAGAATCATGATCGACAAAAGATACACATCCTTCTTTGAGGACCCATGGTGGTACGTTGCGGCGGCGCAACATGGCACATGGAATGCACACCCAAATGCGTAAATACGAAAATCGTTAGGTTCGTACCCAATAACCAACTGTAACGTCATATAGGTTGAGTGGCAATGGGCCTCAAGGCGGACCAACATAACTGCGTACAAGGTTGCATAGCCCTAGGCAGAAAAACCGAAAACTTAGTACTTTTACCAAAATTCGGGCGATCATTTAAATTTGCGCTTTATGATCACTAGGCGAGGCTATTTGGGGTGAACATGGGAACTTAATGTTCAATTAGAAACCCAAAACAACATGCAATATTGTATCGAAAACCGTCGATATAAACTCTTCGGCATTATCCAGTCTCCAGGACCTTAAGGGATAAGTAGGGTGGTGAACCCATAATCGACCAAGAGGTTTAGCAGTAATGTGTGTGGACAAACATGTGACCAGTTTGTCGATTCATCAATCAAAATCAATAAGTCTTTATATGGTCCGCATTTTGATTGGATTAGTCCACATATATTCCCTTTGAATCCACTGTGGAAATGAGGTGATTTCGTATCTTTGCGAGGAATGATATAGAAAATCAATTTCCTTAATGAGCATGCTTGGCAAAGTGTGCTTGCAGGCACAAGATCCTTACTTCGGGTAAGGAGATGTGTCGTAGCATCATTGTTCGACCTAAGTGTCCCAAAAGGTCATGCCAAAGCAAGGAAACTGCTCAATCACCCAGTTCTAGGCCGGCCACATGTGGCATGTTCCCAATTAGGAGACAACCCATTGGCCCCAAGTCGAAGCTTCAGGCTTATATTTGGAGGTGGTGCAAAGATATTTCACTCTATTTTCTTTAGTGGTTTCATTTATGATCATTGTTATCTCGAATATCCTTAAAAACTCAACGTCAGGGAGAATTTAAGGTCCCTTAAATGGTGATGCAGTACCATTCATACAACAAGGAGCGTGCCAATGCTCTTAATCAGGTTGGATAGACCTGAAGTCGTTGTTAGAGATGTGATTTAGGTGTAAAGTTAGTGTGCGTAGTACACATTCGTCCAGACAACTAACTTCCCCACATTCCTACCTAATCACGTGTTTAATTGAATCGGTCACATGTACTAGGAAACATGATTCAATTAACTCATATTCGAGGACAATATCAATAAGATTATCCATAAGTAAAACATACACCAAACTTGAATCCAAGAACATGGAAAAATGTTCACAAAGTAAATGGTTTACTAAGGGGATTCGGCCAATAAGGTCATCCATGTCATAATTATGCTCTTCCAACGGTGTTTGGTAGAGCAAAATTAATCTCACATATTGACTACGAGAATGGTACTCCTTAACAACATTGGTAGGGGCACGAACAAGTGCATAACCAATGATATATTCCATCGAGACGGAAGTAGATTCTGCAGGGTTAAGGTTCGGGAATACTATCCCTTATTCTTGAAGTTTTAGGTCTTAGGTGCCAAGAATCACGCTTCGGGCATGATGCCACACCTTGGCAGGCCCTGATTCTATCATATGATTGTGGTAGTAATCAGATCTAAGAATTTGGTAAACTTCCGCTTTCTACACTTGTTGCTTCAGGAGCAAGTTAGGAATAAGGAAGGACGAGAAAAGTATTCTCCAGTCAAAATTCAATCGGATTTATAAACTTCAAGATTGTACTCATTCATGAACGTAATCATGGTATACTTCGGGCAATATCTTTCATGATTAAACAGTCCGTAGAAGCGAGCCAAAGAGCCATGAAATCCTCGTTCGGGAGGTATTTCCGTTGAGAATGCTTTGTGCATAAGTCTTCGAATGAAGATCATGGCGGAGGCTTATTCAGCTTTTCCATGCAATTGTTGGCTTAAATGGTTTCTCATCTACTTTAATAGTCAAGTGGAGATTCACGTCTTGTACCTCACATAAAGTGGTTTCTAATAGAAACGTCCAAATCAGGAAAATCAAACTTGTGACCGTTCGACAATCTACTGAATTGGAGTAAACAAGATTGTGATTGGTGCTATGGGGAAGAATCATCCATAAGCATCAAAGGTAGAACATTCGAGTTCTAAGACATGGTTTCATGAAAACGTCGGGTTTTTCATGGGTGTATTGTTTTATGAAAACTTCGAGTTTCAAAGGCACTAAATTCGAAACTACAGGTTCAATTTAGTTTATGAACGTTTAGTTCATAAAAGAGAGGTTCCTGTAAGAACACAGAATGCAATATACAACTAAGTGTAATGGATTTTGAGGTTCTTCAGGAACTCAAGTGTGAGTGCTTCGGGACTACGAAAGTGAATCAACGGTTCAAAGAAAATAAATAAATTATTGAATCGTTAATGTCCAAAAGTGAGCTTCAGGCCAAGAATTTTGGATTCATTATCAGATTAATGGACTGCATGTCACTTTTAATTAATTCAATAAATCGGGACCAAACGGGGTCGATTGTAGAAGCAAAATAATATTAACATACGGGTTAAATTATTTTATAATGCTAAAATAATAGCATGTGGGTTGAAAAATATATCCCAAAAAAATTTGGGTATGGGTGCTGTGCAAAAAGAAAAGCACGGGGTGCCTTAATAAAATGGGTAGGGCCTAAAGGACCTCAAAGGGAGTGGCTGCAGGCCACGGGTGAGGGACAGAAAAACCTCCAGCCGAAGCTGGGTTGGGTTTTTTGGGCCGCAAGAGGGGCATGGAGACGGCCCATCAAAAGTTGGCCGTGTGGTCTGCTCGGGACAAGGTCCAGCAGAGGCTGGCCTTTGGTTGTCACGGGGGAGCCCAGCCACATAGGCTGGCAGTGTGTGATCCGGAGTGCAAGGCCCAGCCACGTGGGCTGGCTTCATGCAGGCCATAAGCACAAGGCCCAGCCGCGAGGCTGGACTTCATGGTGCGCGCGGGAGAGCCAAGCCGTAAGGCTGGCGTCATGCGGGCCAAGGAAACCGTGGGCTGCAGGCCCAGCAGGGAAGGTCCAGGTCGAAGCCTGGTGTCTTGGCTCCACTAGGATGGTGCGGTGCCGCACCAAATCCGGCCCTCTTTTGCTGTTTTTTTTTCTTTTTCAATACCCTTAGGGTTTAGGAACCCTAATTTGCTTCTAATTTAATTCGATTCTTTGACTCACAAATTCCACATAGCGATTTCTAATTGCGTAATGCATGAAACAAATATATATATTGACAAATATATGAATATATACAATATATATATCGGAAGGAAAATATAAACATAGGGGGTTCATGCATCATGGGGAATGTTTTCATGCTTCACGGTCGTTTCAAATATCTTACTTTATTTTAAGCGTACCTGATTGGCAGCAAACAAATAAAAGCCTTTGAATTTGTAGAAGATCCTTCTTAGAAAGCCGAAATTGCGTCTCCAATGCGTTGTACCACGTTCAACAAAGAAAAATTAAATTTGAATTAATAGCATGTAGATTAATTCAAAATAATAATAAATTAATCACAAAAAGAATAATTAAAACGTAATACTCCCATGATTGAAGAATAAACTCTCTTTAGCGTAGCGTCAAGAGCGTGCTAATAACGTGTTGTAGGCATAATTTACTGAACAATTATGGAGGCCTAGAGAGAGAGGTGCGGCACATAGAGAGAAGAAGAGAGATGTGTAATTGTGAGGTGTGTTTTATTCACCCCATTGTGCCTCTATTTATAGTAGTAGAAAGGACAAACCCTTTTCCATAAGGATTACAATACTTAATAAGTAATCTACTCCTAATAGGAATATAAGATACATTCCTAATCTACTAGGATTTACACAATCACATTCCTATTCTAAATAGGACTGCAACATATCAATAAATTTTCACTTTGAACGTGCAATATATAGATATATATATATATATATATATTACAATTTTAAACTGCTCTGGTTGAAGGATAATTCTTTAATCTTGTCAAAATTTAACGAATTTGCAAGTTATGGCTGCACGAGAGGTGTTTCACATCGATGTATGATATAAATTGTTAAGCATGAATTATAATAATTGAAAGTTCATCGAAGAATTCTACGAAATTTAACGAGTGAATCTCAATTAATTAAAAGACAATATATAATGAAGTGCTATTAAAATTAATTTTTCATCCCCTTTTTAATAAAAAAAAAAAATCGTATGTAAAAAGACATCAAAAGCCCTGCTAAAAATTAATCCACTTATATATTTTTTGTGGTCAAAGAAAAATAAAAATAAAAAACTTAAAATGAGAAATGTATTAAACCTCCTCATTTTATCTCTTCATCCCTCACCTGCTTCTGACTCTTTCCTCCCTCTTCATCTTTTATCTCTTTTGTCCACCCCACCCACCCCAAATTCAATCCCTTATTTTCCTGTCTTTTCAACCCTTAATTTTGAATTGGAATTTAAGAATAAATATGGATATGAATCTTAAATCCAAATTTGGTAGGGGGAGAAAGAAAGAGACAAATAGGAATAAAGGAATGTAACTTTCCCAGTGACAAAGAGTTAAGGAGTTGCCGTCGTCGTATGTGGTGTTTGGTTGTGGTTAACTAGATTGGGCGGAAATGTTCGTTGTTGTTTTATTTTCCCTAAAATCTCCACAATTCAATCATTTTTATATTTATTTTATTTAAACCTTAAAACTATTAGGGATATCTAGGAATATAAATGGGTGAGAAGAGAGTGTTTGAATTGAGTGTTTGAATTTTTAAACTTTTTGTGGTGTGTGAAAATATAAAGTGGGTGAGAAAATAAGACTTTGGGGTGCATATAATACTATTCTATATAATTGAGGGACTCACATGTAGGGCTAGTTTGGTATTACTGTGCTTAAAAAAAACTGTTTTTGATGTGCTGTGAGAATAAACAGCTGTAAAATAAAATTGATAAGTGTTTGGTAAACTTTTTTTTTTTTTTTGTAAAAGTGTTTTTAATTAAAAAAGAAAAAAGAAGTGTCTAAGTGTTAGGTAAATTTTTATATAAATTGTTTTAAATAAGTTAAATGAGTAAAAATGATACAGTATTTAACGTGATATGTAACAACCCGTCCCGGGATTTTTGTTTCGACGTTATGAAATGACCATTATGCCCTTGAGTTCGGGCGAACGTTTATGTATGAGTTATTAAATTTTGGGCTAATTATAGAATTATCCTAGAAGTTGGGGGCCAATTTTATGTGAGAAAAATAATTGTGATTGGGTCTTGGTCCACACCTTCATCACCGACACTTCTCTCTCTCTCACTTCACCCTCAGACTCCTCTCTCTCTGCATCTCTCGACACTGTCTCTCTCTCTCTACCATAGCTCACGGCACACACGCACAACCCAGATCAAAAACTCATAGATCGACCAAACAAATTATATATTCAGACTCGTGGAGACCATACGAACTCAACCATACCAATTTCAGGTAAGAACTACGACGATTTCACGTTCAAAACTCAAGGTTTATATTTGGCACTATTCATCAACTTTTCATACGTTGCGTTTTAGGAGAATCTGAAATCACAGGAGTGTTTGTTGGGTCCTCTAGAGGCTCGGTGACGTTCGTTTGACAAGCTTTGACGTCGGGATCGACGAGAACAAGAGTGGCCGGTTTTGAAGGATTTCTCGACAAGATTTCAGTTGGTATTCGAAGTTTTTGAAGGTATAGACTTGTTCTACTGTTAATTTTGAGCACGTAGGAAGAAAAATGGGACAAAATGGTCGAAAAACGAGTGAGAAAACCGGGATTGCAGGTTTCCGGCGACCGGCCGGCGCTGGCGTCGAGAGGTTGAAGATGGCGCGTGGGGGGCGCGTAGCCCGTGCACTGTGCTGGCGCGTGGGGGCGCGTGCGCACTCCTAAAAATTTTCTAAAAATATCACGACGTCCGTGACGTCGTGTAGGTCGCGTTGGTATATTCGTATGCCAAAATTGAGCTATGTATGAGAAGTTATTCCCGTATTTGCGTGTATGTGCTTAAATGACGTATTTATAGTAATTTCTCATATAGGTGAGACATACACCGAGGACGAGCGTAGCCAGGCTAGACGCGGGGGCTACGACCCAGCGACTTATCAGTGAGTGGGTAGCTATTTACCGTATTTACCTATTATTATTATTATTTTTCCCAGTAAACGATAAATGAACGTTTATGTGATTTTAATGCCATGCAAAGCATTCATATATTATTATTGATGCATAAATGATTGCATATTCATATGTTGGTGCTGCGGACGCACAGGTAAGTGTAAGGTAAGATTATATGCTGGTTATGATGAGAATGATGTGATATGATGTGATTAGAGCTCATGTACTTGCACATTGATGTTAGTGCTCACGCCCAGAGATAGGGGCACAGTCTTTCACGTGTCGTTCACCTCTCGCACCGCATGCTCGCCTTGGATCCAAGTTAGGTGCACAGTCTTGTCGTATAGACCACCTTTGAGTGGATTCGACTCGTAGGTGACCCGCGTTTATTCGCACAGTCTTCACGTGATTGTAGCACTAGAGCATATTTAATTGATATACATGATGATGAGTAGACCACTAGATGTGGTAGTGATGATTGTGCAGTATTGATATACATGATGTTATGAGCTATATGAGATATTAGATGGGCGAGGGCCAAGATGATTACCTGGCATTTGATCACATCAACAGTTTATGATTGAGTTTCTGTTTTGGATACTTTGGCATGGCATACATATACATTTCAGCATGATTTTGAGAACCTATACGTACATATGAGTATATATTTTGATTCTGGGAAATTATACAGGTTTTACGGTGAGGGGCTATATGTTTGAGTAAAGATTGGTTTTAAAAGAGAATTGTTTTGCTGACCCACTCAGTTTTGTTTTTCGCCCCTCCAGGTTCTAGGTAGCTAGAGGTTCAACAGGTGGACGCGAGGGCTTATCGGCAGTTCTGACACATTCATTTATGTATGGCACCGGTGGTGTTATCTAGACTTATTTTTATGCTTGACTGCATTCGAACTTAGAACGCTCTGATTATGTATAAGTACCTTATTATGCCTCTAGTACACTATCTTACCTAGGTTGCTAGTGGTTTTGACTTTAATTAGTTCGTACTTAGTTTTCGATCTTAGCTTCCGCACAGCGCACATGGCTACGTCACACTCACGTGACGGCCAGCATGCCGTACTTTCGGGTACGGGTGTGTCATGATATAATAATTGTCAAAGACAATAATGTAGGGGCAAAAATTGTAATTTTGTAAAATATGTGACGTATACTTGCCACTTGAAAATTGGGGAAATTTAATATAAGTCCAAATTTTTTTAGCCAATAGTAAAAATAGTCCAATTTGTTAAATTTAATTATTTAATTATCAATAATTATCTATTCAATAATAAGATTTATTATAAAAATCAAATTTCTTCCTAATTATCTCTTTGATTATTTCTTTTTATTTATTTATTTTTTGTTATTTCTTGTTCTTCCTCCCACTTTAAACCTTATCTATAGATTTTATTTTTAATTTTTATAATCAACCTATAGCACATGTTAATTATTTTTATGTATCTATATGACAAATTCTTTTTTATAATCAATGTGTCACAGATTAATGTGTCTTGCTTGTAGATATATTATGTTTTTTCCTACTTTTTAGTTAGGTTTCATATCTCGCTTACATGTATAATATACATTCATATATTTGTTACTTGAGTTAAGGTATAATGTTTTGTAGATAATTTATATTAGTATATTAGTTTTTTTGTTATAAGATATTAATTAGATTTTTTGGAGTTGAAAAATGCTTAATATTAGAAGATTTTAATTGATTTTTAATATTTAAAAAAAAATATAAAATGAGTATAAAAGAAATAAAAATATGTAATTAGATAATTGGACTCACTTCTAAAAACCATCTATATTTTTGGACCTATATCTAAAAGCCCCTTAAAAATTTTGTTAAATGAGCATTGATTACTATGCTTTAATAAAACATTTTTTTGTTTGTTTTACTAAATACATTTAATGTTTCAAATTTTTTAAAGCACCACAATCTAAAACCAATCGTTAAGAAGTTCAATTTACCTAACATATGCCTCAAGTGATAATTTTGTTGAAAAAAAATTCGATCAAATTACTCCCTTGGATTTTTATAATTTTTAACCACGTGACACACCCCGACCTAGAAAGTCCACTAGGACACTGAAGTCGAATTGTGCTGGCAGACACCTGGAAGGTGACGAAGCCATAAAGTGTAGTGATGTGGAAAATGTGAATAAATTTAAACCTAAAAGTGCCTAAACATCAGAGTGTGTTCGTGAGCGGGAGCGAATCCATCTCACGCGTGCTTTCAGAGCATAAGTAAATACAGTAGAGCGGGTAAGAAGTATACCCTCAGAAGTAGCCATCAGTCTTGAGATTCGCCAATAATCCTCGTCGATACGAACCTTAACAGCTAACCTGGAGGGGCGCAAAACAGAAAACGTGAGTGGGCAAAAACAAATACTTTCCAAAATCATTTTATAAAAACCATAAGTAACCCCTCGCTGTAAATCCAGTATAATTTTCCCAGAAAATAATACGTATATAAACTTATATACGAAAATCCCGTCTAGGAATCAAAACTCATTATCAAACTCAAGAATGGGCCATGTCGATATACCAACTCAGAAAATCATCAACATCAGGCAAGTAATGTAAATCAGGGTGTCTCTAATGTCACGTCAGCCGGAGTCACCTCTAGTGACCTGTACGGCTGTATCTATAGCTCATCCATCATACTCAGTCACTATCAATCATTATCCTGCACACGAGTTGGAACCACCTATAGTGGTCTGTACGACAGGCTAGGTGTATAATATTACGCTCAGTGCTACGATCACGTGAAGGCTGTGCGACGAATCGCGGGTCACCTACGAGTCGGAACCACCTATAGTGGTCTGTACGACAGGCTAGGCACCTGCCTTGGATCCAAGGTGAGCGTACGGTGCGTGAGGTGAACGATCACGTGAAGGCTAGGCCCTACTCTGGCAGAGCACAAACACCCGAGGTGCAGGTGATGAGCTAATCACAATCTATCATCATCTCATACACTATCTATCATACTTACCTGACTTACCTGGCCGTCCTCGGCGTCGGAGCGTAACAAGTGCAAACATAATCATATTTATAAAATGTAATTGGCATACGACATGGCGATTCAATTATAAAATCCATTCAATTCGTAAATCAATCAAACTACGTTTCTGGGAAAAACGTCAATTATATATATATATATATATACTGAAAACAAAAGCTCACTCACCTGGAGTCCACGCTACAGCCCCCTAGCACGACTCTCGAGACATCCCCAAATGATCACCGCCTAGCATAAATATCAATTCATGTCTCAAAATCCGTACTAAGAGAATATGCAATTTATAATAAACGCATCCCTACGAATTCGATCTGGAAGATCCGTATCACGAAACTTCGATCCGTCACTTCCAATAATCCACATTAAGCTTCTAGAACAATATCCCAAAGTTTCGTTACGATCCAACGGTTGGATCTCCGCCAATTGCCAAAACCAAGTGGCGGTTAACGTTTTATTTACAAACTTACAATTCCAATTCGGGAAGATCCGTACGACAGATTCCCGATCCGTAAATTCCTACATTCCTCAAATATTACATACTGCCACATACTAAAGTTTGGTAATGATCCAACGGTCGGATCGTCGATTCATATTTTGACCTATTCCATAACCGTAACGAATTTAGGTCCTAACGACCAATCTACGTCAATCCATCATCAAAACTAATATCAAGGCATTGAATAATGCCTAAAAACATCATTGGCGGCACTTGGGCCACGCGCCGCCGCACGCGCCGCCGCGGGTGGCGGTTGGCTGCCCCCGAGTCGCCGGAAAATTCAACTTTCACTAAAAATTCTCAAAATCTCCAGAATTAAAGATCTCAATGAGTAGAACAACTTTCATACCTGTGAGAAAGTCCAATTTTGCCTCTAAGACCTCCAATTTCAGCAAAACCCGCAAGAACCCTAGAAATGGGGTGTTCTCCAATTCGACTTCAATTCAATTCCGATGCTCCAAACAATGATTGGGCTTTGTTCCTGGGTTCCCAATGAGTGTTTTGGTAGTGCTAATCGAAGGTAATGCTTTTAGAAAAGGGAAGGATCCTCAACAAAGAGATTTTCGCACCCATGGTTTGTTCTTGTAGAAAACTTGGGAAAATTTGTTAATTAGGCTATAATTGGATGCTAGAACACTAAGGTGGCGTTTAGGGGTGAGGAGAGGTTGAAGAAGGTCTGAAAGTTGGACGGAAAACCGTCGGAAATTGCTAGGAAAATGGGTCACGGGTACACGGGTCAAAGAGGAACCCACAGGTTCTCTCCTTTTCTCATCCCTCATTTCCCTCCTTACTCTCTTCCCTCATTGGTCACACACACACACACACCCTCCTTTTCTGTCCTTGCTAAACCATCCCAGCCGCCCATCTCAAATTCTTTTAAATCTGGGCCATACATTTGGCCCTTCAACTTTTTGTAATTTTCCAAACAATTTCAGAAAGTATCAATTTTGCCCTTGACTTCAAACGTTAATAACTTCTTCGTTATAGCTCCAATTTCGAATCCGTTTGCGCCCATGCGTCCGTAGCGACGAATACTATAAGAATATGCCAAGAAAACGAATCTTAGGTGTCACTACGAGGAAGTCTACACCAATCGAAGTATGTGCCTCGAAGGGCATTTTTGTAAACTCACTTATTAAAATTATAAAAATCATTATTTTCAGGGACGGGTTGTCACACCACGCATGGCCACTCAGTATTATAGTTTGGTGATATTTCTCTTCACTTAAAAGTGAAAGGTCTTAGTTTTCAACCTCGTTAATGACAAATTCGATATAAAATTAGACTGCCTATTGTATGGGTTAATTCGATATAAAATTAGACTGCCTATTGTATGGGTTTGTCGAACTCACCCCTTTTAGGGGGCGTTTGTTTGCCCTCACTAAAGGGTACTGGACTGGACTGGACTGGACTAAGGGTTAGTCCAGTCCCATGTTTGTTCCTGACAGGGACTAGGTTTAATGAGACTAAGTCTCACTAGCCTAGACTAAATCAGGGACTAGCTGGTCTTAGTGAGACCCCTCAAAAACCATGGGACTAGCTAAGACTGTTCCCTTTCTCCTCCTCCCTTTGCTCCTCGACCACTCACATTCGAAAGTCATTGGACTAGATGCTTTTCACAACCAATTTTCATATAAAATACCAAATTGAAGAATAGATTGGAACAGATAAGGGAGAAAAAGATGGAGAAAAAGTGGGAGATAATGGGGGGTAAGGAATGATTAGAGAGATAAAAAAAACGATAAAAATAAAATATTAATAATTATAGATTAAATAATATAATATTAAAATTTGTTAATTATCCTGCTTGTTCGTCCGACACTGCACCAAACGCTTCACTAAGCTAGTCCAGCTTAGTTTAGTCTAAGCCAGTACAGCTTAGTCCCTGAAACTAGTCCAGTCCGAGACAGTCCGGTGCAACAAACGCACCCTTAGTGTAAAGAAATGTATTAAAAAAAAAACATGCTTGAAATGCAAAATGACACAAAAACCCCTGCTTTTCCCGCTACTGTAAAAATCCAAATAGTACGGAAATGTCAAAAAAGAGGGCCTCCAATAAAATGATCCCACACAATCAATCGCCTGCCCTCCTAATACTCCAGTCCCACCCACCACGTGTCCACATACTACCAATGGTACATCCCATGATCATCATCACCACCACCATGTGGATGCGCATGCATGTATGTATGCATGACAGACGATCAAACAAAGAGGCAGTACATTTGAGGACACAGAGAGACAGGGAGACAGAGAGAGCAGAATTTGAGTTGAAGAGCCTCGCAAGACGATGTCGTATTGGAATTGAAGACGATCTTCACAACTGAGAGAGAGAGAGAGAGAGAGAGGTTGGATCCGATCCAATCCAAAAAGGAACCTCCTTTTTCGGTTCGTCACTCTCCTTCTTCACTGATAAAAAAAACAGCACGCAGAGAGATAAAAACAAAAACCCCCAAAAATCACTGCCCCGAATTTCCGAGTCGTTTTTATAATTTCTGGGTTGTTTTTATAAACTGTTTTCATTTCGTTTTCTCCGTAGTGATCTCGAGGCGCGATTGTTCTTAGGCTCTGTCTGGCTGTTGATCGACCCATCAAAGAATTAATTTTTAATTACTTTTTAAAATACCCAATTCAGAAGAAAGGGAGGGGAGAGAGAGAGAGAGACAGGAGAGGAGATAGAGAGCTATGGCAGTGGTTGAGAATGCAGGGGTGGAGCTTGGGAAGAGCGTGGGGTCGAACTCGGCGAATCGGAACCCGGAGACTGCAACGACGCAGGACGGCGGTGTTCTTGCCGCATCCAACGATCAGGATCAGTCCAAGCTTAACAGCGCCTCCGCTGCCCCTTTACGGCACCGCATCGATCAGAGCATGTACGTGATGGTCACGCCGCCCCCTAATGGCAACGGCAACATCAACGGCAACGGTCAGGTGGTGGCGGCTCAGCTGGGGAGCTTTGATCACGTGGCGAATCATCATCATCAGCAGCAGAGATCTAACGGCGGAGATTTTCAGATGAGTAATGGGGATCATCATCACGACGTGGACCGGGATATGAGGGAGCTGAGGGAGCTCTTCTCGAAGCTCAACCCCATGGCGGAGGAGTTCGTGCCGCCTTCACTGGCTAACGGCCATGGACTCAATGCTGGGTTTGTTAACATGGCACTGATGATGCAGAACAGGAACAGAAATGGACAAGCTAATGGCTTTCCTGGTCGACGGGTATGTATAAGACTTAGACTTGAGCTTTTCTTTATTTTATTATTTGTTTGGTTGCTGAGAAAATGAATGGGAAAATTGTGTATTGTTGGGTATTATGTGTTGGTTAAGTTTTTTGAGAAGAATTAGGGAACTAAATTTAATGGGCGTTTCTATTTTGCTTTCCTGTTTGTTTTTTTTTTTTTTTTTTATCAGAGAAACAATCAAGGGAAACGGAGAATCAACAGCAGGACTAGTCTAGCGCAACGGGAAGATAGAATCCGAAGGACTGTGTACGTGTCTGACATTGATCAACAGGTACAAATGACCACCTTTATTTCCTTTGGTTTGTGATTAGCATTTTCAATTTTGGTGCACGTGAGATTAAAGTTGTGGTCTTTTTGGGACATAGGTCACTGAGGAACAGCTTGCAGCTCTATTTGTTACTTGTGGGCAGGTAAGATCTTCGTTTGAAGAGCTCTGTAATTGGTTGATTGTAAATTCTGGTTTTGAATAATTTCACTTTTCTGTTGCTGAAGGTTGTTGACTGCCGAATTTGTGGTGACCCTAATTCTGTTCTCCGTTTTGCCTTTATTGAGTTCACCGATGAAGGTAATTTAGATGGTGTATGCGGAGATTATGTGGCTGCATAAGCTTGAATAGATGTTTTTATGATTTGTGATACTGATTGGTTGATTGGCTTGTGGGTTTTCATTATGCAGATGGTGCACGAGCTGCTTTGAGTCTGGCCGGGACAATGCTTGGATTCTACCCCGTTAGGGTGTTGCCCTCTAAGACAGCTATTGCACCTGTTAACCCCACATTCTTGCCTCGGGTGAGTCTACTCTTTTGTGACAGTTGCAAAATTTTGAACTAGAGAAAGTTTTAGCCTTTTGGAATCAATATGTTCTTGCATAGTAACTTGTTTATCCATTTGTATTTTGGTTTCAGACTGAAGACGAACGTGAGATGTGTGCAAGAACTATCTATTGTACAAATATTGACAAAAAGGTAAGTTTCTTGAAATTTTTTGTCATTGATGTGGCCCAAGTTGTGAATTCTAAAATTTTATATGGCTGTATTTGTGCAGGTTACTCAAGCTGATGTTAAACTCTTTTTTGAATCTGTCTGTGGAGAGGTTTGTGATTTCATTGGAAGTTTGTATTTTACGTTTCATTTTTGGGTAACAATGCTATTATGTCGTTTACACTCCAATGTATTGGACTATTCATGAGGACATCTCTTATGAATCTGATGCAGGTTTATCGTTTGAGGTTACTAGGGGACTATCACCACTCTACTCGCATTGCCTTTGTTGAGTTTGTGATGGTAATTGCTTGTTCCTCTACACTCCACATGCTGTTTTATTATTTCCTATATTGTTATTTGGTTTAGCTTTTAGGCCATGATGACAAGCTAGGTATAAACGTGGATTATGTAGTAATACGTGGAACTCTCTTATTTTTCCAGATTAGTATTCAACCTTTGAATGCCTCTCTGATTTTCACTTTACAAGTGTGACTAATGCGTCTAAATGATGCAAAGCATTTGCTATTTAAGAAATCATTTGCTACTTAAAGGGATAAGATAAATGATTAGAAGGAATGGGGCTGTAGGACTGATAGAGGGATAATCTTCTTTGAAAATCTGTGTTGTGCGTTGAAGTTCATTCGTCTCTATCCTCTCTGTCATGAAATCATTTGATAGGATATTTTTAGGTCTTTAGTTTAGTAAAGGCCAAGTATATGGTTCATTGGACGTTAGTTTGTGATTGTAAACAACAGTTTACACATCCGAAGAACTTAAAACTCGTTGGGTGTCTAGGATTGGTTTGCAATAGATAACCAACTAGTTTCAAGGTATTGTTGAATGAAAAAATGAAAAATTGTATCCGAAGAACTTAAAACTTGTAAGTTTCTTGGCATTTTCTGTATGTCTGGGTATAAAAGGAGATAAATTATGTTAAAAGTGGAATTTAATTTATTAGGTTTTTTTTGCTTTTTTGGGCTGAGAATATATGGGATCTTGATTTTCATGGAATGGGGCAGATTTGAAATCAGAGACGTCATGTGGTAAACTGCCAGAAATTTTAAACAGTACCATTGTCTGAGCAGTGGTTGTCTTGACCATGTCTCATAGATCTTCTCCTGTGCTCGTACCTTTGTTTGTGAGGTGGTCACCTATTAAGCGTGGCTCCTTCTCCTTCCCCTTGATTCTTAGGTCCTGTTTTTGGTTTTGACAAGTATATCTTATTTTCCTATTGTTGCTTTTACTTTCCTTTTTTGCCATTGTCAAACAACGTTTTGCAATAGTCATACAGCGTTGTTCTTGCATGCCCTCTCCAGCCCATGTGTTTATTATGGAGTAAACTTATTTTTGCAGTACCTATCTTGTGATATCCAAAATAGTGTATTGGAGGGAAGACTTTTTAGGTCTTGTCAATTTAGTAATGTTTCATTTTCTTAGAGATTAAATTTCTTGTGCATTGTGGAACGTACTATAATCAACTGAGAAGTTTGGTTGCTGCTTAAGAGAGTATATTTGGAGACTGGTGGTGTTTCCAAACGGTTTATTTTTGTTGGCTTCTGATTTCAGCCAAAGTCCAATAGTTGAGACCTGGTAAAGACTTAAACATCTATTTCCAGTTGGCGTTAATGTCCAACTGTGATGTTGAAGTGGTTGATGCCTTTCAGCTCCAGTGTCAGAAACAACTCAACAAAATCCAAGTTTCTGTGTTTCACCTCTGGGAAAATCTCTGTCAGGTGATGCTAAAGTTTATGGTAGGTTTTTCGGGACAGAAGGTATGGGTAAGGGAGGATTTGTATTGCTTGAGTGTTGTATGTATGCTGGGAATATTTTAGTGGTTGTGAAATTTAGGGGCACAAGAGCATGTAGGGACATTGGAAACATGCATTTCTTAGGCACACTTCCTGATTTCTATAGCAACAGATGAGTAGAAGTAAATCAAAAGATTTGTTAAGTGGCTTGAATCATGTATGTAACCCATAGCATGCATGTTCTCCAGAAACCTGCGAGATACGTCAATGATGAAGTTGGACTGCAAATTGAGTTCCGTTAAACTTGAAATCCACCCACATACATACACAAAATATAGAACTCCAGATTCAATGCTGCAATTCATAAAAGTAATGTACTTCCATTCCTGCAGGCTGAAAGTGCAATTGCTGCTCTCAACTGTAGTGGTGTGGTTTTGGGATCATTGCCAATCAGGTTAGCCGCTTTCCCTCATTCCACTCGTCCAGCTATTGCAAGCTTTTTGATCTATATCCGACTGGAGTTTTCTTTGTTTTTCCTACCCCTTTGAGTTATATAATTTCGAGATAAGCTTCATTTTGGTATATTAATATATGGCGTCTTGTACAAGCAGGGTAAGTCCTTCAAAGACACCTGTTCGTCCACGCGCTCCTCGCCTTCCCATACATTGAGTCATCTTCGGCATCCCAGACTGATTTAAGTATCCAGCTGAAATATATTTAAATACACATACAACTATGTAAAGATGTTCTCCGTGCCTCTCTGGTCGTTGCGTTTTATCTTATACTTGTCCTCGGCTTTCTTGGCCTTTGATCTTTTGTTCTCTTTAGAGGTTTATTATGATGTTCTGGACTATAGAGTTGGACAAAAAAACCTTGAGGCTTAAATGACGATTCGATGTATTATTCCTTTTGGTTTGGTCCGGTCCTTAGACTAAGCGTTGCAAAGTAGTTCTTGACGACACATGAAGATCCCCTTTTTAACAGCCCTTAGCATTTTCAATGAAATTTGGTCCTTTTGTTAATGGTTGCCTGGTTTGAATCTGTTCATATTTCATGGATTACTCTCTGTGTTGCATACGTACGCCAATGTTTACGCTTGCGAGCGTGCGAGCACACACGAGGCAAGGCCGGACTGCCGCATCTTACTGCATGTGTTAGGGGAATGAGGATTCCGCCCCGTATTGTTGTGTCTTGAGACAATATCAGCAATGCTTCTATTTTGGTCTGAAAACAGAGTTTTTATGAATTGTATTACTGTTCTTTGGATGAAACTCGGGGACTGAAATGTAATTGTGGAGAGGCAGAGGGAAAGAAAGATTCTATTGCTTCCTTAGGAGTTATTTTTGCACATTTTATTATCTCTCGTGAATTCATACACAGGTTTATTTACGGTCTTTGATTCAAATAACTAAAGGAGAATTAAAAGGCCCAAATAAGTAAGGTGGAGCAAAAGAAAAAAGATGTGCAGAAATCATTTTTTTAAACGCCAAATTGTAGGCGGAGGCTATTGTCGTCGTCTTTGGAAATAAACTTAATGATAAGGAAAAAGTAAGTGCATTATAGGGGTTTTATTTGAAAACTTGGTAGTTACTCCACACCCCATGGTAGGTCGAGGCTTTTGTTGTTGTTGCCTTTGAAAAAAGGCTAGACAGATTAGGAAGAAAAAGTAAGGGGTTTATTTTAAGACCTAAAGCAATTTGGTCCACCTGACAACCAACTAATAATATTAGGGAGTAATTAAAAATTAGTGCAATAATACAGGGTCCATGAGCTTTTTTATCCTTTTCAATATATATATATATATATATATATTTTTTTTTTTTATGAAGAATAAGGAAAGTGATAATCGTACTTTCTTTTTCTCTGTATAATACCCCGTTTAGTTCTATGATTGGCTGTTGTTATTTGATTTATTCGATTTGATGACCAAAAGTAAAGAGAGATGTGCAAAGCCAACATAATAATACAACCACACAATTAGAATAACTCGTCAAAATACATCACAATGAGAAGGTAAAGAAAAAGGTGAGAAAATCGTATTAACTCAACGCCTAGTTTAAGTAAACCAAGTCCCATTTGCATGCAAAGTACAGCAATCCAAGAACACAGAAGCTTATTCTGGCCGTATATATATACACACACACAGGTATGTATATATAACGTCTGCTTGCAGCGCATCAATGGCTAACTCAGAGTTGCAAAACGCATCTCAATGACTTGCCTTCAATGAGCAACTGAAATGCATCGTTTATCTTCTCAAATGGAAGCTCATGCGTTATGAACTTGTCCAAACCTACAACCTGAAAAGCACAAAAACAACAAAACTTGTTTAGATATGGAAATTAATTACTACAGGTAACGTGGTCTCGTGATACATATTTTTTTGTCGTCAAACTGTGAATTTGAACCGCAGATTTGGACAAGAATATCTTATTGAACATGATTTTATTTCATAGTCTAACGATGTAAGCATTTGACATTGTTAGACATTGAACTAAGAGGTTGAGATTAGTGGAATTCGACTAACCCCACGCATGCATTGTTTAGCGAAATGAGGGAGTTGGGACTTCCCTTTGAAGCCTCCAAACACAGACCCAATAATTCCTCGACCATTAAACAATTCCATTGGATGGAAAGGGAGCGTTGTTGGGGCTGCATGAATTCCCAGTACCACAGTAAACCCCCAACCCTGCAATAAATAAGAGAACATTATATATCTTCTCGGCCATAATTTTGTTATAAAAAAACAAAAATTGAAAAACACATAGCATATAGAGTAGTTAAGTACCTCATGTGTGGACAGAAAGGCCTCCCGAAGAACATCAAGGTTGCCTACACACTCAAAGCTATAGTCCACCCCTCCATCTGTAATTTCTCTTATCCTCTGCAACGATGCCAAGAAAATGAAATATCCTCATTACACGAATCATGATCTTGTAGTAAGATAGTAAATATGTCGTCTAATATTCTAGCAGATATTTATTTGGCGATTATTGACATTGTATGAGCATGTGGCACTAGCATTCTTTAATATGATTGCGTGCCTCACATAATTGTATTGTTTTCTGCGTTCATTGATGATTGTGATAAAATAACGAGATAGCATTGCACACCAACAACTAAGACAGCGTCGCACTTCAGGCAAGATTGACAGTTGCACAATTTTAATTATGTTGTTGATAATTCATTTTTCTAGTTGGGAACTTAGGTATATACATTAATGTAAAAGTACTGACCTCATGCAGTGGCTTTCCAGGTTCGGTTGGGTTTATGAAGTTTGTGACTCCCATTTCTTGACCTATAAAGTTCACGCGAAAAATGTATATAAAGGACGTGACTCCCACGAGTTAACGATTAAACAACTTAGTTAGAAACCAAAGATAAGTGCTAATTAAACACTAATTACAATTAGGCGGTTAGATTAAATATAAAATAGTACCTTTGATGAATTTATTGGGGTTAATGTCAACACCAATAATTTTAGATGCTCCTCTGGCTCTTGCTCCTTCAGCGACCTGGTCCAGATTGCAAGCCGCGGTTAGTTGAATAATTTGAGGATTAAGAAATCCCAGTTAAGCATGGGCGTAAGGACCACTTAAATTAAATATTATAAAGCAAAATCATTCAAATTTAATTTAAGTTCATATTCGTGTTAATTTAGTAGTAAATATTGGATTAAGCATCGACATATTTTGCATAAGTCAATAATGCCTGGTGAATCGTGTATGTTAGCACGATTCAATTTTATAAGTCTATTTTGATATGGGTCCAAAATTGGAGCTAAATCAAAAGTAAGCACACAATTTTAGACTACAAAAATTGGAACTAAATAAAAAATAACTAAAAATTAGACCCATATCAAAAGAGACTTATAAAATTAGACATATTTCAAGTTTCCCCTGAAAAATAACTGGTGAGCGTACAACTAATCTGAGAATTGGACTTCACATTTCCATCTTTTTAAAGTGAAAAAGTGTATTTACTACAACGAAATAGTAAATGAAAATCACATAAAATCATCTCATTAAGCAGACTCTTGGCAACTCAACAAAAAGGTTAAGAAACTCACAGCAAGTCCCACGGATCCTAAACCGAAAATGGCGACAGTTGAGGCAGGTTGCACATTAGCAGTATTCCATGCAGCACCGACTCCTATATCATGTTTCATGGAATTAATTTTTTTAATAAAAGATTAAATACCAAAAATAAAGCGTGAGCTGTTATTAACATCCTATGGCCTCCTCTGATAGAACGATTATGACTATTCACTATGTTAAAGATATTTTAACAGAAAATATGGATCTTATAAAGAGATCCCTACTAGTTCTTATAAAAATAGTAGGATTATAAGAGATACTATTTTTTTATATTGTTTTTGACAATAACATCGTCCTTCATTCAAAATTATTTTAATGGCTCTCTTGATATTCGAGAATTACTCATATGTCACAAGGTACACTACTAGTATTATTATAACATTTCATTTTAATAAGATATATGAAATCCCTCAATAAGAGGATGAATCCAACTATAGCCGCTTAATCAAACCAACAAAACCGCTGACCTAACCATATACAAATTTATCTTCACATGGTTTCCAAAAAAATATATTTATCTTCACATGACGCGGTAATATGAAGTTGCTGTTTGATGGTGTCATGACAAAAAGAATAAGTCATATCCGTATGATGGACCAAAGACCCTGAATTTGAGATCACACGTGAAAAAAAAAAGAATAATGTTATGAAGATTAAATTTATAAATCAAATTTACAAATTAAATGATTTGTCACTAATAAAAAATAAGTATACTAATTAATACTTAAATAATAATTTAATCATCAACAACTATATATAATTTGGTTTACAAAACTTGATTTATTTAGTCTCTTTAGAATTTCTCTACATAAAAATCTCATAGTAGAATGTAACGTGCGGTCGATGCCAAGGGACAAGTTGATCTTAATAGACCCCTAGATTATCATAAATTATAACCAAAACAATTAAACACTTAAAATGATTTTTTTTTTTGGTCACAAGCATGCACTGACTGATGCAACACATTTGATTTGTCACTAAATTTATAAATCAAATTTACAAATTAAAAAAGAATAATGTTATGAAGACTAAATAATAATTTAATCATCAACAACTATATATAATTTGGTTTACAAAATTTGATTTAGTCTCTTTAGAATTTCTCTACATAAAAATCTCATAGTAGAATGTAACGTGCGGTCGATGCCAAGGGACAAGTTGATCTTAATAGACCCCTAGATTATCATAAATTATAACCAAAACAATTAAACAATTACAATGATTTTTTTTTTTTTTTTGTGTGGTCAAAAGCATGCACTGACTGATGCAACACATTTGATGCATGACTTACCAGTTGAAACACCACAACTTAGCAGGGTCATCTTCTTCATAGGAGCCTCAGGGTCGATCTTGACAACACAAGCAGATTCAAGCACTGTATACTCACTGAAAGTTGAAGTGTTGAGAAAATGGTAGATTGCTATTCCATCTTTGGTCGAAAACCTACTTTTTCCATCGTTAGTCATCACCTTCTTAAATCCGTTCACTCCAGAGTTGCTGCAAATATTGGTTTTCTCAGACTTGCAACACTTGCACTCGCCACACTCTCCGTTGAAAATTGGTACCACATGGTCCCCTTCTTTTATGTCCATCACACCTTCACCCACACTCTCAACAATTCTGTTCATTTCCCAACAAATAGAAAAAGATTAACTTGAGGGGTTTAACTCTAAAAAGGGTAAGATTAATAGTTTGACTGATATTTTGATCGATATTAAGTTGATATTGTTATCTATAAGGTCAGTGTTATATGTACTGTCAATTGGTGTTAGACATGACTTACCCGGAAGCTTCATGGCCTAATATTCGAGGAAAGGCTCGTTGAGCTTCATTCTATAAAAAGCAACAAGAAAGGTTGGCTTAAATATACTAATGTGTGTGTGTGTGTGTAACAGACATATTTATATATTATATCTACATACCTCTCCTTTCCAGGCACTAAGATCAGTATGGCAGATTGAGGTGAAGAGGATCTTGATTCGAACTTCCAATTTTTGAGGTGGATCGACTTGAACTTGTTCCATGACAAAAGGTTCTCCTGGAACCCATACAACAGCAGCTTCACCACCATAAACACATGTAAGTTTTAGTGTTTCATAAAATGGACATAAAAGAATGAGAAATTATGAATATTTCTTGTAAAAAAATGAACCTCTTACCTTTGCAGGTGATGACCTTTCCGGCTGTACTGTAATCGGTTGGTTTGGAGAAACCATTGGTAGCTTTTTGGTGGTGGTTCTCCATCTTGATATCTTTTTCGTGTGTGTTTGATCTTATAACTTGATCAATGTATATAGATAAAAAATGCGTATATATATATATATATCTATGTCAGAATTTGGGTAGGGATGGACTCTGCAACTGCAAGAATAGCTTAATTAACATTTAATGGGATGGCAAAGTTGATGCATGCGTATGAATCAGAATGACATGTATAAATAGGAGGTGGGATTATCTGTCATTGACTTTTGTATGTAAAAATACAAAACACTAATAAATAAAGGGATGTGCTATCTACATACCTCAAATTACTTCTCACACATTCATTGTTAATTTCAGTTCGTTGATTTTCTTCAATTCATCCGATTCGATAGCCGAAAATTAGAAAGGTGTGTGAAAAGTAAAATAGGGTGTGTGAATATCACACCCCTAAATAAAATGAGGCTAAGTCGGTTGAGTAATGTTAAGGAGGCAAGTTTTTTGGATCAAATTTGTAAATCATGTAATGTATCATCAATAAAAAACAAACACGTTAATCAACATATAAGTTATAATTCAGTCATCAATAATTGCGTCATATGATTTATGACATTGGGTCTAAAATTCTAAATAGTTAGTCTCCAACATTGACCAAGAAGTATATATTTAATTAGTCGGTTATTTTGTAAATTTTTACTTTGCAAAATAATGAAAAGTCAAAAAGTCTCAAATTCACTCGATTAAAACCGTGTATTAGCAGGAAAAAAAAATATACAGGATCATGCTATGAAATTGGTCCCTCCCTAGCTTGCGAGGCTTGGTGTGTTGCCATTGGGATATACTTGTTCAATGCTGGCAGCACCCAATGAACACTTTTGGCTTTCCAGTTTAACATCAATAATTCAATATATATGTATATATTGACAAAATGGCTCTCCAATTTAACATCAATAAATCAATATATATGTATAAATATTGACTAAATTACATTTACATTAAACATATGTTGACTTCCACTAAAAAAGTTTATCAACTAACGAACCACATTTCGTAACAAGATTTGAAACCTTCGAAAAAGGAATTTATACCATTTACATATTTGATAAATTATCAGTCAGTGGCCGCCGGCCGGTTGCGTGCGTGAGATGCAAACTTCAGGGCGGCAAAAAGCTAAACGTTGAACAATTTTTATTCATAACTTAGAAACCTGACCAAAACAATATATAAAAATCCCGCCGTGTCAAGCTCGCCACAATTTTATAAGGTCTAAGAAATGTATAAGGAAAGCCACACAATAAAAAATCAAAAACTATTTTGACTAGTTTTTTTTTCTTTTTCTTTTTTGTCCATCCGTTTTCTTATTTTTTCCCCTCTTTCCCATTCTTCTGGATTCCTCATTTTTTTTCCATATACTTTTCTCTTGTATTCAGCACAAAAAATAAAAATGTAAACAAAAATTAAAATTGTTATCAATGAACCCTAAAGTTATTTTTGTAACAAACTAAAGAGGTTAAAGTTTTTAATTCGTTGCGTGCGTGAAATTCACAATAAAATGTGACAAAGATAAAATTTGAGAGATAGACATTAATTTGTTCATACATTTTGGACTCAATATTTGAATACCATCCACTTTCCAAATGGCCAAGTGGAATCCACAACATTATTATTCAAAGTCGACAAAAAGGAAATTGAAGTTGAACAACTAAGACTACCTCTGTACAAAAACATGGAAAGTATCCTAAAGTAGTGTGTACCCGATGAATGAAATGGACGGGATAAGATGCATGGGAACCATGACCATGCTCGATCCGATCCATTAAATATAGAAGTCCATGCACTTGCTTTCAACTATTGTGTTTTTTTTTTTTTTTTTTTGAAGAGTGCTTTCAACTATTGTTTGGCTCTGTTCCATGTCTCTTTCCCAGGCAAATGTCAATGGCTGTAGCAATTATCGGAAACATATGTTACCCTCTCTTGTACGCACTTGGACCGTCTTGAACTAATACTGAACCAATGGTCCAGTGATTGATGACGAATTTTAGGTCTGTATTCCACACGGCACGTTTTGAGTTTAATTTTTATTCTTGGTAAATCGTACGATGGTGGTTAAGAAGAAACTGAAATGATCTGTGAGTCTTTTCATTTTTCGAAAAAGTGAACTGCAATAGCAAAACCATCCGCTGATCCGCTTTTGAAAAAAGAAATTTTAAAAATAAAAAAAAACTTAACAGTCAACCACATCAATTAATGTATATTGGTCTACACGCGGGATCTCATTGTGGTATAGTTCATAAATGCATGCAAATTCGGATATAAAAAGACCAAACACATAAACAATTAAATAAAATTGACAGTAAATGTAGGTAGCAGCGAGTGCATGCAGGAGCACATGGCAGGTCAGCTAAGAAAGGATCACTTATTGCAAATGGGAGCTTGTTAGTTTCTTTCGTCGATCTCAATCTCACAGCTAGTGGCCACTACATCTTTCCGTGGCAAATTTTTTTTAAGGGTAATTTGGCAGTGGATCAAGGTTTACTTTTCATCTCCTAACATTAGCGGGATGATTCATCAGAAAGAAAAATGGAAAAAGGAGAAGGATATTTACGAACGTTGAAAAATCAAGGGAGATTTAATAAAACACTCTCGGTACTGTTTACTTTTAACGAAAAATCACATTTTTACCTTTAACTGTCACTATTCACTATACCTTTAAAAGTGACTTTTCGTTAAACTTAAAGTTTTCAAACCCTTTTAATTAGTTTTCCTAAAAATCAATCCGGAAATGGAACGGCGTTTATATAATACAAGTTTTTCGTCGTGCGACTTGTTTTGTGTATCTTGATTCTAGAATAAAAGAAGTCAAGTCAGCTTTATTGAAAATATTTTTCAGTGTTTTGAATAACGAAAACTACCTATTTTGGAAGCTTGCGAGGATCACAGTGGCGTGTAAAATTGGACAACAGTCGCCACCAAAATACAGAAGGGCATAAGGGGCTAGAAGGAACTTTCATAGTGGCAGAGCTGAACGTGCGGAATAAGAAGGGGTGTGATATCCACACACCCCTTTTTACTTCTCTCACACCTTTTTAGATTTCGGCCGTCGGATCGGATAAATTGAAGAAGATCTAACGGACAAAAAGTAATAGGGGTGTGTGAGAAGTAAAAAGGGGTGTGTGGATAGCACACCCCAATAAGAAATGTCATGACCATCTGGAACATTATAAGTTTAAAGAGTTTGATATTCACCCAGCTCATTTTACTTCTCACACATTTTTTTTTTAAATTTTCGGCCGTCAGATTGGATGAATTGAAGAAGATCAACGGACATAAATTAACAAAGAGTGTGTGAGAAGTAATTTCGGGTGTGTTGTAACATCCCACATCAACCAATGGAGAGAGGGTGATGTGCCTTATATGTACATTCCCACCTCCAATTAGCACGAGACCTTTTGGGAGCTCACTGGCTTAGGAATTCGTTGCAACTCTGAAGTTAAGCGAGTTCGCGCGAGAGCAATCCCATGATGGGTGACCCATTGAGAAATTCTCGTGTGAGTTTCTAGAAATAAAACCGTGAGGGTGTGGTAGGGGCCTAAAACGAACAATTTTATGCTATGACGGAGTCGAGCCAAAAAATGGTCGAGCCCGGACCAGAATGTTACATGTGTGGATAACACACCCCTTAGTTTATTCTTAATTAATATAAAGTGGACAAAGTAAACAAGAGTACGTATCAAAAACCATTCCGTTAGTTTAGTGAACAAATCCGATGTTATAGATATATGTTACCTTGTATTTGAATTATAGATGGGAAAACTTTGTATCCCAATAGGACTGTAGTCAAATATTTTTATACGATTGAATGAATGAATGAAAGTGAAGAAGCAACTTTAGGACTGATTATCTGGAACATTAATAGTCTAATCTTAATTAATAAAAAATGGACAAAATAAACAAGAGTTCTTATCAAAAACCATTCCGTTAGTCTAGTGAACAAATCCAATGTTAGTGATATATGTTATCTTGTATATGAGATATGGATGGGAAAACTTTGTATCCCAATAGGACTCTCTAATCAAATGTATTTATACGACTGAATGAATAAATGAAAGCTAAGGCTTCTACAAATTCGGTTTACCTGTTTTAGGTTTCTTAAGTAGTATCATTCCTTTCTTGATCCGGAAATCTGCATTTCCACCGTGTCGACGTCTGCCTCTTCCCTTCCTGGCCCTAACGTGGAACGATTCCTCAAACTCTCCGATTCAAACTATCTTACTTGGTTTCGTCAAATGAAGCATTTTTTGATTGATCACGACCTCTGGAAGTTCGTTGAGGCACCCATCATCTACTCGTTGCCACTGTCACTGCTGCTGGTGGATAAGCATGGAAGCTAGATCACAGGTGCATTGCAGCTGAAGAAAGGAAGAAAAAGACGAAGGTCGAAATGTTCTATGTGTTAGAGTAGTTGATATTCAACTAATGTAATGAACGGATAGGATTATAACATCTCAATGGTGTGTATCTTGCCACGTGTCTAGTTTGTTAGAAGTTAAATGAAAACATGCGAGGTGCACTTGAACACAGTCATGGTGCAAGTGCGTGTGTGCATGGGTAGCAACGACTATAAACCCCACATTGTATGCCAACTTTGGTGGATCAAATCCAATGTAGATTCGAGGGAGCAACGTAATCCTTCTTCCCAAACATTCATCTCTGATATTCAATCCCTGAGTTCATTTCAATTTCTTGTTGAATTGATTACAAATACATAGAGAAATTTAGCTCAAAAGTAGCTCAAACACTAACATAGCCTCAGAGCCAGGTTGGATTTAAATCTGGGAGTGAATATGTGAACATCTGGGTTTTCAACAAAGAACTCAGAAGCATAAAAATGACTAGATCTAGCACCGATGTTCTTGCTCTAGTATTCATAGGAGTCAATTATGAATTCTGGTGTATCAAAATGAAAACAATTTTCAAGTCTCACAATCTGTGGAGTTTTGTTGAAGATGGCTTCACATTATCGAAGGAAGGGAATGAGACAGATGAAAAGCAAATTCTCGCTGATCAGGATCATATCTCCAGAGATGCAAAGGCGTTGGGATTGATACAAGGAGATGTGAGTGATGAGATCTTTCTCAGAATCGCAAATCAAGAGACTGTAAAGGATGCTTGGGATGTTCTTAAGCAAAAATTCAAGGGTGATGCTCAAGTCATGGCTGTGAAATTACAAGGTATTCACCTTGATTTTGAATATGCTAGGATGAGAAATAGTGGATCTCTTTCTGATTATCTAGCTAGATTATCTAGTCTTGTGAATAAGAAGAACATGTTTGGTGAAACCTTGCCAAACAAGAGACTAATTGAGAAAATATTAATTAGTCAACCCCTGCATATGATAATATTGTTTCTGTCATTGAGGGGACTAAGAAATTGGATGAGATTGATCCAAATGAGGTTGTTGCAACTCAGAAAGGATTTGAGTAAATGTTGAAAAGACATACTAAAGATGAGGAAGTGAGTGATAAGGCATTTAGCAGTCTTAGTATCCAAAACAAAAGTGGATCACAGACCACTGGGTACAAGGGGAAGAAACCTTTCAAAGTTAGAGATAAGAAGGGTGATTTTAAGGCAAATGATAGGCCTTAATATGCTGTCAAACCTTGGTTTAACAAGGAGAACACAAGAGAGACATGTAAAATCTGTGGAAATATACATTATGGTGAATGCATATTCAAGGGAAAGGTTAAGTGTCACAACTGTGGCAGATTTAATCATTTTGCTAGAGATTACAGAAGTAAACCAGTTCAACAGGTTCAATTGGCACAACAAATGTGTAACGCGCCGCCTTGAAATATTTATTTCGGATCATTTACATTTAGTGCTAGGCCAAAAATAAACTCTTGTTTATTTTACTACCATTAAACATTAAACAACATTCTTTATTTGAATTCCTAATTATTCACAAAATCTATAACCAAAATTTACTTACAAAAAACATAAGACTTAATTTCATCTTATTCATCGAATTACCTTTTTTTTTTTTTTTAAATTAACTTCCCAACAAATATAATTCTCGATTATTTAAGGCTGCATCTAACCTTATTAGATTCCTACGTACCCTTGAGCGGGATCAAGCCTTTCGTAGTTCATATTTCATTTTCAATCCATATTCAATTATATTCAAATAACCGAAATAACCAACATTAGCTTTAATAACGAAACACATCAAATGCATACCAAATTCATATTTAGAATATTAAAATCTGTACAAATTGGCAACATCGGCCCACTGGCCACGCGTTGCCTCACGTGGCAGTTTACGGCGAACAAAAACTTCAAATTCCGACCAACTCTAAAAATTACCAAATTTTACAAGCAAGTAGAGTTCAATGAGAGGAACAACTTTCATACATGGGGATAAGTCTAATTTGGCCAAGAAACATTTCAAATCGCGTTCAAACTGCCAAAACTCTTGAAATGGGTGTGTTTGATTCGACCTCAAAACGAAGTCCGACGCCCCTTAACTTGTTTGGGCTTTGTTCCTGAGCTCAAGAGAAGTTGAACCATGGTGGTGGTCAACGTTGAGGCTTTTGTGTGACATCCCACATCGCCCAGGGGAGTGATCCTTATATGTATATTCTCATCCCTACCTAGCACGAGGCCTTTTAGGAGCTCACTGGCTTTAGAGTTCATTGGAACTCCGAAGTTAAGCGAGTAGCGCAGGAGGTCATTCCCATGATGGGTGACCCACTGGGAAGTTGAGTTCCTAGAAACAAAACCGTGAGGGCGTGCTTGAGGCCCAAAGCGGACAATATTGTGCTACGGTGGAGGTCGAGTCCGGGAAGTGGTGCACCCCAGGCAGGGATGTGTCATTTTGGAATCGGCCAATTGTCGCCGTGCACCCCCGAAACCCTTCGAGGCGGTTTACCCAAATCCAAGGCACATCGATTTTTGGGTGAAAATGGGAGAAGGAAGGTCGAAGATTTGTTTCCAAGTGATAATTCAACGCAATTCGCCTAAATTTGGCTGGAAAGTGCATTGGAAACCCTAGGTTTCCGTCAGGTCAGGTCACAAAAAGGAACGGGTCAAAGAGGGATCTGATTCCCTCTTTCTTTTCTCCCTCATTTCCCCTTATTTCCTCTCTTCTTGATCGGTCGGTCCCCTTCATCCTTTCTCTCATTTCTCTTCTCTCATACTCATCCCAGCCGTCAATCTCTCACTCTCAGTTTCTTTTCCTTTCATCCCAGCCACACACGTGGCATATCACATGGTTCCAGAAAATCTAGAGCCTTCTAAAAAGGTTAAAATTACTAAAATATCCCTGACTTTAAACGTTAATAACTACTTTGTTATAACTCTGTTTCATGAAAGGTTCGCGCCTACGCGTTCGTGAGATCAATCTCTATTCAAAAATATAAATTATGACATCAAAATGTCTACGGATTTTAGATCGTTAATTTCCAAACTTCAAACTTCGTAACTAGTTTAATTTAAAACTAAACTCAAGTAAATTAATATAAATTCTAAAAAAATAATATAAAATCTCAATAATACAAATACGTAAATTATAATAATTTATGGAATCAAAACTTTAAAAGTTCTCAATTCAATTTTTCATAACAATAAATCGATTTATTTTCTATTTTCTCCACATATTCATATATTTAAAATTTTAGGGTATTACAAAATGGAGGTGAAAACCTCAATGTTCTTTGCTTGTAATTTTGCTGCAATAATCAAAAGTGAGCATGTTTGGTATATTGACAGTGGATACAGCAATCACATGACTTCACACGAGTCTATGTTGATTAATCTGGATAAAAGTGTCTCAACAAGAATCAAAATGGGAAATGGACAGATTGTTCAAGCTAGTGGGAAAGGAACCTTGGTGATTGAAACCAAGAAAGGTACCAGACACATTAAAGAAGTAATGCTTATGCCAGGACTGGATGAAAATCTCCTAAGTGTGGGGCAAATGATGCAGCATGGTTAATTCTTATTATTTAGAGATGACCAGGTTGCAATCTTTGAAGATAGGAGCTTGAAGAGTCATGTTGTTACAATACAAATTATTGGTAATAGGTTTTTTCCATTACTTATGGAAGATATGAATGAATCTGCACTAAAAGCCAGTTGTGAAGGTGATGCTTGGGAATGACACAAAAGGCTGGGGCATTTGAATTTTAACAGCTTGTAATTGTTATCTGATAAGGAAATGGTGTTAGGATTACCAAAACTCAAGAAGTCATCTGGTGTCTATGAAGGGTGCATTGCAGGAAAGCAGCACAAAGATGCCTTTAGTAAAGAGCTGACTTGGAGAGCAAGAAAACCTCTGGAATTAATTCACTCAAATGTGTGTGGATTAGTGCAGGTCAGAACATTTAGAGGAAACAAATACTTCTTAACTTTCATTGATGATGCAACCACAATGTGTTGGGTTTATATTATGAATCACAAATAAGAAGTGTTCAAAGTGTTCAAGAAATTCAAAGTTATGGTTGAATTGTAGAGTGGCTACAAAATTCTAAAGTTAAGAAGTGATAGAGGTGGATAGTACAACTCTCATGAGTTTGATCAATTCTGTGAAGATTTGAGGCTTGAGAAGCAGTTGTCAGTGGCTTATTCCCCACAACAAAATGGTGTTGCTGAAAGGAATAACATAACCATTGTTGAAATGTCTAAGAGTATGCTTCATGACAAACATTTGCCTATGAGTTTTAGGGAGAAGTTGTTAACACAACTGTGTACTTACTCAACAGGTGTCCCACCAAGGCTGTGGAACACAAAACTCCATTTGAAGTTTTCAGTGGCAGAAAGTCAGGTAATAAACATTTAAAGGTGTCTAGGTGTATCTGTTATGGTCACATACCTGGACAATTAAGACAGAAGCATGATGAATCCTCTATGAAAGGTATCTTTGTTGGATATGGGAAGATGGAGAAAGGATACATGATTTACAACTTGAGTACCAAGAAGATATTTCTGTCTAGAAGTGTTGTATTTGATGAGAAGGGTACTTGGAGTTGGAATGCAGAAAATAGTGATAAACTATCATTTCCTATCAATATGAATTTACTTGAGATTGATTCATTACCACTAAGAGATGACATTCAACTAGAAATGAGCAATTATGTAACATATGAATTCATTGATTCTCAAATTGAGAGTGGTGAGTCCAATACTACTAAAGCCACACCAGTTAAAGAGAGATCATTGAGTGAAATCTATGCCAGATGAAATGTAAATATGGTTGAGCCAGAGAATTTCACTGATGCTGCCGCAGATGTAGCTTGGAAGAAAGCAATGGATACTGAAACTGAAATGATAAAGAAAAATAAAACTTGGGAATTGATTGACAGACCATCAGGCAAACCCATTGTTGGAGTAAAATGGATCTACAAGACCAAACTAAACCTGGATGGGACAATTCAAAAGCAAAAGGCAAGGCTTGTTGCTAAGAGGTATACACAAAAGCCTGGGGTTGATTTCAATGAAACTTTTGCTCTTGTTGCAAGATTGGATCAGGATTCTCATAGCCTTAACAGCTCAAAAGAAGTGGAAGTTGTTTCAAACTAGATATGAAATCAGCTTTCCTTAATGGTGCGTTGCAAGAAGAGGTCTTCATTGATCAACCAGAAGGTTATATTGTGCAAGGTGCAGAATATAAGGTTTACAAACTCAAGAAAGCTTTGTGTGGATTAAAGCAAGCTCCAAGGGCTTGGTATGAAGAAATTGATACTCATTCGCACAAATATGGATTTACTAGAAGTCCAAGTGAAGCAACCTTGTATATGAAGTCAAGGGGAGAAAGTGAAAGCATCATTGTCTCTATTTATGTAGATGACATTATCTATACAGGTTGTAACGACTCGTTTCGAAAATTACCTTTTAATTAATTGAAATTACTAAAATACCCTAACTATGTGAAGGTTGACTTTCGTTGACCTTTGTCCGATGACATGTTAGAATTTTTCTTTAATTTTATTTTCATAGCACTCGTCGATACAAATGCGTAGGTGCAATCAGAATCAAATTTGGAGCTAAAACAAAGCTTTTACAAATTTTTGAACGTAAGGGTATTTCGGTAATTTCACAAGTGGACTCACTTTTGGACTTCCACATGGGTGACACTTAGCACCCACTTTTTGGTGCCCATTTTCTTTCCCTTTGGTGATCTATCTGGAATACTTTCTCACTCTCTCCTTGTTTCGCTCTCATCCACACATCAAACTCTTACCGAGAACACCCTCCAATGACCACCATCGACTTTTCTTCTTTTAACAATCACTACATCACCCTCCTTCCCTTCCATACGAGTTCTACGAACCTAGAACAAAGAGAAACCTGCGTTTTCCTTCCTTTCCTTCATTACACTATACATTCACTGTGTAAAGGTTTATCCAGCGAGTTCTCGCCATTTTTCTGACAAGGTAAGCTCGATAACTACTCCAAATGTTTTTAGATCATGTTCAGAATTATGCTTAGGTCATTTTTTAGACAATTTGATAGTGTTTGGACGCAGTGATAGCTCAAGAAAATATATTTCCTGTTTTCGACGAGATTCCGTGCTTGTCAGTCGTTTTCCGGCTGATCTTGACGTTGACTCGACCTCATCTTGGTATATTCTTGTTCCTTATTTTCATATATTCATTTTGGCTTTTGAATGATACATTTTGGTTAAATTTTTACCCTAGATAGAAGCTGGGGAAGTTTCCCGGTGAAAACCCAAAAATTCGGTGTCCTTATTTGATGGTTTCGGCGGCACGCGGAACAATTGGGCCGATTTGACCTATAGTCCAAATGGGAACCCAACCCAGCTGCCAGGCCTAACCAAATGGGCCAAGCCCAAACCTAACTAATCCCAGGCCTGTAAGATCCCACATCGCCCAGGGGTGACGATCTTGTAAGCCTTATATGTATACGCCCACCTCTAATTAGTACGAGGTCTTTTGGGAGCTCACTGGCTTCGAGTTCCATTGGAACTCCGAAGTTAAGCGAGTTCGTGCGAGTGTAATCCCAGGATGGGTGACCCACTGGGAAGTTCTCGTGTGAGTTCCCAAAAACAAAACTGTAAGGATGTGGTAAGGGCCCAAAACGAATAATATCGTGCTATGGTGGAGTTGAGCCCGGGAAGTGGTCGAGCCTGGGTTGGGATGTGACAATTTGGTATCAGAGCCATTCCCTGGCCGAAAATGTGTCGACTAAGACGTCGGGCCCCTAAAGGGGTGGATTGTAAGATCCCACATTGCCTAGGGGTGAGGATTCTGTAAGCCTTATATGTATACACCCACCTCCAATTAGTACGAGGCCTTTTGGGAGCTCATTGGCTTCGGAGTTCATCAGAACTCTGAAGTTAAGCGAGTTTGGGCGAAAGCATTCCTAAGATGGGTGACCCACTGAGAAATTCTTGTGTGAGTTCCCAGAAACAAAACTGTGCCGGTCGGGCCCAAAGCGAATAATATCGTGCTACGATGAAGTCGGTCTGGGATGTGACAAGGCCTAACCCAATCCGAACCCAAATCCAATCCAAGCCCAATCCAACTCAGGCCCAAATAAACTAGCCCAACCCACTAACCATAGCCCAGACCCAAACTGGTGTTGACCTGACCCGGCTGTTGACCTGGTGACCGTTGACTTTCTGGTCAACGTTGATCGTTGACTTTGGGTTGACTTTTCGAGTTTTGACCGAGACTCATCTGAGATAAATTCTAACAACCTGATTCCAAATCCACGCTTTGTTTTCCTAAATTTCAACGTTTTGGTAGAGTTTTATCAAATGCTCATTATTTGTGTATAGTTATATTGGTTGAAGGTGATCTAGTCTACCCTAGTTCGAGCGGCTCTCCGGTAATAGAATACTTGTGAGTGGATCCCTTTTAAACTTATATATTATTTTTATAAAATATTAGCCTAGCATGCATTGCATATTTTATGAATGGAACATGATTTATATTATGTTTTACGGATTTTCATACTTATGATTTATTTAAATTGCTTTTACGGAATGGTTACGATTTATCGGATTTATATATTACTAAAGGTTATGAATCATTGGATTTTCATTTATGAAATTCTAGGGATTCACATATATGTTTATTATGGATTTATGAATATGATTTGCCATGGATTTATGAATATGAGGTTTGAGCTTTTGAGCTCCGATGTTTGATACGAGTTTTGAGATATATTTTTGGTACTTATCTAGTAGGTTATCATACGGCACATCCACACACCATAAGTAGTCTATGGCCATAGGACACATATGATGGAGGAGTGAGACATGATATATGATATACCCCCAGCTTCACTGCCGAAAGCAGTGTTGGACAGCTTCACTAGCCACATCTAGGGTTGGTGTGGATGTATGCTATTTTATACAGCTTCACATTCGGGTGATGGACAGGTTATACAGCCTCACCTTCGGGTGAATGACAAGTATTGCTTTTGGGTGACTATGATTCCCCTAGTTGAGTACATCATGGATACGATTTACAAATGTTTTACGAATGTTTTGCATGGCATGCTAGGGTTTTTATAAAACCTATACGTAGTATTATATTTATGTTTTCAAAACAGAGCCCTCCGGGGGGGGGGGGGGGGGTGGAGGTTATTATGTTCTAAAATAAACTGGTTTTCGTACCATTAATATTATTATAAATTATGGTCCACTCACCTTTTCTGTTTTATGCCCCTTCAGGACATAGTGACAAAGAGTACGACCTGAGCTTTGAGGCTTTTCCCTACTAGTGATCTTGCTCACTTTCATTTACGTATGGCCCTTCTTGACTCTTGTAATCTGATGCTCACCTTTCTTTAGCACTCTGTTTATTGGTATGCTCTGGACATATTTGTACATTTTTATTCAGATTTGTGAACGTTGAATACTCGGTTTCTTTCATGTTTTAATTAGATTTCAGTTACTTATGTTTTGGTTTGTGTTGCATCTTCCTTATGAATGTTATTTCTTGCATAGTTTCTAATTGATTGTTCCTTAATTCCCTCATAGCTTCACACACTCATGGCTTTCGTCACCTTTAGGTGGCGGCCAACACATGCCATCTAGGTGTCATTTGGATATCTGGGTTGAGCCGTGTCACAAGTAGTAGCACTGAGTTATTGGAAGAATCCAAGTGTGACATGATGAAAATATATGAAATGGCAGAATTATGATTGCTATATCATTTCCTTGGAATGAGAATTCTTCAGTCTAAATCTAGAATTTTCTTTAATCAAAGGAAATATATAGTCAGTCTACTGCAAAAATTTGTGTTAAAGGACTGCAAGCCTGTTTGTACTCCATTTGTGGTAGGTGACAAACTTAAGAAAGATGATGAGAGTGAGAAAATAGATGAGAATGTATATACGCAGTTGGTTGGAAGTTTTTTGTATCTGATTGCAACCAGACTATATATCATGTTTGCAACTAGCTTACTTGCTAGATTCATGAATGGACTAACAAAGAAGCAATTGGGAGCAGCAAAGAGAGTGCTCAAATATATACAAGGCATATTAGACTATGAGATTAAGTAGAGAAAGACAAAGAATCAATTCTCATAGGCTATTATGACAGTGATTGAAGTGAGGATGAAAATGATATGAAAAGCACATCTGGATATGCTTTCTCATTTAGAAGTAGGAGGTTTTCTCTTGGACCTCGGTTAAATAACATAGTGTTGCTCTGTCAACAGTTGAAGCTGAGTACATGAATGCAACTGAAGTAACCATTCAAGCTGTATGGTTGAGGTTTATGCTTTAAGATTTTGGTGAAGAACAAACTGAAGCTACTCATATCTATTGTGACAATACATCTGCTATTGCTATGACAAGAAATCCTATGTTTCATCAAAGAACAAAATACATTGGAATAAGGTTAAATTACATTCGAGAAGCATTGCAGTCAAACATCATCAAGCTAATCTATTGCAAATCAGAAGATTAGCTTGCTGATATTTTCACCAAGGCACTACCCAAAGATCAATTATGCACACTCAGAGAGAAGCTTGGAGTTAAACCAGTTATCAGCTTAGAAGGGAGTGTTGGTGGATAAGCATGGAAGCTGGATCACAAGTGCATTACAGCTGAAGAAAGGAAGAAGAAGATGAAGGTCGAAATGTTCTAAGTGTTAAAGTAGTTGATATTCAACTAATGTAATGAACGAACATGATTCTAACATCTCAATGGTATGTATCTTGCCATGTGTCTGGTTTGTTAGAAGTTAAATGAAAACATATGAGGTGCACGTGATCACAGTCACGATGCAAGTGTGTGTGTGCATGAGTAGCAACGACTATAAATCCAACATTGTATGCCTACATTGGAGGATCGAATCCAACGTAGATTTGAGGGAGCAACATACTTCTTCTTCCCAAACATTCATCTCTGATATTCAATTGAGTTCATTTCAATTTATTGTTGAATTGATTACAAATAAATAGAGAAATCTAGCTCAAAAGTAACTCAAACATCACCCCTGCAACTCCGCTGCTTCAGATTTCCATGTATGCTCTGTCATCGCTACTATAACCTCGTTTACAATTCTAAACCATGTATACCTTCAATGGTTTCAACAAGATCAGTTGTCATCAACTACATTACATCCACTTTGAATTAGCCCATTATTACTCTCACAATGGGTTATGAATTTGCCCAAGCTCTTTAGGAGTGCCTCATGCGTCAATTCGCTCAGCCTTTAATGAAAAATGTTGTCATTCTACGCTATTAATTGCTTAAATTAACAAAGGGATCCACCCTTGTACTTGAGTTTTTGCAACAAGTCAAATCATTGGCTGACAAACTTGTTAACATTGGGCGCCTTGTCGACCAAGATGACCTCGTTACCACCGTACTTTGTGGACTTGGCCCTGACTACTCAATGCTTCGCACCGTCATTCTCAATGTCTCTCCGCTGCCTACTTTTGAGGAACTTCACTCTAAGATCATCACTTTTGATCTCCAGAACCTGCACTTTTCATCCACTATCGTTGCTTTTCACACTGCTATAATCACTACCTAAGCTTATTTGCATGGTTCTCTTTCATCTGCATAACGTGGTGGCTCCTACCAAGGCTACCGTTCCAATTGTGGAAGCATTGATCTCAAAACCTAATTCATTTTGGGCGAGAGCGTTATGGTGGCTTATCTCAAAACTCTACTGGGCTAATTCATCCCACAATTGGTCAGGAAACTGGAATGGGTTGGCTGTAACTCTACCTTGGAATGACCCTTGTGCTGTTTGGACCTCAGGGTAATTGGGCTTCCTCTGGTTTATTGGTCATCCCTTCCTGTTCCTGGTTCTTGGTTTCTTACATGTTCCACGACCCATCCCTATATTGCTATATGCCATCATTGCTATATAGGCCACGGGGCTTATCATCCTGTTGGTTGTTGAATATTAGGATCCTAATACATGGTTTTTCGATACTAGCACCATACATCTTATGACCGTAAATGCAAATGCTCTTTAACATCCACAACGCTTTCAGGGTCACAACTCTGTTGAATTGGGTAATAATGATACTCTTAACATAACTTCCACTGGTGCAATTCCATTTATCTCAATTCTTATCAACTTTGTTCTCTCATTACTTAAAAATCTCTTTTATAGATAGGTTTACATATGATAATAACGTTGCCATTTTTTTTCTTCTGAACTTCCTTTTATCGTATATTTCTTTTAGGGCCTATGTATAAATGGACCATATTCGTTTTCATTTTCATCTCCTAAAGCTCTTGCTGTGTTTTCTTTTGATTATCATCAATGACTTGGTCATCCGTCTGTGTCTGTGCTATCTTATCTTAGTCCTAATTTAGTTTCAAATTCTCACGTTTCACATTATTTTTGTAAAAGCCGTGCTTTATGAAAATCTACACAACTTCCTTTTCAATTAAATAAGAAATGTGCAACTATTCATTTTTTTCATTGTTCATTCTGATGTATGGATGTCAATTGTTGATTATGTTTCTAGTTATCATCACTATGTACTTTTCATGGATGATTTATCTCCCCTTCGGTGAGAATCAAACCTAGGGCCTCTCACTTACATGTGAAGAAGAATACCACTAGACCGTAGTACTAAGTGGCAAATGATTTGAAGATTTGAATTTGTTAGAAATGACGTTCAAGCATCAAATCCCAATCTCAAGTTTGTTGTAAATTTTGATAGTAGTTGAATAAGATTAATTGGATAGTTACAGAGGAGTTTTATACAATACAAAGACTAAGCACGATCCTAAATTAAAGCCTATACAAATTGTTTCCTAGTTTACATATTTGTACAGAGTGGAAGGTGAATCAATATTAGTTGACTTTCCATTATACAAGGAAATCACCGTAATAGAGAATCAACTTAATTTACTTTCCTAAACACTTCCTCTCAAGTTGGAATGTATGCCAATGATTCCCAATTTTCCAAGTAAAGAATTGAATTGCGCAGAGCTTAATGACTTTGTGAAGATGTTGGCTGGCTGCTGTGATGTAGATATGTGAGTTGTCTTGATCATTTTGTTTTGAATCTTTTCTCATACAAGATGATAGTCAATCTATGTGCTTTGTTCGCTCATGAAAGACTGGTTTAAAGCAATGCGTAGAGCCGCTAAATTATCACAATATAACTTGACTTAATATGAATGTTTGATGCCCAAGTCTTGCAAAATATATTTCAATTAAGTAATTTCACAATAAGTAGCAGCCATGGATTGATAATCGGCTTTCGCATTTGATCGTGCTACTATGGTTTGCTTCTTAGTTTTCCATGAAACTAGTGATTGGGCAAGGAAGTTGCAATATCTAGTAATAGATCTTCGAGTGCCACGACATCGAGCACAATCCGCATCACAAAAAGCATTTAGTTGGATTGGACTAGCAGTAGAAAGTAAATTTTTTTTGGCCTGATGTGTGTTTAATATAATGCAAGACACAATAAGTTGTTTCCATGTGTGGAACTCGTGGCTTGTCCATGAATTGGCTTAGGATAGGGACTGAATATACCAGACCAGAATGTGTGATGGTCAAGTAAATGAGTCCCTCAACGAGCCTTTGATTTAAAGAAGGATCACTAATATAATCGCCATTAGTTTTACTGAGAGACAAATTTTGTTCCATAGAGAAGTGAGCTGGCTTCGCACCCAAATATCTAGCATCTGCAAGGATTTCAAGTGCATATTTCCGTTGAGAGAGTGCAATGCCCTACTTAGATCGAGCCACCTCTATGTTGAGGAAGTACTTTAGTTGGCCAAGAACCTTGAACTTAAATTGTTTCTTTAAAAATAACTTAGTGTCTTCAATATTTGCCAAAATAACATCATCTACGTAAATAAGAAGAGGAATGAATCTACCACCTTTGGATCAGACAAACAATGAATAATCTACTTTGGATTGTTAATAGCAAGCTTGTTTAAGGGACCGAGAAAGCTTGATGAACCAGTGAAGAGAAGCTTGCTTGAGTGCGTACAATGATTTGTGAAGTTTACACACTCTTGTCTCCCTTTTTCATTCAAATCTAGGAGAGAGATATGTACGCATCTTCTTCAAGGTTACCATGCAAGAAGGCATTGTTTACATCAAAGTTATGAAGATGCCAATGTTGGGTACATGTGATGACCAGAAGAAGACGAACAGTAACATGTTTTGCAACTGTGCAAAAGTTTCATGGTAATCTAATCTTTCAATTTGGCTATAACCCTTGGCTACCAAGCAAGCTTTATAATGTTCAATTGTCTCGTCAGGATTGAATCCAACCATTTGCATCCAACCAGCTTCTTTCTATGAGGTAACGGTTGAAGAGACCATGTTTTATTTGCTTCAAGGCCAACCAACTCTTATTGCATGGCAGCAAGCCATTTAAGATCACATGATGTTTATGAGTATGAACAAGGCTCATTTTCAACTGAAATGGAAGTGGTGAAAGCACGATCATATGAAAGCACATTAGATAATAGATAAGTAATACTTGTAGTTCCAGCCAATGCCGAGTTAGATGAGGGATGAGACTGTGAAGGGAAGGACACACCAACATGATACTCATCCCGCTCAAGGGTACGTAGGTAATCTAACAAGGTTAGATGCAGCCCTAAATAATAAATCGATTTATGAGTATGAAAAATTGAATTGAGAACTTTTAAATTTTATTTCCGAAAATTATTATAAATTACATTGTAAAATTTATAGTTAAGTGAAAATGACTAAAATGCCCCAAATAGGCTAAATTGAATTATTAGAGGATGAATTATATCATCATAGATTTTATCGTATTTCTTGATATATTTAGATAGAGGACGATTCCACAAACGCGTAGGCACAAACCGTTCGTGAAATGGAGTTATAATGAAAGAGTTATTAACATTTAAAGTAAGGGATGTTTTTGTAATTTTGGCCTTATTTAGAAGGCTCTAGATTTATGGAGCAATGAAATATGCCACGTGTTTGGTTGGGATGAAAGGAAAAGAAGAGAAGGAAGAGAGTTGGATGGCTAAGATGGAAATGAGAGAAATAAGGGAAATGATGAGGGGGAGTGGCCGAATCAGAAAAGAAAGAAATGAGGGGAAATAAGAGAAAAGGGAAGCTGGGGATCCTCGACCCATACACCTTGCGATCCGACTTAGTGGCTGTGCAGTTTTCCAACACCATACATGGTGTTTCACAGCAAATTGCCACCATCCATCACTTGGAAACAACTCCTTAGCCTCCACTCTACCAATTTCAGCAAAAAATTCAAAGATATTTAGCCTTGAATTTGAAAAAATCGCACTGGTGGGTGCGAGGGTTCTTGCCGTCAATCATCCAAATTCTAAAGCAATTTACTTCAACCACCACCACCAATAGACTCTTCTCAACCTCAGGAACAAAGCCCATGCATTGGTTGGGGTGTCGGAGTTGTGTTGGAGTCAAATAAAAAAACACCCAAAATCAAGGGTTTCTGACAGTTCGTGGGCAATTTGAGGCGTTTTCCGGTCAAATTGGACTTGGCTTTAGGTATAAAACTTGCTCTACTTATTGGGATCTACATTTCTGTGAAATTTGGTAAATTTTGGAAATAGTTGAATTTTCTAGCGAGTCGGGGCGGCGGACCACCACTCGCGGCAGCCCGTGGCCAGTGGGCTGACGCTGCCTTTTTCATGTAAATTTTGATATTTTAAGTTCGTAATTGGTACCCATTTAATGTGATTTGATTGTGAAAGCTGATGTTGAATATGGCCGATACTAGAATATTTTCGAAAAATTGATAAAAGAATGAAATGTGAACTACGAAAGGCTTGATCCCGCTCAATGGTATGTAGGCAGTCTAATAGGGTTAGATGTAGCCTTAAATAATCGAAAATCAATCTTTAGAATGGAAATTGATCTAAGAGAAGAAAATGGTGATAAACTGAGAATAGAATCGTATGTTTTGGTAAGAGAATTATGGTTTTAGATCGTGTGTGGAATTAAGGAATTTAGTTAAAGAATCACGATTAATGGTAGTTAAATAAACAAGAGTTTAGTTTGGTCCTATCACAATTAATATTTCTGAAATAAATATTTCGGGACGGGGTGTTACAAGAAGCTTGTCCGAAGAATTGGTATGCTCAAAATGAGAACTACAAGCAAAATATTTGAGAACTACAAGCAAAATATTTATGTACTTCTGTGCTATCTCATTTGGAAGTTATGTCAAACTTAGGGGGAATATCCAGAAGTATACTCACTTGATCTTAATGTACTCTTTTTCCTTAAGGTTAGGAACATTTTTCCCATTGGATTTTTGCTACCTAACTAGGTTTTAACGAGGCACCTATCATGGGCTGATCATACCCTTGTGAGCTCTTCTACTTATGTCCAAAAGATGTATAATTTTGACTGAATGCAACTTTCCACTTTTCTTCTTAGTTTATGGGTTTTTCTCCCACCCTGGGTTTTATCATAGTGAGATTTTGTGAATTTTATTTTTATGCATTCTTCCGTTGATCTGAGACTCACATTCGCTTATTGTGCCAATGACTTCATTAACTATACTTGCTTCATCACTGAAGACCTGATACGCCATTTACTTGAGTATTTACACACTCAAGAGGGAGTTTTGCAGTCCTATTAGATTAAGAATGTAATTGTGTAAATCCTAGTAGATCTAGGAATATGTCTTATATTTCTATTAGGAGTTGATTATCTATTAAGAGTTGTAATCTTAAAAGGGTAAGAAATTAACCTTCCCTGCTACTATAAATAAAGGCATAATGGGGTGGAAAAACAAACCTCACAATTACACATCTCTCTCTTTCTCTCTTTATGTTGCACTTTCTCCTTCTCTCTGCCCTTGTTTAGTAAATTATGCATACAACAATTTTTTTATATGAATATTTTTATACAAATAAACTTTATATAGATGAATTTTATATAGATACAAAGTTTATATATGGTTATCTATATAAACTTAAATTTTATTAATTAGTAACAAAATAATTTATTTTAACAAGGGCAATTTAGTAATCAAGCTAGTTTTAATTTCGATTCAGATGAATAGCAAACAAGTTATACAAAACCAATAATATTCTTATTCCGAGTCTAGCTAGTTTAGTAAACAACTTTAATTGGAATCTAATTCTGATTCCCCTCAATCCAATTCCTCTTCAATTTTCCCCTCAATCTGATTACGGATTAGTAAAAGAGCCCTTAGTGTTTTAATTACAGAGCTTTGTGCTTATGATTAGAACCATTCATAATATGAATCACACTGTAAAGATCATCTCTGTAAAAAAAAATTAAAACTAAGGGCGTTTAGTCAATCTATTGTAGCAAATACATAGATGGTTCATAATACTTTTACAAATACCGTTCATTTGTTTTTAAACAGTTTGATGACTAAACGATCTTAGTTTTAATTGATTTTTTTGTAGATGTGATCTTTATAGAGTGATTTATAATATGAATGGTTCTAATTATAAACAAGAAATTCTATAAATTGCCAACAAACAATTTTAAATTTTTTTAGTAGAAATTCCTACTTATGTTTGAGTAGCCAAATATTTTTCAACAATAACCCATGATGTAAAATAAAAACAAAGACATGATTAAATAAAATGACCGAGGGCTTTGATGCATTATTATGAGCGCATAAGATTCCATGAAACATCAACTTTGCGTGGAAAATTGGAAATTGATTTATACATCTGAGCTAAAGAGTGCGTAATATACAGCATGCCATGCCTAAATGTTCCCATGGAAAAGCAAATCCGAATGCGACCAATTTGTCTGCCCTGAATTTTCGTAGTTTTTTTTTTTTTTGGAAAATGAATTTCAGTAGTTTCCCACTGTCTTTCTTTTTGTCTTCTTGAGGCGGTTAGAGACAAAAAGAATTGTGACTACCTTTATTTTTAAAAGAAAATTAATGAAAATTACTTGAAAGTTTTGAATTTTAAAGATAAAGACAAAATAAAGAGAAAGTGAGATTCCTAGATAAGGGTTTTGTTCTTTACCGATTTTTTCTGTATTGGCGCGTAAATTACATCGGGGTCTTTAGTTTTTCTTTACCAATTTTTATAAAGAGAAAGTGAAAAAGATGGTTAATGGAATTATTGACCCAAAAACAATAAGGGATTTTTTCATTTATACTCATCTATATCTATACTATTATTAAGAGAACTCTTTTGTCAACTTTTTGTCACTTTCTTTTCAATTTTGCCCTCACAATTAAAACACACAATGCTAACATGATAGGGCAAAACAGTAATTTTGTATCTTTTGAGAAAATGACATTCATATCCTCATTTTTCCCATTTTACCCTCAACTTTTTCTCAAAATGACAATCATATCCCCAAAATTTTCTATTTTACCCTCATTTTTTTATACAGAATATCTACATAAGGAGGACAAAATAGTAATTATGTAATATTAAGAAAAATATGCTCTTATTAAGAGAAAATGTCTCATCATCATTATCCCATACTCTTTTTAAAAAATTTAAAAACTAATCACACTCCTTAATAAAATAAAATAAAAATGAAATTGTTCACACACAAAGTGTGTGCTCATTGCTAGTTACATATTAATAGAACACTCATTTTTAACCAAAAGTTAAGAAAGATACTATTAACAACCATTCATGCGTAATTGGAAGAAAATATCAGAAAGAAAACTATAGACATTAAAATAATTTTGCACAAAAAATTAATAAAAGTTCCCACTTTGTTTTTCTGTCTCTCACATTTCTCTCCTACTTTTTCTCTTTCATATTATACTTTTTTTTTTAATAATTTTTATATTTACAAACACATAATAAATGGACTCCATCTAGTTTTTATTACTTGAGTTTTCGTTACTTAATACAATCTAATTAAAAATAAACAAAATGTACAAAAGAAAAATAAGAGTGCATAAGACTTTCCATTCAAGAATGCACCAGTATATAGATCCTAAACTACCAACTACTTCCATTTTCCAACCATTTCCTGCATCACCGGACCATATAAAAATGAAACACATATTTATACGCTTTCTGACCACACTACACTAGTGGCCTTATTTTGTCACACACACTACTTTTTCTTTTTGTATATCCTTTTGTTTACTTGTTTTTATATTCTCTGTTTAGTTGAGGAAAGCTCCCAAGAAGTATCCCACCGACGAATAAATCAATAATCCCCCTCTCCCTCCATAACTTTCCCTCTCTTTTATCCCTCCAAGCAACCCACTAGGCATATGCTGTCTCTAAGTTAAAGTTATAACTACAACAAGAGCAACAAAGGTTTTAGTAGGGATTTTTAATAAATGGGCAATTGCTTGTTTGGAGGTTTGGGAGATGCAGATGGGGTAGTCCAAGTGACAACATCAAATGGTGGGATAATGGAGTTTTATGTGCCAATCACAGTAGGCTCCATCACCAAGGAATTTCCAGGCCATGGAATATTCAGAAGCCATGACCTATTTTGGAAACCGCTCTCTAATCATGATGATCTTCTGGCAGGACAAAGTTACTATCTTCTCCCTCTCAACAGCAAAAGTGATCGTAACTTGGGCAGCGCCCAGATTGTGAGGGAAGGACATGTAAGGTCAAACAGCATACCAACTTGTTCACTTGCTGCGCCCTACAGAATGTCACTTGATTACCAAGGAATGATGAAGAGGTCTTACACCGAGGCGTTTTCGAAGTACAACAACGTCAGTTTTTGGAAGGTGAAGCTGGTGATCAGTCCAGAGCAGCTGTTGGAGATTTTGGCTCAAGAGGGTCGGACTCAGGAGTTGATTGAGAGTGTGAGAACTGTGGCTAAATGTGGGAGTGGTGGTTCGGTTTCGGGTTTGGGATTTTCCGATCAGTGGAGCCTTTCGAGTAGTAGTAGAAATGCTTCATCTAAGAAAGATGGAATATTGCTAGACATTTAGTTGGAATCATAGCAATAATATTGTTCTTATATTAACTCCAGTTTGTGTTATACAGGCTTATATATGTTTTTCTCTTGTATCATGATGTTAAATTGTTAATGAAGATGTTTAGATTTTGAATTAGCATACCAATGACCCTTTTATTGGTGATTTTGGTTTTGGTACTGTTGAAATCAATTAGATTATGTCAGTCATATAATATAGATAGTGGATTAGTTCTCTCTTGTATGCATGATGATTTTAGTTAAATTGTTAATGATGATGTTTAGAGTCTTGTAACAGATATAGGAAATGTTGTATGAAAGAGGACATTGGGATACCCCGCCTACGTCTGGGCATAATTTCCTTTTCCTAAGCTTTTTGACAAGGCATGTAGGACTTCTTTTTGGTCCATCTCACATTTCAATTTTGAAGTTCCAACTTGAGTTGATTATGGGGATGGACTAGGGTGGTAATTAGGTTTCTTTTGTTTTTAGATATGGAGTTAGTCAAGTTAGCTCGTGTATTTACATCAAAATTCGAACTCTTCTTCCCGTGAGTTAATTTAATGTAAATTATCCATTATAAATTGTCAAGTAATGATTCCCCCTTATATTGGTTCACAATCTGTTTTTTCTTCTTCTGTCAAACTATAAATTTATTAGGTTAGATGTTAGATTAAGGAGCCGACGAGATTCGAACTTACGTCGTAGTGTAAGGACAACATTCATCTCTACCACTGTAGTAAATGGCCACTTGCATGAGTTCATAATCATTTAAGTAAGAGAAATTCTACTTTAAAAAAGAGAGAGAAATTTGAATATTATAAAGGATACGATGATAATTATATTAAATACATATGCTCACATTAATAAGATGATGATTGTACTAAATTCATATAAGTATTGTAGTCAACACCTATTATAAGGACTTGTCTAAAATACTTACATGTATTTAAGTATCATTTATGTACATATCATTCAGCGAGAACACCTTACATGACACTGGTACGCTGTCACGTGGAGTTCCATGACGATGAAACAAAGACACGTAGATAAAAAAATTTACATGACACTAGTACATTGTCATGTGGCACTCTATGACAATAAAACAAGGATATGTGGACAATAAACTTACACATATCTAATTTTCATTGGTATAGAGTGCCACCGTTTCAACAAGCGATGGATTGCCCTAAAGGATAGGGCCTTCCTTTGGGTTCAAACTACTCACTCCGGATAGTTTAGATGAATTTAATGTAGGTTATCCCATTGTTTGCTAACCCAAACAAAAAAAAAAAAAGACCATTTCTAAATTTTCAAGACAACGAGAGGTTTAGGAAATAAAAACCTACAACCATGCATTAGTTGAAGATAGAATGTACAGATAAGCCTCGTTAAAAACTTTGCCAGCATATTTACCTGGAGGACACTTACAAGTTAACTATCCTCAATGTATTATAATCAAGGTAAATGAACTTACTGGATCTTTCTTCAGTCAATATGTCTTGAATTAGGTCTGGTGGATCCTCAAACGAGGACTTATTTTTTTATATGTATTGGACTCAAACTTCGAATAAGGCGTTTTTGCTTTGGGGTCCATATTTTAATTTTATGATTTAATTGTAATTGGGCTTCCATTTGTATACATTTTTTTTTTGGGTAATGATTTTGCCTTTTCCCAAAAAATTCTCAAATCGAGCTGCTCTTCCTCATGAAATATGGCTTTCGAGCTACATGTATTTCTCATATACGGACCCAACAATTTTTTGTTGTAACTTTTAAAATCTAACTTTCTATCTATCTTGAGCGAATACCTATCGTTGACGATATTAACTTAAGATAGTTATTATTAGTATTTTAAATTTTTTTATTTTACAGTTCAAATTTTTTATATTTAGAATAAAGCATACATTTATAAAGAATACAAAATAAAATTTTGAGAATGTCAATAAATCCCTAACTTAATACAAGGTGACTTGATACCTTCGAGATTAAATTTTTCTTTGTAGTGTATAAGTAAGAGAAGTTCTAGTAATTTTTGCACTAAGGCAATTAGATCTTTTCACTTCTTCAAATAGCATGTGTCATTTTTTACACAAAACCAAGACCATAATAGCCTTTGAAATTATCATTTGTATTTTTCATCATTAATTGCAAGAAACAAATAGCTTATCTTTTGTGTAATAATAAAATGACACCTATCATTTGAAGAAGTAAAAAGATCTAAATACAGAAATTATTGCAAAGGTTGCTAGCACACTCCTTACCAACAGGATCCTCTCCGGATCCTTTGGTGAGAATTTTGAAAATTCGTAAATCGTGTCCGTTCATTGTATATCATGCAATCAGTTTTTGTCAGGTACTGTTTGTATTTAATTTTAAATAAAAATATTTAAAATGATTTCTGACCGCACAATGTATGATGAACGGATATGATTCACGAATCCCCGGAATCCTCATAAAGAGGATCTGGATTCCAATCCTTATAAGTAATAGGAAAGGTCAATGAGACTCTCTCAAAGTGAAACTCTCTATCTATAGATTTTCTGTCACCTTACAGTTAATGTTAATTACCGTCCTAACTTTGTAAAATATTATGTCAAAAATATAAAGTGATAAATAGTCTATAAAACATCTTATTTTTTAGAAAGTTTCTCTAACATTTTTTATAATAGAAAATGCCAAAGAGATTTTTTTCGAAAGCAGGAATCTACAAAAGCCTGCATCACCCAATACCTCAACAACATTAGCACAACTTTAACTTGCCAATGGTTCGAGGTTGGAAATATAAAGTTATCAACCACGACCCGTCCAAATAAATTAGTAACCCTAGTCCCTACCTAACTTTGATAACGACAAATTATCCACGAACAGACGAACTATCCTTCATCTATCTGGATAAAAATAAAAAATTTCAAGTTATCAACCACGAACCATCCAATATTCAGCTGCACGTGTAGTATGCAGGTTGGATGGAGTTGTAATAATTTGGGTTTCATATATCGACATATATAATTAGAGTGGATTTAAGTGAGAATAAAATGCGTTCCTGCATGCAAGCGGGTAATTAATTAGATCGATCATGCAATATTAATCTTATGTCCAATGCAGTACATGCATGCACCGACGCAAACATAATTCGAAGTAGAATTATTGTATGAAATGACACCAAAAAGAAAAGGGATGAGTTGAAATTGAAAAAGAAAATGCGCTTGGCCCCCAAAAAACCATTCTTCTTCTAATCATCAAGAGGTCCGATCATGCATCAAATGCAATTATACTATTTCCTTTTGCTGATTGATTATGTTTCAAAAAGCTAATTATTTATTTTCTATCTTCAACCTGCGTATGTCCATTCACCTTTCTTCTACACCATTTATCAACTTAGAACGTGTTGATATATTAGGGCCTGGTCTACTCTGAACGAGAAAAAAATAAATAAATAAAAAAGTGAAAAATGTCATCAATCAGTCATAGGCAGGGGTTTTGAAGCTTATATCTTCACCCCATAATCCATTTATCGGTAAAATATCAGGAATATAAAATCAGCAGTATTATCGAACGAAAATGAGTTAATTACCGAAAATTTTACCTTGACAAACGATGAACTATGATGCAGCGGCGCTTCTGGTTCAGGGTTTGCGAATAAGGAGCCGCACAATTTTTTTTATTTTTATTATTATTTATTTCTAGGGATAGTTTAATTCACATTCCACAAATTTATGAAACCACACCACACATTAATAAAATTCCTACAAATTGCAGTTTCAGAGCATCTCTAGCGACCCTCGAACCGCCCTTGCAATTGGATTCAATTGCCTTTGGACCCAACAGATGTGCTCTACCAGTGCTAAGAGTGGAGGCACTTGGCCAAAATGCAGCAACCCTTGCAGCTGCCCCTTCAACATTGCACGGGCTTGCGCCAGAGTGAACCCCAACAGACAAGGGGACCCAGGTGAAGCCCAGCCTTTTGCAGCGCCGCCACGTCACGCTTTGTGAGCCTCTAATTTCAAAAATCCAAATTTTTGTTTAAACAAATTAAATTTTTTGTTTTCCACTAAACTCATACTTCAAAAATCTTACAAAGTTCAACCAATTTGCAAATTAAACATTTAAAATTATACAAAAATATAAGGCAATAATGAGATAATGAAACGTTGGGATAAGACAAAGAAAACATTAAAGAATGAAAAATATATTTGTGAAATAGTAATCGTTTTTATCCTCATCATTACCCTTCCTCAATCCAAACAAGTAAACTTGCACAAAGACAATTATTATTTAGAGTGAACATTGAGCAAAACGAGTTACTAGATTTCATACAAAAGACAAAATTTTAAGCAAAAACCCCAAGGAACCAACTTCAAGTCTTTGTCAAACTTCAAACAATATCACCAACCAAACGTCTCCACTCCAGAATATTCTTCCAAATCAATAAACTTGTTTACACACCAAAACCCAAGTCAACAAACAGAGTTCAACACAACATATAGATGCCATTGGTTATTTATATATTTCTTTTTTGATCAAGCCATTGGTTAACTTAACATATATACCAAATATAACTATCGTGATCATTTTATGGGTGGTGCTACGGTGGTTGGCTGCCGGTAAAGGGATTGGTTGGTGCAATATTATTTTTTCATTGAACAAATAACGGTAAACTAGGAAGTTCAATTGGGTAAAAAAACAAAGGACGTGAGGTGTTAATAAAACTCACTTTTTTTAATCTATATTCAAAACACGTGTTTTGATTAGTTGGATAGTGAGTATAGAATTCTTTGAGGTTGTTAGAACTAAAAATGTGTAATATATAAGATGCATGTACGTAAACAAGAAATCAATATAATCTTCTTCAACTTTTTTAAAGATAATACTAAGGTACTCTCATTAGTGAGTACTCATATTTTAATTTTGATTAATGAACACGTGCTATTTTTTTATTTTGTCATATCAAAAAGTGAGTAAATAAATTATTTTCTGGTGAATACCTATGCCCATTATCCTTTTTAATAGAAAATCAATATGGTAATTTCTTTCATTTATTGTGGTTATTTGTGCTATGACGTACTTATTCTTCACCCTAATTATATATTGTCAATGTCTTTGCTTCCCCTTGTAAAATGCATGTCCTAATAAGATGAGATGGCGTTGTCAAGAAATGTGTCAGTGCAACATTAGCCTTCCAGAAACGTTTAATCTTTTTTTTTTCTTCTGAATTATGCGCAAATTAAAACGTGCGGAACTTGACATCTCTTTCGTATTGTATAGAATATATTTTTTTGACGAGATATTGTATATAATTTAGAGACTTGTTTGTGTAATTTGACATCAAACTGAAAATTAACATTGTGTTTGGAAGAGGATATTTTAGATTATTAAGAAATTTCAAATTGATGAAACTTAATTTTCTAGAATTTGTGAATTTTCTTGTTTGGATAACCTAGAAAAACAATGAAATTTGAATAAGAAAATTTTAAAGTCTCACTCATAGAAATCTAGAAATGAGACATATTTTACATGAAATTTAAACTTGAAAATTGGAGGCCAAACTCAAACATCTTGTATTGTCAAACTACATATTCAGTCACATATCCTAAATATAGCTTTTAGATAATGTGTGTGTGTGTGAATGGAGATGTAAGGTTCACCTTTAGATGCGTGATTAAGATTTGCAATATGATCTTGATAATTGGTATGTCTAAAAAGGTTCATACATATATAGTTTATATATAAAATATGTGTGTGGGTGTTTACTTTGCAAATTAGTGTATGTATCGACACATAGCTCTGTATTGGATAATAATATACGAGTTGTTCTTGTCTTGGTGATCTGGCCAGCTAGTTAATTCATAATGCAGAGATATGAACTCATGGCCTCCATAATTAATCAATAATGAGAAAAGAAGGTATCGATAATGGTTTTGCTTCGTACCTCCTGCTGAACTTTATGAAGACTAAATCCTATCATTTAGTTGCACAGATTGCAATGAATCAGTTACTGATCACACTTTTACAATTAATTAAAGAAAAAGAATTTAGTAAAGGAGAGAGAATCAAATTAAAGAAAAGGAATGAAAGTTACAACGTTGACATATTTCAATGCCATGGTTCATGACATTTGAAGCAACCCCAGCCACGTGAATCGTGATATTCGGAATCTGTGGAAGCACAAATGGTAGGGAAAGACCCGTCTTTGACTCTTTGTAAGGGCATTTTAATTAGTCTCCATTTATATTGGTTAGGGACCTCTAACCCTGAGGCACATATATAAAAGTAATGTTAAAGAGATTAAATTTGTAGACAATATTTACATAATAAATAATGTGTCACTAATATAAAAGAACACGTTTATCAACGGTTAAGTAACAATCCAATCATCAACTTCTATGTTATTTAATTTACAAAATTTTATTTACAAATTTAATCTCTCTAGTATTGCCCTATATATAAATTATAATTGTTCTTGCGTATGTAAGATCATTCACTAATAATTCTGCATGACGGCTAAGTTAAGCACGTTAATTTGCTGCTTTAGCAAGATTCTGCTGAGATAATACATCACTGTATCATCAAGTTCAAAAGGATTCAAGAAGTTAAATTGGACCTTCTTGTCGCTTACTAATTTTAATTCACACTTTAAGTTGGTACAGTGGGGCCTTAATTAGAAAAGCATTTGCCTTTGCTGCCCAAAGTAGTAAAGTGTGACTATGGACATATATGATGCATAGCGGAAATATAACAGGAAAAACAAGTTTTATCTTATATATCTTTGTGCACAAAATAAATAAAAAATAAACAAAATTATCATGACTAGATCAAGACTAGCCTTTTGATTCTTTTTCCCTGTCAGCTAAGCATGCGTTTCAACCTCTTAGACCATCTCCAACTCTTGGGCTAAAAGCTAAATTTTTTAGCTTGAAAAATTTAGCTTTTAGCCCAGAAATAATTTTTCTGTTCAAACCCTTCTGGTCTAAATTTTAGCCGGGAATTATTAAAGAATGAACTTAGACTTTTTTTTTTCTTAAATTAAATTTTAATAAATAAATAAATATGTAGATTATCGTAAATTAATTTTATGAATATTTTAATCTTAAAATATTTAAATTCCGATAAATATTGAAAAATCACTAAATTTTCTACAGAGCAAGCCTTCAACTTTCACCAAATTTTCAACTTTCACTAAACGTTCAACACCAAAATTTCAACTTTCACCAAACTTTCAACTTTTACTAACCGTTCAACTTTCGTCAATCATCCTCTATATAAACACAGGTCCAATATTAGTTGATCACACAATCTTTCAACCTTCAATCATCCTCTATATTCATCAATCTTTCAACTTTCAAAGAGTTTTTGTTTTCTAAAAATCCTCAATATCTCATCAATATATGATAGAAGAATGTGTAGCAGGGCAATGCAGATGGCATAATACCAAGCAAGGCTTGACATTGAGGATGCAGAAATGATCAACACCGAAGCTGAACTTGTAAACTCGCTTATACAATATGAGCACCATGGCGAATCTAGCCATCATGGTTATGTAACGGGGCGTTCATTTGTGCAGTGTGATAGAGAAGAGTGTTATGACTGAATGATGAAAGATTATTTCATCGAGCGTCCGAGATTTCTTGCTCATGATTTTCGGAGGCGGTTTCGGATGAGGAGAGAGTTTTTTGAAAGCATCTTGAACGCAGATGTCAATCATGACCACTACTTTGCAAGGAAGATATATGTCGTAGGCCAACAAAGTCTATCACCTCATCAGAAACTCACATCTGCATTTTGAATACTAGCTAATGGGTGCTCTGTAGACTCAACTGACGAGAATTGCCGACTTGCGGAGAGTACTGCTTTTGAGAACGTGAAGCACTTCTGTCAGGCAATTCAAGCCATATATGGAGCCACATACCTCCGCAAGCCAAATCGTGAAGACTTGACGAGCCTTTTACGCAAGGCAGACAAAAAAGGTTTCCCTAGCATGATAGGAAATCTCGATTGTTTGCATTGGGAGAGGAAGAATTATCCTACTACTTTGGCTGGCCAATTCAAGGGCCGTCATAACAAGCAAACCATCGTGCTCGAGGCTGTGGTGTCTTATGACTCATGGATTTGGCATGCATTCTTTGGCGCTCCCAGATTAAACAATGATATCAACGTTCTTTGGTCTTCTCATCTGTTCGATGATGTTATCAATGGATGGGCACCAGAATTTCAGTACAAGGTAAATGGTAATAGGTATGAGCTAGGTTACTACCTAACTTATGGTATTTATCCTAGTTGGTCTACCTTTGTCAAAAGTTTTTCTCATCCCGATAGTGCAAAGAAGAAATTATTTTCGTAGAAGCAAGAGTCTTACAGGAATGATGTGGAGAAAGCGTTCGAGATCCTACAAGCTCAACGAGCCATTGTTAGAGGGCCTGCATGACTTTGGTATACCGGAGACCTCCATTCAATCATGATGACGTGCATAATTTTGCACAACATTATTGTGGAAGAAGAGTACATTGAAATTGAAGAAGATTCAGACGAAGATGTGGATGATGACCAACCAACACATGTGAGAGCTATTGCAAAAGATGTTGAATATCTCGCTCCAACCACATATGAGACCCGACAGGATAGGGTCACATTGCGTGAGTATATGAGACGTTTAAATAGAATTCAAGCTCCTCAAGGTCACGACACACACCGCAAAATTTTGGTTGAGCATGTATGGTGCCGAGAAGGTGAACGTTGATGATGTTGGTTGAGCATTTATGTAATAATTTTAAGTGTACTATATTGTTATTTTCTAGTAATAAATTTAAGTGTCTTCTTGTGCAAAATATTTTGTCTAGTACGTTGGATAAAGTACATAACCACATAAACTTAATACAACTGATAATTCATAAACCACATAATTAATACACCACATAAACTTAATATATCTAATAATTCATAAACCACATAATTAATAAATTACAAAAACTTAATACAAACGACAATTAATAAACTTAATTAATAAAGAACATAATTCATACACAGTTACATCCCAGTCAGTATAGCAAGATATTGTCCGCTTTGGGCCCGACCCGCACGATTTTGTTCTTGGGCCTTCCTAGGGGGTTACCCATCTTGGGACCGCTCTCGCCCAAACTCACTTAACTTCGGAGTTCTTATGGGATCCGAAGCTAGTGAGTTTCCAAAAAACGTCTTTCTATAGGGAGGTGAGCATGTACATATAAGGCCAGTGACCAACCATTACTCCGTCGATGTGGGATACTACAATCCACCCCCATTGGGAGCTCGAAGTCCTTGTCGCCACACTCGAATAGACGGTGAGTTTGGCTCTGATACCAAATTGTCACATCTCAGTCTGCATGGCAAGATATTGTTCGCTTTGGGTTCGACCCACACGGTCTTGGGTTCTTGGGCCTTCCTAGGGGGTCCCATCCTGAGACCGTTTTCGCCCAAACTCGCTTAATTTTGGAGTTTTTATGAGATCCGAAACCAGTGAATTCCCAAAATGCGTCTTTCTATAAAGAGTAGACATGTACATATAAGGCCAGTGACCAACCTTCACTCCGTTGATGTGAGATACTACATACACTACATAAACTTAATAATCATATCCACCATCTTGACTTGGTGATGGACTTTGTGGTTGACTTAGGATATAGGATATGAACTTCGTGGTTGACTTAAGATATAGGGTTCAGAGGATTCATCATCTTGAAATATATTCCTTGTGGCATACTTTCGTAAAATTTCCTTTTGCATACCACATAAGAACTTCTTCCTCACTAGAGTATATTTGTTGAGATCCTCCATCATAAAATTAATTTCAAACCTATTTTGCTCCTTATCCCATTCTTCCTTCATTTGCAAACGCATTCGGGCCGCTTCTTCTTGGCGAGTGCATTGGGTTTCATTCAATTTTGTAATTTCGATAGCAAAGTGTCCACTCGTCGAATCTTGGGACTTCCCTTTTCTTTTTGCTTCTTTTTGCTTATCTCTTCCCGGGGGCCTTGCAAATGAAGGAGATTGGGTCATTTTGTAATATTCATAAAATTGCAAAATAAATCGATTTATGGTTATGAAAATGGAATTGGAAAAATTTTAAAGTTTTATTTCCGGAAATTATTATAATTTATGAGTTTGAAGTTTGAAAATTTATTTATTTTAAATCCGAAGACCTTTTGAGGTCATAATTTATATTTTTTTAGTAGAGCTCGGTCTCACGAACGCGTAGGTGCAAACCGTTAGTGAAATGGAGTTATAACGAAGAAGTTATTAACAATTGAAGTTAGGGGTAAATTGGTCATTTGACCATAATCTGGAAGGCTCCATATTTGTTGGGGGTTGTTCTATGGGTGCCACGTGTGTAGCTGTCATTGGAAAGTGAGGAGAGAAAGAAGGGTGCAGACAAATGGGGAAAGAAGGAGGAGAAACAGGAGGAAAATGAGGGAAAGTAGGAGACACCGAATCCTTTTGAATCCGGTTACAGTGAATGACCCGACCCAACCATTCCTTCCAATTATGGCCACCTTTGATGACGGGAATGGTGCCAAAATAACCCTCCCTTCAACACCAATCGATCTCTTCAACAATTCCATCTCAATTTTGATGGAAAAATGCTTTATTTTAGCTAAACCCGTACTGGTGGGTGCGATGGGTCCATGTCAGTGATCTCGCGTTTGTGAAACTACCATCTTCGACCACCACAATGGGTAGGTTCCTTGTGAACCTAGGAACATGTCCCAAGCCATTTTTTGGGCGGCGAGGCACCGAAGTTGATGAATTGAGGACACCCAAATTTTGGGGTTCTAGCAGAATTGAGTGAAATTGGAGGTCTTCCTGGTTGAATTGGACTTCGACCCAGTTATGAAAATTGTTCCTCTCAATGAACTCTACAACCCTGCAGCGGCGCGTGGCCAGTGAACCAATGCCTTCTTTTTAAGTAAATTTTCGATATTCTGAATTCATAATTGATATGCATTTGATGTGATTAATTTTTTGGACCTCATTAGTGATTGTTAGTTACTTGAATAGTTTTCGGAATTGAGCTCAAAAGTGTAAATGTGAACTACAAAAGGCTTGATCCCTATTTAGGGTACGTAGGCAGTCTAACGAGAACTTAGATGCAGCCAATAAATATGTGAAGTTAAATAAATTTGAGAATAAAGATTACAAAATGGAAATTTGTCCATAAAAGGAAATGGTGAGAAAATATAAAAATAATATTGTACATTTAGTAAGGAATTATAATTATGGATCATGGATGGAACTAAGGCTTGTAAATAATGAATCAAAATTTATAGTAGTCAAACAATTGGGTTTAGACCGCTTGTTGGGAATTTGTTATGAGAAAAAGAAATGGCAAGTGTATGGAAGAGAAGAAATGGAAATAAATTGGAAATATGATGGCATGTATTGTTAAGACAATGATGACTATTGAGTATATGTGTAATCAAGGCTTTTATATGAGGATTAATAGCGAATTAGATAAATTTTTAAAATTGGGCTTACCATCGAAACTAATTACCGAAATAAATATTTTGGGGGCAGGGTGTGACACATTTCATTAACACCTTCATCTCCGGCATTTGTCGGTGCGGCTTCATGTTGAAATAATCTTCCCCATTGTTGGTCTACATCGGTTTCCCACCTCGGACAATCCTTGTGGACGTCCCAAGCATGTTGCAACTGAAAAACTTGATTTTTTTGGTGTTACTCTTATCTTGTAAATTTCCATTGCTTTGTTACTCTATGCAAAAATACATAAAAATATTTAGTTGCAAAATAATATTATGTACATGACAAATAAAATATCAAGAAAAAAACTCACAATTTATGTGGCGCTCCTTCCACTAGCCATGCCAACTACAGCTTTCTCTAAGCTTCCCTTCCATAAAGTGCATACTTTGTTAATAGTCTTCCACCGATCATAAACACAACCACCGTCCCACCCACCGCCGTTGCAGTTTTCTTGAAACTTTGCAATGATTTTATCTCACAAAACCTTTTTATTTTGATTTGTGCCAACTGCACCATCTTTGCTAACAGAAACCCATGCCAAGCATAAAGCAACATCTTCCTCACAGGTCCAATTACAACCTCTAATATGCTCTCTTGCCATGTTGAACAATTTGGAAATGGAAAGAAATGGTAGATAGATAAATTGGAAGAATTGTAGGAGAAAATTGAGTTTTTTATGGATGTTTGAACAAATACATAGGTATTTATAGAGTTTTTGGGTGAATTTTGAGTTAAATAATATTTTTAATTATTTTAGCTATTGGATTTAAATTTGGGCCGTTAGATCTTTTTTTTTACCGTTAGATTTGATTATATTCGATCTCAGTCGTTGGATTCAATGTATTTTAAAATAACATTTTTTAAAATAATATTTGAATCTGGACCGTTGGTTGATCTAACGGTCCTTAAATTCCTGCTGTTTGATGCGAAAAAGAGCCATTGGGCTCGGAGATGTGGCTAATAGCGGCCCTGACAGTGGGCCCCACACTATTGGGTGCTAAAGGCAACCGGGCTGTGTGGGGAGCGTCAGCGAGTCGACAGGCCAAGATTGGCCCAAACTTAGGCGAGTCCATGCATTTTTTTGGGTTGGGGGGGGGGGGGGGGAGGTATTTGGTCCAACTTTAGCATTTGGCTTTTAGCCCAATGTTTTGGCTTGGGTTGGGTGGTGTTTGGGGGAGAATAAATGGGGTTTTTTGACATTTAGCTCAGGGTTGGAGAGAGTCTCACTAAACGCAATTTTTTACCATGCTTTCTCTCTCCAAAAATTAATATCTTTAAGAAATAGAATAAGCCTTGATTATTATTTTTTTAAAATTAATCAAACGTTTCCATCATAACTTTTTTTATTTAGAATCCTCATCAAGTGACTCATTTTTGTTTTTTTTTTCCTTATAATGCAAAAATATTTTAAATTAATAATAAGAAATGTTGTCTACATGTTTATTTATTTATTTATTTGAAGTGACTGTACTTGAAGTTTTGAAGTTCCAAGTTGCCTACGTACCTTTGTTTGAGAAGGGATCAAGTCATAAAGTAGTTCAAGGAGTGATGATTTTTTTTTTTTTTTAGTTTGTCGTACACAGTTTATGCTCTTGTGGGCCAGGAGCGTTGCTTTGTTTCTTAGGCGTAGTACTGCTTCAAGAACTTGCCATTTATGGGGCCAATCCTCAAGCCATTTTCTTCTACGATCTTGTAAGCACTGTTTGTATAGACTTCTTGTACTACGTAAGGTCCATCCCACTTTGAGGTGAATTTGCTTTTCGTGTTGTGCGTCATGATGATAGGCCTACGTCGGTCAGTCCTTCTTGTATAACCATTCTCAGCGAGGGAATTTGGCTTTCCAGCGGCAAAACCGCCTCTGCGCCATACACGAGCGAATATGGTGTAGCTTGAGTAAGCGTTCGGTGCGTCGTCCTGTATGCCCAAAGTGCTTCGCTCATTCTTTCGTGCCAGTCTTTCTTTCTCCTACCAACGACTTTTCTCAAAAGGTTGCAGAGTTTTGTTGAATGCTTCTGCGAGACCATTAGCTGGGGCATGATACATGGAAGACTTATGCTGCTTAAACTTGTATTTCTCACAGAGTTCGTCCATGAGTCGGTTGGAGAACTGCTTTCCATTGTCCGTAATGATATAGCGAGGCACACCATAGCGATGTATGATATGCTCCTTGATAAAACGGACCACAGTTTCTTTCTTGACTTCCCTTAGGGGTATGGCTTCAGCCCACTTAGAGAAGTAGTCTGTTGCAGCTAGGATGTAAGCTTCTCCCGCGGATGACTTTGGTGCGATTAGTCCTACGACGTCCAACCCCCATGCGTCGAACGACCATAAAGCAACTGTAGGGTGTAATGGTTCAGGCGGTTGATGTATGAAGCTGGCATGGAATTGGCAGGCTTGGCACCTTTTGGCGTATTCCATGCAATCCCTCACCATGCTTGACCAATAGTAACCCATTCTTTTAAGCTGGAAATGTAGTTTTGGCCCCGACTGATGCTCTCCGCATACGCCTGAATGTGCTTCTTCCATGGCTTGACTGGCTTCTTCTTCACCTAGGCATCTCAGAAGTACTCCTTCAAAAGAGCGTCGGTAAAGTGTTCTCTTATAGTAGAGGAAGCGATGTGCTCGTCGACGTATTTCAGAGCGGTGTCTGGGATCGTCTGGAAGCCTTCCTTGTTCCAAATAGTCGATCAACGGCTGTCTCCATTCTTCAGTGTCGATCAGGAGTACTGAGATGACGTTTGTGTCATTTAGCAACATTTCAGCGGCAAGTGGAATCACCCATCTTTGGCAAACTGGCACGTTTGCGACTTTTCATTCTCCTAGTGTCATGCTAGAGGCTAGGTTGGCGAGAGCATCTGCCATTTGATTTTCTTTTCTTGGCACATGTTCTAGTGTCACTAACTCGAACCTTTGTAGCAGCTGAGTTGCCAGTCGGAAGTATGGGACGAGATCATCTTTCCTCACCTCGTACTCGATCAAGAGTTGATTGATTATGAGCTTGGAGTCGCCATATACCTCGAGGGCTGTGATTCCTATGTTGGTTGCCATTTGGAGGCCGAGGATCAGTGCTTGGTACTCGGCGACGTTGTTAGAGCATAGTTCGCTTAGTTGGAAGGAATAAAGCAATATTTGCCTTTGCGGTGACATGAATATTCCTCCTGCCCCACTCCATCTATTCGTGCGGATCCGTCGAAGAACATCGTCCATGTTGGGAAGATGTCGATGTGAAACACCTCCTCGTCAGGCTAGTCGTCTGAGATTTCCCAATCGGCTGGGATCGGGTGATCGGCGAGGAAGTCTGCCAGTGCTTGCCCTTTAACGGCTTTAGCTGAAACGTAGATGATCTTGTGTTGATTGAGAAGCAACGCCCATTTAGTTAGTCGCCCTGTCAGAACTAGTTTGGACATGACGTATTTAACCGGGTCAGCTCTAACAACCAAGTGGATGGTGTAAGCATGCATGTAATGTCTGAGCTTCTGAATGGCAAATACCAAGTCAAGGAACATCTTTTCTATCGGGGAATAGCTCAACTCGGCATCGGTGAGAGTTCGACTGAGGTAGTAAAGTGCTCTTTCTTTCTGGGATTCATTTTCTTGTGCTAAGAGTGCCCATATTGAACTTTCTTGAGCGGCAATATACAATATGAGCGGATTTCCGAGCACAGGTGCCCCCAAGACAAGTGGACTTGACAAATACCTTTTTATGCTTTCAAAGGCATTGTGGCATGCTTTGTCCCATACAAACGGAACATCCTTCTTCATGAGTCGGCTAAGCGGTTAACAGCGTCCTGCTAGATTGGATATAAATCGTCTAATGAAGGCGAGTCGTCCTTGCAGACTTTTCAATTCGTGTAAATTTATTGGCTCAAGCATGCTTTGAATGGCTTTGATCTTTGATTGGTCCACTTCAATGCCACGCTTGACAATGAAGCCGAGGAACTTTCCAGAGGTGACGCCAAATGCGCATTTCATCGGGTTCATCTTGAGGTTGTACTTTTGCAGCCTTTTGAACACCATTCGTAAATCCTTCAAGTGGTCTGATCTCTTTTTTGTCTTGACCACCACATCGTCCACGTAACATTCTACATTTTTGTGTAGCATGTCATCGCAGATTTTCTGCATTGCACGTTGATATGTAGCTCCAACATTTTTTAAACCAAATGGCATCACCTTGTAGTAGTATATACCTTTTGGAGTGCGAAAGACTGTTAGTTCCTCATCCTCGGCAGCCATGTGAATTTGATTGTATCTGGATGAGCCATCCATGAATGACAGTGCCTCGTGGCCAGTGGTTGCGTCCACCATGATTTCGATGATTGGCAAGGGAAAATCATCCTTCGGGCACGCATCGTTGAGGTATCTGAAGTCCACGCAAACACGTATTTGTCCAGATTTCTTAAGGACGATAACGATGTTAGAGATCCAATTGGGGTATTGCACATCTCGAATGAAGCCTGCTTCAATTAACTTGTCAATTTCAGCCTCAATCTGTGGGATGAGCTCGGATCGATAGCGCCTTTGAGTTTGCTTTATCGGTCGAGTTCCGGGCTTGACTGCATGACGATGCACAGTGATAATAGGGTCAAGGCCGGGCATTTCCTTATATGTCCAGGCAAAGACGTCTTTGTACTCTAATAGCAGCTGGTAGTACTCTTCTATCTCATCCGCACTTAGCAGTGCACTTACGAAGATAGGTTTGGGCTCTTCTTTCGTCCCTAAGTTGAGCTTCTTAAGCTCATCAACCGTGGCTTGCCCTCCATCTTCGAGCTGTGGTGGCGCAGTGGTGACATCTTCCTCAGGGGCTTCACTTTCTTTGTCTTGTTGGATTGTGATATGGAAGACGTCTTGGACCTCTCCTTCAGTACCGTCCTTTTGGGCTTGTTGGCGTGAAGATTGGCCGGTGTGGATAATGGTGCACCTCTTTACTTTCAGTGGTTCATTTGTGTCAATCTCCAAGATTGCTTGGCGCTTCATTCTTGAAGGAATAGAGCTTTGGATGTCATCTTTTCTTGCTAAGCTATCGGGCTTCTGTTTCTTTGGCGTTGTTTCTTTTCTCCCTGAAGGCTTCTCAGTTTTTTCGAGTCTCCTCAAAACCGACCGTTGGGGAGGAAGGCTAGGCGTGTTGCTTTGTTTCTTAAGTTCTGACAACCTTTCAAAAACGGACCTTTGGGATGTTGGCGTGTTAAGCCTCTTGAAGACGAAGGTTCAGTTTTGACCACCAATGTGATTCATCCTATTGAAGACTGATACCCGAGGGGCGGACTTAAGCTCTTCTCGATTTTGTACGACGCTCACGCTGATGTGCTGAGCGCTAGCGTTTTTTGCTTTGCTTGAAATCTTCACATGTGCATTTGGTGTGAAGCCGATTCCTGCTTTGCTGTTGTCAACTCCGTAACCATGCTCTTTCAGCCTCTTTTGAGTATTGGTGAGGTCACGTTCTTTGTTGTTGATAGTGTCTGAACCCTTATCTTCAGGATTCGAAGAGGGAATGAAGTCGTACCCAGCCTTTGACATGAGTTTGTAGGCGTTTGGATCAAAACATTCTTCGGTCCTCTTGGTTGGGAGAAAGCTTGGTTCTACTCCCTTTGGCAGAGCTTTTATGAAGCCTTGTGGTGGTCCTGCAATCTTGGTCCCGCCTAGCTGTGTTAGAGGTAAAATTGCATTCGTCTTGAGTAATTCCACATTATCCTTGCGCTGTCGCATGTCGGCTTTGCTTGTCCCAGTTTCGAATGGGGTTTGACCCTTCTTTCTTCTCGACATCGGGATGTATCGAAAGACGGGTGTGTTTGGTTCTTTTAAGGGCGTCTCACTGCATTTTGCTGTCACGAGTTCGTCGTTGTTTTTGCTTGAAGACGGCGTGGCTTCTCCTCCTTGCTTTCTTGGAACAGATTGCCATTCTTGCTTTTTAGGCGTCGCTTTGCCCGTGGATTTTACCTCTTTTGGGAGAGCTTCAGGTATCATGTCTTCCTCCATATAGAACTTGGCATCTGCAAAGTGTGATTCGGCCTCGGTAAATGGCTTGGCATCGCCTCGAATCACCTTCACTCCTTCTCGGTAGAATTTTAAACATTGGTGAAGGGTGGATGGCACTACTCCATTCTCATGGACCCAAGGCCTTCCTAAGAGCAGGTTGTATGAAATTCTTGCATCAATCACATGAAATATCGTGCTTGATTTGAGTTCACCGATGGTCATCTCCACTCGGATCATGCCCATCGCTGTTTGTCCTCCTTGGTTGAAACCTTGGATTAGTAGACGGCTTAGGGACAGTTCGTCTATTTTGATGCCGATTATAGCCATCGTTGACTTTGGCATGATGTTTATGGCCGATCCGCCATCCACAAGCATGCGGTTGACTTTACTTTCCTTTATGTACCCTGAGACGAAGAAATAACGGTTGTGAGGTTTTGATCCCAGCAATAAGTCTTCGTCAGTGAAGTTGATTGAGTCTTGGGTGGCACAGCATATGGCATATTCATATGACTGAAGCCCTGAGCATTCGTCCTTGTTTCCTTGTACTCCATAGTCATTGGGATTTGCTAAGACCACTATCAGTGCTTTCCGCATCTCTTCGGGTAATCATAATGCCTCATCGATGCTCACGTGAGTCGGCAGACCTTTTTTGGTTATGAGGGTCTTTACTTCTTCAACGGCGATAACTTCTTCTCTTAATGGTTCATTTACTTCCACTATGTGACATGCAACAACAGTGCACCGTTGGAAGAAGTCCTTCGAGAAGTACTCGTGCAAGGAGATGGAAATGCGTTGCTCTTGCTCCATAGGCTCCCTAGTGTATGTTGGCTTAGCAGCTCTTGCGCTTCTTTGGGTTTCCTATTGTTGCGACGGCGATGCCTTCTTCCTTCTTCTACCTTTGGCTTTGTGGCCTATGGTTTGGGCTTTTTTTTCTTTTTGTGGGTCACTAAGGTCCATCCTTCATTATCGTCAATCGGTGCATCTTGGTTGTTTTCCCCCAACGGTGGTAGTGCAGGAGGGGCCGTGTGACTCGAGCATGGACGAGGATGGTCATGTATTACCTGAAGAGGCACAAGATCAAAGGATCCAAACACGATCGTCGTAGTGTGTGTTGCGACCGTGTCTTCCAGGTCGAGTTCAATTCGCCCTTGTTGTGCCAACTTCATGATAAGTTCCTTAAGGATAAAGCACTTGCCGACGGGATGGCTTACGATGCGATGGTACTTGCAGTACTTGGGATCGTCAACGCGATTCATCTCTTCTGGGCGCTTACATTTAGGCAGCTCAATTACCTTCTTCTCCAACAGGTCGTCTAGCATTGGGGCCATGTCAGAGTCTGGAAATGGGTATGTTTTCTACTCCAGTTCCCTTAAGGTGTTCTTGTACCTGTCTTGGGTACGAGATGGCTCACCTCTTTTTATCTCTTTTGCTTTGTTTTTAGATGAGATTTTGACGGGTACGGATGACGTCTTAGTAGAGGTAGCGTCAATGGTAAAAGCTTCCTTGGCGGGCTTCTTTCCACGATTGTCCACCTTCGGAGTAAACACCTTATCCTTCTTGAAGTCGGCGATAAGCTCTTTTTTTCCATGATGAGCGATGCTTAGCTCCATGTCGTGAGTGCGGGTGGCTAACTCTTCAAACGGCCGTGGTTTGATGCCTTGAAGGATGTATAGCAATCCCTATTGCATACCTTGAACGCACATCTCGATTGAGGAGATTTCCGAGAGTCTATCCTTGCAGTCGAGGCTTAGAGTGCGTCATCGGTTGATGTAATCGACAACTGGTTCATCATTCCACTGTTTTGTGCTTGTTTGCTCCAGCATGCTTACTATGCGACGAGTGCTGTAGAAGTGGTTCAAGAACTCTTGCTCTAATTGCTCCCAGCTATTGATGGATTCAGGCTCTAGATCCGTGTACCAGTCGAATGCGTTTCCTTTTAGAGAGCGGACCAACTGCTTCGCAAGGTAGTCTCCTTCCGTCCCCGCGTCGTTGCAAGTTTCGACGAAATGGGCCACATGCTGCTTTGGATTTCCCTTCCCATCGAACTGCATGAACTTTGGCGGTTGGTATCCCATTGGCATATTTAAGATGTCAATTTTCTTGGAGTAAGGCTTCAAATACAACATGAAGGTATATGAGCTCCCTTCGTACTGCGCCTTGATGGTGCTAGCAATCATTTGTTGTAGCTGTTGGATAGACAGAGATCCCGTGAGTGTCGTTGCTTGGTCTGGCTTCTCCTCGATTTCTTGTGTCAGAGGTTCCTCCTCCTCACCGCATCCCTCTTTGTCGTTGTTCTTCTTTTCCAATCGGTTGACAAGTGCGGCGATTTGTAAGTCTTTCTCCTCCACCGTCTGTGTGAGTTTTGCAATTGCCTCATTCATTTGAGCCAGTTGCTCCTCAATCGAAGTCGCTTCGGTGGTCATGACTTGCATGGCTGTGCTGCTGCGTGAGTCGACGTTAGAGAGCAGGGACTCGGGGCACTTCTTTGGGATATCCTCCATTGGCGCACTTAGCGGGGCCAGAGTGATCACGGGATTGTATTTCGGGCGTTCATGAACTTTTGGCGAAGTTGATGCAGAGGGGGAAGATGCGGCGGAAAGAGCTTTTGCCTTGCTTCGAGTTGTGATGCCAAAAGCGCCACTGCTCGTGCTGAGGACACTCTTGTTCTTCGCATTAGTTGCGGGAACGGTTTGAGCCTTCTTTGATGCCATATGTGCCTTCCCTTTTTTTTTTTTTTTTTTTTTTTGCAGATTTGAAGATGAAGATGAGAGGTAGAGAAGGTCCCACTGGGCGTGCCAAATTTGTAAACACGAAAATTTCCTGAAGACACAAGAACACGTGTACAAAATATATTTGTATTTGATGAATTTTGGGTTACAATCTCTTTTTTTATTTATCCTCTGATTCTATCTTCGTAAGATATGGATTTGTTGATGGGTTGTTGATCCAAAGAGGCCGTTGGGCTTGATCCTTGGATGAACAGTGATGTGGATTTGTTGATGTTGTGTTGATCCGAATGGGCTGTTTGGAGCTTGATTCTTGGGATGAACACTGATGATCTTCAAAGATTTGATGATGAACGTTGACGTTGTGTTGATCTGAAGGGTTGTTGGGGCTTGATTCTTGGGATGAACGAGTATGATCTTCAAGGATTTGATGAAGAATGTTGATGTCGTGTTGATCCGAAAGGGCCTTTGGTGGCTTGATCTTAGGATGGATGAGCGGATCTTCAGGGGCCGTTGGGGCTTGAATCTTGAAAAACGATGAACGAAGAACTTGATTCCTGAAGGCGGATGAGCGTTTCTTCAAGGGGCTGTTGGGGCTTGATTCCTGAAGAACGAAGAACGAAGAACGAACTTCAAGAGAATTCTTTTCCAATTTGGGAGTAGAGAAATGTATTTGTGAATTGGTGAATTGGTTATGAATTGGTCTAGCTTATTTATAGGCATTGAGAATGAATCACTACCATTCATTTTGTTGGTGAGGATGAATCACCACCATCCATTTTTGTTGGTGGGAATGAATCACTACCATCCATTTTGTTGGTGAGAATGCATCACCACCATCCATGAGAATGAATCACTACCATCCATTTTTGTTGGTGAGAATGAATCACTACCATCCATTTTTTTTGTTGGTGAAGTAAGTGGATGATGTAGATAAAATGAATGGAGGTTGTAATTTTGATGCTTTGATTAACATTTATTTCGCCAAAATTTCGATGTTTACAGTTGTAGTCTTTAATGCATTGATCAACATTTATTTCACCAAAATTTCGATGTCTACACTTTCATCTTAATAAATAAAAATCTGCTGGATTTGTTTCCTTCATGCATGCATGTTTTTTTTTTTTTTTTTTTTTTTTTTTTGGGGTCATTTATAGATTTGTTAGATTAAATATTAAATTATGGAGCCGATCGGATTTGAACCCACTTCATACTACAAGGACAACACTCATATCCACCACTACGGTAGAATAACACTTGTCATGCATGTGTATGTGTTGATTAACTCACCTCAAATTTAAATGCCTATGCATATCAGGGATCCTACATTTTTCTCTTCTAAATTAATTGGCATCCCTAATGATCCAACATTTCAAATCATTGGTGTATATAAAACTTTTTCCGTACTTTTATTTTCTTTTTATACACTTTCTCTTATTACTAGTCTTACCTTACCATGGAAGAAATCAAAGACTAATCAAGAGATAAAAATAAGAAGAAAAAGAACAAAAATAGGTTTATTTTTAGAGAGATTATATTTACACACCCCAAATTACTTCTCCCACACCCTTTTAATTTTTTAATATTTTCTACACAACACTAACACTTGATAGAAAAATATTAAACAATTAAAAGGGTGTGGGAGAAGTAATTTGGGGTGTGTGAATATAATCTCCCTATTTTTATATGTAGTACTAAGTTAATTACAATTCAATTATTCATTTTCATATGAAACAAATACTACTGAAGAAGTGAAGAGGATCAATAATACCGACGTGACTCAATATAGGAGTTCAAAGCTTTTGTACCTATTTGTTTGTGTCATAAACTTAGTATGTATCGTGAATTCTCACATTCTTGCGGCAAATTTTTAAGTCAAGCACGTGAACAATACAAATTAAGTGACGTAGAGCATATGCAGTCACTGAACTTCACACATGAGTCAACCTGCTTTGATACTATAAAAAAGTTGAGATTCTATTATAAAATCAATTAGCGATATGAAAAATATCTCAACCTTTTATAAGTTAGCACAAAATTTATTTCTTCATTAATATGAAATATTTTTTACCTTCACGAATCACATCGTAACTCTCAACATATATATTAAAAAACTGGAGTCGACAAAACCAGAGAATTATACGTTTGCCACTCGCACACGTCATGGACAGCACACTCCAACAGTCAGCATCGCTTGTATTGATTTTGTAGTTTTTTAATGTATCAGCCCTCACCACCGTACTCTGTCCCTCTTATACTCGGAATTTGTTCACGATTTGTCATAATACACGTCACTTGGTGACCATTAATTAATTAATTAACCGGCGATTTCACATGTTTTAATTTTATTTTTATATATCGAATTTAGAGATCATATTGTGTCATTAAGTAATCAATCAGAAATATTTTACACAACCAACAACAAACAAGAAGTTGAAGTCAGGAAGTAATAAGATGAAAGGGAGAGATGAGATGTCCACTGTCCAGTGCAGGTTAGTAAAAGAGGTGGTTGCCGAGTCAATTAGTCTCTCATAAACCATGATTAGGGCATAGAATATAATTTGGAGGAATAAATCTCATGATTATGGCAAAGACACAAAAAAATCTGATAACAGAAAACCTTGTATGTAATATATATTGGTAAATGGTAGCTAGTGCGCTCTACCGTTATTTTTGTGGGTGCAGTGTTGCGTTTGAGGGTCAGAAAGACTGAGAAAGCAGCACTAAAATCTTCAACTAGTGGCCAAAAGGGTGTTTTGTTATAAGTATATATTTGGAAAAAAAATCTTCAACAAAGATTACAAATGCGATTTCTAGTGACTTAGGTAGTTAAACGTGGGTTACTTAAATAAACATGGAACCTTTTTTGGGAAAAAAAAAATGCACGCCTTACACTTTGATTACGCAAATTATGGGGCGGATGACATCATTTATATTTCTTTTTAATTAAGGCTTATTTTTAGCAACGCATTCTGGAACTCGATTTCAATCCCGCTGTGCCAACTGAAACTCATAAGTCGTCACTTTGCTTTATGAAACTCGATTTTGATTCCACTTTACCTCTTGAAACTCAAAAGTTGTCACTTTCTTATTGAAACTCAATATTCATCACTCTACTTTGGCTTGTTTATATCTATTTTGTCAAACAACCATTAAGTTTAATTATGTGGCGTAATTACGGCCTGCTTATGGCTGATGTGGCACAAGTATTAAAGCTCACATATCCAATCAAATGGTGCCACATATATTGAAACAAAAAAAAAATTAGAACATTGCATAACATTTTTTTTAAGTAAGAAAGATGGTTCTTAATGGAGGTGGCTGTTGAAGAGAGAATATGGTTGTCCATACATTCATCCCTTCTCCTTTCATCTCCAGCCATCTTATCTTTAGTTCTATTGATTTTGTTATTTCTTACGTTCTTAATTAATGGAGGTGGTTGGTGAAGAGAGAAGATGGTTCTTTTTATTTTTTTTTATCATCCATTTTTTTCATGAGAGAATTTGACATATTACCAATTATAAATTTTGAATGAATGAACTTATTCTAAAAAAACATAAATAAGGCAATGTAAAACGAATTTTGAGTTCCAGGGAATAAAGTGGCAACTTTTGAGTTTCAAGAAGTAAAGTAGTTTCAAAATTGGATTCTAGGAGTAAAGCGGCGGCTTTTGAGTTTTAGGGGGCAAAGTGAGATCAAAATTGAGTTCCAAAGAGTAAAGTGACGAGTTTTGAGTTTTAAGAGGTAAAGTGGAATTGAAATCGAGTTACAAGGAATGTAGCTAAAAATAAGCCTAATTTATTTTGGTGAAGGGACAGGGCACAGAGGGAGGAGAGGCATACGAAGAAGAAGAAAGAGAGAAAGACGACCTTTTTTTTTTTTTTTTTTTACAAAAGTTTAAATATGGTAAAATGAGTATCAGATTTGTAATGCTTTCAGATTTAAGAATGTGTAAAATACAACTACTTTCCGGTCTCTCAAATCAAGGGAGTACTGAAGACCATTTATTCTTTGGATTGGAGTATATTTTGGTCAATGGGGATCGGTTAGGATTCAAATGTGAATTTGAACAACATTATTGCTAGTCTATTGCGATGCTTAATTCACTCCCTCTTTAGTGTAGAGAATATTGTTTGTTAAAAAATATATTTTTTTTAAAAAGAAATTTTGCTTACTATAACTTAACTTACTAAAATCTTAAACGGAAACTTTATTAATTTGAATACTTTGATTGAAAATAAAATGTTAAATCCTAATATTAATTAAAAAAATTAATAATTCCTCCCAATAATCATGCAAAGTTTATACCTGTAAGGATTTTTAATACAAATTTTAGTTAAAAAAGTGAATAAATTTTACATTAAAAAAATATAAATTTTACATAACAAGTGGGTTTTTTTAGTAAAATGGGTACATTATAAATAAATTATGACTACAAATAAAAGATTAAAAAATTATGAGTACAAATAAAAGTTTAAAAATATAGGCACAAAAAGAAATTAAATATATGGGTACAAATCAAACTATAAAGGAAACTGATATAATTTAAGAAAATAGTCGCAAACTGAAAATGGGTGCAAATTAAAGTTGGAATAGATGGCACAATATTTTTTTTTTTTAACAGATGATATTATCTACACTAAGGGGGATGGGCTTAGCCTCAGAATGAGCTACCAATAATGTGGTTCAAATTCGCCTTTAGAGATAATCGAACCTAAGATCTGTCACTTGACACTAGATCGTAATTCTAAGTGACATATGACATAAATATGGTACAAATTTTAGCCATAAATATAAATATACCAAATGTAATATTTCTTGACACACCCCGACTTAAAATGTCCATTAGGACTCCGAAGTCGAGCTATGTTGGCCGACACCTGGAAGGTGACGAAGCCATAAGTGAAGTGATGAGGAAAATATGAATAAATTTAAACCTAAAAGTGCCTAAACACCAGAGTATGCTGGAGAGCGGGAGCGAACCCATCTCACACATGATTTCAGAGCATAAGTAAAGTACAATAGAGCAGCAAGAATTATACCCTCAGAGGTAGCCACCAAAACGGAGATTTGCCAAGAATTATCGTCGATATGAACCTCATCAGCTAAAACCTGGAAGGGCGCTAAACAAAAAACGTGAGTGGGCAAAAACAAAGCTTTTCAAAATCATTTCCTTTCTCAAACGTTATAACCCCTCTCCGTAAAACCTGTATAACTTCCCAGAAATAAAGTATACATACATAATATCTCAACGTGGCGGAGCGTGCGGGGTCTAAAAAAATTTCTAAAAATTTGTACGGGTTCGTGACGTCGAGTAGGTCACGTTGGTATATTCAAATACCAAAATTGAGCTATGTATGAGAAGTTATTTCCGTAGTTCCGTATATGTGCTTAAATAACGTTATTTCAATAAATTCTCATATAAGTGAGACATATCCCGAGGACGATCGTAGCCAGGCTAGGCGTGGGGGCTACGACCCGGCTACTTATCAGTGAGTGGGCAGTTGTTTTTCGTATATACCTATATATTGCTATTTTTCTCAGAAAATGAACTTAAATGATTATACGTTTTGAAATGCCATGCAAAGTATTTACTTAATTTAAATGATGCATTAGTGATTGCATATATGTATGATGGTGCTGCGGACGCACATGTAAGTGTCAGGTAAGTTTATATAATGGTTATAATGAGAATCAGAATGAATGATGTGATGTGATGTGATTAGAGCTCATATACCTGCACCTTGATATTAGTGCTCCCGCCCAGAGTTAGGGGCATAGTCTTTCACGTGATGTTCACCTCCCGCACCACATGCTCGTCTTGGATCCAAGTTAGGTGTACAGTCTTGTCGTATAGAACACTATAAGTGGGTTCGACTCGTAGGTGACCCGCGAATCCTTCGCACAGTCTTCACGTGATTGTAGCACTAGAGCATAATTATTCTATATTCACTGATGATGTGTAGACCACTAGAGGTGGTATTGATATACATGATATGATGAGTTGATTATGAGCTATTTATACAGCCGATGGCTGAGTTGATTATTGAGATTGATTATGAGTTATATATACGATCGAGGGCCGAGATGATTACCTGACATTTAATCACATCCACAGAGTTATGATTTAGATCTCATTTGTGATACTTTGGCATGACATACATACATATTTTCCAGAATGATTTCGAGATTTATATATATGAGTATATACTTTATTTCTAGGAATTTATACAGGTTTTACAGAGAGGGGTTATACTTTTGAGAAAAGAATAATTTTGAAAAGATTTGTTTTGCTGACCCACTCAACTTTGTTTTTCGCCCCTCCAGGTAGCTAGAGTATCATTGGTGGCTAACGAGGATCGTTCGGCAGTTCTAACAGACTTCTCATTATGTAGGACACCCTTTGGTGTTATTCGAATTTATTATTTCATGCTTGACTGCATTGACTTAGTATGCTCTGAATTTGTATAAGCATTATAACTTTGCACTCTAGCGCACTATCTTATTAGGTTGCTAGTGGCCTGGTTTTAATTTGTTCGTATTCTTCTTATAAATCTTGCTTCCGCACTGTGCACATGGTTACGTCACGCTCACGTGACGGCCAGCATGCCCCACTTTCGGGTCGAGGTGTGTCAGTTTGGTATTAAATTGTCACATCCTGGCCCGGGGTCCACCACATCCCGGGCCCGCTCCACCACCGTAGCATGATATTGTCCGCTTTGGGCCTCGACTACGCCCTCACGGTTTTGTTTCTAGGAACTCACACGAGAACTTCCCAGTGGGTCACCCATCATGGGAGTGCTCTCGCGCACTACTCGCTTAACTTCGGAGTTCCTACGAAACCCAAAGCCAGTGAGCTCCCAAAAGGCCTCGTGCTAGGTAGAGATGAGAATATACATATATGGATCACTCCCCTGGGCGATGTGGGATGTCACATTTCTAACACTAAATGGATATATCTAAGAAATAAAATTTAAATATGCTAACATGTAAATACATTATTATTAAAATAATAACATGGATAAAAATTAAATAACCTCGACAAAAAATTAAAAGGAAAAAGATTTCAATCAATAAAATAAAGTAAAAAATGAATAGAAACTTTAAATTCAACCTTGTGTTTCCTAACTTTCACAAGGGGTTGGAAACATTATATATTATAGGACATATGTGGAACCCATTCCTCATGGAAGATTTTGAAAAGAAAAAAAAAGTAGAGAAAAGAGCTCACTACTTGCACAAAATATAAAAAGACAAATGACAAAGCAATAGACTATTTGAAATTTGTTTGTGAAGGGGCTAGAAAGTGTATTTTGAGCAAGGAAAAGCACTTATGTGTACGTTGATAGAAAAAAACTTGAAAGTGCATATGGGTTGTATGAATACTTTTTTAAAATAACACTTCCAATTGCTTTCGTAAAAAGCACTTGAATTTTTTATGAAATTTTAACATTTTCATAATAGAAGCGCTTATAACCAAAGTGCTCTACATATAGTAGTTCCTAGCAAACCCAAAAACTACTTTTGAGCATAAATTCTTTTAGATATTAACAAAAACCTTCTACAAGAAAATATTTTCATAACTAAGCTTTCACAAATTCGTACGTGCCAACTGGAGGTCACTTCACTCGATTGTATGAAGAAAAAATGTGTAAGTTTTGATTTGAGGTCTTCTATCAATACATATATATATATACATATAATATGCTGTCTCCAAGTCTTGCACCAACAGCCAACTTTACGTTCACGACCATACACACGTAGTCATAATCGACGTCCCTGTATGAATACCTAAGAATTTACTTTCCTTGCTAGCAGTAGGCCCTTAACATTAGCCGCCGGTAGGCCTAGAATTTACTTTCCTTGCTAGCTGTAGGCCTTAACATTAGCAGCCGGTAGGCTTCCGTTTTTGGGAGAGACAAGGCCATCTCTAACCGAAGGGTCCGGACGATAAGAGAGCCGAAAATTGCCCAAAAATCGTCTCCAACCGAGGGCTAGGCCAAATGGCTCATGGGCCCCACAGAATCTGAAAAGGCCAAAGTGATGGCCCATTCCAGCCAGCCAACCCCGGGCTAGGCTGGAATTTTCAGTATTCCTGTTAGATATAACCGACAAAAATAGTATCTTTATTCCTGTCGGATATAACCGACAGGAATAGTAGGCAAAATTTGAAATTCAACGGCTATTTACCGTTGGATTAAAAAAAAATTATGAAATTTAAAAATTCCCTTTTTTTTCCCTATAAATACCTAAGCTATTCCTACATCATTTCTCACATAATTTTCACCATTCCATACTATCTCACTTCATTGTATTTCAATTCTTCACATTATATTTTCTTACCTCTTCCAATAATCTTTCCTTCAATTTTTTCAATCACATTTAATAACATTAAATAATATTAAACAACATTTAAGTTGTAGTTTTTAAATAATAAATTATGTTTGGTCCTATGCACTTTTGGCCCTCGGTTGGAGACGGTTGTTTGTGACAAGGCTAAAACAAGCCATATGGCCCTCGGTTGGAGATGGAGGCAAATATGGTCTTGTACTGTTCATTAAAATATTAATATCTTGGAGGGTTAGAGGGCTAAAATAAGTCATCTGGCCATCCCTCGGTTAGAGATGGCCTAAGCTGTTTAATTTGTAACCAAACTAGCATAATCCACTTGTATGTGTTTTATCCCATTGTTGCAAAATATGAAGGAGAAAAAATATGAATAAAATGGAACTTGACCAAATCTATATAGTAATTCATACATGGTATATTTTTCCTGTTCAGTATTACTCGAACTATTGTAGATGTGGGTATGTTAGTTGACTAAGGTAACATGCTCGCCTCTAAACTTGAATTTCAATCCTCCCTTTCGTAAACTTAGAAACTACTTTACTAATAATATTTAAAATACCACAAGCGTGGTTGAAAGAATCAACAGTTACATATGTTATTCATGTAGACAAGATCCGTAGGGTATTGCAAAGGGGTTCATCAGTCCCATTCATACAAATATGGATGATAAAACGTACCCCATGCAAGTACTTCAAGATGAAATAGGGCACTGGACATATTCCACATGTTCCTGTATAGTCCACCCAGATTTCCTGATATAGCATGTACTGCACTCATTCATTTGTGCAGTTTGTTTATACCTTGAACACAAATATAATACCACTTTATGATGATCATTTATAATTTAGTGATTTTATTTACGGTGTTGTTGAATCATTAAGTTTATGTGGAGCCTAGCCCCTCACATGGTGAAATGCAATATATGTTTAGTGTAACTGTATTAAAATATATAGGAGATCCGCATTGCACACATACCACATTCGATCCACAACTAATTTAAATCTCTCCGGCACGAAAGGCCATCATGTCTTTTTTCTGATGAGGGACCATATGAAAGCTCAGTGGCTCCGACCCCATCATCTCTGTCTCTCTCTTGCCCTTCTTGTCGTTGAGGTGGTTGCACAAGTCTTCTTAGTGAGAGAGAGAGAGAGAGAGAGAGATTCTTTTGAGGAAGACAATGGAGGGATTGATCAAAGAGGATAATAGTGCCTAGCTAGTGGTGGTTTTAGAGGTGCTTTTCATATAGATATTAAGGTCGAGGGTCACAGTTGAGATGTGTGTGTGCCCCCCCACACACACTGACTTCACAATAATATTGATGCCTCTAACGCATTTTTTCATGTGGACCCCATTTTACAACCTATATTAGACTAGCCCACCAGCTTCTAGACCTCGAGAAAAAATTTCATAGCGTCGAAAGCAGAGAGTCATAATATAATTGGTTGGAGATTTTGTTTTAAAGTTTTTAATTTATTGTATTATACTCAGTATACCGAGTTATATTTATGACACACTAAAAAATCTCTCGATGTCTAAGAGAGAAGATATTTTTAGCGTATCCAAACACCACTAATATAATATATCTATTACACCCAAATTATAACCTTCATTTTTTTTTTGTTAATTGACTCTAAAAAAATTAGAATGCCAGAAAACTACTTTGGTGTCTCAAGGTTTCACCAAAAAATTTGAACGTAAAAGTCTCTAAAAAAGTACAACTGATTGAAAATAATATAAACAAAATAGCAGGGATAATTTTGTAAGGAAAAACCAAATAAAAAAAAAGCAAAAACTAATTAAAATTTAAAAATTGAAATAAAAGTATGGAGGTTTAATAAAACACCCCCGGTACTATTTATTTTTAACGAAAAATCACTTTTTAACCTTTAACTGTCACTATTTACTATACCTTTAAAAGTGACTTTTCGTTAAAATAGAAGTTTTTTTGGACTTCTCGTTAGTTTTCCTATAAAAGTATTGAAATCCCATGTTGAGAAGTTGGCGAAAAATTGAAAACAAAAGTATTGAAATGCACGTATCTCAATCCACTTCAACAATCGTTCTCTCTACACACTTTTCACAAACCACCATTTTAGAATAAATAGAACTTGAGTCTCCTCAATGTGGAGTTTTAAATAGTATTCGGAATTTAAAATGATAAATCACGTAACGAATGATGTCGATACACAATTTCTCCTAAACCTCACTCTTTAGTCTCTACAGTTTAGGTGGTTGGCTCTTCTTCAAGGGATGGACCCCACTCTAAGTACACTAATAACCATGATACCTAAGCTTTTCATGCATTTTTGGACCCTTCCGTGCACTACTCCCATTATAAATAATCAAGACCGCGGTGTACCCTTTACGAAATCAAACCCCTCCTTTGTGTTTTCTCCTTCAATTCGATTCGCTTCTCGTCATCTCCAAATCTCTCATCACTACCAATATTTTGTCTCTTTGTTTTTTCTTTGATATAATGTGTGATGATCAAATGAGTCTATCAATAAATGGTCAATCTCAAGTTCCCCCAGGTTTCCGGTTCCATCCAACCGAAGAGGAGCTTCTTCACTACTATCTTAGGAAGAAAGTTGCCTTTGAGAGGATTGATCTTGATGTAATTCGAGAAGTTGATCTTAATAAGCTTGAGCCATGGGACATTCAAGGTGCGTATATATATAAACTCATCGTAAAATTTTCATACATAAGAGTCACGGTTCATGGAAATCGGATTGGTTCATTCATTTTTGTGACATAATGCAGAGAAGTGCAAAATAGGTTCCACTCCACAAAATGATTGGTACTTCTTCAGTCACAAGGACAAGAAATACCCAACCGGAACTCGAACCAATCGGGCAACCACTGCTGGGTTTTGGAAGGCCACCGGGCGGGACAAGATCATCTATAGCGGCTTCAAAAGAATTGGATTAAGGAAGACACTTGTGTTTTATAAGGGTCGAGCTCCTCATGGACAAAAGTCAGATTGGATCATGCATGAATATAGGCTTGATGAAAGCAACACTCATGAAACCACCGTAAGTTTTTAGTCCCCCCATTTCTTCAACTTTTCACACAATCGAAAATTTCAAACACTTTATTTCTTCCAAGAATAATCAAACACCAATTTGCATTATTGTGTCGATTGCACAAAGTACTATTTATGTATTATATGTATACGCTTCTCTTTAACAAATCAGAACTACCTCGGTTTAAATCTCACTGGATCGTAGTAGGAAGGTCACTATCCCGTTATAAAATTCTTCTTCACATACATACTTCTGTGTGTACACAATTATTGATATTCTCATACATTCGTTACATACTATTTGTATTCATACAGGTTTCTAGCTCAATGGGGGAGTCGATGACCGAAGACGGGTGGGTGGTCTGCCGGGTATTCAAGAAGAAGAATTATCAGAAAGCTTTAGAGAGCCCTAAAGCCTCCTTCTCCATGGACTCATCAAACAACCAAATGCATGGTTCAAGAAACGATGGTGTTCTTGATCAAATACTGATGTACATGGGAAGGACTACTTGCAAGCTGGAAAATCAAGATCAATCCTTAACCATGAATAACATCTCAGAAAGATTTATGCATCTGCCAAGGCTTGAGAGCCCAACTCTTCCAAACCTTCCCGCTTTCGATCAGGAACGTAGCTTCAAAGCGTGCTATTCGGCCATTGATGACATGTTCATAGAAACTGAGCCTTCTTCAACAAACCAACCAAGCAATGGTTGTGACAATAATGACCTAGTCGATGATCATGAGTACCCCAAAACAAGGCTAAATGACTGGGCTACCCTTGATAGGCTTGTGGCATCCCAACTAGGTCAACTCAATGGCCAAGATCAAGAGACACCAAAACACTTGTCTTGCTTTGGCGATCCAAACATGGCCTTTTGTTCTTCTCCTCATCCTAATGATCAAGACAATGACGTACAACTATCATATCCATACCTACGTACGAGTAGATCATCCGATCATCAATCCGAAGTATACAACAACGAGAATGATCTGTGGAACTTCACCAAATCGTCGTCATCACCGTCATCAACGGACCCGCTTTGCCACTTGTCGGTGTAAGGGAAGCACTTGAAACGACATATATACTATATACGATATATAGTAGCTTAACCTGTAAGAAATATATATAGGAAGTGCGTACGTTTATGTTTAAATGAGAATACTTGTAATGAATAATAAATCATAAATGAATTAGGTAGTAACTGAGATGGTGTGGCATTGTCATACCATTATCTTTACTTAAATAAACACGTCTTTCCATTAAAGTGAGTTAATTTGTTGTCTTGAGGGCTGTCACATGCATGCTCTTAATTTCTAACCTGTAATTATGTCCTTAGGTTATGCTTCAATGATAACATGTTGCTGACTTTTGATCGTATATTTGGTATCATGGCAATTGATCATCATGATGTCAATATTGTAGATGAGTGTGTATGAAACCTGCTAAGCACTATATAAAAAATATCGTTGGCTTGGTCACGAGTTTATGACATTGGTATCAATTTGTTATTCTAGTGTCCATAAACAGTAACATTCTTGGCTTGGTTCACAACTTCACCTAACGTAAACGTACCAATTATGGTGCGGAAAAAGCGACCCCTTTACCGATAAAGATAAGATTCGAGCATGAGGATCAAGTGAAAATATCCCATATACTGCTCCTCTCTCTCTCTCTCTCTCTCTCTCTCTCTCTCTCTCTCTCTCTCTCTCTCTCTCTCTCAAAATGGCCAAAAAATTTATTCGAAGAACCACCTAACTCCTTATAATATATGCAAAGTGTTTAATTTGTTGATATGAAATAAAATTGCATATCCTCACATGCCTCCTCATGTGGTAATACTCAATTCAAACACATGGACAACACATGTCAAGTAACATAGAGTATGTGTGGCCATTGATCGTTTACACATGCTTCAAACTTTCTCGAATTCATGAAGGAACATAAGGTTTCACTATAAAATCAATTAGCAATATAAGAAGTGGTCAAACTTCTGACAGGCACATACAAAATCTCTTAACTTTGTGATGTGGGACAAAACTCCAAATCCTCACAGATGATGCTTTTATCTCTATAGCTATGCTCTTCAAACGAAAAGAAAACAAGATTAAATTAAGTTACGAATATACACCATTGTGTTAGAGTAAGATGCTAGCTAGTGTGAGGATAAGTTTCAATTCATAAGATTAGCTATTGTATTATTCGTACTAGAGGATCATGTAATAGAAAGAGCATTATGTAGGAGAATTGATAAGTGTAGCTACATGCATATGCATGCTTGCAGAGATTTATCCATTGTGTCGAATTAAGTACTTTGGTCAAGCTAGAAGATGAAATGGGAAAACTCAATAGAATACTTTGTGGCATAAGTTATATTAAACAGTACATACGTAATTAATTAATTAAACAATAATCGGACATAAATTAATAGTCTTTTTTTTTCTTTCAATAATTAGTCATATGTTTAAAGTTTCAACGGATATATATATGGCAATATTTTGTTGACATATATATGCGCCAAGTTTAAATCTTATTTACTTATATTCAAGGTAATTTGAGTAATGCTATTTATACCATGTTTTTGTACCACATTTTCATACCACCTTAGCTGACATTTGATGTGGACATACATATCATTTGAATTAATCAAATTTTTAAATTTAGTTCATTATTTAATAAACTAATAATTTAGAAAAACTAGTTAATTAAATGATAATTGTGGTATACGAGGAATCTTTCTTATTCATTTCCTTGGGTTTTGCAAATTTTTCAAATGATGTGGCTGTCCACATCAGATGCCACCTAAGATGGTATAGAAATGTGGTATAAAAACATGGTATGAATAGCATTACTCATGTAATTCTTATGTTATCCGCATGAGAATGCAAGCTACAAGTTAAAAAGTTTCATATTAAGGAATTAAGGCTATATTTAGACGAGGGACTTCTAAATTTCATAAAATTGAGTTCGAATTATTAAGGAATGGACCGTAAATCGCTAATAGAGAGGATTAGCAATGCTCTCTATGTGCATTACAAAAATCTGAGGGGGATTTGCAAATGACACCTTTTAATAGTAATTTATAAATCTCTTTCACATGACTTTGTAGTTTTCAAATATGAAATTGCTAATCCCCTAATATCTGCATTTTATGGTTCATTCCTTACTAACTTGGACTCAATTCACTAGGACTTGGAAATCTCACCCCAAACATAGGCTGAGGAACCTTGTATAGAGTTATAAAGAGTTTGGATTACATTTTTCATTGACAATATAGTTTTAGGGTCTAGATTGGCTAGGTTGTCCATGTGTGAAGCCCACTGTCACACGTGCTCTATGTCACTTAAGTAAATTATCCATGTTTTACACTTGAAATTTCATCACGCGTTAAAGAGTATCATATAAACAAAATTAAGGAAAATTGCATAAATTTATAAGGAGTTTGTCTACTCTCCCATTGCCAGTAGGTTTTGGGGTGTAACCTTAAGTTTTTTTACAATCTACTCAAATCATGTTAGCGAGGACAAGTTGGGATAGCTAGTCTACGATTCTACACAGTTTAAACGTTGCCTAATAATTCAAATGATTTTAGCACTCTTTACTCATTATAGATTAGCTAGTTTTGAGTTGGATGCTAAACGACCCATAAGAAATGTGTTAAAACTTTGCCTTATAATTTAAATAGGGTGGTGCTATCCACACCTCTTTTTATCTCCCACATCACCACCCCTTAAATAATGTTGAATCTTTCACCCATTGTCAATTAATTTTAGATTATTTGATGCTTATTCTCTAATATGTGCAATGTATATAGAGTACTTCTCTTTATAAATAAAACAGAACAAAGTATGGGTACAAATATTACTCATTCATATGGGTAAATCTCCAGTATGAAATTTGAATGAAAACAGTTAATTAACTTCGTGTTTTCAATGAGAAAATTAAGGGGTTTTGTAGTTACGAAATAGATGGTTTGCTGGAAAAGGTATTGACAATAATAGTACTATTAAAATGCTAAGGTGTACCAATTCAAAGGATTTTGATCAAGAACTGAAAATCAATAAAGTTTTAACTAAAGAACATTAGTACTTAAGGACTGCATCCAAAGTCTTCCTAAATACAATTACAGAAGATTAACAAATTAAGAACCAATGAGTTTCTCTACGGCTCTAGGTCGTTCATATATGCACTAACATTGCGTGGCAAGGTAGCAGTGTTGCATGCCCATCCTTGTTTTTGTGGTGAAGATTAACGTTTGGTGTTTAGTGATCATTTATATACCTGCTGCTATCTGCTACAGCATTGAGAGTTACATTACAGAATGTTGGTTTTATTCCGTCCAGAAAATGGAAACTTTTCATCAGAGAATGTTGTTTTGCGTCATAAATGGTCGGGCAATTAGTTTGATTAGTAATAATATAATTATCAAAGTTGATGGACAATGAAAGCAATTGATCGAGAGGCCTAATTTATCAGTAGATACAACCAAAACGTACCGCCGGCCGATGTTTGTACATCTTCATTTATCCACACAGTTCCACTACAGATGTATGAAACCGAAACCCTAGAGTAGATGCAATTGCAGTAATTACTCTGGACCTGACCTACCAACTAATTAGAAGAAAAATGAAAAATAATGCAACTCTTCGTATAAACCCTAGCATTTGTATATCCCTCCTTCTGGTTACCAGTTCATCCCTTAGGCCCCATTCATGATGACACGTAAATTCAGGGAAATATGGCCCATATTACAAACGCTAATTATGGGGATAAGAGTACAACTTTTGTGCAGTACCTTTTTTTAGTTAAATAATGTCTTTTGACAGAGTACTAAAACCAGTATGATGAAAGGATGAAAATATAGAAGTTAATGATTGAATTATTATTTGAGCGTTAATAAATATGTATATTTTTTATTGGTGATATATTATTTAGTTTTTAAATTTATTTAAAAATTTAGTCTCTTTAGCATTACTCATAATGAAATTATAAAAGTGATTTCGACTCACTCTATTTCACCTCCTACATACTTCTTTTTAGGGTAAATTTTAGCGTTAATAAATATGTATATTTTTTATTAGTGATATATTATTTAGTTTACAAATTTATCTAAAAATTTAGTCTCTTTAGCATTACTCATAATGAAATTATAAAAGTGATTTCGACTCACTCTATTTCACCTCCTACATACTTCTTTTTAGGGTAAATTACAAAAAACTACCTCAACTATGGTGTCAAGGCACTTTCATACCTGATCTTTTAAAAGTGACAATGTCATACCTCATCTTACAAATTTGTGACAATGTCATACCTTCCGTTAGTTTGGCGTCAATTTTTCAGTTAAACGCTGACGTGGCTTGATTTGTGGCCCATTTTCTATTAAAAAATTATTAAAAACATAAAAAAATCATTTAATATTTTTTTTAAATATTAAAAAGTAAAAAAAAAAAAAAATGGGCGTTGTCCCCTGCTTCCCGCGCCCCCGACCGATCGGACCAAACCCAGTTCTCTGTCCTCTTTTTTTTTCCTTTCTTCTTCTTCTTCTCCTTCTCCTTCTTCATCCTCCTTCTTTTTCTTCTTCTTCTCTGTCCACCCCAGATTTGGGTTTTTTTTTTTTTTTTTTCCCTTTCTCCTTCTTCCTCTTCTTCTTTGTCCACGCGGAGCAACCCAGATTTGGGTTCTTTTTTTTTTTTTTTTCCTTTCTTCTTCTTCTTCTTCTTCTTCTTCTTCTTCTTCTCCTCCTCCTCCTCCTTCCTCTTCTTCCTTTTTCTTCTTCCTCTTCTTCCTTTTTCTTCTTCTTTCTGCAAGAAGATGGGATGAGAGAGAGAGGAGGGGGTTGGGTCGACTGACATAGGTTTTTTTTTTTTTTTTTAAATTTATTATTTTATACTTTTTTTATTATTTAAATATTTTTAAAAATATTATAAAAAAAATTTAGTTTTTAATAATAATTTACTAATTTTTTAATAAAAAGTGGGTCCCGGATCAAGCCGCGTCAGCATTTAACTGAAAAAATTCACGGCCAAGTAACGGAAGGTATGACATTGTCACTTTTAAAAGATCAGGTATGAAAGTATCGTGACACCAATAGTTGAGATAGTTTTTTGTCATTTATTCTTCTTTTTAATTCTAACCTTTTATTCTCTTTTGATAGTTCAATCCAAATCCAACGGCTGAAAAAAACAAGAGGAGTGTGTATACAAAAACCTTCCTTTTGTAAACCAAACCATGACACTGATTTTAATTAAATGTTTCATCGTCTGGACCACGACACGGGGAGTGTAAACTTTTATTACTACTATAATAAATTCTAATTAGAATAAGTTTATTAACCGCTCACGTTTTGTTGAATTAAAAACCCTACACCTATTTTTGAAATAAAAATTTATCTTACTACATCTCATTTGATAGGTATGTTTATAAACTATCAAAAAAGTATGTGCATGCAGAAATGATCAATTGATGGGAGAATTTGTCAACGGGAACACAGTTTTGTATAACAAGTGTAATAATACAATTAGTTTGAAACTTAAATTTTTTTAACTAATTGTATTATAGTTTTTAAGTTTTCAAATAATTGTATTATTACATTTAGTGTACAGTGTAGTATTTTTGACACACTAAAAAATCTCCTCAATTGATGGTATAATTAACGTAGCCTTGAGGACATGAAGGGAGCGTTCTACATCAGATCATTGAAGCGGGCGCGATAGTCAAAGGATTTAATTCTGCACGCCAACTTTGCAAAAAAGAAAAAGATTACAATAGGTTTTCCATCTGATTGATCTACAGATCCAATTCTTCATGCATTCCTATCAGAGCAAATATGATAGCTACTTAGGATGATTTCTTTCATGCATCTTTCGATGGTCATTGACTTGTGGTAAACTTTCTTAACCCTAGATTCTAGAAGCATAAAAATGCAAAGATGTCGCTCAAACTCTCAAAGCTAAGCGAGTTTCAGGATGACACGATGAAGAAAGTTGAGGTTCATTATAAAATTATTTGGCAATATAAGGAATAATTCAATCTCTTATAAGCACATACAATGTCCTTCTTTTTCATGATGGGATTTACTCTCAACACACCCCTTCACGTGTGACAAATTTTTAAGCCTAACACGTAGACAACACAAACAGGGTGACATGAAGCGCGTGTGGCCATTGGGCTTTACACATGAAACAACTTTGTTCTGATACCATGAAAAAAAGTTGTGGTTCTACTAAAAAACCAATTGGCAATATAGAGAGTAGCTCAACTCTTATAAGCACATGCAAAGTCTCTGATCTTTTTTCTCCGATGTGGGATTCCCTCTCAACAACCAGAGATGGATTGCGTGTGTTGTTAAGTTAAAAATTTGAAGACTTGTTAACTAAAACGAGGTGGTTAACCATCTTTTTTTTAGTGTTGTGATTTAAATGAAAATGTATCCTCTTGATTGGGAGGTTTGAACAAAGGTATGCATCTCATTTGATTGGTTGCCTAACCAATTCATAAAGTCAGTATGCGTGGAATATTTCTACAAGAAATAAGTAACCTAACATTATAATTTTCGTTCCTCCATCATTAACCAAAATTTAGAAATTATAAAAGTTTAGAGACTATTTTCTAGAGTCTAGTTACTAAGCAATCTTGAGCATCCTTGCTTTCTCGTGTATTTGGAGTTTACTTTAGGAGTATGTAAAACTTTGACATACAAAAGGTGTAAGGCCATGCTTAAATATATCTTCATATAGGCACATATTATGGGTCAAATAAAGTAAAAAAAATAGTGTAGTTAATCTGTGGTTTAAGTAATCTTTCATTCCTCATCATAACCATAACTCACAAGATACCAAATTTTTTTCTGACATTCTTGTCCACCACCATTTGCGATTAGCGTATTTTTACTAAACAATTTCATAATCATAACAATTCATTTACTTAATCATCATTATTTAAAGATTATATCTATATATTTATATTGTTGAGAACCCTAACTTGAACTCTCACACTACGTTACCAATGGTCGCTTGAACACTCAAAGACTCGGGAGAATATGCTTGTTATTCAATCATGTAAAACATGGCTTTTAAATAGCCTTACAAGGATAACTGAAAGCTGAAAATATGCAGCCCACGTTTTCATAACCCTACAACGTGGTATGAGACTAATTCAAAACAAATAACTTATCCCTACAAACTAGGGTTTATTATCAGCAACTAAACAAACTCCTAATATCCTGGAACTTTGGAAGACCTAACCCTAACGACTAGGAACCATGATAACGTCAACATCCTCCCTTAAACTGAATGCTAACAGCAATCAGTTTATATGCATGAATGAGTGAACACCCAACAATCCCCGCAACTTCTGAAAAACGTCCAGCTTTAGAGGCTTGGTCATGATATCTGCCACTTGCTCCTGCGAGGAACATTGAACCAACTCTACAACCTCATCCTTGGTGAGTTCACGAAGAAAATGAAATCGAACATCTATGTGTTTGCTACGCCCATGCAACACTGGATTCTTTGAGAGTTTGATGGTAGAAATGTTGTCACAGTAGATGGTTGTAGACTTACTCGGTTCATAATTGAGCTGCTGCAAGATCCTCCTCAACCAAACTGCTTGACATGCACCCGAAGCTGCAGCTATGAACTCAACCTCGGTGGTTGATAATGTGACCACTGGTTGTTTCTTTGAGGACCAAGAAACTGCTCCTGTACTTAACACAAAAACATACCCAGAAGTGTTTTTCCTATCATCCTGATCTCCAGCATAATCACTGTCAGTGTACCCATAGAGTTCTTCTTCTCCTCCATTCCTGTAGACCAGCCCAAAATTCACCGTGCCTTTCAAGTACCTCAATATCCTCTTTGCTGCTTTAAGATGCAGCTCAGTAGGTCGTTCCATGAACCTACTTATTAGACTCACTACATACATCATGTCTGGTCGTGTTGCTGTTAAGTACATTAAGCTGCCCACGATTCGTTTGTACATCGTACTATCCACTTCTGCTCCATCTTCATCCTTTGTTAACTTAAAACCAGGAACCATGGGATTGTGAACCGCATTGCTTTGGTCCATTTTGAACCTCTCCAATAACTCCTGAGCGTACTTTCGTTGAGTAACATAGATACCTTCAGATCTTTGAATCATTTCCAAACCAAGAAAATAACTCATTTTCCCAAGGTCAGACATATCGAATTCAGTCATCATTGAATGCTTGAAATCTTTGAACATTAACTCATCATTCCCAGTAAATATAAGATCATCGACATACAGGCATACAATTAACAATTTACCTTCATTCTCTTTCTTGACGAACAAGGTGTGTTCATGTGGGCACTTTTCGAATCCTTCCTTCATGAAGTATGACTCGATGCGGCTATACCAGGCTCGGGGAGCCTGTTTGAGACCATATAGAGCCTTTTTAAGTTTATAGACTTTATGCTCTTGCCCCTGTTGTTCATAACCTGGAGGCTGCGCGATGAACACTTGCTCGTTGATTTCTCCATGGAGGAAAGCTGACTTGACATCCAACTGGTAAACAGTCCAGTTGTTCTGTGCTGCGAGTGATAAGACCACTCGGACTGTATCCATTCGTGCTACAGGTGCAAACACTTCTTCATAATCTACTCCATACTGTTGGCTGTACCCTTTTGCAACCAGCCGTGCCTTGTATTTATCCACTTCACCTTTCTCATTGAACTTTGTTTTGTAAATCCATTTTACCCCAACTATCTTTCCTTTCGATGGCATCTCTGTGAGTTCCCATGTATTGTTTCTCTCTATTGCTTGTATTTCTGAATCCATAGCCTTCTTCCATTTGTCGCTTTGTATAGCCTCCTTATAGTTGATAGGATCCGACTCAGCGAATAATGCTAAGTGACTCATCTCTTCTTCCTCTGAAAGACCTTCTCCACTCACATAGTCTTCCATCCACACTGGTTGTCTTCTGATTCGTCATCCAACAGCCGTTGTCTCAGTCTAGTCATTCTGATTTGAGTCCAGGCTCTCCTGTGGTTGTGCATCAGCCTCATCATTTCTTAGATTTTCTTCTTCATTCGCGTCCCACTCAAGATCAGCCATGATCTTTTCTTGAGTGTTATCACTCCAGTCCCACGCCTTGTCCTCTTCAAAAACAATATCCCGGCTTATTACAATTTTCTTAGACACTGGATTGTACAGACGATAGGCTTTGGACTCCTCGCTCACTCCAAGCAAAATGCACTTCATGCTTTTGTCATCAAGCTTGATCCTCTTGCTGTCAGGAACATGCACGTGCCCTATGCATCCAAAAATCCTGAAGTGCTCCACTGATGGTTTAGAGCCACTCCAGGCTTCTTCTGGCGTCATGCTCTTGACTGCTAGGGTTGGACATCAGTTAAGCACGTAAATGGCCCAATTCACTGCTTCTGGCCAGAAGGTTCTTGGGATCTTCTTTTCTGTAAGCATGCTTCGAACCATGTTCATTATGGTTCGATTCTTCCTTTCCGCGACACCATTCTGTTGAGGGGTGTACGCAGCTGTCAGCTGCCTTTGGATTCCATGCATGTTGCAAAATTCTGTGAATTCAAGTGAAACGAATTCACCGCCACGGTCTGTTCGCAGAGCCCTTATACTCGAACTTGTTTCCTTCTCCACCCGTGCCTTGAAACTTTTGAATATGCTAAGGGCTTCTGATTTCTCAATCAAAAAGAACACCCATGTTTTCCTGCTATAATCATCAATGAAAGTAATAAGGTACCTCTTTTTACTGTTGGAGACTGGATTTATAGGCCCACATATATCTGCATGCACCAGTTGAAGGATTTGAGATGCTCTCCATGTGCTTTCCTTTGGAAAGGAATCCCGTGGTTGCTTCCCCACCAAACATTCTTCACATACCTGTGTGTGTGCATCGAATTTTGGTAAACCCTTCACCATATTCTTTTGTTGAAGGACTCAGAGACCATTCCAACCCAAGTGTCCATATCGACAATGCCATAATTTGAGTTGATCATCTGTGCTCACCTTAAGACATTTCTCCTCTTATGGTTGTGTGCGTGTCAGCAATATGAACATGCGATTTTCTGTCATTGTGGTCTCCCAAATTAGTCCTCTTTCTGGATGATAGATCCTGCACTTACCACTTTTAATAAAAATGGCAAGGTCCTTCTCTTGTAGTTGACCAACGCTCAATAGATTATTCTTCAAATCTGGTACGTAGAACACTCTAGTGACAACTTGCATGGCTCCATTGACCTCCATTCGAACATTGCCCTTCCCCAGCATGTCCAGACTTGAGTTGTTTCCAAGTTTAACAGACTTCCTGAAGGTGTCGTCCAAATCTGTGAACAACTCCTTCTTACCACACATGTGATTGCTGCATCCTGAGTCCAAAAACCACATTTCTTCCTTGTCGTTCCCCTTGACATCCACATATGCCATCAATAGCATTTCTTCATTGGTTTCTGCATAAAATCCTTTGGAATCCTTCCCCTTCTTAGGGCATTCCCACTGAAAATGCCCAAGTTTATGACAATGGTAACATTCGAGGGTGGATTTGTCCGAGCCAGTTCTACCCCTTCCTCGTCCTCTTCCTCGGAAGCTGCTGCGTCCCCCTCGCCCACCTTGTTGTGTATCATAGGTCACCTTGAGAGCTTGCTTCTCTGCGGTGTGTCTTCCCATTCGTTGCTCGTGCACAAGCAGACTACTTTGCAGTTCATCAATGGATAAGATGTCGAGATCATTTGACTCTTCAATGGAACAAACCACATAGTCATACTTAGAGATCATCGATCGTAAAATCTTTTCAATGACTACTACATCTTCCATCTTTTCCCCATGAGTTCGCATCTTGTTGGCTATGGTGAGAGTACGTGCAAGGTACTCATTCACCGATTCCCCTTCCTTCATATGCAACATCTCAAACTCTTTGCGAAGAGCCTGTAACTGGGCACGCTTAACTCTTGCCGTGCCTTTGTACTTCTGTTTCAGTGAGTCCCAGATGTCTTTCGCGGTGTCCTTCTTCAATATGGTCTCCAGAATTGAACGATCCAGAGCCTGGAACAAATAATTTTTGGCCTTCAGATCCTTTAGCTTCAGATCTTCAATAGCTTTCTTCTGGACATCTGTGATACTGCTCTCATCTGCTGCTGCAGGAACACCAGTTTCTACCAAACTTCAATATTCCTTGGAACGCAGGAAGTTCTCCATGAGCATGCTCCAATGATCATAATGTCCGTCAAGTCGTGGGATTGCAGGTTGCACAAAGCTACTTTCAGTCGTCATGGTGTTGTTGTGAACGATGAAACTAACTACGATCAGGCCCCGTGGTGGGGCTCTGATACCAAATGTTGAGAACCCTAACTTGAACTCTCACACTACGTTACCAATGGTCGCTTGAACACTCAAAGACTCGGGAGAATATGCTTGTTATTCAATCATGTAAAACATGGCTTTTAAATAGCCTTACAAGGATAACTGAAAGCTGAAAATATGCAGCCCACATTTTCATAACCCTACAACGTGGTATGAGACTAATTCAAAACAAATAACTTATCCCTACAAACTAGGGTTTATTATCAGCAACTAAACAAACTCCTAATATCCTAGAACTTTGGAAGACCTAACCCTAACGGCTAGGAACCATGATAACGTCAACATATATAACTAATATATATATATATATATATATATATATATATGCATATAATTAAATAGGAGATCGGTATTTGCACATGTATCAAATAAATGGTGGCGGTTCATTCTGAATATGTTATAAATTTTGTTCCATGAACATATACTAATCGAAAATAATGAATAAAGTGGTTGACTCCATGAGAATGGATGAAATATTGTTCTTTTTAAATTACAAACTCAAGACGTCCAGCAAAGCAATATAGCAGTACTTTGTACAATATTCAGATACAACTAAATGTTGATAATGAATTTTACATTGATGAGAAAAAGGATTTTGCATGTGCTTATAAGTAGTTAATTACTCTCCATATTGCCAATTGGTTTAATGGTAGAATCTCAAATTTCTTCATGGTATTAGAGCATGTTGTCCCACGTGTGAAGTCTAAAGGCCACACGTGCTTCACCCGAATTGTGTTGTCCATGTGTTAGGCTTAAATATTCATCACACGTAAGGGGCGTGCTGAGAAAGAATCTCATATTAATGAGAAAAGGGACTTTGCATGTGCTTATAAGTAGTTGAGTTACTCCCCATATTGCCAATTAGTTTTATGGTGGAGCCTCAACTTTCTCCATGGTATTAGAGCAAATTGTCTCACGTGTGAAGCTCATCGGCCACACGTGCTCCACGTCACCCAAATTGTGTTGTTCACGTGTTAGGCTTGAAAATTCGCCACACGTGAAGGACGTGTTGAGAATGAATCACACATCGATGAGAAGAGGAACCTTGCATATGCTTATAAGTAGTTGGGTTTCTCCTCATATGGCTAATTGGTTTTATGGTGGAATCTCAACTTTCTTCAAGGTCTCATGTGCAAAGCCCAATGACCACATGTGTTTCACGCCACCCAAATTGTGTTGTCCACATATTAGGCTTGAAAATTGCCCACATGTGAGGGGACGTGTTGAGAATAAATCTCACATTGATAAGAAAAATGGACCTTACATGTACTTATTAGTAGTTAAGTACCCCCATATCATCAATTGATTTTATAAGAGAATCTCAATTTTTTGACCAATAACACGGAAGACAAAATAAACACAACAATATATGAGTTTGTTGCGGCCATATCGAAAGGTGTGTAGAGTTTCGGATCGGGTGTTCGCACCGCGACCTTCACTATCTTTGCTGTTTTCGGCACTGTTGCTAGTGGGCTGTATATTCCCATTGGCTTCTTTTCGTTCATGGCTGCAGATCAGATCGTTGTGGTGCTTGTTGAAGGAACATGGAGTCTTCTCTCTTTTCGATTATGGGGCTTTATCTGGTTTGATCTCCAGCGTCTGCAGGCGGTGCAGGTTCGCGGGTTTGCTCACCAGTGTCTGCTTGAAGTGCGGCGGTGGCCGAGGCAGCAGTCTGCTTGGTTTTCTTTGTTTCAGATCTTCTGAGCTTGGTAATATTATTCACCTTTGTCCCAAAAATAAAAAAATAAAAAAATCTCAGATTACGCGAGTGATATTTTTCTGCAAGTGTATGTTAAAATTATATTACTAAAGACTTATATCATCAATCCAGATTCCATATATGTTATCATTAGGTTTCTACGGAAAATACCAAGTTTGCAATTTGGGACGATAATTTTATCGTTGAAATCTCAAAACAGTATTGTAGACTGTTGATTTGACGCTGAATCCAAATTAATTTTCTTAATTTAAAAAAATTCAACAAATGACTGTTTAAGAAAAAAGAAGCTACTTACGTCCGCTGAATGGGTACTGCCGACTACTGCTGTTCACGTAAACTAATTTCCTTCCCTAATAATTATATGCTACTTTACTTAGTAGAAAACTAATAATGGAATTTGTTGGCTGTATTGAATTTTAAGTCAAGCTTAATTATTTAGACAACAACCCTTCTTGCATGATTCGGAGGATTGATTAGTTATTCAATTACATACTTAATTATAAAGTTAATCATGTTGAGAAGTTAACTAACTATAGAACAAGGCCAAGCTCGACTTCGAAAAGTCATCGGTTTATAAGATTCTCACAGTTAAGAGGGGACACTTGAAATAAATAAAATCCAGAAACAGAGAGAATGATCAAAACCTGCAAAACCATCAACGAGATGGTTTTTCTCTCTTGATCAATTTTGTTGAGGGTGTTCAAACAATAATTTGATAACCGGAGCACTATTATCATTGAGATTCTAAATCATTAAGGTCCTGGTTTTCGTCTAAATTCGATATTGAACAGCATAACATAACATAACATAACATGTTAGAATACTAACAATGTCATCCACGTACGCTATCAGGTGTCAACAACGCCATATCCGTCAACTGATGATAGTGACTCGTACGTGAGCAATGACCCGTTAGACGAACAAGGCCTGTGAAGAGACAACGAACCTCTGGACCGATTCATGTAAACAGAAATGGTGATGGACTGTAGAAATTAGATTATTAGAAGCCAGAAGGCCCATTGTCTAAACTCTAAAGTTGTGGAAACCGAAAACCTTTTGACTGGAAGGGACAGGAAAGTAAAGGAAAGGAAAGCAGTCCCAACGCTGTAACGCAATAATTGGCACCTCTCCTCGTCTTCCTAACACCCACACGCACAATAAATTTGAATCAAATTTTAGCGCTCAAATCTCATGTGCTACAGAAACCCCATTTCAAAATTACATAAGCAAGTTCTTCAATTCCTTCCAAATTTAGAAAAAAAACATTAAATTCGACTCCAAAAAAAGTCTCACTCCTCCGCCACTTCACACTTCGCAATCGAAGCTCGCAATTCAAGAAACGAGAACATGGGTTGTGCTTCTTCTAATCTCTTCAACCACAACGACGAGTTCTCCCAACTCGGCAGCTCCGCGCTGAGCCACCACATCGTCTCGCTGACTTCCTCCACCTACGGCCTCCTCACTCTCGACCCGCCGCCGCCTGCGCCCACCACTCCGTCGACACCCCCTTCTCGATTCACTCTCGGGTCCATTTTCCCGAGCCCCTTGTCCCAGCCCAAGTCTTCCGAGTCCGAACCCAAGTCGCTGTTGTCCGACCCGAGACCGCTGCCTTCCGACCCGGAAGTCATTAACTCATGGGAGCTTATGGACGGGCTTGACGCCGACAGCTTCAGATTCTCGCCGCTTCCGCCGCCCAAACCCTTCGTTTTCTTAGACCCAAAAACCCTCGATAAAGAAAACTCCAACCCGAATCGCGCAATTCTCAAATTTCCGTACGAAAGCGTCTTCCGGGGGAACAACAAGAAGGACCCACTCGACCGGTTCGAGAAAATATGCCCGCCGGGCGGAGAAAACAAAGTCGTTGTCTACACGACGACGCTGCGAGGAGTGCGGCGGACTTTTGAGGAGTGCAACGCCGTCCGGGCAGAGATAGAAGGCCTCGGGGTGATGATTGTCGAGCGTGACGTGTCAATGGATCGCGGGTTCAGAGAAGAGTTGAGCGACTTGATGAAGGGGAGAGGGAAGGAGGCGGCGGTGCCGCCGCGGGTGTTTGTGAAGGGGAGATATATAGGCGGCTCTGAGGAGGTGCTGAAGATTTTGGAGGAGGGTTTGCTGGGTGAGATTCTTGCTGGATGCCCAAAGAAAAAAGCTGGGTCTGTGTGTGAAGGGTGTGGGGAGGCAAGGTTCTTGCCCTGCTTCCAGTGCAATGGGAGTTCAAAGATGGTGCTGATGGTGAATGATGATGTAGCGGGGCAGCGGCAGGGGACGACGGTGGTGACGAGGTGTCCTGAGTGTAATGAGAATGGGCTGGTGCTTTGCCCAATTTGTAGCTGAATGGTGAAGAACAAGAGATGCAAAGATGTCTGTTTTCGTGTCGAAATTGTGTTTAAGCATTTGCTTCTATCTTAAATTTGGGGCTTCTTTTGTGTTTCTGATGGAAACCAAAGGCTTCTAATTCTGTACTATACTCTCTTGCTTTTAAGTTGATAGTTATATAACTTATATATATATATATATATATATATATATATATATATATATATCTGCTTTTGATTTGTGAAGATGTATTGATTTGCTGGTGTAGTTGTTTTCTGTGAAGTTATACTAATCTTCTGTGGTTAGGACTGATTGGTGTCTAAGATTGGATTGGATAACTCATTAAAGTCCATTTGAGGGCTTAGAAGAGATTAGACATGAGGGAAACTTATTCTTTCTAATCCTGCCGTTTTGTGAGGGATTGGAAGAGACCAAATTCCTTAATGAGTAATCCATCTTATACCTTCAACTTGGACAATGTTTCTTCATTTCTTCTTACAACATACTTTAAATAGAGTGGGTTATCCAATCTTAGGCACCAAAAGAACACTTAAGAGTCTTCTGACAAAAGGAAAAGAAAAAAAAAAAGACCAGTCTCCAATGGTGCTGCAGTTGGTTACCGATTCTTTGAAACTCACTTCAATCTCCGGAATTAGTCGCCTTTCGTTGAATGTGGAGAACATAGGCACACCCCAGTTGCATAGTTATTAGTTAGTGATGTCGTAGTTTCGCTTATCTTTCAGATGACTAGTCGTTACCCTTCAATTGTTTGAGAACTGTCGTACATGATAAGAGTTCAACACATGGATTTGAAGAATATACGGAGAATGCTGATGGTTCTTGGCTGCCACAAGTTTGTGGCGAAGAGTCCGCTGATTTATCAGTGGAGAAACTAACAGTTCTTCAGTTCACGGAAGTACTGGCCGTGAGTGAACGTACAGAATCTTTAAAACACCTTTAAACACACACTTAGTCGATGCCTTTCTTTTGTATTCTTCTCTGCCTCAAGAAAATGATTGTCCAAAAAGCTTATCCATATTTTCCCATCCAAATTATGCAAAGTGGTTTAACTGGCAATCTAGCATGTTAGAGGAAGACAGGGATCAATCTTTAATAGCACTTGCCCCCTACCAAATTGACCGAGATTAGGCTATTGAGCAGGACAATTACTGCCTTTACTAACTGCTTAAATGCATCTCCACTCCTAAATTGAATAGACCAGACTATTGGTTTAAAATATTTTTTTTATTATTAAATAACAAAAGATAATTTTATTTTTAATTTCGGATATGATTTTTAACCAATTTCGTCATGTCACGTGTCATTAACTAAAAGTACACTTTTTGTGGATAGATTTTTTTAGTAGATTTTTAACTAGTTCCGTAGCGCCACATGTCATGATTCTGTAAGAATTTGGTGGATAGATTTCCGATGAGATTTGTAAATAAATACGAAATATGGTGTAAAGTCGAAGAGCATGTTAGGTATTTATATAATAAAATTATAATTTTTTATTCTTCATATTTTACTATATTTTTGAATTATTTTTTTAAAACCTTTGTTAACTTAATTAATATGGATCGTTGGAATAAAAAAAATTGTAATCCAATAGCCCAAGTTTTGACACATATGCCAACAGTGACATTTGAATTTTTTTAGGCCTAAAAATTGGAACCATTGATCTAAAAATCCAACGGTCCAAATTTTGACATGTCACCTAGTCGTTGAGAAGGGCTGAGTGCGGCTACCTGACAAGCCTAGCCTTGTTTTCTTGTCAGGCCACTCTCCCTTCTCCAGCGTATAATTCACGCGCTTGTCTAAAAAAATATAAAAAGGTAGCTGACGCCAGCCTAACATCAGACTACCTCAAGCGATTCGCCCGTGTTGTCTGTCGGGCTTCCCTAGAGCCCAGTTGATTGGGTAAGACTGGAGTGATTTTGTAGAGGGGGAATTTGATTGCCCAATAACCTAGGGTATATTCATGGGGAGGAAGTGCTCTAAAGCTAGTGAGGAACGACATAAGTGGCGGAAACCTTCTAAACTAGATTGACATAAACCAGTGTTATCAAGCTTAAATTTTGCTTAGACCACTTTGTTCTCCAGAAAAAAAAATGCAGTTTACGGTAAGTAGGTGGAACTCCGAATGCATCATGAATGTTTACATTTGCTTGAGGAATAATGAACATATCATTCCAAAGCATAAAGTGTTTTGGAGGCCTCTACTTTTTTTGTGGAACTTTAGTCCTGAAAAAGGGTGATGTGAGTTGGTGAATATGTACTTTTCTGAAGCTTTTTCACTTTCTTTACTATTTTCTGTTTGAAGTTTCACAGAGGATTGAAGTGGATGCCGGGAAAGGATATTCTCATTATCCATGGTGAATCACAATGATTGTGAAGGGGTAAAATTTGCGTGTTTAATCGGAAGTAGGCTCAAAATTTTCGCCTGCGACTGTTTAGTTTCAGTTGCAAGGTTTCGCAAAGTTTGGTCTGTCTTGTATTATGGTTAAGGGTAGTAAATCTCTAAGCTCGGATTTTCTCTTTCTGCATCCTTCCTCTTGTTTTGGTCCACTAATTCTCTTTTATTTATTCAGTCTAGAGGCTCAAAAATTAAAAAGAAAAAAGAGCATAGGAGAACAAAAGGGTATGCTCATTTGATTTCTTTTTGTATAAACGTACATAATCCACTGAAGGTCATAATATTAGAAAATCCTTTCAGTAGTTTACACAATCAAATCCGAAACACGAAGAAAACATTTCTGAAATTGGGGGTGGTTAATGTTTCTGGTTCCTATAGATGATTCTTCCATCTGCCTACAGAAAACCAGTAAGCAAGTTGATGAAGAAAAAGTTCCACATAATGAATCCCTTATTTTCTTGTTTGTTTATCATTTTTCTATTCTTTATTTTTAATAAGGAAATTTTGACCCTCAGAGAGAAATTTTATTGATAACAAAAAAAAAGTTACATTAGTCAAGAAGACATTAACCTTACATTTCATTATACAAGAAGGGCCCACCACAAGTTGCAGGGCAAGGTTACCCTCAGCAGAGGAGAGATTTTTTAGTGTGACTATCACAAGAGGTGGTACAACACGTGTCCCTATATAAATGGTGGGGTATGTGTGTGTTTGGGCCCAAATCGGAATGTCGGCAGACACATTAGGATGATCTTCGACAGGCTTTCCTACGTATGTGCTAGCACAACCTTAAAATGAATCCTACCAAATGTGCTTTCGACGTATTAGCCGGTAATTTTTTAAGATTTCTTGTACATCATCGTGGTATTGAGGTGCATGAAACTAAGGCCCGAGCAATCATCAATGCTCCACCCCTAATGACTAAGAAGCAACTACAGTCGTTGCTTGGCAAGATTAATATTCTCCTCTAATTGATTGCTAATTCGGCAAGGAAAATGAGAGCCTTCTCCATGCTCTTGAAACTTAAGGATTCTGAAACCTTTGAATGGCGCGCGGAACACCAAGAGGCGTCTACACAAATCAAGGTTTCTATCACGACCCCAACTGTCCTTGTCTCATCACGACGTGGTAAACCTTTCAAGCTATACATCTCGGCAGTCGAAGAATCCATCAGATGCCTTCTTACAAAAGACAATGACGCTGGTCGAGAGCATGCCATTTTTTATCTTAGTCAGAATCTCAACCCACCCGAGATCAATTATTCCGTTGTCGAGAAACTCTGCCTAGCCTTATTTTTCGTTGCATCAAAACTCAGGCATTACATGCTCCCATCAGTCACTCAGGTCATCCCCCAGACTGATGTTATTCGCTACATGCTCACTCTACCAATAGTAAAAGGCCGAATTGGGAAGTGGACAATGGCACTGTCTGAATTCAGTTTGCAATATGTGCCTCAGAAAGCTGTCAAAGGTCAAGCATTGGGCGATTTCTTGGCCCAACACCCCTCCCCATACGATTTTGGGGGGACTGATGTCGAGATTTGCATGGTGGAAACACGCGATAATTACTAGACGATGTAGTTTGACAACTCTAGTACTTCAACCTCGGCTGGTGTTGGGATTGTCGTTCAATCCTTATATCACAACCGCTGGTATTTTTCTCTCAGGCATGATTTCAATTGTACGAATAATCAGGCCGAATACAAAGCCTTTATTATCAACCTTCATGTCCTTCACAACTTATGGGCGACCCGTGTCCTTATCCTCGGTGATTTAGAACTTGTGATTAACCAACTCAACGGAACTTTTTGTTGCATGAGTTGTACTCTGGCGCCCTATCACATGGTTGCTAATTATTTGGCTAAGTCATTCAACGATATCACATTCAAACACATCTTTCGAGTTCGAAACATCGATGTAGACGAATTGGCTCAAATAAATTATGGAGCATAACTCATAGAGGGCGAGATAGGCCGAGTGATACCTGTAGGACGACGATCACACCCGGCCCTGGTTAATCAACAAGTTCTCCAGCACGATCGTGTTCGAACACGAGTCATGTCTTTGCCTTCGTTGTTGGAACGAGGAGATCCTATAGATGTTTGCATTGTCGAGGCATTACCAGACGATTGGATAAGGTCAATGATATCTCGATAAACCCAATGGCAAACACAATCGTAAGACAAGGGTTCATGCCACCAACTATGTAAAGTACCAAAATGAATTATACCAAAAGGGTGAGGACGATCTATTACTGTTATGCCTTGGCCCACATGAGGCTGCTCAAGCAATTACAGAGGTTCATGAAGTAATTTGAGGAGATCATCTGTCCGGACGATAGATGCGATGGTTACTTCATCGACATGGCTATTTCTGACCGAGTATATTGAAGGATTGTATTGAGTTCGCATGATGACGTGACAGTGTCAAATTCATGGGCCTATACAGTGAGTTCCGGCTAAATCACTTCATACTATCACCAAACCATGGCCATTTAGAGGATGAGCCATGGACATAATTGGCAAAATTACACCATTTTCTAGGTCAGCAAAGCATGCGTGGATACTCATCGCGACGGATTACTTCACCAAATGGATCGAAGCAAAGTCATACTCCGAGTTAAAGTCTAAAGAAGTTTATGCTTTCGTGGAAGAAAACATCGTGACTAGATTCGATGTACCAGAAAAGATCATAACATATAACAGCACGATTTTTACATCTGATAGATTTAAAGAATACATAGCGAGTTTGAAAATTTAGCTTGATCAGCCTATGCCGTATTATTTGCAGGCGAATGGGCAGGCTGAAGAAAGTAATAAGGTGTTGATCAGTATTCTTGAAAAACTGAGAAAAGATAAGCCTGGTATGTGGCATTTGAAGTTACACGAAGCATTGTGGGCTTATTGAACCTCACTCCGATTAGTGACCGGGACAACCCATATGTGTTAACCAGTGACTAAAATGCCGATAATATCGGTGAAATATCGCCGATAATATCGGTGAAATATCGCCGATATTATCGGTTTTTGCAGAGATCGATATTTAAACACATATCCATATGGTTTTCGACAAATTATCGAGGAAATATCGAAAATATTGCCATATTTGCGATATTATCGATATTTCTCTTGAAAATGAAACGGCGATGGTGAAGGCGACGGCGACGGAGAGTTGGAGAGCCAGGGGTTGAGACTCCGATGGTAGGGGACGGAGATTCATGATGTAGGCGGCGGAGAGGAGACTCCGATGGTAGGGGAGACGACGGAGGAGGGGTAGAGCTGTAGAGGTGACGGCGGACATGGTGACGTGACGGGCTTCGGGGCTCGACGAGGAGGGCCCTCTCTCTGTGCGTGTGGGCGATTCGGCGCCGACGAGGAGGAAGGCGAGGGAGGGAGGTCTGTGCGTGTGGGAGAACTGGAGAAGGGAGGGAGAGAAGAGAGATACGGAATGGAGAGAAGAAAGAGACTTAGAAGTTCTAGAGTCTGTGGGCGTTGTGGTTTTGGGGGGGGGGGGAGGAGTCTGTTTGGCCCCGGGTTTGTTGAGAAAACTATTTTAAAAAAATAGCACAGATCCGTTTGGTTTGGCTTGGGAGTCGAGGAAATGCAGGGGTTTTCTCATTTGTCTACACAGCTTGCAGCTTTGGTTTCTACAAAACAATAAAAAAAACAGATGGAATGACATATGGAGCTGTTTGGCTCCGGGTTTCATGCACAAAAGGGCGCAAAAAAAAAGAATAAAAAAAGAAGAAGAGCCATTTGGCTCGGGTCTTGAGAAAACAATAACAGTCAATAAAATAAAATAAAGCAAAGAGCCGTTTGGCTCGGCTTTGAGCTCGAGGCAGAAGGATGCAGAGCATCCAATGTGAGTTCTGAATCAGCTGCTCCATCAGATTAAATTGTAGCTGTTGCTAGGACATGACATAGGTATGGATTTTTGTGGGTTGGTCAACGCGTCTTCTCAAAGCCAGCAGGTCACAAGTTCGATCCCTGAGAACTGCAATTTTGTGCTTCCTTTTTCATTATTTTTCCGGAGCCTCTTTTCCTTGTACCAGATCGCCACTTCGAATCCTCCCAGGTGCATTCTTTTCCCTTTTGTTCTCTTTTATTTGTTTTGCTGTTTTTGTTCCTTTTGTTTATTTTATGTTCCATTAGTTTATTATTGGATTTTCTTTCTTTTTATTTTTATTTTAAATTTATTTCCACACCTTGAGGACAAAGTGTAAATAAAGGACTAATTTGATAGTTCCAAATACACTCACAATATTTGCCAGCTCGCTATATAATCAACTTAAATCAGTTAAATCCATCATGCAATACATTTCCTTCCAAATTTTTGTGATAAACTAATAGATAATTGACGAAATAAACATCCTGCAAAGTTTCAATAAAAATTTCCAACTTTTTCTTACAATTTCCGTGGTTTCCATATTATTTTTATCGATATCGATATTATCCCGATATTTCCGTGTTTCCGGACTACCGATATTTCCGATATCATCGATATTTTATACCTTGGTGTTAACTTATGGACACGACGCAATGTTGTCGGCCGAGCTAAGTATAAACTCATTGCGAGCAATTGAACAAAGTAGTTTGATCAGTACCGAGTATAGTCAGGCCATGAGACAAGAGTTAGAAGATTTAGAAGAAGCTCGGCTTAATGCTTATAATTTATTGGTGGCACAGAAAAAGATTGTCGTGTGAGTTTATAATCAAAGAGTCAGAAAAAAAATGTTTGGTGAAAGAGAGTTAGTTTGGCAAACTGTGTTGCCCGTGGGCATTAAGGACCCAAGATTCGACAAATGGTGCTGAACTAAGAATGACCATTCGTCGTTCATAAAGCTCTCAGCAAGGGGGCATGCGACCTCAAGGATCGGACTGGTTTAATTCACAAGTTACCAATCAATGAAATTTAAAAAAAAATACTATCCAATCACTTGGGAGATGAGAGAATAAAGGCGCATTTCATTGATTTTGCAAGAAGGATACAAGCATGGTGACAAAAAATTAAAACGACCTACAACTACAAATAAAATCCTAAGGGGTCAAAGGAATGAAGGTTTCAAGAACGACTTTCAACTCTAGCCACCTTACTTCACCCATAATGACTTCAGCTTGTCTTGTCTTTTTATCAAGCTGAAGTTGTTGTAGTCGTTTTGTCCCTGCTGCATATTCAGCCAGTTGAGCTTTCCTCGAGTTAAAATCCTTCTTAAGCTTAGAAACGACGGTCGACTTTTGATGTTGAAGCTCGGCAATTTGACGGTTGAGGATGGCCAGCCATTCTTTTTTCGCTTTTATGGCTTCGACTTCTGGTCGGAGGGTTTCTTGAGCAGCCATTCCAGCCTTGAGATCATTCTTCGCCAGAAGAGCCCGTTCAAAAATAAAAAAAATATTCCTCAATTCGCTCTAGAATGTTGGATAGATGAACGATATTTTTGCCGCTTAGTAAGTCGCCGACTGCAAGGTCATTCAAGCACTCCCCTAAAAAATTGAGGCCTCTGCAGTGAAGAACTTGTGAGGCCGAAAGAGATAGAAGCTCCCGCAGCCTAGAAAAAGCATCAAATTTGGCCGCAAAAGCAAAAAGCTCGGTCGAGGCAGCAGAAGGCCCAACTACCCCAGAAGTACTAGAAAGAAGGGCATCAAGTTCGACCTCCTATGAAAGCTGCAGAAAGAGAAGATTGTTAAGAGTAAGTAGATTCACAAGGAAGCAAGGAAAAGAGGAAATGCTAAACCTGCTAAGAAGAGACTCCGGCCATGTCTGCTGGCTTGTTGCTCAAGCCAAGAGAGCTTAATGTCCGAGCCCATTGCTTAAGATTGCTTTTTAATTCACTATGTCGATGAAGTTTATCTATGTTCGATGCCTACTGAGGTGGCCAAGAGATATAGATAACGCCCTTCGGCGCGTAGAATTTTTGATGAAATGAGTAATTGGGCACCTGGCGGTTAATATCTTTCTAGTTTAGAATTCTAAGGTAGAAGGTTAACAAAAGAAAAAAAAATTAAAGATCCTTACAAAGGCCGAAGTAGCTTCTTGAGGGGGAATGTCGAGGTCTTGGTTCTGCAGATTAATTGGTGACTCGTTGTCGCTTTAGGCTCAACAAGTGGCTCATTTCCACGATCGGCTGCAGGAGGGTCGACCTGGCTGGTAGCCTCGACCGCTGGGTGAGGATTAATGGATGAGGAGATGGTTGAGGACGACTCGTTAGGAGGATTCCTTCGTTATCATCGTCCTAAAATAAGTTGTTATTTGCTAGTATCTAGGAATATAATTGAAAGAAAAGAGAGTCACCAACAACATAATCATACCTCTTCCTCCATAATGGTCATTGGTTTTGTTTTTGGATTTGGTGAGAGATTTTCCTCAGCCGAGGTAGCCAATTCCTCCAAGACAGGAGTAACGGCCGGCCCTAGAGCTGCAGGTCCTTGACCAACAGAGCAACGGTTGGTTCGACCATAAATTGATAGACGAGACAAATTCCAGATGGTTGACTAGCAGGAGGGTTTGGTTGCACATCCGTCGAGGCTTGAACGACAAGAGTGCAAGGAGATGCACTAAAAGCAGTTGCTCCTGTGGTTTGACTGGAGATGACATGAACCTCTCGCTCCCTTTTTTCGCCAATTTCTTGACGCATTTTTTGTGCCAAGGAGCGTCGCCAGCCGTGTCGGCCTCTGGGCAAGGTCGTTTACTTGGCAATGTTGGTGAAGCAGTCACGGTTTTCTTCAGGAAGAGGGCAAGTTTTTTTCTTAGCCACTGCAGCAGTTGCCACGACCGTTTGGTTGGCATACGGCAACCTAAAAAAACCAAAGTCAAATTAGAAGGAAGTTTAAACGAACAGCCAAAGTGAAATGATAAGATGCAAACAAATACCTTGAGCCGTTTCTTTGGATTTTGGGCCGGGAGCCTTTTTTGGATGATCACTGAAAAAAAATTGGACAACATCTTTGACCGGTGTGCCAACGAAGTCTTGAGTGTATACGACCCACCAGTCAACAAAGGTAGCAATGTTGAGAGTTTCAAGGACGTTCGGCCGAAGGCGGAATTTCTCACACTTTCTCCTAAAATTGTTGCTCAGCCTCCCTGCATTCTCTCTCTTATAAACCAGAAAAGCGCCCTCGACTTAGGAGAGAACGGGGAGGTAAGTAAAGGCATTAGGCAACCTTAGAGGTAGTCGAGTTGCCACACTGTGAAATGGGGTTAGTAGACTTCCCAACTAATGCGCTTAGCATCACAACCGAGAGAGAGGTCGCGAGTTAGCACAAATGCCCCTTCCAGTTCTTTCGAATGTCAGCATCTTCGGCTTCACCCCATGCCGAGGATGGAAGCTTGATGGAAGAGGGGTACTCTTGGCAGCAGCAGATTAGAAACTCATCGTCAGAAAGGTCTTCTAGGCTAAAGAAGTATTTAAAAACTTCTTCGGCCGAGTAAGGATGAGCTGGTCTAAAGCCTAGTTGAAGATTTAGTGCCTCAGAAAACTTGAAGCTAAGGACTTCTAGCCTGAAGGTGGTGAAATAGACTTGCAGCCAAAATTGAAAAACCCAGATAGGGTCATTCTGGTGCGAGTCATTTTTGTTGACGGTCGTCTCGGCTAGGCAACGCGTCGTTGTAGTTGAAAAAGTTCTTGTGTAGCTTCTGAACTTCTTCTTTTGAGGGTTCTTGATTTTTCTTCAATAGCAACTCAGCAACACGTTCGTCGAAGAGTGATTTGAGGTCAAGGTTAGACAAGTACCCAAAGAGGGTGTCGTCAATCGGAAAACTCGAAGGGGAAGTCCCCGAGGATGGCTGAGACGTTGAGAATATTGGGGCCAATAGGACCGAGAGGCAGGACCATGGCATTGGTGGCCGAGCACCAAAAAACTAAAGCTGCCATGAGAAGTTCTTTGTCTAAGGCAATCTCGATGGTCGAGAGCTTGATGGCATCATAGATGCCGAGAGTTTTCCATTCCTTGCTGAAGAACTTCTCCATCTGATTGACCCAAGCTACATAGGTCGCAGTGGTTGAAGACCAGGCCCCTTGAGGTTTGGTCAAATCCCACTTTGACTAATTATATCTTTGGAGTAGGGGTGTCAAGTAGTGGGCTCTGAGGAGGTTGGTGATGGATGCTGGGACGTCATCTTTAAAAAGTGGCCCCATGATCTGATGAGAACCTCGCAAATCACCTTCAAATCGTAAAGTTTTGATGACACTTTTGTCGATGAAGTCTCAACACTTGGTGCATTCATCAGAGAGTTTGGAAATGAAGGTGTTGGAAACCATTGTTGCGGACTCGAGAAATTTTCTAGACTTGAGGGATTATGTAGGTTGAGAATAAGTTCTAGGTTGAAGGTTGTTTTGGGATTGAGACCAAATGGCAAGAGGTTTGAGAATTCTGAAAGCGTAAAGGTTGAAGGAAGAAATTTGAGTATTTATAGGGGCTTTGGGAAGGAGACCAATCATTTGATTTTTGAAGATGAGGGGAAAATTGGTTAGATGATTTTGTAATCATGATGGATATTCAAGGAATCCAGATGAAGAGATCGAGAAACTCGCGGATTGAGGATGCCTGTTTGCGTGTGGCAGTGGATTTTACGATAAAGGGACGATTCGGTGACCTTGCGTTCGCAATTCAAGGTAGTATAGTTATATGTAACGGCAAGTTTAATGGTGAAGAGATGTTTAGCGTCTTCATGATTCAAATGTCATCATTAAGGAACAAACGAATGGAGAGTTGCCACATGGCAGGGTATTAAAAGAACTAGGGACGTGTGATTGTGTCTAATAAATGCACATAGTTAATTTTTTTCGAGACGTTTCAGTACCCTTCAGAGGTGCTAAAGGTTAGTTTCGCTTTTTCAAGGCCAAGGCCCAACCAAGGATTGTAGGCCGACGACTTCAAAAGCAAAGGGCAATGTTTGGGCCCAAAATATTAGTTTAGGTCGAGCTTGGAGTTGTTCTCGACCCAATAGTTTGTTTCTAGAATTCTTGTGGGTCGTTTAGTTATTATGGGCCACCCAGTTGAAAACGGTCGAGTCCTAGTATGAAACGGATTGATGAGATGAGTCGCGTCCTAGTACAATTGGGAGTCTTAATAAGATGAGGATGCTGGGATTCAAGAAGTGAATGTGGCCTGATAGAGAGGTTGGTTCAAAGTCCTAATAGAGGTAGGATTAGCCGAAATCGAGTTGGATTAGGTTAATGAGCCTTAATCCAAGGGTAGTTCTACTTCGACCATGATGAGACTTGCTGCTATAAATAGAGAATGGGGTGCATCATTCTAACCCCTTCCAATTCAACACAGAACTACCCTGCACAAACTCACCATACGCGAAACCTCTCAATAACCTTCAGAAATCTCTCATTTTTCCCTTTCACGCCAACACATCTTCAATTTGGAAAACAACACTGTGAAGGCAACCAGTGATATCTTCAGTTTGGAAAACAACATTATTGTAGTAGAACCAGCTGATCTCGGAACACCTTCAGTTTGGATAAACAGCACTGTGTCGAGGCTGACTGCTTATCTATCCAAGTCTCGGTCGAGAAGGATTTTCGAGTCCTTGTTGGCAGAGATCATCTTATTAGCCTTCTCGGCGAAGTGAGGTGTTACAGGTTATTAGGCTCGGCACATTGAAAGCCGAGTTATTTTATGATTAGATACTCACAAGTAGGTTTTAGAGTTCGGCATTCTAACGGTTGAACTACATTTACGATTAAGACGTACATGTGCTTTGAGCACTTGTGCCCATATAGTCTGGTGTCAATTCGGCGTGCTTATACTCTTACGAATATAATCACTGTGATCGAATCCGGCGCTCACAATTTGTGAACTTTGAAGAACTGGCAACCTTGTCTTTAGGCTCTATACCCTGAAGGCCGAGACGTGTTTGTTCCTCGGCCGCAGTCGCAGGATCAAGAAGTCAGCAACGCACCCAACTCCACGCAACATATTTTACTCCTCGGCCGAGCTCGGCTGACGAGTTGGCACGCCCCTCACACAACTAAATGACGTAGTTAGCTCATTAGTTACTCGACTTGCGCGCCGCGTAGGTCATGTAATTTTTAGGGTCAATGGTGTGTTAAAAGGTTAATAACTTAAAATTTTAAATTTTTCACCACTTGTATAAAAACACGTGGTGTACCATCCATGTTCCCGTCACAACTAAAAATTTCTCCCTCAGCAACCCATTTGTATTCACTTTCACCCAATTATACGGAGGAGGATGTCAAAGAATGGGAAGAGCATTACATAACTTAGTCGAAATCCAAGAGAGATTGCTTGTCGAAAACTTTGCGTACATGACCACGAGAGAAAGTCCCAAATTGCCTAATCCAAGCCAAAGTAGAACAACATACACGTAAAAATGAAGGCGACTTGCCTTCAAACTTCACTTTATTTTGCATTTTCCAAATAGCCATTAGCAAGAAAAACCCTGCAACCAACCAAACATTTCGAAGATGTAGAGGAAACCGCTTCGACATAAAAGAGAGCTAAAAATCCGAAAAATAAGCCAATAAGCAGAAGAACAGTGCCAAATTGAGCCGCAAACCAAAGCCAAGGACGTTGTGCAAACCCACAGCTAAAAAATATGTGATCAATGGATTCAGAATTGCAGTAACATAATCGGCAAATAAGTACTAAAAGAATACCTCATCGTTGTAGTTGATTCTCTGTTCGAAGCTTATTAAAGAGTATCCTTCAAATCAAAATAAAGTAGCGGAGCGAGATAAACGGACGCCAAATAATGAAACGTTATTTTCTTGTTTATTTATAATAGTTCATAGTTGGATTTTCTCTAATAGAAAGTCAGCCCTTCTAGGATAGATCTTGAACACATTTTGACCCTTGAAAATCTATTAATCTATGATGCATTTAAGTTTCATTCTCATTTCAAAAAAGATCTTGGTTGTAAAACCGCAGTCAGAGAAGAATTTCATGCAAGAGAAAAATTACCATGAAGGTATTTCAAGGTAATTATAAAATATCATACAAGAAAAATTAAAATGCAAGATATTGCATGATTGATTTAAAATACCAATAGAGATGGTTTGAGTTCAACCTCTCTTCAACATGTACAAGCAGCTTTTAATTTGAGTCTGGCCTGGCCATTATCAAGGTGTAAATATGACGTGACACTGACACTACTGCACATATTGAGTCCGCATAGATTTTGAAGATTTGTTTGGAACTAGTAACTGGTCATTTTTCCCATTTAATCTCAGAAAAAAACTAGTAGAAATTCACATGCTCAGTAGTTATTTTCATGCAAATAAAGGAAGAGTTCTGGTCCACTGTCTGATTGAAGATGTGTTTTACTTGAGCAAGTAAAATTAACCTAAACAAAAAATAGACGAAGGGAGAAACCCTACCAAACTAGTTTGACTGAGATTACTTTGGAAAATGAAGCCCCACTCTGTCTGCTTTTACCCATGAAGACTAGCTGAGTTGGTGGTCTTCGAGGACTTCGTATGCATGTAGATGCAAGATGCAATATAACAACAAAACTCACATTTGGCTACATTCTCTAACTGTAAATCTCTCTCTCTCTCTCTTTCTCTCTCTCTCTAGTACTCTAGTTGTCCATGTCACGTGAAACCATTAGATTTTTGTCAGTGAAATTTAAAGCCATTGATCAATCAAAGAAGCCCTAGCTAGGATGCTTTGGATTCTTCTTCCTACGTTGAAACCTCTACCTCTCGTCCTTGTGTCCACTCTCTCTCAAACCTTATTACTTATTGCATTGTTTTTTTACAATATCTGACACCTCCCCTCCATTGTTGTTTTATAATGTTTCGCATGCCACCAAAAAAAAAAAAAAAAAAAACCATCGTTTTTTACAATATATTGGAGACCTCAGAGCTCGTACTTTGATTCCTGCATTGCATGTAACCAAACAAATCTCTCTCTCTCTCTCTCTCTCTCTCTCTACCAACTTCACCTTCTTCTTTTGCCTTTCTCAGCTTAAATTCATGTGATGCTGGAATTTTTTTTTCAAACACTCAAATGGGAAAGAAGAGTGGTACTTCATGGCTGACTATAGTGAAAAGGGCGTTCCGGTCTCCCACTAAAGATTACGATCAGCCAAAAAGTAGCAGAAGAAGAGATGAACATGAATCAGAAGAGGAAGAAAAGGTAACAATATTGCATACGATTTTTTCATGTGACATTATAAACTATTCTAATCTATGTTTTTTTTTTTTTGAACTTTTTGAGTACTCAATGTTTGGTTTGTGTACAGAAGAGAGAAAAGAGAAGGTGGCTTTTCCGGAAGCCTACTCTTCATGTTCAACAATGTGAAGCAAGGACAGTGACTGTAGATGCAAGTGCGCCTGTGAATCCTGTTTTGGATGCTGAGCAAAGGCATGCAATTGCTGTGGCCGCAGCAACTGCAGCTGCGGCTGAAGCAGCCGTGGCTACTGCCCAAGCGGCAGTAGAAATTGTTCGGCTCACTAGACCGAATAACTTTGCTAGAGAACAGTATGCTGCTACACTCATTCAAACAGCATTCAGAGGTTACTTGGTACGTAACTTACTAAGAGCATATTCAAGATTGCTTAAGGAAAGGCCAAAATCACTTTTTAACAACAAATACACTTTTGACTGCATTTAGAAGAAAATGTTTAAAACTGTTTCTTCAGAATGAACTCCCAAGTCCTTCTTAAGACGCAATTGGATTTTCGATAAAAATTTCAACGTAGTACTTCTAGCAAAACCGCTATGAACAGAAGTGATTCTTAAACAAAGCAGTCCCAAACTAGTCCTAAAACACAAAAATAGAGCACAATATATAGATGTGATTACAAACAGAGGCTATGGTCGTTATTTGATTTTTTTTTACATATTGCAAATGTGGTTTTTGACTGAAGGCAAGGAGAGCTCTACATGCACTCAAGGGGCTGGTAAAGCTTCAAGCTTTAGTGAGAGGTCATAACGTTAGGAAGCAAGCAAAGATGACACTGAAATGCATGCAAGCTCTGGTTCGAGTACAAGATCAGGTTCGCAACGAAAGATCAAGGCTTTCGCATGACGCCGGTCGAAACTCCACGTTTGCTGAAACAGACCTTCGCTTGTGGGAATCCAGATATCTTCAGGACATTCGTGACAGAAAGTCAATAGTATGCAGCAGCTGCTACCTCTTCACCTTTTTAGCATAATAATATGAATTTTATTTTCGTGCTTTTGCTTGATTTCGATAAAACTCGAGGGTTTTCTCAGTTACTAGTTTCCGGTGCTTGTCTAATTCCACGTTTTTATATTCCGCTGCGTCCAGCAGTCTAGGGAGAAAAGTCGTGGTGAGGACTATTGGGACGAAGGGCTTGAACCCGTATTGCATAGTAGAAAGGAAGCTACTTTAAAACGTGAAAAGGCTCTGGCTTATGCCTTCTCTCATCAGGTTGATCAATTTTCCATCACTCAAATATACGGTTCTTTTAGTACTTGTGCGTTTGTTTTAGCAGAAAAGTTTTCTCGAAATGAGATGTCAGGCATTATCCCAAGCTAATCATACAATGCCATGTAAAAAAGTTGGTGATTTGTTTAGGACACCGTCACGTGCATGCATATAAGTTTCTGTCTAACAAGCTAATGTCTTTAATACTTTGATGCCTAATTGAAGATATGGAGGCCTGGGAGGAACCCGTCTGCAGCGGATGATGCAGAGCTAGAAGAGAGAACGAGATGGCTAGAAAGGTGGATGGCCACGAAGCAATTTGAGAACAGAAGCCGAGCTTCAATTGACAAAAGGGACTCCATAAAAACAGTTGAGATTGATACGAATTCAAGGCCTTCCTCATGCACATCTTCAAATGTCCGAATTTCATCGTCACATTCGCAACATCAAAAGCCGCCAGCCTCCTACGCCATTGCTTTAGCTTCACCCCCGCACAAATCACAGTACATGAATCATCTCTCGCCTGCAACACCCTCTCCTTCAAAACCAAAAGCTCTGAAAGTGCGGACGGCGAGTTCAAGATGCCCGAAAGAGGAAAAATACTATTGTTCATCAGCTGCACATACACCAATCTTATCAGGCACCAATGCTTATTGCAGCTTCAGGGGTGCAATGTGCCGTTCTGGAACACCAAATTACATGGCTGCTACTGAATCCGCAAAGGCCAAGGCTCGATCGCTTAGCACACCAAAAACAAGGCCTTCGACACCCGAGAGAGAAAGAGGCAGCGGTTCAGCCAAGAAGCGCCTTTTGTACCCTGTCTCGGCTGAACCACAACAGCATAGTTGTGTTGGCATTGATTGTAGTAGCTTTAGCCAGAACTTGAGAAGTCCTAGCTTCAAGAGTGTACAAAATAATGGCTACTATGGAAGGGAGAACTCGTCATTGTACGCCGATACCCAAGGGGGAGAGATTTCTCCATGCTCAACCACTGATCTGTGGTGGTTAAAGTGAGGCAAGTGATTATGAAAGTGAACCTAGTTTTTAATTTGTTGTCTGGTTTGGAACTGGAATGGAAATTTTAGTATTGGCTTGGTTAATGTGCTAGCAATGAGAGGTTTTTATCCCCAAAATTAAGATGCTTCGGAGCGTAGTATATTTCAAAAAATTTAACTATTAAATCTTGATTTTTGAATTTGTCAAAAATTATAACATGAAAAATTCCAAGTATGAAGTACTTCGAAGCACCATAGAAAATTTCCGTTATCCCACATCGGTATCGTAGCTTTGATAATCGATGTAGGATGCAATCCCTTACTCTTCAATGGGATAGAAACCAACGAACAAAGATTACCATAGAGACCAATGAACAAAGTGAAGAATACTCAAATGGATTTTGGAATCTGGGTTCAAAAAGGAGAAAATGTAGGAGATTTGAAATCCTAACTGAAATTTTGATTCATTTTGTGGGCTAATTACAAAGGAGGTTGCAAGGGAATTTAATGATTAAAATAAGGATGAAGTGAAATATTACAAAGAAAGTTATATACAACTCAAAATGATACATCATGGTACAAGCCTAAAGTGAAATATTACAAGCAAAATTTTGTTCGACTGGTTGGTTAAGGTAGTTTGCCCGTTCATGCATCCAAGCTTGTATACTCCTTGTAAGTTAAGGTAGTTTATTATATCATTTTTTTTTTAAAGTAGACTTTTACAAAATATATTTGGAATTTACAACTCAAATATTGTTTGAACTATGCAAGGAGTATTCAGTCATGTTGTGATGCTGGCCCAGCCCCACACATCATACGGATGCAGGTAGGCGGAGAGGCTGGCCTCTCACCCATCTCTTTTTCTTCCGAGTTTTAAAGTGTCACAAGTTTTGGTAGATTCTGAGAATTTGCAAGTTGAGTTCAATTGAGAGTAGTGTGAGGAAGAAGCAGACAGTTGTAATCGTTAGCGGATCATCGTCATCATTTGTCGATGATGATTCTGAGTTAGGTTGTTTAGCCTCAGAAATTCTTCAGCGCCAAATGTTTCTCAGGGCTGAATATAAGTTTGGTAGAATACGAGGTTTAGAACGTCTGCAATCTGCATCATGAGTCTTGCCATTATCTCTTTCACGTCTGAACAAGGTATGAGATAAGCAAGTTGGACAAATTGCGGCGACGTTGAGTGAAACTCAATCTTCGTCTTCGTGGGTACGATCTCGTTCTGATCTCTCTACTGTTATTGACTCGTACATTTGCGAGTAGCGTAGTTTAAGAGTTCAAAATTTTCTTTTTAGGATGTTCTAAAATCTAGAGCATACTGTCATAGTATGCAGGCAACAAAATCAACTAAACAGTACTATTTTCCCATTCATGATCTACCTCAAAAGTCAGACACAAAAGTTAAAACTTCAAGCATTTAGGTGAAAACAAACCATCCCTGCCCTCCTCAGTTAATCAAATCAAATTCTTGCCTAGCATCTCCACTAGAGCTCTTACAGCTGGTGGAGCCACTGTCGCAGCCATTAAACCCACCAGCAATGCCAAGGCACAAAGCTTCAGCCAATGGTCCACCAGGTGGTGACCCCATCATCCATGACATAGGGTTCATCCACTGGGACTTCAAACCCCCAACACTTTCCCTCTCTTCCCCCAAAACCCCAAGCCCCATTTGGGTATTTTCCCTCTCTTCATTGCTTCCTTCCTCTCCAGACATTGATAGAGTGAGAGATGAAAAGGGCAGCTTCTGGCTTGGAGAAACAAAAACTCTATCTTCTTCTCTCTCTGCTGATGTTGATGTTGACCATGCATCAATGAAATGCCTTGTCTGTTGAATTTGCAGGCCTTGGATTTCACCGCTGTAACCTGGGTGCAAATTCAGTGAGCTTTCAGTTTGTTGCTTTGGAACATCCACATCTGTGTTTGTAGGCTTTGTGTAGTTGTGACTGCTGCTCTTTAGGCCCAGCTTGAATTGCATCATTTGCTCCCACTCTTGGTTTGAGCCACCCACAGCTGGGGCTTCCCCATTCATGAACCAAGCCAAGGACCTTCCATGGTAAAGGACAAAAACCTCATTTATTACACAAAACAAAGGAAACATCCAAGAAAGAACCACATCACATGAGAAGAACTTCTCTGCAACGAGATGCTACTGTAGCGGTATCACAATTCATTTATGTGATGCCAAGTAGAAAAGTTAAAACACATCGCAACGATTGATTGAATTCAAATACCGCTGCAGTGGAATCTTGTTGTAGGTATGTTTCTCTAGAAATAATTTTCTGTCACGGGATGGTACAATGACAGTATTACAAGCCAATTAAGCAATGCCAAGTGAAAATGTTAAAACACATTGTAGTGACTAATTGCTTGAAATACTACTACACTGACATCATGTGCACATTAATAGGGAAGGGATAAGAACAAAGCAATAAAATACAACCGAATTAATGAGTTTTGGTCTTAAGTTTCAGAGCATTAAAAATTGAATCCAAACCTAACCCAACCCAAAACCAAACCCACCTGGGTTGGACATGTGATCCAGCAGCGGCGGCGGCACTAGGAACCATGTTGCTAGAATATGGACCTTGCCGGTTGGTGATGTTGTTTTGTCTGAAAAAATTAGACCTAGGACTTCTCATGTTGTTGTTGGTGAGGAAGTTGGGGTTTAGGGTTTGGGATTCCACAGGCTTTCTTGAACGGTTCCTGGTCTTGTGAGCATGTCTCTCACAGTACTTCAGATCAGGAGCTACATCTCTGGAACACCTCCATTTTTTTCCATCTGTTCTTTTGCACCTCCATGGCTCCGGATCAGAGCTCCCAGAAATCCCCAACTCCAGTGAACCTTTCACCACTAAACAAAAAACCCAACAACAAAGTAAAACAAAGGAATGTTTTTTTTTTTTTTTTTGGTTTTAAGACAAAGGAACACAAACGTTGATAAAATAGACCTAACGATGGAGTCTGCCTACAAATACATCGGAGGTCACGGGCACTTAGAGCCGTTGGATCCAATTTACGGGTTGAATGTAATGGCTCTGAGTGCCGAAATATGCAACACTCCCAGTGTATTGTAGAAAAATTCCAAAAGATGAAAAAAAAAAAGAAAAAAAAAGAGGAGAGAGAGAAAGAATTACAATTTGGGAACAAACGAGGGACATTTGATGTGTTCTTGGAAGTTGGTAAAGGTAATTGGAGAGGGACAGGGGAAGAGTCCATCATGTACTTGTAAATTATTGTCTGTCTCTCAAGCTCTTCCCTTTGAGATGCTGTAAAAGAGCGTCTCACATTCACCATTCCACCTATTCAAATTCAAAAATTTCAAATTTAAAATTAAAAATTAAAAAAACCCAACAGAAGAAGGACCAGAAAATCACTAAACTGTTCATCAAATATGGAATCTTTGTTATTTTTTCAAGAAATAAAGGAAAAAAATTTACCTGAGGAACTGAAAGCCAAGGTGTGTTCAGAGCAAGGCAGATGGTGCTGCAGAGACTTTGGGAGGACAAAATCAGAACCGACAGGATTGTATAAATCAGTCGGACAACTCGGGACTGGATTGCTTGTGTTGCAAAACAAAGGTCCACCACCAGCACCAGGACTATTATCCCAAACCCCACAAGCTTCTCTTCCTGCACTGGCAAGCAGAGGATCATGATGATGAGGATGATGATGCATCACCGTCATCGTCTTCCGAGGAAATGATTGCTGGGTTTGCTGAGTGTTTTGCATCATCAAACCCAGCCACTCTGTTTCTGCTGCTGCTCCCTTCTCAGCAAACCCATTTCTTTTTCTCATGATTTGGAATTAAAAAACTCAAAAATTGAAATAAAAAAAGGGCACCTTCTCTGAGTTTTTCTCACTGCCTTCCCCTTTAATGTTCAACCCCACAAAACTCCAAAAGGAAAATGGCCTTAATTACAAGTTACAACCCACGCTAGCTTTGCCTCTCTCTCTCTCTCTCTCTCTCTCTCTCTCTCTTCTGTGGGTAGGAGTGTGGTGGTGTTGTGGGGGGGTTTGCTAGGGTGCGGCGGTGCCGCCATTTTTAGCCATGTGTTGGCCTTTGCTTCCCAAGCTTCCAACACTACTTCCTCTTATGAATAAGGACAAAGAGTGTGATATTTACGTATTTTATTTTACTTTTCACAATTTTTTAAATTTTTAATTGTTTAATGGGATAAATTAAAAAAAATAATAGACAAAAATTATCAAAAATTACGTGAGAAGTAAAATAAAATATATAAATAACACGTACCTAAAGACAAAACTAGAACAAGCAGCTGGCAACAAACCCAGAATAACATCTCTCTCTCACTGTGGCACGTAACATTTACTTCACGTCTAATCTAACAGTGTTAAGTTTTTAAAGGTAGGGGATTATAGGTACCAATATTTGGCCATAAATAGAATACACTACTTGAAAGAAATTAATTAGCTACAATAGTTTGTTCTCTCGATCAAGATCTAAAATATCGATGATATCGGAAATATCAGTAGTCCAAAAATAGAAAAATTTCGATGAAAATATAGGGATATTATCGATATCGATAAAAATTGAATCAAAACTACAGAAATTGTAAAAAAAACTTGAAATTTTTTATTGAAACTTTGCAAGATGTTTATTTAGTCAATTATCTATTAGTTTATCACAAAAAATTGGAAGGAAACGTATTGCATGATAGATTTAACTAATTTAAGTTGATTATATAGTGAGCTGGCAAACATTGTGAGTGTAGAAAATATGTAGTAATTAATGAAAGAAGTTTAAACACACCATAATCATTTATATATAATGAAGTAGTACAATATTTTACACTTTATACATTGCATGGTAAGATACATGATTGACTTAGTACCACATAGAGTTCCTATGAGGTTCAAAATTTTCACTATCTTCATCATCTCTATGTGTAGAGTAAGTGTATTGTGAAGAGTAGTCCTCAAATGATAAATCTCCAAAATAGTTTTACATGTAATTGTTAACATGCCACCCATATGGATCCGAGATTGGTTGACGTTGTCTATAAGCAAAATCATTTGAAGATTGAGTCTCGGATTCTTTCCACCCATATAGATCCGAGATTGATTGACGTTGTCCATATATATAGAAATATGACTACAACTAATTAGTTAGGTGAGTGAACGTGGTAAGTAGTTCAAAAGTAGATACTTGAAAAGAAATTGTCAAAGATTTATTGTCATGTGCAAATTTGTTTCTTACAAAAAGAATTCAAAACAAAACCATATATATAAATATTTTAGCATATTTTCACACAAACATAAGTGATATGGTGGTCAAGGTGTTGAATGAGTAAAATGGGAGAGGTTCGAATTCCCTTGGTGTTTTTTAAATATAGAAATTTAAAAAACACGGAAATTTCGATAGAAATATCGATGACATCGGAAATATCGGTAGTCCAAAAACACAGAAATTTAGATGGAAATATCGGGATATTATTGATATTTTAGACCTCAATATTAATTATTTTAACTAGTTGTTTCTTCTTCGTCTGTATGTATGTAAGATGTTTTATTTTGAATATTATTGATGACGAGTTTAATATCAATTTATTATAAATAACACGTTGTGTAGTTTAATTTACATCTTAACTCTTAGTATAAATATATTTTTAATTCCAAGCGGATAGTCTAGTGAAAAGTGAACAATGGTTTAAAACCTCCAACCCAAGTATGAACTTCAACTAATGCATTCTTTGGCCCGACTCTACTTTAATATTAAAAGTATGTTATAAGGAGGTGGATTAATATGTTATTAATGTGTGGTAGTAGACTTCGTATATTAAAAAGAATGTTTCACAGCACTCTCCTTGTAATTTAGAATATAGGTGCTTGTTAAAAAAAAAAATTATATATGGAAAAATTATTATTATTAAGAGAACGATAGAAGACTCAAATTTTTTACAATAAGGGTAAATTACAAAAAAAATTACTTCAATTATTGGTCTCACGACACTGTCATATCTCATCTTTAGAATTTGGTCCAATGTTATACCTTCCGTACTTAGCTATGAATTTTTCGGTTAAATGCTGACGTGACTTGATTCGGAGCCCACTTTCTATTAAAATTTAATAATATATTATTAAAAGGAAAAAAAAAGAAAAAAAATGAAATCAACCTCAATTCGTCCCTCCCCCTCCCCCTCCCCCATCTTCATCTTCTTCCCCCATCTGCAACCTAGAAAAAATGAAAAAAAAAAAAATCTGCAACCCACCCCTTTCTTCCCCCCTCCCGTCTTCCCTAAAACATTTGCACCCACTACTTGCAACTCGAAGAACAAAAAAAAAAAAAAAAAAAACCCAGATCCCGTCTACGCCGACATCTTCGAGTTCGTGAAGATGGGTGCGCGGAGAAGGTGGAAAATGGGTGCAGAAGAGGATGTGGAGAATGGATGGGAGTGGTGGATTTGGGGTTGGTAAACGTGCTAATTTATATTAGTTACACATCATTTAATTTGCAAATGTTATTTACAAATTTAATTTCCTTACCATTACTTTTCTGTAAAACTTTCAATTAGATTTAAGATTTTAATTTAAGAAATGTTAATGAGACTATACCTTATAGACTCTTTGTACAACTGACAAGTTTAGACTCTGATGTAAGCTTGACGACATCACATCACGCCATTAACAATTGTCAAGCATTGGGAAGCGTCACGTTATGTGTATGTGATGTTCCGTTTTATATTCTAAACACACTGAAAAATTTCTCATTCAAAAAATTCTCGTAGGGTTTGAAAGGAAAAAGGCTGGTGAGATGTTGATACAGTAACCAATTTCGCCATGGTTAATTGACGTTCGTCCATCTCACTCGCCCTATTAATTTAGACCCCACAAATGTTGTGACATTTAATTTAGCAAATTGGTTTAGGGAATGTTTTATAACTTCTGCAACACATTGATTTGAAACCTTTCGTTCTCTCTACCCAAAAATGATGCATAAAAGTTTAATGTGACGGTGTGAATAATTAATAAGTTTTGGTTAGTTTGGTTGTGTCTGATATGTTTATATATCTGGGTGGATCCCAAATCATTCATGTCTTTGTCTCTCGGATTTGTAATTAGTGAGTTTACTAGTGTCATGGTCGATGTTTTGTTGCACTAGTAAGGATTGTGGACTGGACTTGTATTTTGGATTAAGGTTCGAAAAAATGAGGTCCAATTGTCCGTACTTAATAAGTGAGTGTCGATGTGACATAATAAGTGTAGTCAGTTAGTCGTACTCGTATGTAATATTTAAAACTCGATACATTATTATTCAAGGACTTCCAATGTGATCTAATTTAAAAGAGATTCTTTAGTATGGCCACTTGTGTCACAAAGATTTTGGACATAACTCGTATATTGGACTTATGTTCGATAAAATGGCCAATTTGTTCCCTAACTTGAGACTTTGAGAGTCAAAGACACATGATAAGTCTGGTCAGATTCCAATTAGTCTTATCGAATGATCAAATCACAATCCAATGTCGTTAGACCAAATGGGACCAAATTTATGAGAGATTGTTGAATACATCTATTCATGTTACGTCACTCATCCGCTAAAGACACACAAGAAGGAATCATATCTTACACAAGCCCATTTTGGGGAACTTCAATGCAAGGATTTGCCATTATGGCCTCTTTAGGCAGCTTTGATTGTACTAATTATTTTAGTACATTAGATAGTACTGACTAAATTAGTTAGATATTCGGTGTAGAATCGGATTAAAAACTGACTATGTAGTAATGCATTATATTTTATGAAAAACAATATCCATGCTAGTTTTAAGAAAAAAATTGTAAATAAAATGAAAAAAAAAAGAAAGGAAAAAAATTGATAGAATAATCCAAAAAGGGGCACTGCCCTTTCTTTGTGGTTAATCTTCTGCAAACAATCCATTGTTGTTGATCTTTTGCACACAACCTAGAAAAGTCATGGGTGTGAATTCATGGCAAATTGAGGCACCATGAAGGTGCGGAATCAAGGATAGCTGACGGTGAGATTCCGCTCTAGATTTTGGCGAAAAGGCGACTTGCAAGTTGTCGGATTTCAGATCATGTCAAGGAAATCGATTAATTGGATTTACATCGTGGTGGGTCGTTGCAACCGCATAAATTGAGCCAATAAGCTTCATCTTCCAACCCTAATTAATTTCATAGAATTGTATAGAAATTTTGGGACTCAAAACCTTAATTTTGAAAGGAACTGTAACTTCATAAAAAATTTAGAGTCGAACGGAAAGAAAGAAGAAGAAGAAATCTTGACGAAGACGACAGTTGAATGACGGCAACAGGAATGAGTCTTGTGCATGACGCGAGAGAGGGACGCAACATGAGAGAGTGGGAGAGCACATCGTGATTTTCCTACCTGACTAATAATACAGTGGTTTTGGTTTGGATAATTTAGCAGGTGTATACCGTATAAGGATGTAGGCCTAGTTTATTTAATCAGGGTACTATTTAGTACAAAACTACACCGAACACTTGGACCTGTATTACTTATCCTATCCGATTCCTTATACGGCTTGCCAAACTAGGCCTATATGTCTTGAGCAGAAAGGTGACTTGACACGGTTGACCTTACCTAAGAATTTCTCCTAATATATAATTTTTTTTATGCCAAGTATGGGAGAATCAGAGAGAGACATCGTGGCCAAGAAAAATATTATATGGGTACATATATCGAGTACTTTTGTTAACATGAAGAGCTGAATTAAGGATTAGAATTACTTTGGCAGCCTTGTCAAATATCATGGTAAGGTAAAAATCTTGAAGCTGATTTCAAAGTACATTTTCATGTCCACGGTACAACCTTGAAGACTGAAGAGATGAGAAGAGAGTAATATGGACAAGGAGTCGTACGCAGTACCATTTCTGATAATTTCAAAGGATAAGACTCATGCAATGTAGAACCGGTACTTGTTTTTGTATGTCTTGCTTTTAAGACCTAGAGATCCTAAATTTGTAATCTCATGATTTCGGACGGTGAATTGCTTTGTTGTACAATGTGATAAAAAAAAATTAGCGTTTATCTTGTTTTGATATTTTTACTAATTTCAGTGTTAAACGAAATAATTGATATCTCATAAATTTATAATATAATGTTAATAATAAATTTACATAAAAATAATAATTAACATATGCGAACTGGTCTTGCAATTAGACTAAAAATCTTTTCATTTGTTTAATACTTTATAAAGTGTTTGCTAATTCGGGAATAATAGTTACCTTCTACTGTATCTCCTTTTTGGTGTTCTCATTATGCAACGCGGTTTACTGATAGAAACCGTCTTATCTTTTAGACACTCTAAAAACCATCTTTGCAAAACTTAAACCGGATAGAAAATTGTTTATCCCTTTACCTCTTATCTATTAAACAGACGAGCTTAGTGTTTTGATTACATAGCAATGATCCTTTAAAGATAATCCAAAAAAAATGAACAGCTTTGAAGATTAGAAATGAGAAGGTAAAACGGCAAGTAGCCCTCTACCATAGTGGTGGAAAGAAGTATTGCTCTTGCACCACGTGGGTTCGAACCCCATCAGCTCCATAACCTAACATCTAATCTAACAAATCTTATCGTTTGATTAACAAAAAAAAAAGGTCAAATGAAAAATTACAAAGGAGAAGGTATGTAGCATTCTTTAGCGGTTCATCTTAATCATACACGTACTGGATGAAAATTTTAAATACTGACATAGAAATTGACGTTAAACTGCGAGGTGACAGAAAATCTATAAAAAGTCTCACTTTAAAAGAGTCTGTTTAGTATTTTTCTATCTTTGTATTAACCTTGTTTAGTCTTCCTAACAGTTATGGACCCTCTAAATAGAAACAATTTCTTGTAGAGTTTCCAGGGTGTAATACCATCACAAATTCGGTTAATGATTGCATTCTTCTCAAGTGGCAAAGTGAATGGTTTTAAATCATATATGTCTACCTTTTCTGCTTCCCACAAAATTGTTTAATTGGATGGTAATCATCTCTAAACATCAAAGAATCTTCCCTTCCCAAAATGATAATCTAACAAAGATCAACCCTCATGGGCTACATTATAAGCATGAACATTAATATATCTAGTTGTCACTTCTATATGTAAAATTGACAATAATAACTGATATTAGTTGTATACAAGGTAGAGGGACGGGCGGCGGGTTTCCTGGTGTGATGGTCCTCACCCCTTTGAGGGAGGGTAGGTGTCTCGCATCGCACGCAACTATTGCCGAAGAGTTAATCTTACCTAATCTTTTTCTATTTGAAAATAAAAAAACCCAGCTGTGTCGAATACTCTCATTAATCATTGATATCTTTTTTACCCATCTCATTAGCCACTAATATGTCTTTACTCACCTGATTATAACTATTAGGTATTTTAGACACCCTTATTTTATGCAACTAATGTTTATTTTGTGCAACTAATGTTACTGACTATTGTCGGTTTTTATAGCAATTGTGGATTGTTGGCATTTCTGTGTCATGGTCCAACCTCACTATGGACCAAGTATATATGATCTGAAATTTTTGGGCATGTCATATACAAAGTGTGGTCCTTTCCCTGTAGACAAAGGCATGTGTGGTCCTTTTTGGGAAAGGAAACCAACTGTTCGTGCAACCCTCAGTCATTTTCCAGTCTCCTAATTGATCATCTCCTAAATCCACCTCCAAATAGAGACCTAAAACATTTCCACATAATCCGTTTTACAAACCATCTAATTATTTATGTACTAAAAATCCAGAATCTCAAGTGAAAAAAGAAGAAAGAAGAAGCATGTGCATGTAGCAGTGCATGTGTAGGTGTATTCAAAACTCAAAAATACATTCAATTGAGTGGACTAAAAAATGAAGCATGTGCATGTATTCTTACAAGTCAAAAGCATCACATATTTAAAATAAAGTCTACAAAATTTTAATTTAAAGCCTTGATCAGATCCAAAGCAAGACTTTTAATCATACACAAAAATGTGCAATAACCACAAAAATCATACCACTCTTTCAACAATCCACATAAGAAAAAATAATAATTAAAAAAATAAACTAACATGAAAAATGACGTAAAATAATCAGAAATCAAATTTTAATTGCTGAATTGATCAACGACATAGAGAGCGAAAAATTGATCATTCAAACAATTAAAATTTGAAAAATAATCATTTTGACGGATTTTCCAATTCACATTACGATCTTTCAACTAATAATGAAACTATTGGATCGAATGGGGCTCTTTTGCTTCATCAGAATTCTGAGCTGAGCTTTTTGGCACTCAAGCTTTGTGCCCCAATGCCTACTTTTTGATCCAATTGATCTGACAACTCTTGGGAATTCAACAAACCCCTTGATCCCTCTCTTTATGTGAGGATTTTCTGGTTCTGGTGAGGCTCTTTTCTGAACCGCCATGGATGAAAATCCACCGCTGTTTTCACTGAAAGCTGCTTTTTCACCCAAAAGCACTTCCCTTGAAGTTGCAGTAGAAAAACTGGAAACAGAATTATTGTTCCGATCACCACAAAAAGCCCCAGACTTTTCACTGGAACTATCCAAACTAGCAACGTTAACAACCTCATTTTTATGTTTGATCTTGAAATGTGAGTTCTCGGCGGCACACAGCATTTGTTTACACCCCTCCAACTCTAACACCTTCTCTTCGAACAGAAGTCTCGCCTCAGCGAGCTTCATCTGAACTCTCTCCTCCCTCAGCACCTCCGCCATTCGAAGCATTTTCCTCTCCTCCTCGATCTCTTTCCTCATCTTCGTGATCTCCGACTTCCCGAAAGAAATTTCTCTAGCAAGCTCCTCGCAAACCCTCTCGATCGCTTCTCTCGCCCTCCTCTCCTCCCCCAACTCCTTGGCCAACCTCTTGTTCGAACTCTCCAACTTCTTGCGCGCCTTCCGCTCGTACTCGAGCTCGGCTTTCATTTCGATGATCTGGGCTCGCGTGTAATCCATCTCGGACTCCATTACCGGCTTGAAGAAGGTGAGATCCCAGAAGGAAGCGGCGAGCTTGCGGGCGGAGATGGGGAGGTGCAGGCAATGGTGAACTTCTTGTTGCGGTTGCTTGTTGCTAAAGTTTTGGCATTGCTGATGCTGGTTTTGTGGTTGTAGGGGTGGATTTTGATGGGGTTTTTGAGAATTATAAAAAGGGTTTTCGTACAGTTTCCAGGTAGGGAAAGCGGAGGTGGTGATTTCAATATTTCTGGTATTCCCTGGGCTAGGAGGAGGAGTACTATTGGTGCTCATCATCATGAACATCTTCTCCATATCTTCTTCTTGTGTGTAGTCTTTTTCCTTCTCAAATCCCTTTCTTTGCTGCTGCTTTCTTTTTACCTTTCTCTTTATTTTTCTTCTAATGGGGACTATCTCAGCCAGGAAAGCAATTGGGGTAGGCCCATTTGATCTTTGGAGAGAAGTTGCTTTGAAGATGTGGATGGATTGTGTTGTGTCAAAGGAAAAAAATTATATCAGATCACATGCACCTCCCACTCATCAATATCATGCTTGAGGTGACCTTAAATTGGAAAAAAAGAAATTTGACTACCATGCCCGTACTGCCACATATTGTTGCTAGTTTACATATAATAATACAAGTGAACGACATAATTGATATTTCATAAACTTATAATGTAATGAAAGTAAACGGATTAGTATATTACTACATAAATAGTTATTACGTGATAATATCACAACAGCATCACCGGATAAAACTTGTCCTTGAATTGGTCTTTCTCTCCTTATTGATGGATCACCTCTCTTTTGGACTTGGAGAGACTTAAATTAGTGGTGAAATGTAATTAATGAGGCCACCAACATGCCAGCCATAGGCTGTACTAATGGTCAACACAATTGAATGAAGTCTCATAGCAATTTAGCGTCACCAAATTAACTGAGTCTCTGTTTCAATCATACACAAAGTTATTTAGTTGAGAATTCCACAGGATAAATCGATGGCCATGAGACGAACACTCATCTCATCACTTAAATTCTTAATCGAGTTGTATATTCGACATGTATTTGGTGTAATATCTTAGTAGATAGAGTTTTTAAGTTTTTACCCATACATTTTGAGTTCAAAACTCTCCAATTTTCTAAATTATTATAATACTTTCGAACTCTCTTTTTACCTCCCCACAATAATAATAAAATTAATAAAAAACAGAGTTGTATATTCGACGAGTAGAGAGAGTTAATGGAAAAGCTCATCACTATTCATTCTACAAGCTCCACATGGTTGGTCTCCCTTTGTGTTGTTTGTTTTCTCAATCCATGACCCCCTCCATTGGTTCATAAAAAACTAACTAAATTATCTGATTACTCCCGACGCGACATTTAGATGGCGACACTCTTTTTTATCTTTCACATATTCTTTGTTAATTTATGTCCACTGATCATATTCAATTCATTCAATTTGACACTCACAAATTAAATGAGGTGTGTAGATGTACCACCCATAAAAAATTGTAACAATGCACCTTCGAAACTTGGTTATATCGGTCTCTCTGTTAGAACCCCGCTTCAACTTTACCCATATGCAAGAGACATTAACAAGGACACTAAGACGATAAAGGTTGGAGCAACGTACGCGGTCCAAATCAGGGGTCGGAGCCCAAATATGCAAGGGTTGAATTTTGTTGTTTCACTTCTCTCGATTTGCTCTTCCATCAACTCCGACATATGTTTTATTTGTTGTATGCTACAATTGGACATATCTCTCTTCATGTAACTAAATTACTGAATCACGATACGTAAGTTTTTCCGTCTTAACCCAAATTTGAAAAAGATAATAGGCAGTTTTGAAAGCATATTTTTCAGGTGTTTCTTTGCCTATCAAGACTTCCATTAAATATCAAGACCATGAAATGGCAATGAATAGACATGTGCTTGCACATGCACTTAGAAAATCTCCTAGAAAAGGTTGGGATTTAGAGAACCATCTCTCAATTATTTATAGGTGGTTAGAAAAATACCCATGTTCTATTTGTTTTCCTTAAAGCAATGAAATCTAAGGAGAAACCCACATGCCTTATATTGTTAAATTCATTTTTTTTTAAACAAACGATATTATTTATACTAAAGAGAAGGGGAGTGGGCTTATGCTCACAATAAGCTACTAATAATGTGGTTCAAATTCATCTTTAGTGAGAATTGAACCTAAGATCTCTTACTCACAAATGAATAAGAATACCACTAAGTCGTAGTACTAGAAATTTTGTGTAACATTCCTTGTTTTTTAGGAAGGAAAAAAAACGAAATCTCGTAATACGAATCTAGTTATAAATAAGTCGAAATTTGGCAGGAGCTATTACTCGAAGTCCAAAATAGTAATGATGCACTTTGTTATTCTAATTTCTCATTCGTAGAACAATAGCGGACGACGATGTTTTTGAAGTGCAAATATTGAGATATGGAGGCCCTAATTGTGCAAGCATTCCATTTGGGAAGTCGGAGGGATTAGCTTAAGCCCAAGTGGTGATGAAACATGGAAAATGAGTTGCGATTAAAGTAGATCGAGGTTCGATTCCCTTTCATCGTAACGAAACAAGACGTATGTTTGGACAACCAATCAATCGGGAGGGGGAGGTTGGGCTTGTAGTTAACCCTTATTGGGCTTGAGGAGAATACTATTTCCTACAGAGCTGGAGGCCCAATGACTAGATCCGATTGAACCCACCATACGAAAACGATCACCAACCGACTCGTAAAAATTGACCTGGTAACTCCTAAGCAGGTCGATGCATCTATCAAAAATTGATGACCAAACTAACAAGATTCTTTCTTGTTCGTTTGATTTGGTCTTTGTTCTTAATTCCATCTAAATCCTTGGAATTTCCGAAAAGATAATACTAAATTGGCACTTGATGAAATGGTCAAGATAAGTGTGCTGCCACGGTGCATTGTACATGTCAACTTGTGCGTATAATACAAAGCGGCGACTTCTCCGAATTGACTGCACAACAAGGAAATGCAATTACGATTTGATTATTATTATTATTATTATTATTATAAATCCAAAAGTCAAACTAGGCACCAGGGGCAAGCAAGAACGCGTTCACGAGTTGTCGACCGATTGTCTGGTGGATAGAGCTTTCTTTTCAATTCTAGAGCGTTTCGGGTTTAAACATTTCAACTTCACCTGATCTAGCTTAGAGTAATAATATCGCTTTGTAATAAATTAGATGAAACATGCCTTCTAACAGGTTTCTAAGAGCCATTTGATACTACGATCTAATGGTATTTTTCTTCACTTGTAAGTGAGAGGTCTCAAATTCGATTCTCACTAAACGCGAATTTGAACCACATTACTGCTAGCCTATTGTAAAACTCAACTCGACACCTCCCTCTTTAATGTAGATATTATCGTTTGTTCAAAAATAAAAAATAAAAAAAAGGAGGTCTCTAAGAAAATTATCACTTCTCAAATTCTAAGTAGACTCATGCAAATATGTCATCCCAACCTTACTGAAAAAAAACTAGGGTTTCGGGAAAGCGAGAGAATCACGCTTCTAGCAATGTAGACACAACCAGTGGTTAATTTTTTTTTTTTTGATATGAAATAGAAAAAGATATGAGAATGGGGTAAGTCTAAACTTCACCTCATATCAGACAAACTCTTAAATTTTAACCAAAATCGACAAATATCGTTGATATTTCTGACACATTTGTTAATTATCAAAGAAATTCTTATATTTTGTCCAAACCAATGTTTGACAATTCCTAGAGTTCCATTTTAAATTTCCATCATTTCCACAAAAAACAACCAATATCAATCTCGATGTTCGATACATCCGTCCATATTTTCACAAGTATTTCAAACACTAGCCACAACACAAATTAAGTTTTTCATCCACGAACTTGTATCAATTTTGCGGTTCACTAGCAGAACATTTGTATATTATGATATACAAATGAACTTATAAAACAGAAATTCAAGTGTCGTAGCCAAGTTACTCACTAACTATAACCTAATCTCATCATGCTTTGTATAAAGACAGTAAGGGGATGCCTTCTTTCGATACACAAGAGTACGAACACAAACAACACCACACAACAATCCCAAAATTGCAAATGACGAGGATGCATAAACTTGTACACTTTGTGTAAGTTTAGCGACGTGCTAGAGATTGTTTTACGTATTTCTAAGAAATCACAGTTTAGAATTTAATCACCACTTCTATCTCGCTACTTGCAGTTTCCTATCTCTACTCCCTTGCATTAAGCTTAGAGTTAGATTGATTGTTTCTTCTGTTTTCTATATCCCTTCTCTGCCGCAAGAAAGCTACGACACTTGGAAGAAGTAGCTCTCCACCACCAACCAAATTTATGCAGAATCAAAGGGCACCTTGAAAGTAGAATTCGATAAACAATAGGATGGAATCACGCACCCTTTATGCAAAAATTCATGCCAGACATTATCTTTTGGTAGTTACACGTATTCTTCGATTCACAGAAAAAATGACGAGGGTGTGACATTATCCTACTAACTACTAACTTCAATTGTAAGAAAAAACAGACAGTAAACAACATGAAACACAAACTATATTCCACTGTAATGAACGATACTCTACCTCGGCCTTCCCAATCTTCATTCTTCTCTGCAATAAAATCACAATTCAAACTCATCCTCAAGCTTCAGCTGCTCAGCTGCAGCCTCTTCCTCCTCGTCATCGATCACAAAGTACGGATTGTGCGCCTCCGGCTTGAACTTGTACCCTGTAAACACAAAGAAAGCAAGCGTGGCCAACTCTGCGGCAACCACACTGGTCCAAAGGTACCGGTAAGACGTAATTGTCTCCAATGCGTAAACCACAACTCTTGTGAAGTAAATATAGCATATAACCACAATGTAGTACTGCCTGAACAGAGTCAACTTCATCAAATTCACCGCAGCCTTCCCATCGGTCCTGGCCGCCTCTCTCAAGTTTTTAATAGACCACACAATCGGGAACAACACAGCGCAGCAGCAAATAACATCAACAAGCAGAAAAACCTGCTTCCAAGTAAACCAATCCTGCCCGAAAGGGCCGGTCTCGTCAATCACAACCTGGGCAATGTTGGCTATCACCTGAAGCGGGATCACAATCATCAACACCTTCTTCTCCTTGTCTTGCAAAAAGGGTTTCAAAAACGACCACCCGGTTCCGATCAAAACAATCAAAGTAAACAAAGTGACACCCTTTAAGAAGCTAAAGATATAGAACAACACATCCCAGCCGTGAGCGCTACCGGTGCGCTTAATATATGACTTGTCCTCCGCCTCACACAGCAAGTTAAACGCCTTGAGAATTACGACAGCGAGCATAAAGAAATGGATTCTAAAAACGGTGAGTCGTTTTTTGTACAGAACGAAAACCCAAAGTCCGGCCAGAGATGCGTAGACTAAAGATAACAGGAAGTAAACTCTAGGGAGAATCGTTTTACCGGCGGAGAGGTAATCGCGGCGGTCGTTGGTCTTCCCCTCGAGGTTGTACGCCGCCGATTTGACGTCCATGGAGACCTTGAGCGGCTGGAGGCAGTTGGCGAAGAGGAGGGTGTACTGATCGGCGTCGGTCTCGGAGAAGACGGTGGAGAATTGATCACCGCCGTTGAGGGATTTGAAGGTGTAGACGGGCTTGACGAGGGTGGAATCGAGGGCGCAGCGGATTTCGCCCTCCTCGAGCTGCTGGAAGACATGGATCCAGGAGTCGGGGGTGCAGAGAAAGAACCCGACTTTGGAGAGGTCCGGATCCCCGCTGGGAAGATCCGCGAGGGAGATTTTGGAGACGTTGAGCTCCAGGCGGCCCTTGTGGGTGAACCCGAACTCGTCGAAGGGGATAATTTGGCGCCTGTCGGATCGGATCGAGGAGAATCGGATCTCGGCGGAGCAGAAAGAGAAGAAAGCGAGGAGAGAGAGGAGGAGGAGGGGGAACTGGCGAGGGGGGGTCGACATCGATTAGAGTCGGATCTGGGATTGCAACTCTCAGTGTGAAGTGCTGAGATTTAATCTTCGTGTGGAGAAGAAGATAGGAGGTTCTGGGGGTGTTTCGTTGTAACTACCGACTACCCGACTCGCGCTATAAAATATGAAGGCTGCTTCTTTTTCTTTTTCTTTTTCTTTTTCTTTTTCTTTTTTGTTTTTTGGATGAGATTCTTTTTTTTCTTTTTTTCTTTTTTTTTGTTGGGGTTTTTTTGTTTAATTGCAATTTACTTTGTTGCCATTGTTGCTCTGATTTATTTGTTTTGAGTTGGAGATTTAACTTTGATTTGGGGATGTATTATTGTTTGATTTACCATATTTGTGATTGTTTTGATTTTATTTCAATTACGATTGGTTGAGATTTTCTGCTACAGTGGTATGGTAAGATAAATAACATTGATTGTCAGTTAAGACGCAGTGTCACAAATTTTTTTAGGGGTGTGATATCCACATGCCCCATTTTATTTCTCACATATTTTTTTAATTTTCGGCCGTCGGATATGATGAATTGAAGAAGATCAACGGATAGAAATTATCAAAAAGTGTGTGAGAAGTAAAATGAGATGTGTGTGAATAGCACACCCTTGTTTTTATTATAATTAAATTGGTAACACCTTGTTATGTTTTGATTCAATAGTGTGTCAGCCATTCTATCGTGTGACATGGAAGTTTGCATCCAAAATTTTAAAGTCACAGTATTTGGTACTCATTTTGCGTTGTGATAAGTGGAGAAGTGTGTTAAGCCTCACAAGTAATAATATAGTTCAAATTTATTTTTGGTAAAAATCGAACCCAAAACTTTTCACTTACAAATAAAGAAGAATACCACTAAAAATTTAAACTAATGCGCACAAAGAGTATACTATCAAACTTGACAACGACCAAGTCTATTTTTAAGGAATGCAACACGGGAACTTCCCTGGTCCTTCGTGAACTAGTCATTTTCTAGATATATGACTCTAGATAAAATAAAGTTCCCATCATTTGCCACCAAGACCAATTTCCCAACATTTGCAACCTACACTTTATACTGTGTGACACAGCTCATGGACATGCCAAGTGCACACTCTTTAGAGTGTGATTGCTAATGCATGGTCCTCTAAACAACTAGAGAAATACTAAAGTTTCCATATTATTCATGCAACTCTTCCTTTTTGTGGTAACAACATTCTTCTCTCCAAATCCACTTCTTCTAACCCTTCTGAGCTGAGAAGAAAGCAAGAGCCCCAACAAATGGTGCATTGATGTAGGTAGCCGGCTCAGACTGCTGATAATTGTTCCGATCGTCGGCAAAATTATCCTTACTGTCAGGTCCACCAACAACGGCTCCAACAAGAACATTTGGATTGGGTGAACCAGAATTCAGGTACTGAAATCCATCGTTGCAGCCAAGGCGATTGGGATGTTGATGGACTGATGGGAGAGAAGAACCCCTGTGGTGCACATGCTGCGGGAACTTGTCCCCAAACCCTACCACGTATGACATCTTTGCTGGATTGTCACCGAGAATGTAGTCCACCTGCTTCTTTGCCTCTGAGATTAGGGTTTCTGCTGTGACTTTTGATGATCCACATGTTGCCACTCCTCCATTTAAACTTAGATACTTTGCATATGTTAGGAGGAGTAAAGATGCTGATGTGACATATTGGAGATTGCTCTCACTTGCCTTGTAGAGCAGTCCTCCTGAAAACGACGTTGTTTTGGATATAAGCACAATATCAACACATAAAAGATAGTGATCCTGTTAGAAGTTTTTTGTGCATAAAGAGGACGCACATTCCATAGCCAGACTAACGATCCTATTTCTATAAAGAAAGGAGGGCTTACCAGGGGTATATTGGGCCTGAAAAGTAGATGTCCCTGGAATTAGAGAGCATATGTAGTTGTCTGAATGTGATTTGTACACCTGGAATTCCTCATCATTTTTCTCTAGAAAGCTCTGCACAAAATTCAGTTGTTATAAGTTATATCACCTCTAAGAGTTTCCAGTTAGTGATTTACACGCGTTTTGTTTGGTCTTTTGTACTTCGCTTGTGAGTGAGTGTAGAGAAATTATAGAATATTCATTTTTGAGCGCAAACGGAAAAAGTAGGGAGTTTCAACAAGAATAAAACCTTGGAAAGGAGAACTTTAGTTCCAGGTCTCTTGTCATCCCAACTGAAGGAATAGTCATCGTCATCTGCACCCAATGTGTGGCCATTGGACTTGATGTAGGCAAGATATGAACTGTTCTGAGAGGCTCTATGGATCCATGATGCACCCCACAGAAGCTCATCCTATTTAACAGCACAATTGGGGTCATGAGAGGAACTTTAACGGTATTAAAATACACGTAATATGTACAGATAGAGCTGGTTACAAATTTTAAATAAAAAATAAAAGTGAGAGACTATAAAATATTGTATGTTCGGAGCCCCTCCCGTTCTATTTTTTATTAAAATTTTGTGACTGTTCCAATTGTGCATATTTTTAGTAAAAGAAAGCAATTAGAAGCAAAATTATATGCATTTGGCTTACATGGTATCCTGAGTATGAGCAGTAAAAAGGGCAGACCACTGAACCAAGTGAGTCACTGTAAGAACCTCTGTACTTGTCTGCAAAATCAAACACCTGCATGGCGATCAAAATTTAAAATTAACGTTCTTGTTAACACGCTGTAACAGAAGAAAGATTGTTTAAATGAAGTCAAATTTCTGTTATAGATGTTTACCTTCATTGCCGTGTGAAGCAATTTTGCAGAGTAAGAAGAGTCGGAGTCTTTGAACACTATGGAAGCGGCAGCCAATGCAGCAGCAGTCTCAGCTGCAACATCTGATCCTGGATTTTGGGTTGACACCTTGTACACATTGCGCGGCGTATCCATGTCTTCCGGCCTCTCCCAGCATCGGTGGTCCATGTTAGGATCTGCCACCTGCAACCACCAAAACATTTGACTATATTTAGGACCTTTCTTCAGCTCCAAACCAACGTCGTTAACAATGAGTCAATTCTTTTAGCCTTCAGTACCATGGTTTAGTGCCATTTCATCGTCTATTTGGTATCCCAATTCTGTTTTTTATTAAAAGTTTATAACTCGTTTTTATTTATGCATATTTGCTTGTTTATCTTACTTGGACATATAACGTTCCGGGGGTTGCAGTGGCTGCTTTTAGAAGATAATCAGTGCTCCAACGCACAGCAGCTTTCGCATTTTCAATCTGGCTATGCATAGAGTCACCAAATTCAATCACACTCCATGCCAGCAATGTAGTGGTGAAGGCCATTGGCAGGCCAAACTTGACATTGTCTCCAGCATCATAGTAGCCTCCTACTAAGTCCACCTGAAACACAGTTCACCTCCAAAATGTTACATTATATTGTAAATGTACTAAACATAAAGTTCAGACAAAAGAACATGAATTAATTAGTACATGGTAGGAAGAGCCATCGGACAAGCCGGAATTCCCCCTCCAACTGAGCCGCTGGTTGTCGGGCAGTTTCCCGGACCTCTGACCCTCGAAGAAGAGAATCGACTTTTCGAGAGCATTTGAGTAGTCTTGAGGAGTGAAAGCAGAGCAGCATAAGCTCAGCAGACAAAGAGTTAAGCATAGAGTTTTTGCCCCTAAAGAAAATGTGTCAGCAGAAGCCATTATATGATTGCTAGTGACTGCAGCAATATCAGCAGAGGCCTAGTAAAAGATAGGGTGGTGGGTTTCAAATGTGTTGAAGTGGAGACTGAAATTTATAGGCAAAAAGGTAAGGTTGGCAGAAGAGGGAAGTTGGTTGTTCGGTTGGTCACGGGATCAACTGCGCCAAAAAATGGGACGTTTTTCTGTGAGGAGTGAGGACAAACATACTGTTGGTGCAAAGTTACAAACTTTTATCCTCTAGAATTCGATGCTCTGAAACTGAAATGTCACAAAAGTGAGACAAAAGGACGCAATAGAGTTCATAATTCTCACATGGTTAAAAAAAAAAAAAATGTTAAGGAGACTCTTTTAAAAGTGAAACTTTTAATGAATTCTCTGACACCTTATAGTTTAATGTCAATATCCGTGTTAAGATTATAAAAGATCGTGACAAAAACATAATGCGGATAGTATATAGAGAGTCCATTTTTGAGAGAATCTCCTTAGCATTTCCCAATAAACAGAAGGTTCCATTCTTCAACCTTTTTATTGGTAATAATTTCTGCACTTCTCTGTTTAATTCTTGCGCTACTATGTGTTTTTTTCCGTCTTCGATTTGACTAAATTAAAGAAAAATCAAACACTATAAGCAAAAAAACAAAAGTGTGAAAACTACTATTCTTTTGCAATTTGCATACCCTTTTTTTCATTTTTTTTAAAATTACAAGTGAGGATAACAAAAAATCTTTGTTCGCGAGGACAAGTCATCACTTGCAGAACTTCACTACATGCCAAAAGTCTTAGGATAAAAAAACAAGAATACAGAAGAGTAATGTTATACTTAAAAAATATTTGTACCATCTTTCTAATAAATATAAAACTCACAAATACATAAGGGTTTCAATACATGTGAGTCCATTTCTATTATAGAGTGATACAAATATGCGATAAAAGTAACATTTTTGTTTATATAATTTGCTTATGGACTTTGGACGCCATAATTTAAGGCGCGTGTGGTGTTGGGACGTTGTAGAAATGTGATTTGTCTGTTGTGGCAAAAAAAGTCACGGATAGTTGTGTAGAGATGGACAAAGCAAATCACATGGGCCGCCAAAACTTAAGAAAAAGTTTGAAAAGCAAAAAGACGAAGAAGGTGGTGGCGGTTTGAATTTTGCATGAGCGGTTTTATTAGTTAAAACGGTGGTCCAACCCATACATTTCACATATAATCGCATATCATGTGATTGGGATTAATTTTACATGCAGCGGCCTATTATTTAGTCAATCATATTTTATATATTTAAGTTTTTTTATATGTACAATAGTATATGATTAATTTTAAATATTGTTACAATGATATATTCTGTACGAAAATTATTCAATTCACGGTACGAAATATTGACTTAAAGTCTCACACCTCTAGTCAAAGATTAGAATAATACTTTTGGGATTGAAAAAAGAATGAAATAACGTGAATTGAATGTTTGAAGAAACAAATGGGTGAAGAATTTAATAGTGGGATTAAAACCCCAATCAAGTGAAACACATTTTTTTTTTAAATTTATAATTTAGCATTGTTCGGGTGATTGGAGTTTCGGTTTGTCAATATAAGGAATTTAGCACAAATTAAGGGGTTCTTGATGTTTGCTTGTATCCTTGGAACTCTTTCCACAACATTTTCAAAGGTGTGAAAGGAACTTGAGCAGATTTTCCCTATTGCAGGAGCTGAAAACTCATCCCCTTTTTCATGTAAAGCCCGAAAGGCAGGCTAAATTTCAGCACCATCAACTGCTTGCATAGTTCCTGCACTTAATTCTGCAAAATTAACTATACATTTCTCATGCAGATGTTACGTGTATTGACTAAGGTAGTGAATCCGCCCCTTTGCACCCGATTTCCAGTCCCCCTCCCAATAGTTAAAAAAAGAAGATAATTTCTCCTCAACACGCCGTTAAAAAACGAACGGAAGATGAAATGTGCATGTTGGGTTTATTAGATATATTGTTGGTTCACAGCATTCTTCAAAATGAGATGTGACCTAGGGGATTATATAACGAGTGATATTTCATCCTCTCAAATTTACAAACAAATTCCCTTCTGTAATGAGACAGTTTTCATCCGAATAAACAAATGGTAACTTCCACGCGTCGCCATGTTCGATGTGCGCAAAGGATATGAACTGCCATTGAACTGTATAAAGATGGCCGTGACATATGGCTTGAAGCGTGTTCTCGAACTACTTCAGTATGGTAATGAATAAAGTAAGGGCATATGTCTTTCAATTTTGTAGTTTCGGACAAACACTGGAGCTGGGATTTGCAATGGAGCCTGCAGATAAACGCATGGTGGAAATCAGGTTATATATCTCCATTGATCAAATAAATATACAAGTTGTACAAACTTATATATATCAGTAAAAAAATGGCTGTTTAGAGACTGGATCCTCTTCAAACGGCGGTGGAACTTCGCCATACACCATTTCACAACCCCTATCTTCCAAATCTGCAGCCAATTCAGAAAGCCGTATCCACTTGGAATGTATTTCATCAAATTATACAAGAATTTCAGCCTTAAATCCCAGTTTTTGGGCACAATAAAACCAAAATAATCAGACATACTTGGAATCATGGTTAAGGAAAGTCCAAATTCATTGGTGAAGAAATCTTGTGTACGAAACTTGCACATATTCACACACATTCCTACACACCCATTGTTCTCCAGGTATCTTGATGAGCAAGAATGTCAAAGTTAGAAAATTAGTTTTTGCTTCACCCCATCACTTTAATCTGTATAGTTGCAGTTCTCCAAAATGATAAAAATCGGTTTGTATGTGTGTGTTTCAATCGAGATTCCAATCCAATCTAACTACAAAGAGGGAGATTCGAACTCGGATGCAAAGTAAGAGTACACTGCTCTAGCCAACTTGGATACACCTAGGTTTGAAATTAGTATGTGTACGTGTTAACCTAGATGAATTTAATTCGATTTATACATAATGAAATATAAAATAATTCCACCTGCGTTTCTTTATATGAAATCCACTGTTTTGCTTCACCCCATTTATCTCAACTTCTACAACCTGGTAGTTGCCCATAAATTAGTATATCAGAAACAACTCCAAAAAGAAACGGCAAATCAAAGATTTAAATTTGACAGTGACCAGAACCAAATTAATCTGTCAAATGACAGTAATTGTGCAACTCCTAGTTTTGTGACAAAACTACGTACACTCATGCTATGCACATAGAGTCTGGCTTAAACAGTATAATTACCTCAGAAGGCCCAACCAACCAGTGGAAGAAAGGCACTGTCAATGCAGCTTGAACTCAGCTGTCCACTTTGTTGGTGGAAATAGTTTCTTAAGCCGCAAGAACAATAGGTTAATAGTTGATTACCTACTGAAAACGATCTTATAGCAATTGTGATTAGATTAAACTGCATTCACACATGAACTTTGAGCACTTAATCACACTGCCTAAAGTGGTTAATCATATATGCTTGTTCAATAATGTAGACAACAGATTGAACTAAACAAATCAAACCCGATTCCCTTCACATGGAGACCGGCACGTGGTGCTATATACTATGACTGAACAACATGGTTGATATGTTATGGACTTATAGAGTATAATGTTAATAAATAGATACATGTGTTATAATATGAGTGAATTTGTAACATCATGTAGCCATGCAACCATCACACTACAAATTTATACCCAACTATCAAGCTTTTGAAGGTAAATGATCAAATTAATGAACGGATATGATCATCCAACAGTACATTAATCACTAAATATTATAAACCAACATTAGAGGACTGAAAACTTTGCATTAATCCACCTGCTCTGGCGCACCTGGAGGCAGCATAGACAAGAGCACTTCTCGAACCATTTTCTACTGCTGACTCTGAGACCTTCCCTGCATCACTCTCTTCGAAACATCCACAAAGCTCACTTAGTCATATCCCACCACGGCTTCTCCTTTGTCTCAGGTTTCGCATTCACCGGAGCTGCAAACTTCATAATTTTTCGAGCAAACAGAGTCATGAATCCCCTCTCGAAAAACCCATCATTGTACGTTGTTTTTTGCTCCATTGGAGTTGGCTCTCCTGATAGCTCCGAAATCTGAAGGGAACAACCACAAACACGGTTTACATAATGATAAGTGTTTAGGCGTTGTAAATTGGACAGGTTGAAGGCTTAAAACCATGAAATTATCCAGTTTAGTTTTGTTGGTGCAAAGAAAAGAAATGGGATTTAAAAACTCAGAAAAACTATGGAAATTGCATGACACAGAGTTTTAATGGGACTGGTTTTTGGTTCATACAATTTACCTGAATAGATCATTTCTGGTTGAGTTTTGCATTGTTTTCGTGACAAAATATTATGGGCACACAAGCCCTTTTCTCTTTTTCGTTTTTTTGAAAGAGATTTTGTGTGATTATACCCGGTGGCAAAGTCAAGATTTCTTGGGGAGATGGGCGAACTTAAAAGAATGCAAGGTTAAAGAAAATTACAATTGTTCAATACAAACAAATTACAATTGTTGCCGGCGAGATTTCATGTCATGAAAACGTCACATAATAGGCTCATTATCAATAAAAGCAAATACATCTTTCTCAATGTAAACAAGCACGCTATCACTCAACCGTTGATCTCCCATTTTGTTACGCAATGGTGTTTTCACAATCTTCATAGCAGAAAAAGCTCTCTTTACCGAAACGGTTGCAACCGGTAACATAAAAGCCAATGTAAGAAGTTTATACACTAACATATAGCTTTTACACCTCCCGGTCTTCACTAACTCTTTTGCAAGATCACTAATTCCCCTCAATAATGAAAACTCACTATGCATCTTCATACAAACTTTGTATGAGGGAGGAGAGGCCGTGAACTGTGAAGGAATCTATATAACCTTTCCATATTTCCAGTGTTGGAGCCACCTTAGGGCCAAAGGTGGACATGCGCGACTGCCCCACACCCCCACACACACAGAGACACAACCACAATTTTATTAGGGTTGAGATTTAACAGAACTTCCTTGTACATCTTTTAATCTCCTAATTACGGATTTTTTGTAAGCAAGTAAAAAAAAATGAAAAACCCTATATAGATCATTCAATGTTTCATCATAAACCCTAGATTATACACACTGACTCGGCATCCATGCTTGCATCACCTATTACCAAGCTCCAAGTTCTCCAACATTCATCGGATCACTCCGCATACAGCTATGTATATAGCACTGCATGAATGAATGAGGGACACGCAGTCCCCCCAATCCCATATAATTTTTTCTTTCCAACTAATCAAAACGCGCGTTTCATTTTGCCTTTTTTTTTTATTCCTTCCAACTTATCAAAATGGGCCGTTTTGGCCTGGTTGTTTTAAAAAAACAAAAGAGCTGCTCTGCTGTGAACCAGACAGAGACAGACCAGAAGGTTGGAGACGAAGATAGCAATGGGTTTTTCGGCAGGGGAGGGGCGAAACCAGCGCTCCAGTCTTGTTTTTCCGGCTAGGGGAGTGGCGGCCGCCACTCCTCGCCCTCACGTGGCTTCGCCACTGATTATACCCATTCCTATTTATTAGTTCCTCTATTTTGTCAAATTATAAGAGAACCCAGTTCCTTATTATCTTTCTTTTCTACATAATCGATACTCTAAACTATTCTAACTTGTTGGTAGACGAGCTTAAATTTAGTGCAAAAGAGCGAATACACTGTCCTTGTAATAACCCGTCCCTAAATTTATGTTTTTATTCATTTTAATTGAGTGAATTGACGGAAATGCCCTAAGGGGCAAAACGTAATTTAACGAGGACGTATTTGATTCTTGTATATTCTGTTATGTTTCTTGACATATTTGGATAAAGCTCGACCTCACGAACACGTAGGCGCAAACCGTTCATGAAACGGAGTTTAACGAATGAGATATTGACGTTTAAAGTTAGGACAAAATGGTAATTTGGTTGTTAATCTGGAAGGCTCTAGATTTTGGAGCAAAATCTGGTGATGCCACATGTGTGGCTAAGATGAAAAGCAAAGAAGAGAAAAGAGAGGAAAGAATGGGCACTGCCCAATCAGAAAATAAGAAAGGAGGGAAAGAAGGGAGAGTGAAGAACCGCAGAAAAGGGGGAAACGGGTACCCAACCCGTGACCCGTGTAAACCCAGTCCATTTCTCCATATTTTCCCGTGGTTTTCCACCGGATTTCCCACAAATTGGACCAAGGCACCACTCCCAATTATCACCTAGTCCTTTCCTCTTCCATTTCCACCTCAAATTTGAGTGAATTTGGCCTTGAAACGGAGAGGAACTTCCGAGGGTGAGTTCGTGGGTGTCACGGTGGCAATCCACCTTTCGTCCAGCCATATTTTAAACTCAAAACAGGTATAACTTGATTACTCATGTTGTGTAGATGAATTTTCATGTTTGGATCGTTTAATTTGGTGGAGAAATGAGAAAGTTATAACGATTTAAAGTTTTCCCAGTTTTTGGCAACCTCCGCCACAGTGAGATAGCCATCGTAAAAGGTATAAATCTCTTCATCTCGTCGATAACTATGAATTCCATTTTTGAATCACTTGATTTCGTTGAGTACTGACAAAGTTATGGACGTTAAAAAGGTTGCTCAGAAATTCCAGCGAGTCACTAGTTTTCCTGCCGACAGCCGTCTTTCAGGCCATTTTCCGGCCACCATTTGGACTCCAAGCAGGTATAACCTTGTTCTACACTTCTCTAGCTTCGTTTTGGTATATCATAGGTTGAATTTGGTTGAGAAACAAGTGAGATATGGAGTCCTAAAGATTGCTCAGGAAATCTGCAAAATTTGTAGAATCCGGCGAAATTTCATTAAGGTCCGCCACTTGAACATTATAGCAATCGACGATCCGATCGTTGGATCGTTACCAAATTTTAATACATTGTAGTATGTAATTTTGAGGAATGTCAAAATTTACGGATCCTAAATTGGAATTGTAAGTTCGTAAATAAAACGTTAACCACCACTTGAATTTGACAATTGGCGGAAATCTAACCGTTGGATCGTAATGAAACTTTAGGATATTGTTCTATAAGCATAATGTGTACCTTTGGAAGTAACAGATCAAAAATCCGTGATGCGGATCTTTTGGATCGAATTACATAGGGAAGCGTTATATATAAATTATGTGTTCTCTCAGTAAGAATTCTGAGACGTTATTTGATAATTGTTCTAGGCGACGATGGTTTGTGATGCCTTGATTTTCGGGCTAAAGAATTGTAGCACGGACTTCAGGTGAGTGGATCTTTTCCTTCTTATTATAAATATATATATATATATATATTTATATTTATATATGTGATTGATAATTCCATAAATGTTTTTAAATGGAATTAAAAAATTTATACCATGTTATATATGTTTATATGTTATGAAATACAATGAGATGGTTGAGTTTAGATTATATCACAATATATCCTTACGCTATTACCTACATATAATTATTGTGAACTATGATTGGCTTGATCCCTGCTTATGGTACATAGGCAGTCTAACTAGACGTTAGATGCAGTCATACAATAAGTGAGACTAAATAATCAAGACAAAAGCTAATTTGGAAAATTGAGTAATGTGTAGGAATCTAGTGAAAATGTGAGATTTATCTCTATGATTTGGTGATTTTAATGTTGGTTATATATTATTGTGTGAAGAAACGAGAAATTGTGGTTTTACGTTTAAAAATGCTATGCTATAATTAGTTTACATTTTAATATGTGATTTAGTACAATTTTGCACAGTGTTGCACACCAATGCGGATGCCAAAGTAAGTTTAGGTGAGTAAATATTGTTGGTATGATCGAATGGTAATTGATGATGAATGGATTTGAGTAGAATTCATTGTCCTGCACCCCGGTGTTAGTGCTCCGCCCGAGGCCAGGGCCTAGCCTTCACGTGATCGTTCACCTCCCGCACTTTACGCTCACCTTGGATTTCAAGGTAGGTGCCAGCCTGTCGTATAGACCACTTTAGGTGGTTCCGACTCGTAGGTGACTTGCGATACTTCACACAGCCTTCACATGATTGTAGCACTTGAGTGTACTCATTTACACCTAGCCTGTCGTACTGACCACTTTAGGTGGTTCCGACTCGTGTGCAAGGCTTGATTGATGAGATATGTGCTAGCCTTGATTGATGAGGTATATGCAAGCCTTGATTGGTGATTGATTGATGAGTTGATTGATGAGATATGGATAAGTTGGACAGGTCACTATAGGTGACTTCGACTTATGTTCATTTTATATTGATTTATTTCATCTTACTTATATGGTTGTGGCTGAGATACTTTGACATGATATACCTTGTGTGACAGCCCGTCCCGAGAATTTTTTTTTGGAAATGTGAAAAGACAAAAAACCCTCAAATCTTCAGAGATCGAGGAAAACAAGAACACCATTGTACTCCTGAGGTCCTTGCGAGCACAGTGGTGCCATTTTCAGGTAAGAACTAACTCGTTTTCACGTTGAAATCACAAGCACCGAAATTGGCACTGTTCATCAACTTTTTATTGGTCGATTTTTAGGGCAATCTAAGCTCACAGGGAGCTTTGTTAGGATCTTTAAAGGCTCAGAGACCATCGTTTGCACAATTTGGACGTCGGGATCACGTGGTACGAAGGTGGCCAGTTTTGGAGAATTTCCTGATGAGATTTCAGCCGTTTTCGAGGTTTTTGAAGGTATAGACTTGTTCTCCTCTTAATTTTGAGCATGTAGGAAGAAAAATGAGAGAAAATGGTGAACAAATGGCGGAGAAAACCCAAGTTGCAGGTTTTCTGGCGAGCTAAGGAAGAAAATGATGCGCATGGGGGGCGCGTGGCCCGAGAAAAATTATTTTAAAAATTTTTCGACGTCCGTGACGTCGTGTAGGTCACGTTGGTATATTCATATACCAAAATTGAGCTATGTATGAGAAGTTATTTCCGTAGTTACGTTTATGTGCTTAAATAACGTATTTTTAGTAATTTCTCATATAGGTGAGACTTATTCAGAGCACGAGCGTAGCCAGGCTAGACGTGGGGGCTACGACCTGGTGGCCCATCAGTCAGTGGGCAACTACTTTTCGTATATACCTATATATTACAATTTTTCCCAGAAAATGAAAATGAACGTTTATGTGATTTGAGATGCCATGCAAAGTATTCATATATTATATTAATGCATTAGTGATTGCATATATATATATATGATGGTGCTGCGGACGCACAGGTAAGTGTCAGGTAAGTTTAATTACTGTCATGTTGAGAATGAAATGATGTGACGTGATGTGATTAGAGCTCATATACCTGCACATTGATATTAGTGCTCCTGCCCAGAGATAGGGGCACAGTCTTTCACGCGTTGTTCACCTCCCGCACCGCATGCTCGCCTTGGATCCAAGTTAGGTGTACAGTCCTGTCGTATAGACCATTATAAGTGGGTTCGACTCATAGGTGACCTGCGAATCCTTCGCACAGTCTTCACGTGATTGTAGCACTAGAGCATACTTATATATATATTCAGTGATGATGAGTAGACCACTAGTGGTGATATTGATATATGTGCAGGATTAATATACATGATGTGATAAGTTGATTATGAGCTATATGTGCAGCCGAGGGCTGAGTTTATTATTGTTATTGATTATGAGATATTTATGTGGCCGAGGGCCAAGATGATTACTTGACATTTGATCACATCTACAGATTTATGATTGAGATTCAGTTATGATACTTTGGCATGGCATACATACTCTTTTCCAGCATGATTTTGAGAAATATATATATACGAGTATATACTTTGATTCTAGGAATTTATACAGGTTTTACGGAGAGGTGTTATACTTTTGAGAAAAAGAATAATTTTGAAAAGATTTGTTTTGCTGACCCACTCAATTTTGTTTTTCGCCCCTCCAGGTTCTAAGTAGCTAGAGTATCTTGGTGGCTAGCGAGGATCATTCGGCAGTTCTGACAGACTTCTTCGTATGTAGGGCACCCTTTGGGGTTATTCGTATTTTAATGATTCATGCTTGACTGCATTTTGACTTAGTACGCTCTGGTTCTGAATAAGTACTATAATCTCACTCTAGCACACTATCTCATTTAGGTTGCTAGTGGATTGGTTTTAATTAGTTCGTATTCTGATATTGAATCTTGCTTCCGCATTGTGCACATGGTTACGTCACGCTCATGTGACGGCCATCATGCCCCACTTTCGGGTCGGGTTGTGTCACCTTGGTTTTACCATTCTTCAGCACGATTTTTATGTATATATATATGTGTATTGTTATTTTTTGGGGAATTATACGGATTTTGAGGAGTTATTGTATTTCTAAAAAGAAAGATGTTTTTAAAGCTTCGTTTTGTCTACTCACATGTTCTGTTTTGTGCCCTTCCAGGTTTTAGTTACTGAACGTTCGTCTCGGCGAGGATTTCTGGCAAATCTCAGAATTGGTGGTTACCTCTGAGGGTATATTTCTTATCCACTATACTGTACTTTACTTATGCTCTGACGTCACATGTGAGATGGGTTCACTCCCGCTCACTAGTGCACTTTGATATTTAGACACTATTAGGTTTAAATTTATTCACATTTTCCACATCACCACACTTTATGGCTTCGTCACCTTCCAGGTGTCGGCCAACATAGCTAGATTCGGAGTCTTAGTGGATGTTTCGGGTTGGGGTGTGTCAGTCCTGACCAAGTGACATTTACGTTTATATATCAAGATTGCATATGTTATCACAAAGAGGGGGTTTTTTGTAGATTCAAAGCAGAAAAGTAGGTTGAGATCTGTTTGGTTGTTCCTTATTTTATGAGGTTCTAGAGGACCACGGAGGTTTATAATAATAGTTTTTGGCGGGTGGATTTGAGTCTAAGACCATCTCCAACCCTTGCAGTAAAACTTAATTTTTAGCCTAGAAAATATAGGTTTTTAACCCCAGAAACAATTTTTTTGCTCAAACCCTTATAGCCTAAAATTTTAGCCTCAGATTATTAAGAATGAATTTAGGCTAATTTTTTTAAACTTAATTTTAAAAAATAAATTATGTAGACTATTCTAAATTAAGTTTATGAACATTTTGACCTAAAAATATTTAAATTCCGATAAATATTGAAAATTCATTATTAAATCGACACATGAAACTCATGAAACACTATGGAAGAATATGAAACACATGATAGAGATTGGAAGAATTGTAAATGGGAAGAAATGTTTTTGGAAGATGGTAGAAAGAAAAATTGGAAGAATTGAGGAGAAAAATGAGTTTTGTGTGGATGTTTGAACAAATACATAGGTATTTATATAGTTTTTGGATGAATTTTGAGTTAAATAATTTTTTAAATAATTTTAGCCTTTGGATTCAAATTTGGGTAGTTAGATCCTTTTTTTTTTACCGTTAGATTTGATTATATTCAATCTCAACCATTGGATTCAATAAATATATAAATATAAAACTAAAAAAAAAGTTTGAATGTGGACCGTTGGATGAACAAATTGCCCAACTCATTGTGGTTGCCAGAGCCGTTGGGCTCAGTTACCCATCAGACATCAAGGCAAATAGCCCCATGTGGGTGGGCCATATTTTCTGGGTTCCACCAAGTTTTTTGGGCTAAATCTTGGGGGGAATTTGAGTTTTTTTTTAGATTTTAACACTTAACCCAATTTTAGAACAAGAGTTAGAGAGAAATGGATGGGGAATAAAAGGGAAAATTTAGGACTTACTCTAAGGGTTGGGGTTGGTCTAAGAGCACTTCTACTATGGACAATTGCCCTGTGGATAGGCTCTAATTTAAATCCAATCCCCCCTTCCAAAACCCCTCCAGCTTACCTCGGGCAATTGGACTAAGGAGAGCCCAAGCAGCAAGTCAGGCGATAATCCAAGGCCTAAAAGCCGGGATGGATGTGACGTCAGACTGACATTAGCATGATGACAGCCACGTCTCAAAAATTTTTTTGCATCAGGTGCGACTGGGGGCGCGCGTCACCTACAGGGTTTCAGACAGTGGGGCTCGCGTGGCAGCCCACTAAGGTACCTTTGTTGTGGCTTCTTTCGTGCCGTTGGATTTCCAACGGCTATTTTTTCAGGGCCATTGGATTTCCAATAGTAAATTTTTTTTCAAACACTCCTACAACGGCTAGATGACGTGGCATATTACCGTTGATCTCTAGATCAACAATCCACGCTTTCCGGCTTTAAAAAATGTAAAAAAATTAAAATTAAAAAAAGAAAAAAAATCAGAATGTTATCGTTGGGCCATGTGTCAAAATCTGGACTATTGCATTTCATTTTTTTTAATCCAATGGTCCAAATTAATTAAGTTAATAAAATTGTTAAAAAATATTCAAAATTAAAAAAAAATCTAATAAAAAAAATTCTATAAATACCTTACCAAATAAAATTACATAAACACACCAAAAAAAATTACAAAAACACACCAAATAAACCTCATAACAAAACACACCAAATAAACTTAAAAAAAACACACACACTAAATAAACTTAAAAAACACAGCCAAGAAATAAAAAATCTTATTGAAATCTATCATCAAAGATTCTAAACGACAGTTATATGTGGAGCGACGAGATTTGTTAAAAATCTTATCGGAAATCTATTCTCAATGATTCTAAATATGTAACAACACGTGGTGTGATAGAATTGGATAAAAATCTAATCGAAATCTATCACCAAAAATTGTACTTTTAGAAAATGTCACGTGGCGTGACAAGATCAGTTAAAAATCTTATCTAAAATTACAAATAAAATTGTTTTTTTAATTATTTTATAAAATAAAAAATATTAATATTTTAATACGAATTGCTTGGGTTATTCAATTTAGTGGTGGAGATGCAAAAAACAATTACTGTTTATTAAAGGTAGTCACTACTCACCTGAGGAGATTGAACTGCCTATTCATTTTTTGCAAAAGCGATCTTTATAGAGTGATTATATCATTATAATAAAAACTGTTTTGACCATAAACATGAAGTTTTATGATTCAATAATGAACAATTTTGAGTAGAAACTCTTACTCATCCTTTGAATAGAAAAATATTATTAACAATCTTCCTCTTTTTTGGGCGGTGATAGGATGGGGAGAAGATATTTTAGGCGATGACTTTGTGCTAAATCGATCCCTTAATCAATCAAATTGCAGCTCTTTTTCATTTCAAGTGGATTTCGAGCGGTGGATTGTTCAGCAACAAGTGACTTTTTTGTTAGACAAAAATTTGTTCTCCATGCAACGAAAGCCAAGGCAAGAAGACGAGGGTAAATCAAATCAAACAACCGATCAGAACAAGTCCAAAGAAGAAAAGCCTTCTCACTTTTAGATCAGAAACCCTTTCTCTGTCCAAAACTTTTCCGAGCTTTAGACTAGAAACCTTTGATCCCAAAAAGCTTTCAAACTTAGAATTAACTCTGCCACTTCTTTTGGTGGTATCGATTTATTAGCCTTAGGAAGAATCCCTTTTAGGAACTCTCTTTTTCTCAAAGAAACAAACTTGCAGGAGTCCAATCCGATCAGCACAAAGGACAGTCTGATGGGTTGATCACTACAACTTTAGTTGCTTATGTATTTACTTATTTGTAGATAACCAATTCAGTTTATACATATTATCTTTGGAGAAAGATGTATTTTTTTTTTGTTTATTTTCAACTATTTTACTTATGAAGCATTTAAATTGAATATAATTAACCATTTTATATTCAATCCATATTCCAACTATATTGGCATTCTTATATATTTACATAAGAAAGGTCCTTAATAAGCAAGAAAAGAAAAATACTAAGTTGAGCCTGTTCAACTCAATGTCATAATCTTTTAGTTAGAAGTTAAATAGCGCAATTTCATTACAGACACACCATTTATTAGCGGAAACTAGTAGTGGCACACTCACAATCTCTAACTTCAGGTTCATATATAAGTTCCTGACCTACAACCAAAGCTAATGAAATTTTATTTGTCGAACACCTTACATACCCTTTGCCGAATGAGGATCCTCTTCAAATCCTCTATGTGGGAATCCTATAGATCTTCACATTATGGATGTTCATCGTATATCGTACCGTCAGTTTTCGTTAAATACTACTTGTATTTAATTTTAAATAAATAAATTTAAAATGATTTCTAACTGCACAATATACAATAAACGGTTAGGATATGAGGATTTCTAGGATTCCCACAACTTGGATCCGAATGAATTCAACTCCCCCCTTTGCCTTCAATTTATATAAAAGTCAACGTTTTCTTAATGAAATATGGGGATATTACCCAACCATAAACATGGGGAAATTATCTTGATTTTCATATTATCTGAAAACATTGGGAAGGATAAACCAGTGTATTATAATATATATAAACACTGATTTCTGTGTTGCAGTGTGGTTTTGGAATCTCATTGAGCTCCATAACTACAGGCATGCAGTTTTCCAAAAAACTACAGGCATGCAGGACACTGCAGTTTGACTATTTAGTTTTCATTTATGTACGAAGGTAGTTGGGGAAACAGAATTATTAGATTGTAATGGAATCTCACAATCATGTATGGCCTGTCATATTTCTTACAGAGAAGTAGTTTTGGTATTAAAAAAACCAACAGCTGATTCTTTTGGTAAGGATTCTAGAGATCTATGAATCGTGTTCGTTTATCGTATATCGTGCGGTTAGTTTTTATCAAGCAATATTTATATTTATTTTTAAATCATAATATTTAAAATAATTTCTGATCATACGATATACGATGAACGGATCCCCAAGATCATCATACAGAAAAACTCTAAGAAAAACTCTCATTGATCTAGAAGATGAATATAGGGGTTTTTGAACTTTAATCCTTCAAGAAGATTAAAATTTAAAAAAAACCTGGTGTTAGATTGAATATTGATTTTTAGTCCCTAATGTGTCCTTAATTCAAAATAATTAATGTGTATTTTATTTAATATCTCCCATTAAATATTTAAATTTATTAATACACAAATTTTAATTTATTTTTTGACCAAAAAAGAGTTTTTTAATTTATTAATTTTATTTAACATTCTTCAAACTTGAAAGACTCAATTAATATACATAAATGTTAGTACCGAAATGTGTGTACCGAAATATATTATATTGAACTAATATATTTAAATTTTAGTACCGAAATGTGTATACCGAAATGTATGCACCGAAATGTGTGTACCTAAATATATGCACCGAAATGTATATACCTAAATATATGCACCTAATATATGCACCGAAATGTATGTATCTAAATATATGCACCGAAATGTATGTACCTAAATATATGCACTGAAATGTATTAATATTAAATTAATGTACCTAAATGTGTGTACCGAAATGTATGCACCGAAATGTGTGTACTAAAATGTATGCACCGAAATGTTAGTACCAAAATGTATATATCTAAATGTATGCACCGAAATGTATTATAATGAATTTAATATACCTAAATGAAGAAGTTACAGTACATCGAAATATATTGTATAACAAAAATTAGTTTATCTAAATGTTCACAACAAAAATATATTACAATGGATGAAATAAAAATAAAAATTATAATGAAATAAAATTAATACATTAAAAATTAGAAAAGAAAAAGATAAATAATTAAAAAATAAAAATATAATTAATAAATGAGGTTATTAATGTATCAAGGGACTAAAATTAGATTTTGATCTTACTCATGGTTTTAATCAAAAAGTAATCTTTGCCAAGGACTAAAATGAAGTTTTCTAAAAGGGGTTTTTGAACTTTAATCCTTCAAGAAGATTAAAATTTAAAAAAAACCTGGTGTTAGATTGAATATTGATTTTTAGTCCCTAATGTGTCCTTAATTCAAAATAATTAATGTGTATTTTATTTAATATCTCCCATTAAATATTTAAATTTATTAATACACAAATTTTAATTTATTTTTTGACCAAAAAAGAGTTTTTTAATTTATTAATTTTATTTAACATTCTTCAAACTTGAAAGACTCAATTAATATACATAAATGTTAGTACCGAAATGTGTGTACCGAAATATATTATATTGAACTAATATATTTAAATTTTAGTACCGAAATGTGTATACCGAAATGTATGCACCGAAATGTGTGTACCTAAATATATGCACCGAAATGTATATACCTAAATATATGCACCTAATATATGCACCGAAATGTATGTATCTAAATATATGCACCGAAATGTATGTACCTAAATATATGCACTGAAATGTATTAATATTAAATTAATGTACCTAAATGTGTGTACCGAAATGTATGCACCGAAATGTGTGTACTAAAATGTATGCACCGAAATGTTAGTACCAAAATGTATATATCTAAATGTATGCACCGAAATGTATTATAATGAATTTAATATACCTAAATGAAGAAGTTACAGTACATCGAAATATATTGTATAACAAAAATTAGTTTATCTAAATGTTCACAACAAAAATATATTACAATGGATGAAATAAAAATAAAAATTATAATGAAATAAAATTAATACATTAAAAATTAGAAAAGAAAAAGATAAATAATTAAAAAATAAAAATATAATTAATAAATGAGGTTATTAATGTATCAAGGGACTAAAATTAGATTTTGATCTTACTCATGGTTTTAATCAAAAAGTAATCTTTGCCAAGGACTAAAATGAAGTTTTCTAATGAATAGAATATAATATTAGGGAAGATGTTACAGAGAAAAGCTGATTATTTTTAATTTTATTCCTCAAAATTAGTTGTAGGGAGAGGTGGTCGACTTCTTCGGACTTCATTTCTGCGTCAGAAAAACTGATGCTAGCTACATTTGACATTTGTAAATGAAAGCTTTCAATTTGAAATGATGCTTATTCTCCCGTCTTCTGTTTTTCTACAACCTTTAAAGTTCTGGTGTGGTGCTTAACTAGCCTTCTTCTTTTCTTTATATTGATTTGATCTAAAGTAGAAGTTTTTAGTGTCATTGTCATACTATTACATAGTATTATTTACGCATGTGTAAAGTGAAATTTCAATTTCTTTCATGGTATTAGAGTATGTTATTAAGTCTAATATCACTTAATATGTGTTATGTGTTCGGGTTTAAATGGCTCAACATGTGAGGGATGTGTTAAGAGTGTGGATCTCACATAAGAGAAGTAAGAAACTTTAAATGTGCTTATAAGAAGTTTGCCTACTTGCTGTTATATAATGGAATCTCAACTTCCTTTAACACAATTATTTATGTTTTAACACGTGTATTTGCACCTCATTCTATGAAATTTCAACATTATCGTTTCCTTATATTTTAAGACGTGAATTAATTCCAGTGGTGTGACCACCACATTAGTTATATACGTTGTTATTGTAACTCAATGTTTGAACAATACTCATTCAATGGTTGAACGATAGGATCATCCATAAATATTTTACTTCAATTCACTACCTACATTACAATCATTTAATACCATTTTGCAGTAGGCCAGTTTCACTATGTCTCACACTAGGAGTTATAGTTGTAGAGCTCACGGATGTTAATGGGAGAGCTAATTCTTTCATCTCCATCAAGTAAGCCCTCTGCGATGATCATATTAGCAGCTTCTGTAGGATGATATGCATCCCAAAACACGTACTTCGATCGATCGTCACACAATGCAGAGCTTCTGCTTGCATCGCGGCTCTTAAAGCAAACAAATGGCGGAAAGTACCCTCCACAGCATGGTCCATTTGCATTCGCAAACCCTAGCAATACCAGATTCAAAAACCAAAAGAAAAGTAGATCAATGACCTTGATCATATACTAAAAATGAATGGAAGGGTATGTCTACTTTTAAAAACCTAGTTACCAACCTACCATATTGATGATAATTTACTATGATCTTCGTGAAGATATCGAAGGAGTTTGCATAGACAAAGATCGTTTCAGGACCCAGCTCTTGGTTAAGTTGATCCAAAACTCCATTAAGTTTCGTGTTGTAGCCTTGGATTAATTCATTCATCTCAGCAAAACACTGTCCACTTGGTAACAAATGGATGGCACGAATAAATGGTATGCATCCTATGGGTCCAACCCCTACCACAACGAACTTTCTAGCTCCCAGCTCGTGCAGTCGCTTCACAAATCAAAATATTAAGGTTAATTAGGGTTTTAGGGGTAGTTTATTAAGCCTTTGTCATTATATTAGAGAGACAGACAATGACTCTAAATTTTCATTTTACGATATGTATAGTGGTTAATCACAAAGATCTTGGCGTCACTAAAAGTTGAACCACTCAATATAATTCATATTTAAAATTTTCAATAATCAGATATGTGATTGCTGTATTCTTCAACAGTTCAAATAGGTGATTGGTTTTTGACTGTACCTTAAGCTGTATGGTCAAGTTAGAGACCATGAGATCTTGGAACATGGAAGGAGAGACCTTGTCATCACCAAAAAATGGTATGGTTGGTTGGAAATAGTTGAGAACATCATTGGATCCAATTGTCACCGAGAAGATTGCCTTCTTTAAGAATTCCATTGTTTTATTCTCTCCCATTATTTTCACCATGTCATATCTGCTTTCCTCAAAATTATTCACTTGCTCACGCAGCGGGACTCTTCCAATCTGTATACAACAACTTCAGAATATTTTTTAAAAAATTGTATATATTGTGATTAGTGCTAATTAAGAATTACTTACGAACAAAACTCCTGTTTTATCCAATATTCCAGAGGCTCCAGAAGCATAATTAATTCCTTTGAGGATTGAGTTTGCTCGAGTGTTTGGGGCTAGATAAGGTGGAGGAAATGACTTGGCACCAAGAGCTTGACCTGATGACACCATGCAAATTAAGCTGCAATTAGTGTTAAAAATGGTTAATTAATTATGAATTGATAGTCAACAAGCACCGATTTAAAAGTCAATTTTAATAAACTTTTGGGCCCTGTAAAAATAAACCTTGTAATCAATGGCTTCTGCATTATCACGTCACTACTAGAAATTACCACTTTGCCGACAAAATTAGTTTGTCGGGAAAAGTCAAAATTCGTCGGCAAAGAGCCTTTCCCAACAAAAAATTTTGTCGGCAATTTTGTCGCGAAAAGCATGTCGCGCAAGATCTTTCGCGACGAATCTTGATATTTCGTCGGCTCATTTTTAAGGCAACAAATCTCAGCCGTCAAACTATGGCTGTCACCAAAACAACAGTGCGACAAAATATTTTGTCGGCACACGTTGTTTTTTCACGATGAAGTTATTTGTCGCATGAGTGATCTTGTCGCGATGAAACATTTTGTCGGTTGAGTAATCTTATCGCAACAAAATGGTTTTTCGGCTACAAAGTCCTATGCCAACAAACTGGTTTGTCGACACAAATTACTTGTATAGACAAAATAATTGGTCGGTTGAATCATTTGTGAACAAAGACATTTGTCGGCTAATATATTTTTTTTATTCGCATTTTGTTTTTCTAATAATATTTTAACCATAACAAACAAGCAAGCTCAAGAGATCGAGAGGGGATTGTGAATGAAGAGGGATTGTGAATGAAGAATTCATATAGGAACAACACAAAAATTCATGTAATATAAACTAATGTAAGGTTCACAATTTGGTTTAGTTACAAAATACAAAAATATCTATATTTTCATTTCGACATTACTATAATATAGATAAAATAACCTTAAGTATCATCATTCTCTCTATAGTCCTCATCTGCTGATATGCTGCATCACGAAATCGGAAAAGGGTGAGGATCATCATAAAACATTCCAGTATCAAACAACTGTAGAAGAAAGACAAATTTAAAAACTTGATTACCAAGCGTTAAGGGTGCTAAATATCATTGACATTAAGGAAACGTAAGGCCACACTAGAGTATCCTAATTCATCACTGTTTATAATCTTTATCAGTGTAAACAAGAAGATATAGACATCTACTAATCAAGTTAATCCTCAAATATCAAAATCACCTAGCAAGAATGATCCTCACACTGGTCTCCATGCCGGGCTGATACCAATTGTAAGCTATCTAGCCCAGAATTCCACTTAGTCATAGACAACCTGCAAGTGTTATAGAAAGGATAAACAAAAACAAACAAACAAGTTAGCAAATTAGCTTAAGGTCTGATTTGCTAGCAAAGTGGTAAACACCGTACATGTCTATTTCTCTGATGTGTATGGTGGCGTTAAAATATTCGAAAGAAGAAGTTGAAAGACATTGATGGATGAACACGACAATAAATTAAAAATATATATGTATTGTTTGTACCAAGGATTTAAATATCGGTAATATCGGAAATATCGGTAGTCCGAAAACACGGAAATATCGACGGAAATATCGATAAAAATTACATGGAAACCACGGAAATTGTAAGAAAAACTTGGAAATTTTTATTGAAACTTTGTAGGATGTTTATTTAGTCAATTATCTATTAGTTTATCACAAAAAATGGGAAGGAAATGCATTGCATGATAGATTTAACTGATTTAAGTTGATTATATAGCGAGCTGGCAAACATTGTGAGTGTAGAAAATATGTAGTAATCATTGAAAGAAGTTTAAACACACCATAATCATTTATATATAATGAATTAGTACAATATTTTACACTCATTTAAGCAAGAGATTAAGCAATGTGAGCTGTTGCTTCGAACCAATAACAATTGCGCCGAACCAATTACAATCATTTATATATAATGAATTAGTAAATAATTATTGAATAATATGTTATTTCTTATAAAAGAACATACATATGTGAATGTTTTATGTACATATCTAATATGCTTGCATAAAAAAAAAATCTAATAATTTATAATTATATAACATTTATAATTATAACTTAAAACAAAGAGAGAAATTGATGTTTATCCAAAACCCTAATCAATGTTTAACGCGCTTGATTGAAACTTAGTTACTCATGTTCATCATAATTGAAAAGCAAATTAAGTGATCCAAACATGAAAGGGAGAAAGAACCTAGAAAAGCAAACATGAAAGGGGCGGTGCTCGTCGGAAAACTGGGTTTGGGGCCGAAGGTTTGGGTAATTTTCAAAGCTTTGGACAATTTTCAAAGCTTTGTAACTTCTTCGTTTCTTAACCAAATTGAGTGATTCAAAAGCTAAAATATAGTTAGGAATGTGGAGAAGAGGTTCATATCAAGTGAGGACCGAGTGGTGGCCGGTGTTGACCGAAAAATGACCTGAAAGATGGCCAAACGACCACGGTTTATGAGTTCGGCCGGAATTCTACCCTAACTTTGAACGTCCATAACTTCTTCGTTACTCAACCAAATTAAGTGATCCAAACATGAAAGTTGTAGTACTCGACGAGATGAAGAGATTGATACCCTGCACGCCGGCCAACTCGCCGTGGTTTGGCCGGAAACCCCTCGAAAGGGGCGGTGCTGCCCAAACGGCCGGAATTCTACCCTAACTTTGAACGTCCATAACTTCTTCGTTACTCAACCAAATTAAGTGATCCAAACATGAAAGTTGTAGTACTCGACGAGATGAAGAGATTGATACCTTGCACGCCGGCCAACTCGCCGTGGTTTGGCCGGAAAACGCCTCGAAAGGGGCGGTGCTGCCCAAACGGCCAGAATTCTACCCTAACTTTGAACGTCCATAACTTCTTCGTTACTCAACCAAATTAAGTGATCCAAGCATGAAAGTTGTAGTACTCGACGAGATGAAGAGATTGATACCTTGCACGCCGGCCAACTCGCCGTGGTTTGGCCGGAAAACGCCTCGAAAGGGGCGGTGCTCGTCGGAAAACTGGGTTTGCTTGTAGGAGTTGTCCCACATCGGCTGTGGGATAGAAAATTGGACGCTAATAGGCCTATAAATTGACCTTCCAATACTGAATGATGCAAGTTTCTCTGGGCCCTTTGGCTAAGATGAGGCTAGTATATTTTTTTATTAATTTATTTCCGATATTATCGGAAATATCTCAATATTATAAGAAATATCGCGATATTATCGATAATATCGATAATATCGCGATTTTATGACGAAAACTTAAGGGATAACAAAAAAATATCGTTGAGTGATAAAAACGAAATTATCGGCGATATTTCGCCGATAATATCGATTTTTTATTCCTTGGTTTGTACATATATATATATATATATATATATATATATATATATATATATATATATATATATATATATATATATATATATATATATATATATAGAAAGAGAGAGAGAGTACATACGCATACATTTAGCAATCAAACAATGAATAAGATAGGATGTGGGTGACGGTGCAACAACATACCTTACCAAAGAAATCAGCTAGCCTAGAATATAATAAGGTTCTTCTGTAAATAAGCCCAGCCTTGTAACCACCCTGTGTATAGGAAAATTGAACAAATTTAGAGAGAGAGAGAGAGATATATATATATATAGAATCCATAGTTATACTCAAAAGTTGCAATTTACAGTCCAATTCCATCAACAAATGTTGCAATTTACGGTCCAATTCCATAACAAAACAATTTCCCCACCCCGCAGAAGGTAAAACAATTGCAGATCAGAATTAGAAGGGGAAAATACACAATAAACTTGCAAAAGATTCGAAAAAGAAAAATGAAAACCCTAATAGAATTACACAGAAAACTGATGGGTTTATGCATCAGAAACGTAAATTGAAGATGAAAATTAAGAGGGGAAGATTAAATAAATAAATAAACCTTTTTTTAGGCTTTGACTTTGACGATGGTTTCGATTTCCACCGGAAGGAGGCTGTTAGTCGCGCATCTGTTAGTCTATTTGCAGCGATGGAGAGGGAGGTGGAGAGGGAGAGGGAGAAGGAGTGGGACAGAGAGAGGACTGCTTCGTGACCTTAATTCTTAGTTTTTTTTTTTCAAACTCCGCACGTCTTCATAACCATAATTTTTATCTGGAGTCTTGATACCCCTTTTTTATCTGGAGTCTTGATACCCTTTTTTTATCTGGTACGCCCCCATTTCATTTGTTAATACTATTTTCCTAAATTTAGAATTGTGAGTGACATGGTACATTCAAATAGCAATTAGTTCAATTAAATTTTGTTTTATACTAATAATTTTAATAGAGGGTTCCGATTTAATTTTTTTTATGTATAATTTTTAGTAGTTATGTGCTTTGACCCTAACAATTATCTTTACAAAAAATAAATCATTCAAATCAGCCATCATTCGATAATGTATATGAATTAAATAAATAAATGAACGGTTCATCATGAATAGTAATTTTTATTTGATTGTGTAAAATTAATAAAATTCATAATAATTATTGTAGAAGTGCAAAAAATGTAAAAAAATATATACAATCACTCGTACTGACAAGCTTTACGACTTTCATGAAGAGGTTGACTTCGAAATCCGACACCATAATTCATAAACTTTAGATTTATATTTAACCGTCGATTGTCGTTTACGCTTTATTCTTCCCACCAAATTTTGTTCCCACCAAATCTTAAAAAAAAAAAACAAAATTAAAACCCCTACAAAATATATAAAATTTACGAATTTCGAAGTTCAGCCCTTAAAGGAATGAACAATACAGTCAATACTTGAATCCTCTCCTAGTGGTGGATACACACATTAAAACCCCTAAAAAAAAAAGTATGTTAGGTGTACAAATTTCATAATCTAAACGGTTCAAATCTATAAACATCATCTAAAGATCATACATACAATAAATCATTTGAAACGAATATTGTTTAGTCTTCCAAATGTATGAAACAAATGGACGGTGTTGGTACCAAGTAACACATTCATGATAAACCATTCAATTGTTTGATTCATATACATTATCTATGAGTGGGAAGATCCCCGCCAAAATATAAAAAGATATTTTTAAGGATTTTTTGTTAGTTTTTATTTTTTATTAAAGTGTAACAAGGTATGTTTATATCTTACACCGAAATATTAACCAAAAATTCATGTTTACATCTTCCGCTACAATATTTCCAGTCTTTTTAAATTTAAAACATAAGATAAGAGCAACCTTATTAAGTAATAAAAGAAGCCACCACCACGTGAGCAGCTCAAATACAATTTCGAGAACCTTATAAAACCACTACACACCTCATTTGACTTGGAACAATTGGCACACGGGTTGAAAGGTTTATAATATCCTCTGTGGGACTTCACAATGTTCAACAACTTGAATTTAAATCATAACAGCAATAAATCCAAATCTAGCAATTTGATTAATAGACATTTGAAATAATACAAACAATTTCTTTGTCTCTCTCTATATCTCTCTCTTTCTCTCTGTTTACATGGTATCTTTCGCCTGAAAAGCTTCGGCTTGACGGTTTCTCGATATTGTTCTTCTGCTTCCGCTCAATATTCTGCATCAACAATCTGTTTTTCTTCTTATTGGGATCTTGATTGTTCTCTGTGTTGTCGACTGGGTGCATCTTTCTGTCTGCACACCAAGTGTTTGTTATAATTCCTCTGTGAAATTTTTCGTCTGGGTTTCTTTCCGAGAGTCTGCAATGGTGACTTCTGCTCAATTGCAGATCCTTCAATCTCCAATTACGTCTCTCATATCAACAGTCTCTTCTTCTGTGACTGTCAAATTGGATGATTCCAATTATCTCACTAGGAATTTTCAGATCGAATTTCTTCTTGAAGATCATGGTCTTATGGGTTTTGTGGATGGCACTCATATATGTCCTGCTCGATTCAATGTACCTATTTATGGGGATTCGTCTGTTTCTTCAAGTGATGTCTCATCTTCGACTGAAAGTGATGAATTCAATATTTGGAAAATGCACGATCGGGCATTGATGCAATTACACACTCCTACAATTGAGGGATGTGGATCGAATAGAAATATATTATGGGAGGGGGAAGGAGATCATGAGGCGACAGGGATGTGAACCGACTAGAAATATATTATGGGAGGGAGATCATGATGCGGCAAAATCGGATTAGGCGGCAAAATAGGAGGGAGATCATGCAATTGGGGGAGGCCTTGGGAAATTTATAAGTTTGTTAAATTATAGGAGGGAGATCATGCAATAGGATTAGGCGGCAAATTATATGTGTTTTTAAAAAATTTGAAACCTCAATTTTATTCGCACTGGCTAAGCTAGCACACTGACACAGCACCATATATATCATGATTATGAGAGTATTCAAATCTCCAGGTTTCAGTGCCAAAGAAACTCTTCTTAATCAACAGTGAAGTAGGAGGAAGATCAGAGCAGACTATCACAATAGCTGCTGTGGAGTACTTTCAATATTAAGTTTTTTAACAGGCCAGAAGCATATTTAAGTACCAGTCCTGAATAATCCTGATGGAGAGACCAGCGATCAAATAATATTATTACTGTACTAGGGCATCTTGCTTGCATTGATGAAAACCCCTCATGTAGAGTTATTATCACTTTGCCAATGAAAAATTTGTTGCCTCACATCGTCGGCTAATATTTCAATAAAGCGGGAAAAGTTCCCGCTAAAGTTTACCCGTCAAAACAAAATTTGTCGGGGCATCGAATTTACGCCTACAAAATGATCGTGGGCTAACGTTCGAATTTTCTTGGCTAAGATAGGCGTTGTAAATTGGTTCTGGCGTGAGTATTCAGCCGACAAATTAGAATTTTCGTCGAGAAAGGACTCTTGTACCGACAAATTTTTGCTTTGTCGGCTTATAATTGGTCGGCAAAATTATAATTTCTAGTAGTGCGTGCCTCACTGAAATAAATAGCAAAAACTCAAGTGACCCAAATTAAAACTCATGCAGTATGATTAAACTTCACTTAATCTTCTGAGTGTTTTGTCTATTGGCTTAAGTGATGACTATTAAAACTCGTTGAGTTGATCATCAAACCGACAACTTCATATATAAAATTTTCACTCAAAACTTCATTAATAAAATAGACTGATCGATGATACTGAACCAAACGATCATCCGTGCTATATTAAATGACCGAAATTTGGTTGGCGGGCTATTAACAACTAAGCTATAAGTGAACAGCATGAAAGCTATAAAAACCAATTAGATGTGGAAACATTCCTACCAAAACTGAAATTTCTAAAACTAGTAACCGTACCTCCAACTTCAAAACCCTTTTAAACGAGTAGTTATACCAAGTGAGGCTAAGTTGGTGGGATTAATCAACATTTAGTGCATTTACCTACAATGTCCGGTATGGTTCGACCATTTGTGAATCGACCAGTTGGTCGACCACCAGAAGGCTTGAAATCTATTCCATAAGGAGGAGAATCAGCCTTTGAGAGTGTGAAAATGTAGTCATTGTTTCCTGCGTCCACTAGAGAATCTCCAAACACAAATGAAGTGAAAGCAAAACATGGAAAGGCACTGAAAAGCACAACAAAATTTGGGCAGATTGCACATAGAAGAAGGAAATGAGAAATCTTAAGGGTCTCCATGTTTCAATATTGTAGCAAGTTGGTTAATTAGTTTTACTTTCATGGGTTATTATAGATGCTATATTTGCATGTCCTTTTTTAGGAGAGATTTTTTTTTGTCATCAATTCACCACTCGACAGACATTTATTGGATGGACCATTCACATTTTTTTTTAAATGAGTATCAAAACGTCTATTGAATATTCAATGCCACATTAGAATGGTTCGTTGGTGTCAAGAAAGTTTCTCCCCATTGACGTCACATGATCTCTGAATAGGTCTTTGTATCATTTTGCATGACTTAATTAATATTTGGAATTGGTCATGACCTAACTAGCCATGGTGGTTCCATAATTTATTCAGTTTGATTGATTTGGTGGGCTCTCACCAACTCTATGCTGCAGAGAAGTAAAGTACCAAAATTAAATCCGCTGCCAAAGGGGATGCATATGACAAGACTCCGTTGGATTTATTATTATTCTTAGCAGATAATGATTTCGTATTGATCTGAGGATAATATGATGCTTTTGATTTCTGCATGGTCCCGTTAATCGTTATTTCCGGAACTGGATCCTCTTCGGATCCAATAAAACTCAGCTTACTACTAAATAGGTGATCTTGATTGTTGAAATTTGATCAAACGGCTACAAATAAGGGGTCCTCTAAAAGTTAAAATAATTGTAGCCGTTGGATCAAATTTCAACGGTCTAGATCGCTTACTCAGCAGGCTCAGTATATATGGATCCAGAAGAGATTCGGTTCCGTTATTTCCCTCATTTGGGTTACTCGTAATTGAATCTCTCGGGACACGTTTATGTAAGAGTAATCAAAATAAAACGGTAGAATTGAATTCCCATTACAAATAATTTGGTGTTTACCAGATATTAGGGATAAAAAATTTGATAGGACTCACATAAATTTAAGAATCCAACTCCAAAACTTGGAGAAATCGGATTCCATACAATTTGACAAGAATTGAATTCCGGGTTATTGAAAAAATCAGAATGGATTTTTCCTCCCTTTAGACTCTCACTTATTTCTAAAATTTCAAAATTGCCTTTTGCAATAACCCAATACTAAATTTTGTTTTCTCAGTAAAAAAAAAAAATAGAAAAAAAAGAATTTAAATTTTTCTCACAAAATTAATTTGAAATAAAATAAAAAAAAATTAAAACAAAAAAGATTTAGCATATAAAATAGGTTACTAGAATAGAAGTATTTTACTAATTACATTGATTTTCATTCCGATTCACGTGAATTAGTAAACAACTTATATAGTTTAGTATTATTCCTATTCCGATTCCTGAAAATTTTAGTAAACAGTTTCTGCATCACTCTGATTCTGATTCCACCTCATTCCAACTCATACTCAATTCAATTCTTTCTCAATTCATTCTTCTCATTCTGATCATGAATTTGTAAACGAGTCATTGAAGATCTCAATTGCAAGCGATACTAATTGCTAAAAATGTTCATGTATGGTGTTAAAACACGAACGGAGTCTGGATTTGGTTTAATACGTATTTGTTCAGAATTTTGCTTTTGTTTGTGGTGCCAAGGGATGACTCGAGAGAAATAGACAATAGGGGCCATTGTTGGAGGCCGCCAACAGACAATATTTATGTTTTGAGTGAGTGTGAAAGTTGCCCATAAGTCTGACTTCTTAACCAATGATTGTGCATCGAGTGGGATGCTGGTTCGATTAAGTTCCTTTTTGTGCCTCAAGTGAACAATGACTTAAAATTTAGTGTAATGTCGTGTATACTTATAGAATAAGTAAATAAAAGCAAAATGAAAACTAAAGCGAGAAATTGAGTACAATCATTTCGTGATGAAAGTCAAGATTGCAAACGTTTACAAAGTAAAATCTAGGCCAAAGAGCTGAGCTACATGACTTGAAATGTAAATTGACTGGTAATGTAATGAAAGTAGTAAAACTTTAGCAAGCCATGAAAGATAAGATAATGCTAAAGGAGTCCACTGAGATCACTAGTATGAGATTAGACTTAGTATAAAACAAATGCCTTATAATTGTAATTAGGGTGGTTGGAATGGTACATCAACCAAATCATACCATAGGTTGGCAAAGCTGTAAAAGTTTTAGATCTCAGTGATCGTAGGCAGTGTTTGCTTCGAGGAAGGCTTTGAGATTGTAGTTGAAGGGCAATTGAGTTTGTGCATATAAGCAGTTGGATTGATTGAAGAATCACTCAAGGTTTTGTTTAATTGTACATATTAAACTTGACAAAGGTTCGGAGTTTGAAGGCCTCTGGATCTATTTATAGGCAGTGGAGAAGGAGCGACCTCGATCATATCAATGAGTTGGATCAAGAATAGATATGTGATTTGACATTAACAATGACTGTAATTTCTAATAGGTGACCTTCAGCTCGGTTTTTGTGGCGGTTCACATGATCTGGTCGTAACATCAGCGTGTCAGATGACGCGTGCATATGCATTTAAGAATGATAGATATTTCCAAGTCTAGTTGTTTGCGTGGCAGACGTGCCTCGGTGAGTACCCTAGGCCAAGTCCTTAGACGGGTTGGAATGTAGTGAAGTGGTCATCCGAGCCTTGGGATAAGATCCTGAATTGAGCTTCGAAGTTGGTGGGCCGAAGTCATGCGACTTTTGCATAAATAAAAATAGTTTGACCTTGTAACAAACCTTATTTCTAATTTAAAAAAGAAAAATCTTTTAGTCAATTGATTTGTTTTAAAGATTATTAAGGCGAAAAATAGTAGTCGTGAACAATTGGTTTAGTTCGGTTTAGAACCTAAATTATTAATCAATCTGACTGTCTTAATTGCAGATGATTTCTCAAAAGAGTTTTTTAACAGTAGTCCTTGCAAAAGATCAAATTTTAAAAAAAAAACTTGGTTCTAGATTATATATTCAATTTAATCCCTTGAAGTGTACTTTTATTGAAATTTATATTCAATTTTTGTTATTTAATGTGTATTTTTATTTAATCTCTCCACATTAAATTTTTATTTTTATTAATATGCACATATTTAGTTCTTTAATTACAAATGAATATAAATGAGGAAATATTAAAAGAAAATTTGTGATACAAAATATGTAAATACATAAATATACATAAATAATTGTACCGAAAAAATTACTATGTACGCTTTATTTATTAGGGCTAGTATGAAAACTTTCAGCTTTTAGTTTTTAGTTACTGTTTTCGTTTTCAAAGCAATAAATAATAAATAAATGAAAAAACAAAGAAAATTTTGAGACTAAAAAAAATAGCTTTCGATTTTCACATAAAAAAAAACTGAATACTAAAACTAAAATGATAATCAAACAAAGTCTAATCAAACAGCCCTTTAATACCTCATTTCTTAATTTGTCAAATAAGTGACAACTAGTAACATGTCATTGATCAAAGTAAAACAAGAAAGCTCTTCAAACCAATGAACTAAACCCTAGCCGACAGACCTAGATTATTTAGAGCAACAATGGTAGCCTGTCGACCAATATGAGCAAGAGCTCACAAGTATCCTCAGTAATTCTGCAAATTGCTTGAGTGTCGAAATCAGTCCGTTGAATGGGTGTGGCATCTTGGAGAAAGTTGCACTAAAAAAACCACAAATTGTGGTATTCCTTTAAGTAAGTGTTCTTAGGTTCGATTTTCGCCAAAGACAAATTTGAACCACATTATTACTAGTCTATTACGAGGCTAAGCCCACCATCTCCCTTTAGTGTAGATAATATCCTTTGTTCGAATCAACAACAATATATTATCAAACCTAGTTATAAGCTGCATCAACATTAATTAACGTCAACTTAACACTCATAACCTTCTTACGTTTGTCCCAATGTCACTCTCTTAGAATAGGATGTGATGGTTTGTGATCACCACAATATAAAAAAAAATTGTTTATAACAATTTGAATGCATATAACAGAATATATAAGTCGATTATTTGGTATTTGTTAGTTTTAAAAGAAGTTGAGGTTTCACCGTAAAAATTAATTACTGGCTAGTAATACGGGAATACATGCACTCTTTATAGGATATGCAAATTAAGTTTGGTAAACTTTCAGTATGAGATTTTTCTTTACATCCTCACACACTATGTGCCGAATTTTCAAGTCAAATACCTGCAGAGAATACAAGTTGGATCGCAACATTCAGCCCCAAACCATATAATATACTCTACGTACAGATTAAATTGTAATACGCTTTTATTATATGATGTATTATTATTGTAAGGGAATATTTCTATTATGGTTATAAAAGTAATTGGCTACTTTTTTATTTTATTTTTTTGAACGAATGATAGTATCTACACTAAGAGAGTGAGGAGTGAGTTAAGCCTTACAATGGGCTTGTCATAATAATGTTGTTCAATTTCGTCTTTGACGAGAATTGAACCTAAGACCTTTCACTTACAAATGAAGAGAAATACTACTAGACTGTAGTACTAAGTGACAAATTAATTACCTAATTGATATATCCTCAGTAGTTCAACTATTCGAGTTTTTTTTTTCTCTTTAGTTTTTGGTCGAAGCAGATGAAGCTATTTATTTCATGCTTTAGTTGTCATTGCTGCCGGAATGAAATCAATTGGTACTTTATGTATCACAAAGTTATACTTTGTACCATACATAATTGATGAGTTCCCGTAGTAACATTTTGGGTTAAAAGTTCCAACCCCTCTCTATTGCTAGCTAATTGATTAAAATAAGGTATGGGATAAATCCAAGTGAAGAGAATATCAAGGGTCAAACTAAATGATACTTGTCAATAGATTAATGAATGAGCTGTTATAAGTTGTTACAAGTTGTTAGGATTTATATAGTTGAGATGAGGAGGAGAGTTAGTTCTCTAATTTCACCTAAGTAAGAAAGAAGAATATAACCACTCTTGTAATCATAACTTCATCATCAAGAAATCAATACAATTTTTACTCTCTCTCTCTCTCTCTCTCTCTCTCTCTCTCTGTCTCTCTCTCTCTCTCTCTATATATATATATATATATATATATATATATATCTCTCTCTCTCTCTCTCTCTCTCTCTATATATATATATATATATATATATATATATATCTCTCTCTCTCTCTCTCTCTCTTTTTCTCTCTCTCGCTCTCTCTCTCTTTTCTCTGGATTCTGTGAATTCTCTCAAGAACACATTCATCAATATTAACATGGTATGATCGCCGATGAATGAACTAGCGCTTCTGCACGTCCATTAAAAGCATTGCTTTCCTTCTCTAATCCTTTACTTTGCAAACTATTGTGATTCAACAAATTGGGGTCTTATCTAATCTCTGAGTTCTTCACGATTTTGTTTTTCTTCGACTGCCTTCTACGTGTTTGATAAAAAGTCTCAGTGAAAGTTTCTTCTCAAAAGCTCAACAATGGTGACTGCAGATCAATTGAGAATTGTTCAATCTCCGATCACAAACCTCATTTCCACGGTTTCTACTTCGGTTACAGTGAAGTTGGATGACTCTAACTATCTTAATTAGAGTTTCCAGATCAAGTTTCTCTTTGAAAGCCATGACATCATGAGGTTTGCTGATGGATCAAGAAAATGTCCTCCAAGATTTAATGATGATTCTGAAATTGAAGGGGTTGAAAATGATGATTACTTGGTACGGAAAATGCACGATCGTGCACTTATGCAACTATTGTTTGCAACGTTGTCTACTACAACGATGTCATCCATAATTGAAAGTCAAAGCTTTCATGAGATGTGGGTGAATCTCACTGAAAGATTCTCCATAGTCACTAAAGCTACAATCTTTCAGATGAAAACTAAGCTTCAAAACATCAAGAAAGGGTTTGAATTTGTGTCTGCTTATCTTCAGAAGATCAAGGATGCAATGGATCATATTGCAGTTGCACGAGTAATGTTTGAAGATGATGATGTAATAATTCTTACGCCGAAAGGGCTTTTTGTAGAGTTCAACACCTTCAGATGTGTTATAAGATGAAGGAAAAATGGTATATCTCTTAAGGATTTCAGATCACAATTACTTGAAGAAGAAGCTATAATTGGTCAATTTACCAGTTGGAGCTGCAATGCTGGCACTTAATCAAACAAGGGGAAAACATTGGTTTTTGATCAAGAATCATCATAGTCTACTGAAATTGGGTCTAGTTCTGGAGTTTCTAGTCAAAGCTTTAACAATTATGCTAGTGGATCAAATACTACAGAATACTACTATGAGAGTAGCTTTTTAACAACTATAACAATTTATATCAAGGATCCTACAACTATAGGGGTTACAAGGGGAACAATTTCCAAGGAAAAGGACGAGGCAAATCATATATCTATGGTCCAAGATCTTATAATCAGCCACCAAATAGAAGCCTTGGTATTCTTGGTGCACCAGAACTTTATCAATCAAACCGTGCAGAACATCATTCTGAGATCCCTATTTGTCAAATCTGTAACAAAAAAGGTCATGTTGCTGCTGATTGTTTTTAAATGCATAATTCTTCAAATTTTACTGCCAACATACTAATTCAATGTCAAATTTGCTAGAAATTTGGGCATTCGGCTCTGCAATGCTATCATAGAGGCAATTTTGCATATCAAAGAAAATCTCCTACATTAACACTCACTGCTATGCATGCTCATCATCAACCTTCTGCACCTAAGGAACAATTTTAGATTGTAGATACTAAAGCTACCTCTCACATGACCTCTAAGTTAGCTAATTTGGATCTAGCTACTCCACACCAAGGGAATGATAACATAACCATAACAAGTGGTGCCGGTTTGCATATTTCTCATATTGGCACATCAAAGTTATATGTTTCTAATAGCACACTTGTCTTGAAGAATGCTCTCCATGTTCCAAAGATTTCACAACACTTGTTATCCATCTATCAATTGTGTAAGGATAGTAGATGTTGATTCATTTGTGATGATACTTTCTTATGGGTTCAGGACAAATCCACAGAGACAATCATAATCAAGGGGTTGTGTAGAGAGGGCTACTATCCTATTCCTATCAACATACCAAAGAAGTTGTCACCTGCATTACCTCATAAGCACATATGCTGTTTAGTCAAACATGTTCATACAAGATTGTGGCATAAAAGACTAGGACATACATCAAATGTCATTACTTCTGCCATTATACATCAAAATAATATCCTTGCATCACTTAATATATGTCAATCAATATGTACACCTTGTTTGGAAGGAAAGTTTACTAAGTTACTGTTTAATTTTCCTGTAACCAAGGATTTAAATATCGGTAATATCGGAAATATCGGTAGTCCGAAAACACGGAAATATCGACGGAAATATCGATAAAATATCGATATCGATAAAAATTACATGGAAACCACGGAAATTGTAAGAAAAAGTTGGAAATTTTTATTGAAACTTTGCAGGATGTTTATTTAGTCAATTATCTATTAGTTTATCACAAAAAATTGGAAGGAAATGCATTGCATGATGGATTTAACTGATTTAAGTTGATTATATAGCAAGCTGGCAAACATTGTGAGTGTAGAAAATATGTAAATATTTTAGCATATTTTTACAAGAACATAAGTGATATGGTGGTCAAAGTGTTGAAGGAGTAAAATTGGAGGGGTTCGAATCCCCTTGGTGTTTTAAAAAAGGAACGGGCCAAAGGCCCCAAATTAAAATGGCCCAAGGCATTTTAAACAATTTAAATAAAAACAGAAAAGGAAAAAGAAATGGGTTGGGGCTGCCCAGGTTTTAGGTTTGGCAGGAACGGCCCAAAGGGCCTAAGGTTGATGGGTCGCCGGACCCAAGGAAGAAAAAGACCGGAGTTCGGCCGAAATTCTACCATAACTTTGAACGTCCATAACTTCTTTGTTACTCAACCAAATTAAGTGATCCAAACATGAAAGGGGCGGTGCTCGTCGGAAAACTGGGTTTGGGGCCGAAGGTTTGGGCAATTTTCAAAGCTTTGTAACTTCTTCGTTTCTTAACCAAATTGAGTGATTCAAAAGCTAAAATGTAGTTAGGAATGTGGAAAAGAGGTTTATACCAAGTGAGGACCGAGTGGTGGCCGGTGTTAACCGGAAAATGACCTGAAAGATGGCCAAACGACCACGGTTTATGAGTTCGGCCGGAATTCTACCCTAACTTTGAACGTCCATAACTTCTTCGTTACTCAACCAAATTAAGTGATCCAAACATGAAAGTTGTAGTACTCGACGAGATGAAGAGATTGATACCCTGCACGCCGGCCAATTCGCCGTGGTTTGGTCGGAAAATGCCTCGAAAGGGGCGGTGCTGCCCAAAGGGCCGGAATTCTACCCTAACTTTGAACGTCTATAACTTCTTCGTTACTTAACCAAATTAAGTGATCCAAACATGAAAGTTGTAGTACTCGACGAGATGAAGAGATTGATACCATGCACGCCGGCCAATTCGCCGTGGTTTGGCCGGAAAATGCCTCGAAAGGGGCGGTGCTGTCCAAAGGGCCGGAATTCTACCCTAACTTTGAACGTCCATAACTTCTTCGTTACTCAACCAAATTAAGTGATCCAAACATGAAAGTTGTAGTACTCAACGAGATGAAGAGATTGATACCATGCACGCCGGCCAATTCGCCGTGGGTTGGCCGGAAAATGCCTCGAAAGGGGCGGTGCTGTCCAAAGGGCCGGAATTCTACCCTAACTTTGAACGTCCATAACTTCTTCGTTACTCAACCAAATTAAGTGATCCAAGCATGAAAATTGTAGTACTCGAGGAGATGAAGAGATTGATACCATGCACGCCGGCCAAATCGCTGTGGTTTGGCCGGAAAACGCCTCGAAAGGAGGGTTCCCGTCGGAAAACTGGGCAATAGAAGAGCATGCTAGAGTTGCCAGTCCCACATCGCCTGTGGGTTGGCTGGGAGCCTGCTCGCTGGGCTATAAAAGGTGCATTCCAAATCGTGTTTGTTAAACCTTTCAGCCTTATGGCTAATGTGAGGTTTAAGTATAAATTTTTGTTAGTTTAATATCTAATATGTGGACTAATGGTTCACGAGATATTAAATTAATATTTTAGTATTTTTAAGTATATTTGGGGTTTAATGTCGCGATATTATCGATAATATCGCGATATTTTTCCTAAATAATATATTAAAATGCTGATATAGTGATATTTTTCGAAATTTCGCGATATTATCGATAATATCGCGATATTTTAACGAAAATCATTTGGATAGTAAAAAAAATATCGTTGGGAGAAAAAAACGATATTATCGGCGATATTTCGCCGATAATATCGATATTTAAATCCATGCCTGTAACCAAACATGTACAACCTCTAGAGATCTTACATAGTGATGTATGGGAACCTGCCCCCTTGCTATTTCATGAATTATTTAGGTATTATGTAACCTTCATAGATGAATGTACTTGATATACATGGGTTTACCCTTTAAATAATAAATCAAAAGTTTTTGGAACATTTATGTGATGCGATGTAAAACAACACTCAAATTAAACCCTCTTGTTGACAATTGTAGTAAAGATGTAAGTAGGGTATCGTTCTATACAGGGGATTAGGAGGGATTGTTAATGCACCTAACTGACTTAAAAATATTAAACAAGACTCAAAAACACAAAACAAAACTCTAAAACAGAAAGCTAAACTATAATAACTTAAAACACACTAGAATAGTCAAAACAACACAAAACTAGCAAATTGAATAAAAACAGATACTAGAGATGGATTTAAATGAATTTGCGATTACAAAGACTCAAAATACTCAAAAGACATCAAATTGTACAAATTATAACTAAAGAATACAACTTAACAATGGGGGGTTTGGTTTTGGACGAATTTAAACAAAAACTAAGAACTTGTAGAAAGTAAACAAAAACATAAAATTAAGGTGAATTGAATGGATGATGGACTAGCTAGAGGGTTCTTCTCCACACATGACACACTTGCATACAAACCAATTTTCAGTTGTTCCTTCAATAAACCATGAATCTCAACACCCCAGATTAACCGTGAACAACACTTTTTTAACCTTCAAGTTTTCCTTTAGTTATTGAATTGGACGGAAAAGCGCATACAACAATTCAAAACATTCTTCAAAAGTCCCCTACGTGAATAGCACAATAGAGATACAATCAAAGATCATTAAGCTTTGTGAAAACTATAAGCATTGACGAGACATTCGTAACTATGAACAGCATGATACTCTTGCCAAGAATTCACTTAACGCGATTGTGACTAGCAACCTCCACTACTTGTGAATATAAGTTCATAACGATTAGGTAAAACTCCCTTATATTCTAGCATCAAATTCATGCATGCAAACTAAGTATGCATCCTTAATCGACATACAAGAATAAATTATAAATCAAGCAGTTAAGCAAATTGAATTCACAACTGAAGGTAATCAATTCATATTACAAATATGTTCATGGCTTTGAATCAACCTGTAGCCAAAAAGAATTTAGTTCCACATATTTGCAATTAAACAACTATAATTGAATTTAAACATGATAAACAAAAGTAGAAGACACCTAGAACGCTCCAGCAATCCAACGTCTTGAATGGTTAGCACAGCTCCAAGTCATCATTCTTTCTTGCAAACATGCGGCACCAAGGTGGGTGTGGTGTTTGGATGGTCTAGGGGATGTGGCAGAGATTGGATAGGTTGAGAGAGTATGGAAGGGTGGTAGGGGATGGATAGGAAAAGAGGTGGATGGAAATGGATGGAGGAAGAAGGAAACTTGCGGCATAAATTGTGTTGTTTATGGAATGTGTTGTAGATGTTAATTGGTCTTGTGATGGAGAAACCTATTTATAGATTTTGAAAATGAATCACCACCACAAAATTTCTTGGTGAAGTAAGTGGATGTTGTAGGTGAAGTGGGTGTTGTAGGTGAAGTGAGTGGATGTTGTAGGTGGAATAAGTGGATGTTGTAGGTGAAATAAGTGAGTGTGATGTGTTTTTGGGTCAGAAAATAGGAAAGGAGAGGATCCCTTAATCTTCAATTTCATCCATCCACTTGGCTCAAAGCATAAGCTAACCATCCAATGACCAAAAATGCTCCAAAATGCTCCAAATTGTACTTTCTTGCATACTTTGTCATTTGGACCTACAAACACACGAAAATAGCTTAAAACATTCTAATAAGATGAAACTAATTAAGTAAATGCAAGGAAACAAACTAATAAAGTCACATAAATATGTTCCTATCATTATGCACTTTTATCCTTTTTGAGTACTTAATTCTCTGCACAACCAAAAAATCTTACAATGTGATGGTGGGGGTGAATATGTAAGTACCAAGTTCCAACATTTGTTTTATCACAGAAAGGCATTTTACACCAAAGATCTTGTCCCCACACCCCCAAAACAAAATGGGTTAGCAGAGAGGAAACATAGACATGTTGTAGAAATTGTAATCGCATTGCCTCAAACTACAAGTTTACCTGTTAAATTCTAGTTTCATGTTTGTGCTGCAGCTACATATTTGATCAATAGAATGCCATGTGTTGTTTTACAAATGAAATCTCCTTACCAGTTATTGTTTCAAAAGATTCCAAACATTAATCATTTGAATTTTTTTGGTTGTGCATGCTTTCCACTAGTTAAACCATACAACAACTCTAAACTACAACAAAAAACAAAAGCCTATGTTTTCTAGGTTATGCAGGTCATTATAAAGGCTTTCTTTGTCTAGATATTAATGCTCAAAGAATATATATATATATATATATATATATATCTAGACATGTCTTGTTTGTTGAAAAAACATTTCCATATTTCAATGCTGCACACTTACCCAAGTTAACAAAGTCATCATCTGTAAGTGCACATGAGCATTCTCAAAGTCCTCCAATAGCATCTATTTCATTAAATAATCAGGTAGTATCACCTGCATCTCATAATCATTCATCAACATCTAAGGTGTGATAATCTGTCCTTAATTTTAATTTTATAAATTTTAAATTAGTGATTTTATGAAAATGCCCCCTTGAGGCAAAAATTTTGACCTTTGTTGACCATTGGTTAGAGAGGCGTATGACTTATTCTTTTAACGTATTTGTATAGTACTCGTTAGTACGAATGCATAGGTGAAAGCTGTTTGTGAGTCCGGATTATAACAGTATAGTTTAGATGTTTGAAATTGGTTACTTACATTTTAGATTATCAATTATTTGAATTCCCACCTTGTGGGAAAAAGGCCAATTAGATTTAAGTAAGTTTAAGGGGACCAATCAGATAAGGGAGTGGTTGACTAATCAAATTAGTGTTTTAGGGACCAATCAAAAAATTAGAAGAAAGAAAAAAGAAAAAAAAAGGGCTAATCAGGAAGAGGGAGAGAAGCTCCTCGTTTTCCCAGTCGGCCCATACACACATGCACCCAACTGGTTCAAATTTTGGCCAACTCTAATGGAATTTTTTGACGCCATCACCACCATCTTGAAGTTCTCACTCCCTCTACAAAACCCAACCAATAACAACCTTTATAAACCACCACATGTGGCTGGGCTAAGCCACGAAATTCGACGAGTCAAAATCGTGTCCGACCACTCTTTTCATTTTTTTGGCGAATCGGCAAAGCGATGGCTGACACCACAACTTGGGCTTTGTAGCCCATTATCCCAGGAGTAAATTCTTACCAACCTTGACCTCGATGGACCACTATAGGCGACGAATTCACACTGGGAAGCTTTAGGCACTCGTTAGCTTTGGGGGAAAAATTGACCATCTTCCGTCTACTTTTGGACTTTGTGGCAGGTATAAAAGTTTTTCTTCTTCTTAAATTATATCTTCCTATAAAATTTGGTAGAATTTGGAGTTAATAAAAAAAAAGGGTTCCCGGTACGGCAGCGCGTGGCGGTGGCGTGTGGGCGGAGGTACCCATGACCTTCGTACGCTAAATTTGATACCCCAATTCCATATGTGAAGTTCGATTGATGAAATCTTATTGTTTGAACTTAGTTTTATTAAGGTCCACCATTTGAATCGTATAGCAATCGATAATCTGACCGTTGGATCATCACTAAACTTTAATACATTATAGTACGTAATATTTGAGGACTATAGGAACTTACGTATCGGAAATCTGAAGTATAGATCGTTCCAAAACTTTAGGATGTTGTTCTAGAAGCTTATTGACACTTTTGAAAAGTTACGGATCGAAAATCCGAGGTACGGATCTTCCGAATCGAGTTATGTAGGGTTGTGGACCCTACCGTTGACCTTTGACCGACGGTTGACTTTTGGTCAATGGGTTTCAAATCATTCTAAAACATCATTGGGGATATGTTTTACGTGAGTTATGTGTTCTATCGATAAGAATCTTGAGTTGTCATTTGATATTTGTTCTAGGCGACGTTAGTTAGTGATGCCTTAATATTCGTGCCAGGGAGTTGTAGTGCAAACTCTAGGTGAGTGGGGTTTTTCCCTTTTATAGTATATATATGATTGATAGTTTCCACAAATGCTTTTAAATTGATTTATGCATTTTTATACCTTGGTTTATTAGTTTTAAAAATGCTGCTATGTGGTTGAGATTTATATATCATCATGGCATATTCATATGCATTTTACCTGCTCATAAATGTTGTACTGTGATGAAATGATAAAGTAAGTACGAGATGCGTAGGTAAGTCAAGGTAAGGTCATTATGTTGATTGAAATGGTTGAATATTTATGGCATGATTTATCATACAGTCTGCTCATCATTGCTACACCCTGGTGCTAGTGCTCCCGCCCGAGCCATGGCACAACCGTCACATGTATGTTCACCTCCTGCACCGCACGTTCGCCTTGGATCCAAGTAGGTGCCAGCCTGTCGTACAAACTGCATTAGGCAGTTCCGACTCGTAGGTAACCGGCGTATAGCGCTAGCTTCTCGTAATCGTAGCACTAAAGCATTTATTATTACACCTAGCACGTTGTACAGGTCACATTACATGCTGGCTTGGGTGTTAGCATATGATTGATGAGCGATAGGTGCAGTCGTACAGGTCACATTAGGTGACTCCGATTGATACGTTGGTATAGAATTTTGAGCATATGATCATATTTATATCGATGTTGAGATATTCTACTATGGCATACTTCTGGATTTACTGTTGGCATGCATTTGATTTCATACTTATACGTAGTATGATTTTCTGAAAACTATACAGGTATTACTGCGATGAGTTATAATGTTTTCAAAGGTTTTTATTAAAACTTTATTTTCAGGCCCATTCACCCTTGTTTTTCGCCCCTCTAGCTTTTAGTTGCTAAGCTTTATATCGACGAGGATTCTTGATATATCTTGGTGTAGAAGATTACCATCGATGAGATAATTCTTACCTTATTTTACTGTATTGTACTTATGCTCTACCATCACGTGTGAAATGGGTTCATTCATGCTCACAGCGCACTCTTGTATTTAGGCACTGTTAGGTTTAAATTTATTCACATTTTCCACATCACTACATTTTATGGCTTTGTCACCTTTTAGATGTCGGCCAGCACAACTCGATTCGGAGTCCTAGTGGACATCCTGGGTCGGGGTGTGTTAGTTTGGTATCAAAGCATAAGTTTGGGCAGTATTATGTTCATCACATACTTGATGTAAGCATTCTCGGTTATTGAGCCTAACTTTCGAATCTTGCCACCTTGTCGAGCATGAAGAATGTGTTTACTTTTTTGGAGTTTTGAATGACTTAGATGACTTATTGATATTTTAGAATATCGTTTTGGTGGATACTTCTAGACCTTAAACAAAGAAACTTTCTGCCAAGGAAAAATCTCATTCTTGAAAGAGTTGATGGCCTCGTAGCCATGGCTAATGTATCAATAATTATGGGCCACCAGAGATTTACTCATCAATCCCACTACTATTATCTTATCATCTTCACCAACCTTGTTGAGTTCGGAAACCAAAAAGAGTTTTAGTTATTTGGCAGTACTTTTTAGTGTATTACCCATTGGAAATCCCAACGAAGTTTTCCTTTTTGTTGGAGATTTCCAGAAATGTCTCGTGTGACAATGTGGTGCTAGTGTGGTAGCACTCGACAGAGAAACATGTTGGGGCAATCACTTTTGATCCCTTATAGCATTAATCCTTCCAAACACACTAGTGATCATTCCGGATCTTCAGGAAGAAGATCGACTTATGTTTAAGTCCGTTCTAAAGTAAACTATTAGCAAAATTCCTTTTCTAGCTTTAGAATATTCCAACTAATACTAGTTTCTAGAAATTCTTTTGGTGATGTATTTGTCAATTCGACGAGTATAGGCACGAGAGTACAAGTTATTACCACTACTATTAGTATAAGTGCCCAAAGCAGTAAGTAGTTTCTTTTTGAACCAACAAAACCAAATCAAATAGCTAGTTCCTTACCAATCCTCTGAAACCATCCACCCTAGCGGGCTCTAATCTATAATCAAACTATGGTGGCACTACTAATTGATGATATTGTTCGATATCCTGGAACTGTTAACCAGTATTTAGGCGATATGATTTCTAATATCGGACATATGCTAGTACCTAGGAGCAATACCTTTATGCCAGAATGCCAGTTCACATTTTCAGGATAATGAATAATATCAAAAATATCAAATATGCGTTAATTAGTGGCACGACTGGTAAATTGATTAATAGTTTGAACCGAAGAAATTAAAATCGTGGAAACTTAGGAGCAAGCTTTGTAGGAGGACAATAGACTCACCGTTGTGTTAATCGTGTCACCCTTCTAGGTAACCAAAATCTCTTCGACCAGTTTTCTAGTCACCTTCACTGACAAACATTAGAATGGTAACATTAGTCAATTTCCCATTGTCAGAGAAAAACAAGTAATGGGAAAGGTACAGAGACCTAGTTGCACATGTCGTAGAGAAGGAAGTAGAATGGTACATTTTGAGGACACATATCTCTAGTGGCATTTCTCAAAATTCTGCTTGGATTACCCCTAATGCGAAAAGTAGATTACACTATTAATGCACTTTCTCGTACTACACCAGTTTTTCTTGCATCTTTTTCACGCACCGACATCATTGAGAAGACTTAGTTACAAAAGCTTACACCCAACCAAATACTTTGTCTTAGAGAACCTTAAACCTAGTTTGGAAGACGAAAGACTAAACCTAGGGTTTGTACTAAGATTCTTGGCAACTCAATCGGGTGATGATTAAAAACCGTTAACTCGTACTTCAAATTGATGGTCTCTCCGACCAACTCTTAGATTTTGAGTTTTCTTCCATAGCTTGACGAATTTGTAGTAGTCGTACTAACGACCTTCTCACCTATTCCGACATCAAGATCAAATTCTCTAAACACCAGTAGTCAGCTTATTACCAAAGTCCCCAACCATTAACTTTGATTAAATTAGTATTTTTCTTGGGATACATGATTTCAGTAAAGGACATTCTTTTCTTTTTTCAAAATGTTGTAGTGGAAGAAAGTAGACATTCTCACAAAGTGTTGTGAGATTCGGGATATAATTGACCTTGTCGAGTTTATCGACAATTGGTTAGCAATTTTTTGGCTATAGTGTTTTTCCTCACTTATTGGCCAAGGAAAGTTAGTTTAGCTTGGGGTGTTGATTATGAATAAAGTTTCTGACAACTAAACTGTTGTCTCACCTCACCATCGCTTTACACTTTTTGATGACGTTGATCATTTTGGAAATCCATGATGATGTGTTCCTTAGATATTTCGACTGTGTAGATGCATTATGACGGTGTATCGCTTATATTTTCCCACGTATAGAACCGTTCATAATGAACGATCTTATTCATGACTTAAAGTCAATAGTTACCATCTTTACTTGAAAACCAGATGACACTTCTCTGTAGAGAAACGTGTCCAAAATCTTTATCAATCTTAGACCTCTCAAGTACATATCCATTTGAAAAGAATTAGATTTATGACAATGGCGATAGAGGAACCAAATCAACATCTACGATTACACAATTGTGTATCATCCCCGTTGTGTAAGCATAATTACTGTTTACTGCAGCAAAAGACATTATCTACCCTTGAAATACTTTCGGCATGTCTTATTCCATTTTAGTCGGAATCCACGAGCATTGGTTTGACGTTACTTACAAATCATCAAGAATCGCTCGAGTGGCTATGACCACTTCCTATATCCACATGGAGATGGGGGAATATCGCCATAAGCTTTTTGTACGAGGCATCTCGTACACGTAGAGATTATGATGATGCTTTTGTGATTATAGATTGACTTAACAAGTCAGCTCACTTTCCATTAGTCCAGAGGGACTACATTTCTGACCACTTAGTAAAATTTCTCATTCTTGAATTTACCAGATTTTCTGGCATTACGACTAGTGTCTATTATGAATGTGACTCCTCTTTATTCACCATTTGTTCTGGAAGACATTCCAGTCAACCTTGAGTACGTGTCTACTCCACTGTTTTTTGTTTTATTTCTGAGGTAGATAGACCGTCTAGAAAAATCATTCGAACATTGAAATCTAGTAGTGGTCATTAATTCTTGAATCACCCAACAATTACTCCGCTATGTGAACCTTCATCGATGGTGATTGAACATTCTGTAAACTACCTTTGTAGTGTGAGATCATAAAATCAACCTAGATATTTTGAACTCCAGATTTGATGGACTTGTTTGACCCTCAAATTCTTGAGTGTTCTTTTAGCCTATCGACTTAGCTTTTCGCTAAATTTGAGAGAAATTCAATGTGAATCTATTCACTATGGCATTTTGGACTACATGGTTCGGCTATATGGGGTGTAGGTCACTACTGTACCTCACGGTGACATGTGTTTCATTTTCAGGTTTAGAGAACTCTTCTTGAAGGTCGCGCACCCTATGTTTTTGGTGTAATACAACGTTTCATCCTTAGATTAATGGCTAGTCAGAATGAGTTATCTCGACCTTGGCAGACATGTTGCGTTTATGCATGCTACAATTTTAGTATGATTATGACTAGCACCTATCCCTCTAGAATTATGTGTAACTACAGTTGCAATTTTTTATTTTGAGTTTGGCACTGTTTGAAAAGAGTGCATGGAGACTTCATGTACAGTATATGACTGACATAGGAGTACTACAAAAAGGTATTTGAATGATCGAGATTACGATGTAAGAAATTATGTAATGTTGTTGATGTTGCCCGAGAGGGTAGTTCGTGGCACGATCAAGTTTTTGTTCAGACGATGTGTGGGCATTTCCAATTAGGGGCATGATAGTAATATTGCACCCTTGGAAATTTGTTACTTACTTATCCGGACAACAGTGAGTTGTCGGTATTGCAGGCTGCAGACCGTAATATTGAGAACTTAATTGTTGAGCTCGATACGCAAGTGGACATCTAGGTTCGTCTACGTTAGTATTTTCATACGTTTAGTTATTTATTTATTGTTCGGACTCAATGATTTTACACATTCATCTTTGAAGTTCGTGACGCATCGAGTGCGTAGGTGAAAAATACTCTATGTTCAGATTAAGTTTAGCATAATTACTTTAACTTTACGTTATTATATATATGTATTTTGACGGTATATTATTGTACATATATAAATACTTCCGACTTATTGTTTTTATAAGAAGTATTATATTTTAGTATTGTATTGCAGGAGAAGGAAAATATGAGTTTGGGGGTATGAAAGACGAATCACTGTACTCCGATCGCGACAGAATATCATTCTTTTTTATGCAACTACTCTAACTTGATATCTTCCGTTACATGTTTATTTTTTCTTTTGTCTTTTCCCTACTATTGTATAACAAGTGATTTCAAAATTTGGGGACAAGTTTTTTTAAGGTGGGTAGATTGTGATAATCTATCCCTAATTTTAAGTTTTATAAATTTTAATTAGTGATTTTACGAAAATTGCCCCTTGAGGTAAAGATTTTGACCTTCATTGACCATCGGTTAGAGAGACATAGGACTTATTCTTTTAACGTATTTGTGTAGTACTCGTTGGTACGAACGCATAGGTGAAAGCCATCGGATTATAACGGTATATTTACCAACGTTTGTAATTGGTTACTTTAGATTATAATTTATTTGAATTCCCACCTTGTGGGAAAGAGGCCAATAAGATTTAAGTAAGCTTAAGGGGACCAATCTGATAAGGGAGTGGTGGACCAATCAAATTAGTGTTTTAGGGACCAATCAGAAAATTAGAGGAAAGAGAAGCTCTTAGTTTTCCCTGTCGGCCCATACACCAGTGCACCCAACCGGTTCAAATTCCGGCCAACTACGGTAGAATTTTTCAACACCACCACCACCATCTTGAAGCTCTCACTCCCCTCTACAAAACCCAACCAAGAACCAACTTTATAAACCACCGCATTTGGCGGGGCAAAGACACGAAATCCAACAAGTCAAAATTGTGTCCGACCACTCTTTTCATTTTTTTGCAAATCAGCAAAGCGATGGCTGACGCCACAACTTGGGCTTTGTAGCCCATTATCCCAGGAGTAAATCCCGACCAATCTTGACCCCGTTGGACCATCGTAGGCGACGAATCAACACTGGGAAGCTTTAAGCACCCGCGAGCTTTGTGGGAAAAATTGACCATATTCCGTCCACTTTTGGACTTCGTGGCAGGTATAAAAGTTGTTCCTCTTTTTGAGCTTTATGCTCCTGTAAAAATTGATAGAATTTAGAGTTAGTCGAAAAAATAGATTTTCGGTCTCCGAAAACCACCACGCGCGGCATGCGTGGGCCGAGGCACCCCTGACCTTCCTAGGCTAAATTTGATACACCAATTCCATATGTGAAGTCCGATTGATGAAATCTTATCATTTGAACTTAGTTCCATTAAGGTCCGCCACTTGACTAGTACAACAATCGAAGATCTGACTATTGGATCGTCACTAAACTTTAAACGTTATAGTATGTAATATTTGAGGACCATTTATAGATCAGGAATCTGACGTATGAATCTTCCCGAATTATATTTGTAAGTTTGTAAAATAAAACATCGGCTGCCACTCAATTTTAGCAATTGGCAGAGATCCGACCATTGGACCATTCCGAAACTTTAGGATGTTGTTCTAAAAGCTTATTGAAACCATTGGAAATTTACGGATCGAAAATCCGAGATACAGATTTTCCGAATCGAGTTATGTATGGTTGTGGACCCTACCGTCGACCTTGACTGACAGTTGACTTTTGGTCAATGGGTTTCAAATCATTCTAGAACACCCTTGGGGATGTGTTTTACGTGAGTTACATGTTCTATCGATAAGAATCTTTAGTTGTGATTTGATATTTGTTTTAAGAGACGTTCGTTCGTGACGCTTTGATATTTGTGCTAGGGAATTGTAGCTCGAACTCCAGGTGAGTGGATCTTTCCTTTTTATAGTATATATATGATTGATAGTTTCCACAAATGCTTTAAATTGATTTATGCATTTTATGCCTTGGTTTATTAGTTTGAAAAATGCTGCTATGTGGTTGAGATTTACATATCATCATGGCATATTCATATGCATTTTACCTGCTCATAAATGTTGTACTATGATGAAATGATAAAGTAAGTATGGGATGCACTGGTAAGTCAAGGTAAGTTTATTATGTGGATTGAAATGGTTAAATTGTTATGGCATGATTTATCATATAGTCTGCTCATCATTGCTACACCTTGGTGTTAGTACTCCGGCCCGGGCCAGGGCACAGCCTTCACGTGACCGCAAGCTCACCTTGGATCCAAGTAGGTGCTAGCCTGTCATACAGGCTACATTAGGCAATTCCGACTTGTAGGTGACCCGCGCATAGCGCTAACTTCACATGATCGTAGCACTAGAGCGTTTATTATTACACCTATGCTGTCATACATGTAACATTAGGTGACTCCGACTCGTATGTTAGCATATGACTGATGAGCGATATGAGCAGCTATATAGGTCACATTAGGTGACTCCGACTGACATGTTGGTATAGATTTTTGAGCATATGATCATATTTATATTGCTGTTGAGATATTCTACTGTGGCATACTTCTGGATTTGCTGTTGGCATGCATTTGATTTCATACTTATATGTAGTATGATTTTCTGTAAACTATACAGGTTTTATAGCGAAGAGTTATAACATTTTCAAAGGTTTTTATTAAAACTTTATTTTCAAGCTCACTCACCCTTATTTTTCACCCCACCAGGTTTTAGTAGCTGAGCTTTCATATCATCAAGGATTCTTGGAAAATCTTGGTGTAGGCGATTACCATTGTTGGTATAATTCTCACCTTATTTTATTGTACTGTACTTATGCTCTGCCATCACATGTGAAATGGGTTCATTCCAGCTCACATCGCACTCTTGTATTTAGGCACTTTTAGGTTTAAATTTATTCACATTTGCCACATCACTATACTTTATTACTTTATCACCTTGCAAGTGTCGGCCAGCACAACTCAATTCAAAGTCTTAGTGGACATCCCGAGTCGGGGTGTGTCATCAGGCCACAGAGTTATTGAACTTGCATTCATTTATTGCCTTAATAACATCCAGAGCTTAGATTCCTTGAATACACTTGCATCTAATGCCTCAGATTTTATTTATTCACCTTCTTAGAGTTCCAATTTCAATATCATACTAATGTCTCACTCTCCTACACAATATCCCATTCTTGTGGATCTTGACTTTCAACATGAGGAATTACATGTTGTATTGCCATTACCTATGAGTGTTCATCCTATGGAAATGACGTCCAAAAATGGAATCTTCACAAAAAAGAAAAAAAGAAAAAAAGGCTTTCTCAACATTTGTCAGTTATTCTCAGCCATCTGTCACAGAACCAAAAACTTTCAGAGTAGTTTCAAAAGTCTTAGAATGGCAAGATTCCATGAAAAAAGAAATTAGTGCTTTACATACACAGAAGACTTGGTCTTTGGTTCCATTACCACCTGATAAGAACCTAGTTGGGTGTAAATGGGTATACAAAGTTAAGAGAGATGCAAATGGATCTATTGCAAGGTATAAAGCAAGACTGGTGGCAAATGGGTATAACTAAGAAGAAGGAATTGATTATGGACATACCTTTAGCCCTATGGTAAAGCCTAAAACTATCAAGTTGATTCTTACATGGGCTGCATAGTTTAATTGGCCTTTTAGACAAATGGATATGAAAAATGCATTTTTGCATGAAGTTATTCAAGATGAGGTGTATATGGAACAACCTCCAAGATTTTAAAGTTCAACACATCCACCCAATTATGTTTGCAAGGTTTAAAAGTCTTTATATGTCTTAAACAGGCTCCTAGAGTCTGGAATGACAGGTTCACAAGTTTTCAACCAAGTTTGGGGTTCAAAGCTTCACAAGATGGTCATTCCCTATTTGTTCAGCATTCATCTAAAGGCACTGTGATTTTGCTACTAATGTTGATGATACTGAGTTAATTTCAGATATGATTACAAGTCTCACAGATGAATTTGATATGAAAGATTTGGGGAAGTTGACTTATTTCTTGGGGTTATAGATTAGTTATACACCAGAAGAGTTATTTGTGTCACAGACAATATCAATGAATTGGTTAAAAAAGCTAATTTACAGGATTGTAAGCCTTGTGCTAGTCCATGTCTTCCATATCACAGATTGCTTAAGAACGATGGAAAGCTATACCATAGCCTTGATTAATACAGAAGCATTGTTGGAGCTCTTCAGTATCTCACATTTACAAGACCAGATATAGCATTCTCAGTGAATTAAGCATGTCAATTCATGTACAATCCTATGGAATAACATGTTATTGCAGTAAAAATGATCATCAGATACCTTAGAGGAACTTGAAATCTTGGAATTCAATTTAGACAAGGACCAATACATCCACAATCATATAGTGATGCAGACTGGGCTGGTGACCCAAATGACAGAAGATCCACCACCGGTTTTGTTAACTATCTTGGTTCAAATCAAATTTCTTGGGCATCAAAGAAGCAGCACACAGTTTCAAGGTCTTCCACAGAAGTTTAATATAGAGCTTTAGCAAACGTCTATAGAACTAGCTTGGGTTAGGTAGTTGTTTTGTGATTTACATACAATTATCTACCTCCAGTGCTATATTGTGATAACATCTCAACCATAACTCTTTCAACAAATCCAGCGTTTCATGCCAAGTCAAAACACATTGAGATAGACTATCACTTTGTGAGGGAAAGGGTCACTCGAGGAGATCTTCATATACAACATGTTTCTTCTGTTGAGCAATCTGCTAATATACTTACAAAAGGATTGTCAGCACCTTTGTTTCAGCAACACTGTGGCAATCTTATGCTCAGTTCACTTGAGCATACGATTGAGGGGGGATGTAAGGATCCAAGTGAAGAGGTTAATCCAAGTGAAGAGAAGATCAAGGATTAAACTAAATGACACTTATCAATAGATTAATGAATGAGCTGTTATAAGTTGTTGAGATGAGGATGAGAGTTAGTTCTCTAATTTCAACTAAGTAAGAAAGAAGAATATAACCACTCTTGTAATCATAACTTCATCATCAAGAAATCAACACATTTTTTACTCTCTCTCTCTCTCTCTCTCTCTCGAGCTCTCTCTCTCTCTCTCCCTTCTCAGCATTATGTGAATTCTCTCAAGAACACATTCACCAATATTAACATATATGACCGACTTTCAATTAATCCATCATGCACGTACGTCTTTCTACGTTGAGAGTGTTAATTTCACATCAAAAAAAAAATTAAGAAACCTTGCATGGACTTAAAGACTTGGACTACTCCTTATATTGCAATTTGTTTTTAGGGTAAAACCTCAACTTCTTTCTTGGTATCAAAGTATGTTATCCACACGTTGAGCCTAATAGCCCATGTGCTTCAATGTCACCCAATGTTACCCAAATGTTAGGCTTAAATAACCCTACATGAAAGGGAACATGTTATCCCGGATACAAACTCTCCCTCCTCATCTTAATATAAATTAATGTAGAAATAGAATATTAATTGTCAAGAATTTGAGTTATTTCTCATATTTTTATTTAGTTTCATAGTATATCTTCAACTTCCTTCACGAACTGTAGAATAGAAACGATGAATCGTTGTCGGTTAATTTATCTAGATTCTAGCCTACTAGTATATATTTTTTCTTTTCCAATTAACTCAGTGGGAAACTAATATATGTATATCTTGCACTAAATTGCAGGTTAATTCTATTCACGAACTTCAAAATTGTGCATTCGTAGTTTACTTGCTTAAATATACAAGGGTTTGTTTAACGTTTTACAAAATAACTTTTCGTTTTATACATATAAACATGAGTGTAAAATGTTTTTGCATGTTATTTTTAACATAATATACAATATTTGGTTTAGATTCTTCAAAACATTAAATTAATGCTTCTAGTGTTTTTCAAGGATACAATTTAAAAAAGTTAAAAGCATAAAAACAAATATATTGTTTTAAGAATAAAAAAAATCACGCACCTCAACCACCATTTCTGCTACCATCACTACCACTGTCACCATATGTCTACCATCTCACACCATTGCCACCACCATCACCTTTATCACCATCCCTACCACCATGGCCTCCATCACCATGGCACCATCACCACCACCTTCACCATCTGCACCATCTAACTCCCACCACTTCCCAACCACCATTGTTACCAGCACCCCCAACCATCACTCTCACCACCATCATTTTCCCTTCCAATTGTTGCCGCCACCCGTAGCCCCCTACCATTAATATTATCACCACCACCGCTAGGAAGTCCATCCACCGTTGTCATCACAACCGTCATTGTTGTTGCAACCACCTTCCCTGCCACAACCTTGACTGTGTTAAAATTTAATATTACAAAAATACTTTAACCAAACACGAATTTAATAGTAATTGCCATTGTAGATTGGGTACCAGAGACATTTCCAATATTTTCTTTCTCTTAAAATCTTTTTCTTGGATTAAACTATCTGTTGACTACAAAAATCACCTAGCCTACGTGGCGCGCCGGCCGAGTAAGTAGTAGACTAACTAAGTCCTTCAAATGTGTGCGGGGCGTGCCAACTCGTCGGCCGGGGAGTAAAATGTCTTGATGTTGCGTTGATGCGCGCGGCTGACTTCTGAATCTTGCAATTGCGGTCGAGAAAGGAACGCGTCTCGGCCTTTGGGTCCTCAAACCTGAAGACGAGGTTGCTAATTACAAAGCTCACGATTCGTCGTCGTCCAACTCGGCAATGGTCACCGTATTGGTGAAGGTAAAACCACGCCGAATCGATACTAATGTGTACGGGCACAGATACTCAAAACGGATGAAGGTTTTGACAACAAACGTGGTTCGGCCGTCTCGATGCCGAACTCTGAAACCCACTTGCGAATATGCGATCATAAAATCACTCGGCGTCAAGGCACCAAGCTTAGATATCAGTAACACCTCACTTCGCCGAGATGGCTGGTGAGATGACCTCCATCGACGGGGATCCGAAAACCCTCGCCGGCTGAGACTAGGATAAATAACCAATCGACCCTGTCGCAGTGCTGTCTATCCAAACTGAAGATGCTTCACGGACGGTTGGTTCTACGGCAACAGTGCTGTCTATCCAAACTGAAGATGTTTACCGGTTGCCTCCACAGTGCTGTCTATCCAAACTGAAGGTATGAAGGCGAAAAAGAAAATAAAATTCTCAAGGGTGTTGAGAGGTTTCGCGTAGAGCGAGAAATTGCGCAGGGCAGATTTGTGTGTTGAGTTGAAGATCTTTTGAATGGTGCACGCACTCCTCTATTTATAGCAGCAAGAACCCCTATGACCGGATTAGAAATACATTAGGATTAGAACTCCTTAACCTAATAAGATTAAACTTCTACCAATCCCTATCTCCACAGGACTTTGAATCAAACCTCCAAAACAAGCCAGGTTCATCTCCATGTCTTAGTATCCTTATCTATCCCGTTCAAGATAATTCATACCAAAAGATAATTATGATAAAAACCATAATATTATCCTTTAACAATAAAATTATCTTTACTTCTTTATCCGACGGTTGGGAGTTATGCTCATTTAACGGCCTTGATTGTACGGGCCGATATTGTAAAATCGGGTCCAAACACTATCATATGCATTTTCAGATCATAAAATTACTAAACAACATTTATTAATTTTGTTTTACAAAACAATTCTTCAAAATTCGTATTAGTAAAATGTTTGCTAGACATGCCCTAAAAGTTTGAAAGCTATTTCGTTTTCTCCTTTTGTTTTGCAAAAGTTACGTTGGCAAGTATCCAATAATATGAAGAGTCAAGTTAAGGCTTGAGAAATATAGTGTAATATTTTATTTGAAAAAGTTCGGCAGTGCGAGGTGAATTTTATTAAATTAAAAAGAAACACTACACGTAGTCAGGGAGTATAATCCTTACCCCTCTTAATACAAAGAAGATGACAAAAAAATATAAATTACAAGTAAAAGAAGGAGGATATAAACCTGACCTCTCTTGAAAACAAAAAGGAAATTACAAGAAAAAGAGGAGGGACATAAAACCTAACTCCTCTAAAATAAAGGGGTGTGATATCCACACACTCTTTTTTACTTCTCTCACACCTTTTTAGATTTCGGCCGTCGGATCGGATGAATTAAAGAAGATCGAACGGACAAAAAGTAATAGGGTGTGTGAGAAGTAAAAAGGAGTGTGTGGATAGCACACCCCAAAATAAAACCTAAAATATAAAAGGTTGCAAAACAAGAAAAAAATTATGGGGTGTGCTATCCACACACCCCTTTTTACTTCTCACACACCCCTATTACTTTCTGTCCGTTAGATCTTCTTCAATTCATCCGATCTGACGGTCGAAATCCAAAAAAGTGTGAGAGAAATAAAAAGGGGTGTGTGGATATCACACCCCAAAAATTATATAACACATCATACTCACTGGAAATCGGGATACGCACTAATTTGAAAATCAAAATCAGATAAGCTAAGAATATTCGAATGCAGTGAAGCTAAAACAGCTGGCAGAGGAGAAGCATGTTACACCAAAGTTGAGAAAGATAAGCCCATGTTAGAAATATAGTGTAATATGTTATAACATTTACAATATCATTTTAATCGATTAACCTGATAAAGAAAGTCTACGTACCTAGCCATCTTTTGCTAATAAAGTCATGCATGCACGACTCAACTAATATTGTTAATCACCTCTATACGTATATGTGTGTGTTAATTCTAATCAGCTTTCAAATTACGATTAGTACTACTACTGTGTCTTTATTATTACGCGACCGACCTATCAATGCAATATTCGGATCAGCCAACCATGCATGTTAATTTGCATTACTAGATTCCAATCGCGGGTATTACACTCCCCACAATAAATCAACTTATGCGTTTCATCGGACAAGGATATCTCAACAGATCGATGCTCACAAGAGTACTTTACTTCATTAAGTCCCCATGCAGTGCCAGTGTGCTAGCTAGCAGTTAGCACCCTAATTGTTTCCACCGACATGCATAGAAAAGTCCTCTAAATACAGCGTATGCATTATGCACTTCTTATTTTCATTTTATATTAACCGATTTTATTAATTGGTACACGAGAAATTGGACACGTAATTTCTGATACAAGGATAAACTCTTAATTACTTGAGTTGCAACAATTTGCAGAATAATACACAACTCAATTTCCGCATGACCAATTAATAAAAATGTTTGAATTATTTGTATGATCATAGGACGGTGGAGGGAGGTTTGTTACCTATTGGTTTAGGTAAGTCATGTGGTCTAGACAGCATGCCATAAATATTAGAGGTTTGGGAGTACCTGATTCATTTTCAAACAAATAAATAAGTCTTAGGGTACATTAATGAGTTGGGCAACTTTGAGTCACATAGGATGAGTTGTGACCCAGTAGATGAGAAAAATTGTACCCTAGAATTTCTCATGGGCAAGCAATGTGATCAAGTTTTTTTTTCTTCCCCTCTCTTGTGGCACGGGTTTGTGATGCACAGAAGAAACAACTTGGTCCGTCTATATCTATGATTTAATTAAACTTAAAATAATTACACAACAACATTTTATTGGGTAATAATTATTAAAGTATAGACCAAATCTTTGCTGAGGAGGAGAATTTGTTTCTATACCTGGGGGGTTCAACCACCACCTACCTTTTATCTTTGGCCAACCAACCATGTTTATGAACAATCAATTCTTTTAGGGGTTTTTGAACATTAATCCTTACAAAAGATTAAAATTTAAACAAAAAACCTTTTGCTAGATTACATATTCAATTTAATCCCTTGAAGTGTACTTTTATCAAAATTTACATTCAATTTTTGTTATTTAATGTGTATTTTTATTTAATCTCTCCACCTTAAATTTTAATTTTATTAATATGCACATATTTATTTTTTAATTATAAATGAACGTAAATGAGAAAATATTAAAAGAAATTTTTGATACAAAAATATAAATACATAAGTGACACACCCCGACCCAGAAAGTCCACTAGGACACTGAAGTCGAGTTGTGCTGGCCGACACCTGGAAGGTGATGAAGCCATAAAGTGTAGTGATGTGGAAAATGTGAATAAATTTTAAACCTAAAAGTGCCTAAACATCAGAGTGTGCTCGTGAGCGGGAGCGAACCCATCTCACACGTGACTTCAGTGTCCTAGTGGACTTTCTGGGTCGGGGTGTGTCAAATTGGTATCAGAGCCTAACCCTGGCCGCGTGTGTGCCGACGAGGACGTCGGGCCCCTAAGGGGGGTGGATTGTGACATCCCACATCGCCCAGGGAGTGATCCTTAAATGTATATTCCCATCCATACCTAACACAAGGCCTTTTGGGAGCTCACTGGCTTCGGGTTCCGTAGGAACTCCGAAGTTAAGCGAGAAGGGGGCTAGAGCAATCCCAGGATGGATGACCTCCTGGGAAATTGCTCGTGAGTTCCCAGACCTAAAAGTCAATACTCAAATGTGTGTACCAAAATGTACGTAACGAAATGCATTTTATTGACTAAAATGCATTATATTGAATCCATGTACCTATATGTTTGTATCGATAGATATACCGAAATATTCAAATGTATTAATGTACCTAAATGAAGAACATACAAAATTGTTATTGAAATATATATTATAAAAAAAATTAGTTGCCTAAATGTAGACATTAAAATATATTATGATGAATGAAATAAAAATAAAAAGATAAATAAAACATCAAAATAAAACTAATAAATAATATGATTAAATGTATTAGGACTAAAATTGGATTTTAATCTTACACAAGATTATAATCTAAAACTCATCTTCTTTAAGGATTAAAATGAAGTTTTCTATTCCTTTTGACTCCCATCTGTTGCTAACTTGGATTGTCAATTGCCATTGCAATGCAACCCATCAACTCTCCCACACGCTTAAATAAAATGTAACATGGGTTATTCTTATAACAGAGATAGGGAGAGTAAGCAAGTTTGTCCCTTGGTTGCTTTCACCAGCCATTTGTTGATGCTAGATAGTGAAAGTGAGGCATGCCCCACCTCCTATATTTCTTCTCTTATTTCAACCATTAGGTTTTCTATTAAGAGAGAGATCAGAGGAACACAGAGCTCTCAGCTACGGCATCGCAGTCTGCACACTGAGACTCTTCTCTCTCTAACCCCTAAACCATATTTAATCCATCGCCACTAATACCATTTAGGGATTAGTGTGTGTTTTTTGGGTCCTTATTAGCTTTGCTACCTATGGCTGCAATGAGAAAAACCAAATTGGTTTTAACGTTGGTCGGAAGAGTCATAAATGAGGCTGTGAGCTTCATTGTATTTTCGGTTCTCGACCTTGTGGATTTCATCCTTTGTTTTGTGTATAAAGTTGCTGATTTTTTCATCGAAGCAGAATGGAAGCCTTGCTATTGCTCCTCCTCCAAGGAAGCCATTACCGGCTGTGGCAAAATCTTGGTCTCCGAACAAGGTGAGTCAAAAATTGTGTGCCTTAGCTCAACCAAGCTGCAGCTTGAGGAGATCTCGGACACGCTCTACACTCGTCCTTCGCTCTTGTCCGAGGTCTCAAAGCTGAGCATGAAGGAGATCAAGAAAGGAACTGCGAGATCCACCTTCTCGGTCAACTCTACCATTGTTGAAATGCTTCAAGGGAAGATTGGAGGCCAACATTTGCATCCAATCCCACGGTGGTCGGACTGTGATTGCAAATTTTGCACATCTTGGACCTCTAATTGCAAAGAAACACTCTTTGTTAAAACCGATGGGCCTAGAGGTAAATTACCGATAATATATTTTTCATTTTCTTCAGCTCTACAAAAACATATATGTGACATTTTTTTTATTTAATTTTTGTCATTTCAGAGTATAAGGGACAAGAAGATGTGCTATTCATACATGGGTTCATTTCATCATCAGCATTTTGGACAGAGACATTGTTCCCAAACTTTTCAAGTGCTGCAAAATCAAGTTTTAGGCTTTTTGCTATTGATCTGTTGGGGTTTGGGAGGAGTCCAAAGCCAACTGACTCCATGTACACACTTAGAGAGCATCTGGAGATCATCGAAAGATCTGTGCTTGAACCCAACAAAGTTAAATCCTTCCACATTGTGGCTCATTCTTTGGGTTGCATTCTTGCCCTTGCTCTTGCTGTTAAACACCCGTCCTCCATCAAGTCCCTCACCTTACTTGCACCTGTAAGTTTTTTTAACATATTTATGACCCTTACACCACTCAAATCTTAAAATTAGATTCTGATTTAAAACCATGCAGTTTTAAATATGACAACTAAATTCAGCGTACTTTTTTTTCTTCTATTACACATTTTTGCTTATTTTTTGGCATTCTGATTGAAGATATGAAAAAATAATCAGATGATAAAAATACACTGTCCAGAAAGAAAAAAAAGCACAACATTAACCCGTAAATTGTTTTACATTCTTCAACAGTTGTATTATGTTGTCACATCCAGTAAGGGTGTACGTTTATATGGGTTATTAATTGTCCACAAGTTTGTGCAAAGTTTTGGCTTAAAACCAGCTGATTTGAGTATTTTTCTAATGTATATTTTCTTAACATGTGAGTGGCAGCCATATTACCCAATACCAAAGGGAGAACAAGCAACACAATACGTGATGAGGAGGGTGGCGCCACGGCGGGTGTGGCCGGTGATTGCATTCGGCGCCTCCATTGCTTGCTGGTACGAGCACATCTCAAGGACTATTTGTTTGCTCATTTGCAAGAACCACCGGTTTGTGGAATTTCTTACCAAACTAATCACCAGAAACAGGTAAATTTTCATCAGCATCCTTTGTAGAATATTGTTGTTATGTTAAAATTCCTAACCACCCAAAAAGCCTATTTTTAGACACATGAAATCATGTTATATAATCTTATCTGCCATTAATTTCCCAACCTTCAAAACGGTAGTTGTGGGACAACTTTTTAATTTTTCATGTGTGTTAGATTGATTGGTCCAACAGTGACAACTTTTTAATTTTTTCATGTGTGTTAGATTGATTGGTCCAACAGTGATGGCTAAATAGATCCTAAACCCACCCATCTGCAACCAGTAACTGCATGCTGGCAATCTGCTTGTGTGATGGTTGGGCTACCATAACTTCAGTAACTTTGATTTTTACCACCGTAATACAAAAATTGAAAACTTCCTTTTATTCATCAGCGTATTGTTTTTAAATTGACACATTTATTTATATTGCATTAAATACAACGCAGTATTTGGTCAAAGATGTTAAGGTTCAAATTTATATTTGCTTGGTTGATAAGGAAAAGAAAAATTTCTAGATAATACTTGCATTTCTTATTGAGAATGAGCTCATTCCCTCTTTATTAATGTCCTCTTTATTAATGTATCTAGACGGTACAAAAATTATATCTGAACTTTTCAATTTTTTAATTTTTATTTGAAGATAATCATTTCAATCAAAGATTATTTAGTCATTTAAATGCATAAAACAAATTGACGGTGTAGGTATAAGGGAAGATATTCATAATGAGCAGTCCATTTATTTGAACGTTCGAATGATTAAATGATTTCCAATTCAAATTATTTTTTGTAAAATTAATCTTCAAATGAAGATTAATAAATCGAACGATTTCGATCGTTGATTTTATTTGATCAAGATACATTATTCGCCAATGAAAGAAAGTATTATCCAAAATCTTTTATTTCACCACATATAAACCTCATAGATTTGATATACTTTTTTATTTTCTCTATGAGTAAAATTTTAAAATTAGGGAAGGTATAGTGCAATGGAATAAGACCATAAAGACGGGTCCAATTGTCAATTTTCTTCTTCGTTGCGTGAGGGACATGGGTCAAATATATGCGACCAAATGTCACAACCGATGGAGACTTAGAATTCCAAGTTCGAATTTCCCATATAAAAGTCGAAACTTGCAGTGTGACAGGTGATTCAATAAATTTATATACATATATATGTATGTAACATATTTTAAACATATATTATTATTCTAATGAAAGTAATAAAATTAAATTACATAGATGAAAATACTGCACTAACAAATTTGGTTGACTGTCTGCGCATAACATACCTTAAATTTTAACATTTTTTAGACATGCATCTACGTTAATAATTCTGAATTTTAACAGAAAGAGTCACTAAATGTTACAAGTAAATATACCAACTTTCATAGTGAATTAATTAGTTTTCTTTTGTACACTACAGAATAAGGACTTTCTTACTCGAAGGTTTCTTCTGTCACACCCATAACGCAGCATGGCACACATTGCACAACATTATATGTGGCACCGCCGGCAAGATGGAGAAATACCTAGACGCTGTCCGAGACAATCTAAAATGCGACGTAAATTTGTTTCATGGCAAAGATGATGAGCTTATCCCGGTCGAGTGCAGCTATAACGTGCAATCCAAAATTCCTCGGGCACGTGTGACGGTGATTGAGAAGAAAGATCACATTACCATCGTGGTTGGAAGACAGAGAGCTTTTGCTAGAGAGCTTGAGAATATTTGGAGAAAATCACCAAGGGGCTAAGATAAATAACTAAGACCTTTAATCTGATGAGGGCATGTTGAGTCTATATGATTGCACGTCTTAATTTCCAAATAGCAGAGAGGAGGTGGATATATAAAAGTAGCCTGAGTTAATATGAGATAACGGGAGGCTCAAATTTATTCCTCTTCAACTGCGGAAGTCTCAGGTAGGCATTCTAGCTAGCTAGCTCGACGATGTGAAAATCGCTACCCTATGTATTGTGGGGTTGTCATGGTCGAAACCCTAAGTCATAAAATTATCAGCAAGTTGATAAGATAAAAGTGAACATGAAATTCTGTAAAATTAAGCCTTGTTTTTATTTTTCTCCAGTTGTTGGTTTCAAGTGTAAGATTACCTGGTAAATAATGGTTTCAAGTTTTATCATACGAATAGAATCTTGACAGGTATATAATAAGAACGGAAGTTGAGCAATAAACCACCTCTCATTTTCTCTCTCCCTCTCTCATGGGTTCTCCTTGGTTCTTAGCGCGTGCTCTCTCTCTCTCTCTCTCTCTCTCTTCCATTTGTTTCAAATTTTAATTTACTGTGTTTAGGGTTTAAACTCTCATTTTTTCAATAGTTTTTATGAATTTAGTGTAGCCATTTAGTACTATGGTTTAAGTGATAGGTTTTAGGTTCGAAAAGACAAATTTAAACCACATTATTGTTAGTCTATTGTGAGACTAAACTCATCACCATCTCCTTAGTGTAGATTCATTTGTTAAAAAAAAAAAATTAGTGTAGAAACATAGAAATTCACAAATCCTTTTGAGATTATTGCAAGTAGCAAAACTATCCCACGGCTAATATTTATTGTGATCGGCGATATCATAAAGGATTTGATGAAGCCATGAGCTTGCTTCTCTAGGGAATAAAAAATATATATAACGCTTATATTGTTAAGTTTCCGCATTTTCCTCTCCTAGTATAGCTCATAAAAAGAAATATAAATAATAGGAATTAGGTATCGTCTTTATTATTTTTTATTGGGGGTCGTGACACCACATTTTTTATACAACTTTTGACACAAATTTTTGTGAGGTCCACTACGTAATGTATTTTAAAGATCTAAACCGTCTATCTTTTAGAACATAATTAATAGGTCATCCTTGCAAAAAATTAGACAAAACGAAACCGTAATACATTCATTTGTAGTGAAAAAAGTGAACAAATATAACTTTACATATGATTTTGGATTTGAATGATTTTTAGTAGACGTGATGGATTTCTGAGAGAAGCTCGACGGTTTGGATCGTTGAAATACTTTAAGGAGTGGGTGGGCCTCACAAAAACTTTATGTAAAAAATGTGTTAAAAAAATGCTGCCGTGAATCTGCCCTCATTTTATTATTATAAAAACGTATATGGCGATTTATTGTATTAACATAAGGCAATCATGTATGTCTATACACTCTACTGTGGATTCAATCCTCATCAATCCCCTTTTCCCCTACTAATTGACAATTTAACCTATTAACAATATAGTTTGTCAAAATAATTGCTAAAAATATGACTTTACCTCCTGAAATTCAATTCCTCTAATTAAAACTCATCATATAAGTAAATTGATTTATATATTTTTAATTTTTGTTAGAATGTATTATAATATTTATACTTGGAATTTCTATATGGGTTAATTGTTAAAGAAAAATTGTTCATTATAGTGAGAATTTATATTAATTGACATGACTAGCTAGTGTGTTGTGGCATAAATGGTAAATATTTTGTGATAAAATGACTCTATTTGTCTCCATGGTAACTTATTTGATATTTGAGTTTTATTCGATGTTCAATATTAGATGGATTTGCCACTTAGTATTATGATTTAGTGATATTTTTCTTTACTTGTAAGTCAGAAGTCTTAAGTTCGATTCTCGCTAAAGAAGAATTTGAACCACATTATTGTTAGTCTATTGTGAGGCTTAGTCCACCTCTCTTTTTAATGTAAATAATACCGTTTGTTAAAAAATAAAAATATTAGGTGGATTTTGTTTAAGGAACATGAGTCGCAAGACTCTATTTCCAAAGAACTCAAAAAATTATTATACAAAAGCAGTTATTTAAAATAACTGCAAGCATAAAATGTCTCCAAAGTAATGAGTCAAGTGGGGAAATATTGTTTCTAGAAGATAGCTGCTCAATCATGTGCTTCCAAGTGACTCTTAAAATATTTCAAAGATTAAAACGTAGCAATTTAATCATTAAAACTTTTGGCTCCTGGTGTAACTTCAAAACATTTCAATGATTGAAAAATAATGACCCCTTTCTATTTGTTTTGTTGTGATAGTCATCAAATATCAATGTGGAGATGTCACACTACTAAATTACTATGTGGGTGTGGAAGACTCAATGCACTTCATTAGTGAATGTAATATGTCGTTGTAAGTGGTAGATTATTCTGGTTGTTAGAATCTTTCACTTCAAATTCTTTTTTCCTCTTTTAGTATAGATTAGTGTAAAGTATCGCTTGTACTAAAAAATATTATTTCTTTAAAAAAAAAGAAATATAATTTTAGTGGTTATATGGCGGACCCATTCGGATACGAGGCACATGGTGCTGTGGAGAGACAAAATTCCAGTGACCAAATTCAGAAATTTCTTGGCCAAAAAGGAAAGGAAATATATGGTTGTAGTAGTAAATGCATGGCACTCTGTTACGTATAATATACCGGTCATATTAATTGTTGGCATACTGATTTCTAAGTTCAGAGTACTACACCTCTTCTACAGTTCAAACAAACAACAAACATGTTCATAATAATTCAAGTACACGATTTTGACTTGGTGAACCTAAATCTTGACATGAACGCGACTTCCATGGCCCAGGATTTATGTTTGCGAGAAAATCTCCGCCCAATTTTGACGGCATGATGTGCGCATTATATTTATGAGCAAGGTATAAAATATCCATAATATCTCGATATTTTCATCAAAATTTCCGTGTTTTTGGACTACCGATATTTCTGATGTCATGGATATTTCCATCGAAATTTCCGTGTTTTTTAAATTTCTATATTTAAAAAAATATCAAGGGGATTCGAATCCCTCCCATTTTACTCCTTCAACACCTTGACCACCATATCACTTATGTTTTTGTGAAAATATGCTAAAATATTTACATATTTTCTACACTCACAATGTTTGCCAGCTCGCTATATAATCAACTTAAATCAGTTAAATCTATCATGTAATGCATTTCCTCCCAATTTTTTTGTGATAAACTAATAGATATTGACTAAATAAACATCCTGCAAAGTTGCAATAAAAATTTTCAAGTTTTTCTTACAATTTCCGTGGCGTTTATTCAATTTTTATCGATATCAATAATATCCCGATATTTCCATCGAAATTTCCATATTTTTGGATTACCGATATTTCCGATATCATCGATATTTAATACCTTGTTTATGAGTAATGTTTTACTTTTTCAGATGTCCGACTGTGAATTTTGTTCATGCATCCTAAAAGGTTGACGCGATCAAATCTTCATATTCACACCGTGCAAAGAAAACATTCACATTAGGAAGACATAATTCACATATCACCGATTGCGAATAAGATATATTCACTGTATAAATTGTATACTCAAAACAAATTTCATTTCTTAATTTAATTGAAGATTATGGATCGTTTATAGATTACTAAAAAATATCCAAGTCGAACAATTTTTTAGAGATGATCTTTAAATGAAGATTAAGAAATTAAACGGTTTCGATAATAAAATTCATGTAGTAAAGATACCTTATCTACCAAATGTCTAATGAAGATTATCCAAAGTATTATAATATATATATATATATATATATATATATATATATATATATAGTAGGGTTGAATTGTTTCTGATATGTAGTGAGAAACTGAAGTATGGGCAGTTGGCGTAGGAATTTATATAAACAATAGTAAGGCAAATAGGTGATTTTTGTGCAGACGGCTAGTATTCGTGCAGGTTGGTGAAGGATATTACCTAAATTTCTTGCTGGTGAAGGATGTTACCACATCGCGAGTCAGATCTTATGGTCTCTTTTGATATAAAGTACTACCGGTAGTTGCTAATATCAGCATATGGGCCAAGCCAACTACATTGACAGCACTGTAGGTTTGTAGTTAATAGGTATCGATAGAAGCAAACAATATAGGTTGACAGGAAATAAGAAACATCAGCTAAAAGGAAGAAGGAAGGTGACGGTCGTACTACGAATTAATGTCATTATTCTAATTACGTTTCATAGAGAAATGTTCTCTACCAATAAAATTAGGAGGGGGATTACCCTCTCACTCTTCATCTCTTTTTATTTGTGCAGTCACGGTTAAGCCACGTCAACATTTTATATTCATATTGTTTTTTGTCTTATTATCTCTATAAAAAAATTAATATAAAAGGTTGATGCGACTTAACCGTGATCGCACAAATAGGAATGGATGAGAAGTAGGAAGGTAGACAATCTCATCCATAAAATTAGGCATTGATGTGTAGCATTGATTAAGTTAATTTTATTTTGAATGACTATTTTACGTAGCGTGTTAAAGAGAAGGGTATTAAACGATAACATTAAGGGACAAGTACACTGGAATCCACCCAAAAGTATGATGAGAAAGTCTCAAAATTTGTTGAAAAACAATTAAAGTATTACATTCTTAACACCTAAACATCCTATATAATGCCTCTTAACCTCGATTTCTAGGACTCAAAATATGAATATAATTAAACAAATAACAATATACTAAAAGCATCTTAAAATTAAGTGTTAGATAGTTGATCTTTTGTAATTAGTTTAGTTACCTATGTGAGTTATTGTAATCAGATTGTAATTAGGTTATTTGATATTTCTTTCCTTGTAAATCACTCTTGTACCTTATATATTTTCCTCCTTGGTGAGAACAATGATATTAGAAAATTAAACCCCAAAATAAACTCTAATTAGCATGGTATCTGAGCAGAGATCCTAGGATTTCTGCTCTACCCGTTCCCTCAACCAAACTCGGCCCTCCCATGGAGAATCTACCACCACTCCACGGTTGAAATAACCCCATCCTAGCTGATTCTACTCCTACACTAAACACTACAACCCTAACTGACCCTACCATGAATCCTTCCCTACCTATACCGCAAGTTGCTACACAGATTGTCCATCATGATTCGTCTATTGCTTCGATTGGCATCAAACTCAATGGTACCAATTATGGAGTTTGGTATCAGATTGTTGAGATGTTTGTTGTTGGAAAAGACAAGTTGGGCTACTTGTTTGGGAGTAATCCCCAATCACCTATCGATGATCCGGCCTTTATTAAATGGCTTACGGAGAATGATATTGTGAAGAATTGGCTCATCAACTTTATGGAACCTAATTTGATTGGGTACTTTCTTTGACTACTGACGGCAAAGGAAATGTGGGACGCGGTTGCTCGCACGAATTATGATGGCTCCGATATATCTCTAGTCTATGATCTTACTTGCAAGGCCTCTCGCATAAGGTAAGATGGACGACCGTGGAGACATACTATAGTGATCTTCAATCTTTGTGGCAGGAGATTGATTATCGTTGACCCAATCCGATGAAGTGCGGTACTAATATTGAAATTTTTAATAAAATTGTTCAAACGGATCGTGTGTACAATTTGCTTGCAGGATTGGATGAGAAGTTTGATAAAATTCGTAGTGATATTCTACGAACTGAGCCCATTCTTTCCGTCGAACAAACTTTTGCCTATGTTCGCATGCGACAAGCTATGATGAATACTAGAAGATAGCTGCTAAGTAGGGCAGCCATAGTGGCTCGACTTGCCACACGAGTTGTAGCTCCACCTCGTCCCTGAGTCCAACATAAGGCTCGCTATTTGTTGCTAAGACAGCCTCGCGGCCCACCACGGGTCCTCATCCTCCTTGTCTTAAACCACCCATCACGACTGGTGGTTGTACTTAATGCGGTAGTGAGAAGTATGGCCGTGATAATTGCTTCCAACTGCATGGCTATTCTGATTGGTGAGAACCCTTGAAGCTTCAGAAACAACGGGAACGAGACGAGCAAGCCAAGCTTGGGCAAGCCAATCTCACCACCTCCATGTCCCAATTATCTTTGATATCTCAAGATGATCCCTCTCTTGTTTCGAGTTCTTCCTAAATGTCTTCGGAGTTCTCAAGTAACTGTGGTTAGATTTTTAATATAAATAGTAATGCTACTCGATCCGGATGGGTCATTGACTCCAATGCCACAGACCATATGACTTATGATCCCACTGATTTAGCTTGTGATACCATTCTACTTCGACGTAATATTACTAATGCTAATGGAGTCACCTCACCGATAGCTGGTGTTGGCACCGTACGCCTCACGCCCACTCTCTCTTTGCCCCATACATTACTTGTACCTTTGTTAAAGTATAAATTGATTCTCCTGGCCAAGCTACTGAACAATTGAACTGTTGTGTGCTAATGTATCCAAAGTTTTGTCTTATACAGGATTTTCTCACGAAAGAGATAATTGGTCGTGGTACTAAGAGGAGGGATCTCTATTTTGTGGATGATGCCAGTACAGAACGGGTCAATCTCGCCCAAAGAGCCGTTGGTCACAAGCGTGTTAGATATGGTTATGGCATCACCGTTCGGGTAATCCATTTTTTAGTTATTTGCAACATATGTTTCTGAATTTATTTATTGGTTTCAGTTTCAGACTTTAAATGTGACACTTGCATACTCACCAAGAGTCACTGTGTTTCTTATCCACTGAATTCTAATATAAGTATTATTCCTTTTGGTCTTGTTCATTCGGATGTTTAGGGACCGTCTCCGATTACTACTTCATCTGGTCTTCGATGGTTTGTAACGTTCATAGATGATTGCACACAGATGACATGGTTATATATTCTTAAGCATAAAAGTGATGTTTTTTTTCTTCTAGCTTTTAAGACCTCCCACACCTTGGTTCAGACACAATTTTCTACTAAAATACGGATTTTGCGTTCTGCTAATAATGGTGAATATGTTAATAATGATTTTCCCATTATTTAACTAATCACGGAATTCTTCATGAAACTACCTGTTCTTAGACTCCTCAACAGAACGGGGTGGTTGAGTGCACAAATCGTCATCTCTTAGAAATAGCTCGCTCACTCTTGATTAGGGCGTCTGTTCGTCGTTCATCTTGCTTCAGACCGCTACTTATCTTATCAACGGTCTGCCATCCAAAGTCATGGATTTTCTTACCCCCTTATAAGTCCTTACTACCTTCGTGCATCTACAGTCGATTTTGGTACTCTCACCTCAGATTTTTGGATGTGTTGCATTTGTTCATCTTCATAAAAATCAACGGACGAAACTTGAACCGTGTGCTCTCCGTTGTATTGTTATAACTTACGGACTCCATCAAAAGAGTACCGTTGCTACCACCCTCATTCGGTCGAATGTATTTTACTATGGATGTCACTTTTTCCAAGTCTGAGATATATTTCCCTTCATATTCTTCTAGTCCTCATCCTAAGGGGAGACACGGCATAATCAGAAAGATTGGATCATGAATGATATTGTTGATCTTTTGCTGCCCCTAGCCGAGCCTATAGCGACTGCACTGCCAGCCTAGCCAACAACAGTCGTAGTGCTGCCTACAAAATCAACTGCATGCACTGCAATGCCGTCTTCACTCACGGTAACAGTGCTGCCACTTGTCAACTTTGAGACTTCTATTGATACTACTCCTCTCATCTTCAAATATAGTACTACCAGATGATCATACTCTTGAGAATATTCATAAGGTAAGCTCTATTGTCCCTGTTGATGTATCCGTTGTTCCAAATTATCAATTACCTTTCAAGCACAACTGGGGAAAGCCACCCAATCGATATTCACCGGACATAACGAAATTCTTTAAATACCTCATTGCCAACTATGTGTCATCACAGAAGTTATCCGAACCCGACAAAGCTTTTGTACAACAAATATCCAATGATAGTACACCAAGTTCATTGATGGAAGCACTATTTGACGATCGATGGACCAAGGCAATGGAGGAAGAAATGGCTGCACTCCAGAAAAATTAAATGTGGGATTTAGTTCCACTTTCCTGAGTCCTGAGGAAAGAAGAGAATTGGGTGTCGATGGGTGTACATCATCAAGTACAAAGTTGATGGGTCCATTGAATGATACAAAGCACGATTGGTGGCCAAGGGATACACTGAGACGTATGGTGTTGATTATATAGAGACATTTTCCCCGGTTATGCAATTTGAATGATACAAAGCACGATTGGTGACCAACTTAGATTGGCCATTATAGCAATTTGATGTGAAAAATGCTTTCTTACATGGTAATATTAAAGAAGAAGTGTGTATGGATATTCCACCTGGTTATGCATCGGTTTTACAACCCGGAGTAGTGTGCAAGTTGAATAAAGCGTTGTATGGGTTAAAACAATCACCTTGAGCATGGTTTGGTAGGTTCCGAACGGCTATGAGGAAATATGGGGTTCATGCAGAGCAATTCCAATCATACACTTTTTTTGAAACATTGAATAGGGAAATTGACGGCACTTATCATCTATGTGGACGATATGTATGTTACGCGTGACAACAAAGAAGAAATCTCAAGGCTCAAAGATTACCTAGCAACCGAGTTCGAGATGAAAGATCTTGGTGGTTTGAAATATTTCTTAGGGATAGAAGTAGCTCGATTTAAATAGGGTATATTTCTGTCTCAAAGAAAATATGTTCTAGACTTATTAGCTGAAATCAGAATGCTTGATTGTAAATCGGCTGACACCCCTATAGTCCAAAATCACCATCATGCCGTGCACACTGGTCAAGTTCCCACTAGCAGAGATCGTTATCAAAGGTTAGTTGGGAGGTTAATTTATTTATCTCACACTAGGCCTGATATTGCATATGCAGTAAGTGTTGTTAGTCAATTTATGCATTCTCCGAGTGAGGCACATATGGGTGCAGTTGAATGCATCCTGCGATACCTGAAGTCTTCACTGGGTAAATGCATCATGTTTTCCAAGAATGATCATTGCCGAATAGAGTGTTACATCGATGCAGATTTGGCAGGCAATGTTACTGATTGTCGGTCCACATTTGGTTACTTTACATTTGTGGGAGGAAACTTAGTGACTTGGCGAAGTAAGAAAAAGAAAGTGGTTGCTTTATCAAGTGAAGAGGCGGAATACAGGGGTATGGAAAAAGGAGTATGTGAACTATTATGGCTTCGGAGGTTACTTGGTGAGCTCGTGTATCCTTTGAATTCAGTCTCAGATTTATTTTGTGATAATAAAGCAGCTATCGATATCTCACACAACCCAATTCAACATGATCGCACAAAACACGTGGAAGTTGACAGACACTTCATTAAGGAGAAGTTAGATAGGAATATTATTCGATTCCCGTTCGTAAAGTCAGATGATCAATTGGTGAATATCTTAACTAAAACTGTTGCAAGTCAAGCGTTCTACAACTTTCTTGTCAAGTTGGGCATGAACGACATTTATGCACCAACTTAAGGGGAATGTTGGAGAGTTGACCATTTGTAATTAGTTTAGTTACTTATTTGAGTCCTTGTAATCAGATTGTAATTAGGTTATTTGATATTTTTTTCCTTGTAAATCACTCTTGTACATTATATATTTTCCTCCTTGTGAGAAGAATGATATCAGAAAATTAAATCTCAAAATAAGCCCTAATTAGCATTAAGATTCTAATAAAACGCTGTAAATGATGGATTTTGGCCTAAACGCCCATATGTCATGTCACAACAGCGAGTTTGATGTGCTTTGTGTTTTCTTCAAAATGGTGAGTTATGGTCCCAAATCAGACACCAGAGCACAAATATGCAAAGCTTTATTCTTGCTATCCAATATGTACCTTTTGACTTGATTTACAATCCATTTCACCATCTGATTTACTTCATTTTTAAGATTCACAGTTTTACAACTTTTTCTTTTGTCAAATAATTCGGCAACTTACAGAAGCATCCGTCTCTCAACATTAGCATGACAAGAAACAAATTACTACCCCACGTTCATTAAGCATCATAATTAAAGATATCAGGATAACAATCAATCGATGATGAGATGCAAGTTTCATAGCATAAAAGGATATGATAGAAATAGTCCAACTATAAAACAAACATCCGTTGTTTTTATTAAAGAAAAGAATGTTGATGTGCCATCACTAATTGTAAATATCATTATCACTAACAAGTTTATTAACACGAGTAGCAAAAAAGTATTTTGGTGCCTATCTACAAGAATAAGGACACACATACAAAATTGCATAAATTATAGGGGTATTAAATTGATGCGTCAGTCATACAATGAATCCTAGGGAGAGAATAAATAAGCATAGACTGAGACAAGACATACGGGTGTTAGACAATTTGGGTTCATGCTAGGGCGCTCGACTATGGATGCAATCTATCTCCTACGAAGATTGATGGAACGATATAGAGATATGCAAAAAAATTTGCACAGTCTTTATAGAATTGGAAAAAGCGTATAATAGGGTCATAAAAGAAATTTTGTGGATGATTCTAAAGAAGAAAGGAATACGAATAGCATATATCCAAGCAACAAAGGATACATATGATGGGACTGTAGTCAAAACTCATGAAGGACGAACTGAAAGCTTTCTCATAACCATAAGGTTACACCAAGACTCAGCTTTAAGTTCTTACCTTTTTGCATTGGTAATGGACTAGTTAACGGGACATATTCAAAAAGATATCTCTTGGTGTATGCTTTTCATAGATGATATAATGTTGATAGATGAAACATAGGAGGAAGTAAATGTGAAGCTTAACCTTTGGTGGGAAGTGTTGAAATCGAAATGTCTTCGCCTAAGTAGGTCAAAAACAAAGTATATAAAGTGCACGTTTAATGGAATTCAAATGCGATATGAATGATGATTTGGAGATCATGAAGTACCGAAGAGATCTTGCAGAAAATATTTCTTGAAATAGAGGATCAAGTCCATCAATTAACCAATAATGCAAAAATGTGAATTAAAAAGCTAGTACCACTTTTTGCAAAATTTACCCGTGCATAAATAAAATTGAGGAATGGTTGGATGGCACGAAGAAGGTTTTATTGTCCGTACCTCACCATGAATGGGGAAGAGAAATGGGCCCTGCTTAGAAGTTCCTGAGCAGCTACTTGAGCTAAGCCCACTATCAATAGTGGCTCATTCTTTAAGCCCATAGCATCTATATGTTCCCAAACTTTTGGCCTAACAAAACGAAGGAAACAAATACAATGGGTACATGATGCATTACAAATAGTTAACCAACTAATCTTTATATATAAAGCCAACAATAAAGTATACAGTGGTTTTGGGATCACAAGAATCATAAAAAGTTTTGGACAAAAATGCCCCCAAATATAAAGCGAACAATAATATGAATAGTATTTTTTTGGGTCACAAGCTTCACCAAAATTTTGTGGACAAAAATGCTCCCAATAGTTTTTTTTTTTAATTAGTACCTCACAATAGGCTAGCAATAATATGATTCAATCAATTGTTCATTAAATATTATTTCCTCTATTTTGACAACTTGATAGACTTGTAATGCCTGTTATAAAAAAAAAGTCTTTCGCAGTCGCATAATAATGTGATTAAATTAGTTGTCAAATGATTTTTTTTTTTTTAACAAACGATATTATTTACACTAAAAGGGAGGGATGGGCTTAGCCTCACAATGAGCTAGCAATATTGTGATTCAATCAGTTGTTTATTAAATATTATTTTTTCTATTCATAATGTAAATTCAATAGAATGTAGATGGAAATTGAAAGACTTATTTTACTATGTAAATTCAGCTGCTTTGATTGGTTTATGAGAGATTTATTCTAGTATGATTTAAGATCATTCATTTACTTCCAATATTTGACTTTTCTTTTGTTAATTCACGCATATAAATGCATTTAAAATGTGTAAATTGCGCGTAACATGTCGTGATTCAAAACATGTCTTCTTCATGAGCGAAGGCTAGTCAAATGTATATGAGGCTAATGGAAGCAAGTTTACACAAACAACTAATTAGATATTGGCTTGTTCCAAGGTTGCCAGGTAAAATTACCTGAAAGGCCACCCAATCCCAAAACCCAACGTAAGTGGAATTGGTTGTCAGGTTTCCTACCCAAGTGCAAAACACAAACCATATGCTGACATGTGTTTTGCTATAATTACTATAGTTCATTTTGGGGAGAAGAGATTCTCTCTGGATTTCTTCCACCAAGGCTACCGAATCAAGTGATTCGGATCTTTGAAATTTTATTTAACAGCCTACTTGTTTTGATCCCTTAAAAGTTATAATATTTTTTTACCGTTGGATAAAATTTCAAAAGTCTAAATCATTTGATCCGGTGGCTTTGATGGAAGAGATCCGGAAAGGATCTCTTCTCCACTTTGGGCTTTGTCTTTTTAATATAGTACACAGCGTGGCTGCTTAAAAAGCAGGAGTTTCTGCTCTCACCAAATAACAATTTGACAAGTGTCCAAGTTGTTAGTTCAAGTTTTAATTGTTAAATTCTTTTGGGACACTTGTCAAGTTGTTGTTGAATGCCAAGATGTTCCCCAAATCGACAGAAAAATCTAAGCTAACCTCGAAACTACAGAGCTGGTCGGATTCATCAGCAATTCCTTCCTACTTGTTTTTAAGCAGCGAAACTTTGTTCTTTACTTTAAATGGCCAAATTAGGCATATTGGGCCACTTCTTATAACTGATTCTATATTGAGTTTTGTTCTTGTTAATAAACAAAGTTTTTTTTGTTAAGAAAAAGATTTGTGAAACTTTATTTTAATTAGTTTACTATTAAAATAGGGAAGGAAGACTAATCTAAGTTTAGGAGATAAATGGAGTTTAGGGAGTGTTAAGGAGAGTTTTAATAACAACTCACCCTTCAAAAATACAAAGTTACTACTTTTGCAATTTAACAAATTGGTGTCCATGATGTACTAATAAAGAATATTATTTAATTATGCGCAGCTTAATTATAGAATACAAGTTAGATAGATGAAGTGGAACATTGTATTGTGCGTGTTGTGCGACTGTCGTATGTCACTAAAACTCAAGGGAAAACTTTATAGGATGGCAATAAGGCCATCAATGTTTAATGGCACGGAACGTTGGCGATGTCGCATCAACGCGTACACAAAATGAGTGTAGCAAAGATGAGAATGCTTCGTTGGATATGTGGGCACACGAGAAAGGACAAGATTAAAAACGAGGATATTCAAGGTAAATTAGGAGGTGCTGAAATTGAAGAAAAGATGAGAGAAATTAGTTAATGTGGTTTGGATATGTGAAACGAAGACCTACAGATGCTCCGCTTAGAAGATGTGATTACGAGACAGAGGCTCTGGGCCAAAGGGGTAGATGAAGACCTAGGAAGACTTGGAAAGAGACTCTAAGAAAAGACTTGGATTATTTGGATTTAATGGAAGACATGACACAAAACTGAGCGCAGTGACATTCTAGGATTCATATAGTTGACTCCACTAAGCGGGAAAAGATTTTTATTGTTGTTGTTGTATTCACCCAATCACATTTCGGAAATGCTACTTTTCTAAAAGTATAATATTTAAAAAGAAAAATAAAATTTGAGAGCAGGTTAAATCGTTGAAGGGCCGATTAAAGTCATGAACTTTAAAGGTAAAAAAATGTCACGTAAGTTAACAAATGACACTTTTAAAGTGAATTTTGGGAATCTCTTAGAGATGCTCTAACAACGAAGCATCAAAATGGAGGACATAATGTACTATTATGTATGGGGCTGTGGAGGTAATTATATCCCCTAGAACAATTTATGTTTATGTCATTGGTAAATGATCAGTGACAAAAAAAAAAATTTAGGGTTTACGATAACCACTGATGCATGCGCATGAGCAGCCCACGAGGGTGAATTTTCAGCACGTGTTCCATAGATGAGCAACTTTTCAAGATTCTGGTTTTGTTTTGTAAACGCTGGGCTCAACAAATTAGGACATGTCAACAAAAATCACACATGTTCTTTGACAAAAAATAAATAAAATCCAAAAATCACACATGTTTTTCATTTTGTATTTTCAGTATTTTTCTTAGCCCATCTAGAATCTTAGTTTCTCTTTTATCATGGGTTTAATGTGTGTTTTCAAAGTCTCTTCAAGATTCATGAATATTCGTATGAATGAATTTGGTCACCTGGTGTCTTATTCCAAACATCATACACAGACCAAGTGATCGTGTCGTGTCTATCGTATTCGAATCATTTTTGTGACATCTCGATATTTTAATGGATCGTGTCATGTCAAAGTTGTTAAAATGAATGAATAATATGACTCACTCAACCCGTTAAAATTAACAGGTAATATGGTACAACCCTTCACCCGTTACAGAAAATATATTTTACTTAAAAAATAATCACATGAAAAACATCATACTAAATTAGTATCTACATACTATGTTATCACTAAATACTATCTAGATACCCTAAACCTAAACTCTAAAAATCCAAATGACAATGTAACCATCGACAAAGTGTAAAAGATGTGATCACGAGCGTTGGCATAAAGTTTTCACATTTTCACACTTGTAAATTATTTATTATGAATTATTACACAATTTCAACTCCACCTAAAACACTGTTCACTAGGGTTTGAAGGGTTTTAAAAATCCAAATGACGATGTATCCATCATCAAAGCGTTTTTCATATTTGTTTCACATTTTTCACACTTGTAAAAATTATTATGAATTTTAAATGTAATTTAATTTGTAGTTAAAAATTACCAAACTATTTTTATTTTATTTTTTATGAATTGAAACGGGTGACCCGATAACAACCTGATTAAATAAAATGTTAACTCGAAATCCGTTATTTTTTCGTCTCATTTCCTGTTAGGTTTATAGGTCGTGCAAGAAGTTGGCAGATCTAATCATACATGCATGGTACATAATCCGTTGGAGAATAGACATTTCAAAATTTTAGTGGAACTTATGAACCATTTGAGAAATATCATTTCATTTTCAATTTTCATTTTTGTGCCAGAAAGAAAGTATATGAGATAAATGAGATTATAAGAAAATAAATACATAAAAATTATAACACTTCAAATCATTTTTCCATTTTTTGTTTTAGTTTCGATTTGTTTATCATTCTATACACATTCCTTTTTAATTTCTTCCCGCATCCTTCCTTCATCATTATGCATTCTTCCTAACTTTCACATACTTTTTCAGAATCTATTACACAAAAGACTAAAACAAAAACTAATTAAAAACGAAATAGAAAGAGGCCTTCATAATTACGATTTTTTCTATTCAATAAAAGTTTTTATTCTTTAGAATGTAAAAGTACTTAGTTTTGACTTTCATAAATTATCCTTCATTTCTTGCCCCTTCTTTCCACCACCCTCCCTCTGTCATGCTTCATTCCTCTTTTGTCACATATACGATATATTTATCTCTTAAGCACAAAAACTAAAAAGAAAATAAAAACAAAATATGTCTTAATTTGGCTTTGTATTGCAATGGAAGTTTGCATTTATCTAACAAAAGTAAAAATAAAGTCTACTATTATTGAATCCTCAGTCTCAAAATATGGAACTTGGTGAGAAGCTACCATTTTATAATTAAATTACTGACTGGTACTTTTCTTCTTTCTTGTAATGGTTTTTAGTTCTTATATTTTTTATTTTTGGGACTGATTTGCTAACTTTGGTCCTTTTGCTTTTACATTTGCGTGTTTTGTGCTTGAGATGTGAGACTGTATGTAGGAAGGAGCGGATGGATAAGAGTGGTGGGAGAAAGGGAAATGTATAAAGAAAAATGAATGATAACCAAAAAAAAAAAAAAAAAAAACTTAAAATAATATATATATATATATATATATATATTTTTTTTTTTACAGAAAATAGTTTTTTATTTTTTATTTGTTGTTTTCATTTTATATTCCTTTACCTATATAGTTCTTCACAAATATTTTTCCACCATTTTTTTATATCTCTAGTTTCTTCTATGTGTTTTCCTCCATCACTAAACAAAAATAAAACTAAAAACCAAACAATAGCTATACGTAGCCCAACATATTTCATGTAAATATTCGATGAGTGATGTTAATTAGAGAGACCATATATTTATACTAGATTGGTATACTGTATATATATATACACGTGATGTAACAAGTGATACATACAACTAATATCCAATGAGGTAAAGTCATTAGTTAACGTGACATGTACAAGTTACCCATTAGTTTTTTTCATATTCGATACACCAATATCACACATGGTGTATATAAAGATACGCAATAGTTTCTCACATATTCTTTAGTGAGAGATATAGGAGATGAATATGTTACCTTATTAACTACTGATATCATCGTTGCAAGAAGAACCAACATTTAGGGACTTGGAAAACAATCCAATACATAATTAATTTACGTACGCATATTTCCCTCCTAAAACTTGGCCAAAAGCCTAAAACATAAAACTTGGTGGACACATCTTCAATTTTGAGTTACAACCATAACAAGGAAAAAAGAATGAGTTCGTCACCAATACCCAAAATCATTCCTCATTAGCAAGGGAAACTAATTAATGAATTGTAACTTCTAGTTGTACCATCTATTTATAATAGCAATTCTCAGGGCCTCCTCACTTGTGAAACCCTGAGGCACTCTTGCCACAACATCTTGAAGCATCAACCCTTTCACACTTGATATGCTTGCATGATAAACTTGTAACTCCAGGTCTTCGAGTGCATTCATCAATCTAGCATTAGGGTAATCACAATCGGGACACTGAACTCGTATCATGGCTTCTGAGCCTATGATCTTCACATCTATTTCCATAGCCCCAGCTGCTCTATTATTATAACTTGATGATAGCCGCGGCCTTGTTTGACGATGATCAATTATGGAGCTGGTGGTTTGTCCTCCAATGTCAACAACGGGCTTCAGGTGTTGTGCTTGGATTTTGGCCTCCAGTTGCTCAACCCTTGCTTTCAGCTCATTGATGTATACAACTGCATCAGAAAGTAAAGAAGCTTTGTCCATTCTGGACACATTGGGAACAACAGCGCGGAGGGCATAGAATCGACGGTTAAGCTTCTCTCGCCTCTGTCTCTCTGCCTCAACATGGTTTATTGGTGTTTCTGATCTACCAGTTTCACGGTTTGATGATCGTCCTCTCTTTTTCAGTCGTATGTTCTCCATATTCTCAGAGGTGAAATTTCCAACAGAGTCGGAAGGTCCTGACTCTGATGATGATCCACCTATAGTCACAGGAGGTACTTCTTTTGTACCACCTTCACATCAAAATATTAAACATCAAAGAAATAAAAAATTGGGAGGAGTGTACAAATACACAAATATCAGCACGATATCCGTATTTAGAGAAATTAGCTGAATATTTTAAGTAAAATGCCCTAAATAAAAGATCAGGAAAATATTTTTAAGTGAAGGGAGAAAAGACCGCTTGGTACTAATAGTATGAATCTACAGTACCGTTGTCAGTTGTCAATAGACCCTGGATCTGTAAATTGGTATTTGGTATTGTTACCATCCACACACTCATGGTGTTGAAAAATTTCGGACCAATTTCGTTACCTTGTGTTGTCCAGTCTCTTTGTTCAGCTCCTGAAAACATTCCACTTTCTAGTAGCGGAACAAGTACATGGTCCTCACGGCTGCCGCTCAGCTGCTTTGAGACCATGTTGTTGTTGTTCTCTGATCCGAAAAGCGATTTTGATATCTGCACAAGACCCCAATCTACTTTGATCGCATCCAAAGAAGCGAGTTCAAGTACTCCGCATGAAGTTGCAATACAAACCAAAGTTTGAATTCCATGCATTCTTGCTTTCTGCACTCTTTCACACTCATAGAACTGAAGCTCACGATCACCTGCCAGCCAGACAAAACCACCAGAACAAAAAGTACGGCCCAGAATGTTACTATTACCGTGGCCGGCAGTAAATGACTGGGTTAAAGAGACAGTGTAAAAGTAAAAACACTCAGCTTCGGTAACTTCTCCACCATCCAAATCCATGTCTTCATAGAAAAGAGCTTCAACTTCTCTGCTAATCCCCTTCTTCCTCTCCACAACATCGAAAACATTGGCTTTGTTGTAACTTTGTTTGGAGGCCAAGTCCCCAGTGCTTCGAAAATGGCCACCAGCCCACGACAAAGAAACTAGGTCATCGCTGTCCTTTGATGAGGCTTGCCAGAAAATTGAATAGATCCACCGTTCGGGCCTTTTCTGAATTATGAACTGGAGACGTTGAAGTGTGGGTGAGTTTTCTTGACCAAAATTGTATGAAGAACAGGAGGAATTAGTTCCCTCCATGGCTCTCTCTCTCTCTCTCTCTCTCTCTCTCTAAAACGAATATTAGGTAAGAAGACCAAGTAAGTCAGAAATGAACGGTAGAATCCAATACATATAATTTTTTTATTTAAGAAATTTCGGCGCGTACGAGTAACTCTGATTGATATGGAAAATAGAATTGAAGCAAGAAATGAGAACAAATGGAAAAAGAAACTGATCCGTGAGCGAGGTTCTAGGACTAATAAAGGAGCACCTAGTGTTGAATAAAACACAAATTCTCACACCGGTTATCTCACAAAACAAATTACAACCTATATTAAATAGTTTTACTTTTAAGTACATCAATGTATTTTTGCATAAAAACCCTACACTTGTTAATTTCATGATTGATTAAGTCGAGATAATATCAAAGGAAAAATAATGAAAAAAACTTCAAATTTTTGTATTTTAATAAAAAAAACCATCTACTTGTTGTAGTCCTATTTGATTGAACGATCTTAAGATTTAGAGAGAGAGAGGGGCCAGCGGTATTGAGGGAGAAGAAAGAGTGATTTAATTGTGAGGTGTGTTTGATTCTCCCCATTGTGCCTTTATTTATAGTAGTAGGATAGGTAAAAACCTTTCCCTTTAGGATTACAACATTTAATAGGTAATCTACTCCTAATAGGAATATAAGATACATTTCCATATCTACTAGGATTTATACAATCACATTCCTATTCTAAATATGACTGCAACATTCCCCCTTGAGTGTTTAAATACTCAACAAACTATTGCATTAGATCTTCAGTAGATAAGCTAGAATAGTTGATGACGTCATTGGAACAACAGGTGATTGCAAGTCTCAAATTTAAGCACGTATGCATTTGTAGTAAAACTCACAAAATTTCGCTATTGTAAAATCCAAGGCATGGGGAAAACCCATAGACTAAGGAGAAAAGTGAGAAGTATGCATAATGTCTATAACAAACCTCAAATAGGACAAAAGTAGTGAACTCAACATAGTAGGATCTTCCCAGGATGGGTGCCTCGCTAAAACTCGTTAGGTAGCAAAAACCTAGCGGGAAAAATGCTCCTAATTGTAGGAAAAAGAGTACATTAAGGTCATGTGAGTATGGTTCTAGATACTTCCCCTGAGTTGGACATAACTTCTAAATAAGAGAACTACAAGCGATTCAACTCAGATAATTTACGCATACCGATTCCTAACACGAGCTTTTGAAAAGTAGACTTGGGCAATGACTTGGTGAAGAGATCAGCCAGGTTGTCATTGGAACGGATTTGCTTGACTTCAGTGTTTTAATACTGCTGTTGTTGGTGTGAGTAAAAGAACTTTGGCACTATGTTCTTGGTGTTGTCTCCCTTAATATATCCCTTCTTTAACTGTTCGATACATGCTGCATTATCTTCAAAGATCGTTGTCGAAACGTCAACTACTGAGGTAAGACGACTAGTGCTTCGAATATATTCCATAACTTCTCTCAGCCAAAAGCATTCACGCGATGCTTCATGCAGGGCGAGAATCTACTTGTTGTAGTCCTATTTGATTGAACGATCTTAAGATTTAGAGAGAGAGAGGGGCCAGCGGTATTGAGGGAGAAGAGAGAGTGATTTAATTGTGAGGTGTGTTTGATTCTCCCCATTGTGCCTTTATTTATAGTAGTAGGATAGGTAAAAACCTTTCCCTTTAGGATTACAACATTTAATAGGTAATCTACTCCTAATAGGAATATAAGATACATTTCCATATCTACTAGGATTTATACAATCACATTCCTATTCTAAATATGACTGCAACATTCCCCCTTGAGTGTTTAAATACTCAACAAACTATTGCATTAGATCTTCAGTAGATAAGCTAGAATAGTTGATGACGTCATTGGAACAACAGGTGATTGCAAGTCTCAAATTTAAGCACGTATGCATTTGTAGTAAAACTCACAAAATTTCGCTATTGTAAAATCCAAGGCATGGGGAAAACCCATAGACTAAGGAGAAAAGTGAGAAGTATGCATAATGTCTATAACAAACCTCAAATAGGACAAAAGTAGTGAACTCAACATAGTAGGATCATCCCAGGATGGGTGCCTCGCTAAAACTCGTTAGGTAGCAAAAACCTAGCGGGAAAAATGCTCCTAATTGTAGGAAAAAGAGTACATTAAGGTCATGTGAGTATGGTTCTAGATACTTCCCCTGAGTTGGACATAACTTCTAAATAAGAGAACTACAAGCGATTCAACTCAGATAATTTACGCATACCGATTCCTAACACGAGCTTTTGAAAAGTAGACTTGGGCAATGACTTGGTGAAGAGATCAGCCAGGTTGTCATTGGAACGGATTTGCTTGACTTCAGTGTTTTAATACTGCTGTTGTTGGTGTGAGTAAAAGAACTTTGGCACTATGTTCTTGGTGTTGTCTCCCTTGATATATCCCTTCTTTAACTGTTCGATACATGCTGCATTATCTTCAAAGATCGTTGTCGAAACGTCAACTACTGAGGTAAGACGACTAGTGCTTCGAATATATTCCATAACTTCTCTCAGCCAAAAGCATTCACGCGATGCTTCATGCAGGGCGAGAATCTACTTGTTGTAGTCCTATTTGATTGAACGATCTTAAGATTTAGAGAGAGAGGGGCCAGCGGTATTGAGGGAGAAGAGAGAGTGATTTAATTGTGAGGTGTGTTTGATTCTCCCCATTGTGCCTTTATTTATAGTAGTAGGATAGGTAAAAACCTTTCCCTTTAGGATTACAACATTTAATAGGTAATCTACTCCTAATAGGAATATAAGATACATTTCCATATCTACTAGGATTTATACAATCACATTCCTATTCTAAATATGACTGCAACATTCCCCCTTGAGTGTTTAAATACTCAACAAACTATTGCATTAGATCTTCAGTAGATAAGCTAGAATAGTTGATGACGTCATTGGAACAACAGGTGATTGCAAGTCTCAAATTTAAGCACGTATGCATTTGTAGTAAAACTCACAAAATTTCGCTATTGTAAAATCCAAGGCATGGGGAAAACCCATAGACTAAGGAGAAAAGTGAGAAGTATGCATAATGTCTATAACAAACCTCAAATAGGACAAAAGTAGTGAACTCAACATAGTAGGATCATCCCAGGATGGGTGCCTCGCTAAAACTCGTTAGGTAGCAAAAACCTAGCGGGAAAAATGCTCCTAATTGTAGGAAAAAGAGTACATTAAGGTCATGTGAGTATGGTTCTAGATACTTCCCCTGAGTTGGACATAACTTCTAAATAAGAGAACTACAAGCGATTCAACTCAGATAATTTACGCATACCGATTCCTAACACGAGCTTTTGAAAAGTAGACTTGGGCAATGACTTGGTGAAGAGATCAGCCAGGTTGTCATTGGAACGGATTTGCTTGACTTCAGTGTTTTAATACTGCTGTTGTTGGTGTGAGTAAAAGAACTTTGACACTATGTTCTTGGTGTTGTCTCCCTTGATATATCCCTTCTTTAACTGTTCGATACATGCTGCATTATCTTCAAAGATCGTTGTCGAAACGTCAACTACTGAGGTAAGACGACTAGTGCTTCGAATATATTCCATAACTTCTCTCAGCCAAAAGCATTCACGCGATGCTTCATGCAGGGCGAGAATCTACTTGTTGTAGTCCTATTTGATTGAACGATCTTAAGATTTAGAGAGAGAGGGGCCAGCGGTATTGAGGGAGAAGAGAGAGTGATTTAATTGTGAGGTGTGTTTGATTCTCCCCATTGTGCCTTTATTTATAGTAGTAGGATAGGTAAAAACCTTTCCCTTTAGGATTACAACATTTAATAGGTAATCTACTCCTAATAGGAATATAAGATACATTTCCATATCTACTAGGATTTATACAATCACATTCCTATTCTAAATATGACTGCAACATTCCCCCTTGAGTGTTTAAATACTCAACAAACTATTGCATTAGATCTTCAGTAGATAAGCTAGAATAGTTGATGACGTCATTGGAACAACAGGTGATTGCAAGTCTCAAATTTAAGCACGTATGCATTTGTAGTAAAACTCACAAAATTTCGCTATTGTAAAATCCAAGGCATGGGGAAAACCCATAGACTAAGGAGAAAAGTGAGAAGTATGCATAATGTCTATAACAAACCTCAAATAGGACAAAAGTAGTGAACTCAACATAGTAGGATCATCCCAGGATGGGTGCCTCGCTAAAACTCGTTAGGTAGCAAAAACCTAGCGGGAAAAATGCTCCTAATTGTAGGAAAAAGAGTACATTAAGGTCATGTGAGTATGGTTCTAGATACTTCCCCTGAGTTGGACATAACTTCTAAATAAGAGAACTACAAGCGATTCAACTCAGATAATTTACGCATACCGATTCCTAACACGAGCTTTTGAAAAGTAGACTTGGGCAATGACTTGGTGAAGAGATCAGCCAGGTTGTCATTGGAACGGATTTGCTTGACTTCAGTGTTTTAATACTGCTGTTGTTGGTGTGAGTAAAAGAACTTTGGCACTATGTTCTTGGTGTTGTCTCCCTTGATATATCCCTTCTTTAACTGTTCGATACATGCTGCATTATCTTCAAAGATCGTTGTCGAAACGTCAACTACTGAGGTAAGACGACTAGTGCTTCGAATATATTCCATAACTTCTCTCAGCCAAAAGCATTCACGCGATGCTTCATGCAGGGCGAGAATCTACTTGTTGTAGTCCTATTTGATTGAACGATCTTAAGATTTAGAGAGAGAGGGGCCAGCGGTATTGAGGGAGAAGAGAGAGTGATTTAATTGTGAGGTGTGTTTGATTCTCCCCATTGTGCCTTTATTTATAGTAGTAGGATAGGTAAAAACCTTTCCCTTTAGGATTACAACATTTAATAGGTAATCTACTCCTAATAGGAATATAAGATACATTTCCATATCTACTAGGATTTATACAATCACATTCCTATTCTAAATATGACTGCAACATTCCCCCTTGAGTGTTTAAATACTCAACAAACTATTGCATTAGATCTTCAGTAGATAAGCTAGAATAGTTGATGACGTCATTGGAACAACAGGTGATTGCAAGTCTCAAATTTAAGCACGTATGCATTTGTAGTAAAACTCACAAAATTTCGCTATTGTAAAATCCAAGGCATGGGGAAAACCCATAGACTAAGGAGAAAAGTGAGAAGTATGCATAATGTCTATAACAAACCTCAAATAGGACAAAAGTAGTGAACTCAACATAGTAGGATCATCCCAGGATGGGTGCCTCGCTAAAACTCGTTAGGTAGCAAAAACCTAGCGGGAAAAATGCTCCTAATTGTAGGAAAAAGAGTACATTAAGGTCATGTGAGTATGGTTCTAGATACTTCCCCTGAGTTGGACATAACTTCTAAATAAGAGAACTACAAGCGATTCAACTCAGATAATTTACGCATACCGATTCCTAACACGAGCTTTTGAAAAGTAGACTTGGGCAATGACTTGGTGAAGAGATCAGCCAGGTTGTCATTGGAACGGATTTGCTTGACTTCAGTGTTTTAATACTGCTGTTGTTGGTGTGAGTAAAAGAACTTTGGCACTATGTTCTTGGTGTTGTCTCCCTTGATATATCCCTTCTTTAACTGTTCGATACATGCTGCATTATCTTCAAAGATCGTTGTCGAAACGTCAACTACTGAGGTAAGACGACTAGTGCTTCGAATATATTCCATAACTTCTCTCAGCCAAAAGCATTCACGCGATGCTTCATGCAGGGCGAGAATCTCAACATGGTTTGATGAAGTCGCAACTAGCGTTTCCTTGGTAGACCTCCAAGATATAGCGGTGTCTCCAACGGTAAAAACATAACCCATTTGAGAACGTGCCTTATGTGGGTTGGACAGATATCCATCATTTGCGTAACCAACAAGGCGAGAATCAATTAGCGGACCATAGGGGGCGATAACATTAGGAGATTCGCGGGTATAGAACAAGCCCAAATCCTTTCTACCTTTAAGGTAGAGAAAAATGTCTTTAACACCATTCCAATGTCTGCGTGTGGGCGCATTGCTGTATCTTACTAAAAGATTAATAACGAATGAGATGTCAGGTCTAGTGCAATAAGCCAAGTACAATAAAACCCCAATTGCACTTAGGTAAGGAGATGTTAGGTCTAGTGCACTTAGATTGAAGGGATCTCGTTTAGCATCTAGAGTCCGAACGACCATGGGTGTACTTGAAGGTTTCGCTTTATCCTTATCAAAATGACGTAACATCTTTTAGGTGTAGTTCGATTGATGTACTAAGATTCCATCCGAACAATGCTTGATCTCCAGGTCGAGACAGTATCAAGTTTTCCCAAGATCTTTCATCTTAAATTCTGATTTCAAGTGTACAACAATTTCCTCAATCTTTGTGGGAGTCCCAATGAGGTTCATGTCGTTGACATAAGCTGCAACAATTGCAAATCTAGAATGTAACTTCTTTATGAACATGCATGGCATAATTCGTTGTTCACATAACCCTGACTTGTAAAATATTCACTTAAATGGTTACACAAGATCACCTCGGATTGTTTTAATCCATAGAATGACCTCCTCAACCTAATTGAGAGAGTGTTTCGTGGTCTAGAACTATTTGAACTAGTCAATGGAAGTCCTTCTAGAACTTTCATGTATATTTTCATATCTAGATCCCCATAGAGATACGTGGTTACCGCGTCTATAAGTTGCAGATTCAGTTTTTTTGAAAACCATTAAACTGATAAGGTAGCGAAACATTATAACGTCCATTACGGGTAAATACGTCTTATTGTAATCAATCCCAGGACGTTGAGAGAAGCCTTGCGCTATGAAGCGTGTTTTATATCACACTATTTCATTCTTCTCATTACGCTTCCTTATGAAAATCCACTTGTAGCCAATAGGCTTCGTGTGTGGTAGTGTAGAAGCGATAGGTCCAAACCTCTGCGTTTCACGAGCGAATCGAGTTCAACTTGGATTGCATGTTTCTAATTTGACCAATCGGTTCTACATCGACATTTATCGATGGAACGTGGTTCAATGTCATCACTAAGCAAGAAGTCAGTAGCTACTTAGTACGCAAATGCATTGTGGAAGATCATCTCATTCCTATTCCAAACCTCATCCAATACTGCCTAGTGGACTGAAATCTCGCGATTCTCGGGAGGCCGACATGTAAAAATAGCCCACATGTGGCTGCAGGTCACAAGCCGAGGGAAAGGGAGCCTTGCAGCCAAGGCTACTGGCATTGGGCCAAGGAAAGACGCGAGAACAAGCCCAAAGGCTTGCGGGTTGTGATGGAAACCCCAACCATAGCTAGGTTTTAGTTTTGGGCTACAGAAACTAAGCCCAGCCTCATAGGCTAGCTGATTGTGACGCGGGCCATTGCAGGGACTAAGTCTAGCAGCACAGGAATTGCTTAAGGGGAGGGATCCCTATTTTTTTCAAAAAATGGGGACACGCTCCCCACCATTGGATTTAACTTTAATGAAATTGTGTGGTTGAGATTGTGTGGCCTGTGTTTTAATCTCAACCACACAATTTCATTAAAGCCAATCTAATAGTGGGGAGCGTGTCCCCATTTTTTTCAAAAAAAATAGGGATCCCTCCTCTTAAGCTGCCTGTATATATATATATATATATATCGTAAGGAAAATATAAAGATATAGGGGTTTAGGCATCAAGGGGAATGTTTTCATGCTTCGTGGACGTTTCAAATATCTTTTTTTATTTTAAGTGTACCTAATTAGCAGAAAACAAATATAAGCCTTTGAATTTTGAGGATGATAGCCTCCTCCCACGATTTGTCAATTCCTCAGCTTCTGGCAAGAGAGTGTTGATAATGTGTTGTAGGCCTATTTGATTGAACGATTTTAGGGTTTAGAGAGAAAGGGGCATCGGTGATATTGAGGGAGAAGAGAGAGTGATTTAATTGTGAGGTGTGTTTGATTCACCTCATTGTGCCTTTATTTATAATAGTATGATAGGTAAAAACCTTTCCCTTTAGGATTACAATATTTAATAGGTAATCTACTCCTAATAGGAATATAACACTACTACAAAAGGGGATATCAGTGGCACTATAAAACCGACAAAAAATACCACTTAATGTCGGATTTTTGGTAAAAATCCGACATTAAATTGTGCAATGTCGCATAGCGAAACCAACGCCAATACTACCGTCACAAAAGGGTATTGGCGTCGCTTATCCCCCTTAATCCGCCACCAAGAAGGAAAGTACTATAAAATAAAGAAGAACAACAGCGTCGCTTAAAAGCGACATAGGTCCTTACGTCGCTTAAAAGCGACGTCGAAACTCACAGAGACGTTGGTTCAAACTGACATAACCTAATAAATAAACAATTAAAATATCAAACTTAGTGTCGCTTAGAACAGACATCATTTTAGTTAAATAAATAAAATACTCAAACTAACGTCGCTTATAAGCAACACTAGACCTATTAAAAATAAAAAATTTACTAATCTTCACGTCAGTTAAGTACCAAAAAAATAATTAAAATATCATACTTAGTGTCGCTTTTAACCGACATCACTTGAGTTAAATAATAAAATATTGAGCTAACGTCGCTTACAAGCGACACTAGACATTAAATTTTTTTTCTAAATTAGCCGTCAATTTTTATTTGTTTTTAGGCCAAAGCAAACATTAATAAAAACTAATAACAATAACAGTTGTCCCAATTCATTCTCATTTCATTGTTCTCAGTCATCAGCATTGTTACATAACTTCTGGATGATCTCCTGGAGGAAATAGAAGTAGAAGCTGAAGAAGATGCATAAGACACCATATGAAGCTCCTCAGAAAAGATGGTTCCACAGTGATATTTATACTTTCTTGTGCCGCAGGTCTTCTGTTGCGCCTTCCAATCTGACTGCACTGCATATTTCTTGGAGCACTTGTAACATTTCCATTTTTTCTCCCCATGTTTCTTGCTGAACTACTTCTTAATGCCGTTGAGATCTCATAGCGCCTGAGCTGGGTTGTGGTGAACACACGTTGGCCCGGGACATATGTAGACCCTTTTTCTAACCTCAGTGGTGGTTCTCTGCAGGAGTTTCCATGGAACGTTATGGCCTGGACGACGTAGCTGAAGGTTTTGATCCCTTTGAAACGCTCTATTGCAGATCTCACACACAAATTGGTTCGTTGCCATTAGGGTTGTTGGTGATAGTGCAATAACTTCTGCACTAAGATCTGATCACACAAATACAAAAATTTTAGTGAAACATGCCAATCAAATCAAGAAACTACTTGATATTAATTCAAGATTATTTGCCTGGAGTTCCTAGTAGATTTTTTTCTTCTTAAGTGGCGGTTGCTGCACCTGCTAAGCCATTACTATTGCTTTGGGCACCAGAAGCACCGCTAGAGCTGGAGTGATGCAAGTGGTTTTCTTGCTACTTTTGCTCTTGACGAACTTCTAATTCTCCTGTATTATTCCATGAGGAGAAGCTTCCTTTGTCAACATCACCTGTAAACGAGAGATAGAAATGTAAGAAAGAAATGGAAGCACGGAAGTAATGGGAAAGATGGGGTTTAAATATGGATAAAAATTTAGCGTCGGTTAATATCGACACCATATCTGACAAACTGATAGTAGCTATAAGTTGTGTCCAAATTTTAGGACTTTGCGTCGGTTCAAACTGACACTAGGTGACACGACCTACAGCCTGACACACTTTTGACTAAAAGGCCTGACACAGTTTTGACTGAAAGGGTCGGCGTCGAAATAAGATCACATTGCGTCAAATAAAACTGACATTATTCTGCTAGATTAGTGCATACCACAAAACCCTATGTTATACTTTACGAAAGTATAAATAAACTCTTAAGTGTTAGTGAATCTATTGTTTTGATGAGATACGCATTGTACAAAACTAATTTCAATGATTCAACCGTCAAACTTGTTTGTATATACTTCGAGATCACATACGCCAAAAATCGCAAAAAATAAATATTCAGAGATTAAGTAACGGGACAAAACGTTTCGACGGTTATCAATGAAAAATCACGATTTAACGGTTATTTTAACTCCGATTTTGATGATTTTTTACAGCTACACTCCTTGATCCTATATGAATACAATGAATGAATTCGATCTTCAATTTAAAATATTTACAGTAGTGGATACCACAAAATCTTATGTTATACTTAATGAAAGTATGAATAAACTCTTAAGTGTTAGTGAATCTATTGTTTTAATAGGATACGCATTCTACGAAACTAGTTTCAACGATCCAACTGTCAAACATGTTTTTATATACTTCGAGATCACATACGCCAAAAATTGCAAAAAACAAAAAAACATTCAGAGATCAAATAACGGGACAAAACGTTTTGACGGTTATCAACGAAAAATCATGATTTAACATTTATTTTAACTCCGATTTTGATGCTTTTTACAACTACACTCCTTGACCTTATATGAATACAATGAATGAATTTGATCTTCAATTTAAAATATTTACACTAGTGGATACCACAAAATCTTATGTTATACTTAATGAAAGTATGAATAAACTCTTAAGTGTTAGTGAATTTATTGTTTTGATGGGATACGCATTATACGAAACTTATTTCAACGATCCAACCGTCAAACTTGTTTGTATATGCTTTGAGATTTCATACGCCGAAAATCGAAAAAAACAAACATTCAGAGATCAAGTAATGGGACAAAACGTTTCGACGGTTATCAACGAAAAATCATGATTTAACGGTTATTTTAACTCCAATTTTGATGATTTTTTTACAACTACACTCCTTGACCTTATATGAACAATGAATGAATTTGATCTTCAATTTAAAATATTTACACTAGTGGATACCACAAATCTTATGTTATACTTAATGAAAGTATGAATAAACTCTTAAGTGTTAGTGAATCTATTGTTTTAATGGGATACGCATTTTACGAAACTAGTTTCAACGATCCAATCGTCAAACATGTTTTTATATAGTTCGAGATCACATACGCTAAAAATTGCAAAAAAAAAAAACATTTAGAGATCAAATAACGGGAAAAAACGTTTCGACGGTTATCAACGAAAAATCACGATTTAACGGTTATTTTAACTCCGATTTTGATGATTTTTTACAACTACACTCCTTGACCTTATATGAATAAAATGAATGAATTTGATCTTCAATTTAAAATATTTACATTAGTGGATACCACAAAATCTTATGTTATACTTCATGAAAGTATAAATAAACTCTTAAGTGTTAGTGAATCTATTGTTTTGATGGGATACGCATTGTACGAAACTAATTTCAACGATCTAACCGTCAAACTTGTTTGTATATACTTCAAGATTGCATACACAAAAAATCGCAAAAAATAAATATTCAGAGATCAAGTAACGAGACAAAACGTTTCGACAGTTGTCAATGAAAAATCACGATTTAACGGTTATTTTAACTCCGATTTTGATGATTTTTTAACAGCTACACTCCTTGATCCTATATGAATACAATGAATGAATTCGATCTTCAATTTAAGATATTTACAGTAGTGGATACCACAAAATCTTATGTTATACTTAATGAAAGTATGAATAAACTCTTAAGTATTAGTGAATCTATTGTTTTAATGGGATACGCATTCTATGAAACTAGTTTCAACGATCCAACCGTCAAACATGTTTTTATATGAAACTGGACCAAGAATTAGGCACTATTTCCTATGAAGTGTTTATTTTGAGGGCGATTTCAGCTACATGGTCATTTATACTCCACTTGTTACAAACGATCATCTATATGGCCTGGTATTAAATCTATTATCCCTATCTTGTTTTAAAACTATCGTTGGGTGATTGGGAATGGTTCTAGTACTTCTCTTTGGGTTGATAAGTGGTTGGATACACCTATTGTAGAGGTTGTTGGTGCTACTGAGCTTGCTTCTTCTTTATCTTGCACTAAGGCTGTAGACATTATCTGTGGAGGAAAATGGGTTAATCCTTCCTTTTTTTTGATACTTTTCCAGAGTTGACTAAATATATTTTAGAGGTGCCATTTCCAATCGATGAGGAAAATGATATGTTAGTTTAGGGAGCTTCTGCATCTGCAGTATTATTCGTTTTTTGATGGCTATGAAATTGTTCATCATCAGTTTCTTGTTAAAAGTTGGGCTTCCATTATATGGTGTTCTTTCATTCCATCGCATTACTCCATTTAAGTTTGGAGGATACTTTTCAATAAGCTCTTAACGAAGGATCAACTTCAGAGACAGCGTATTCTTTTGGTTTCAATATGCTTACTATGTTACAATAATTTTGAATCTATTAACACTTATTTTTTTAGTTGTGAATTTGCACAACATACTTGGTTTTGGGTTGCTACTCAATTTGGAACTATTTTTCCGCTTACAGGCTCATTATCAGATTTATGGCTTAATTTTGTGTCAAAATGATTTTCTCCACATCTTTGCAATGTCTAGATAGCTTCAGAATTTTTCTTTTTAATGGCTATTTGGAAGTTGTGTAAGAAGGTGAAGTTTGAAAGTTTTCCTCCTTCATTTCCATGCATTTGTCGCTCTACTTTGTCCTGGATTAGGCAGATTGGAGTTTTCACTCCTGGTCATGTATGTGGTATTTTGGATAAGCATCTCTTAGTGTCCTTTGGAATCTCAGCTGAGTCTTGTAAAGCTCTTTCAATAGTTCTTGTTCTTTGGCATCCCCCCTCCCAAATTTCCTTAGGTCAAAGTGAATACGGATGGCCTAGCTAAAGGTAACCCAGGTCATGCGGCTTGTGGTGGGGTTTTTGGAGATTATGTGGATTATTTTCTCAGTGGTTTTTGTAATACCCTGAAAATTTAAATATATGAATTAGATATTCTTAATTATGAATATGTGGAGAAAATCGAAAATAAATCAATTTATGGTTATGAAAAAAATTGAATTGAGAACTTTTAAAGTTTTGTTTCCGGAAATTATTATAGTTTACATATTTGTATTATTGAGATTTTATATTATTTTTTGAGAATTTATATTAATTTATTTGAATTTAGATTTTAATTAAACTAGTTACGAAGTTGAAGTTTGGAAATTAATTATTTAAAATCCATAGAGCTTTAGGGGTCACAATTTATATTTTTAAATAGAGCTCGATCTCAAGAACGCGTAGGATTAATCGTTTGTGAAATGGAGTTATAACGAAATAGTTATTAACGTTTGAAGTTAGGGACATTTTTATAATTTGGCCCTCATTTAGAAGGCTCCAGATTTTCTGGAGCAAAGACAGGTGCCACGTGTGTGGTAAGGATGGTGGGATGAGAAGGGAAAAGAGAGAGATAGATGGATAGGAGAAAAAGAAAAGGACAAGAGGGGGGGAGAGCTCGGCCAATGAAGGGAAGAGGGAAGAGAATTGATTAATGGGGGAGAGAAGAAAAGAGGGGAAGTAAGAGAGGTGAGAGGCATGGAATCACCCTAACCCGTTACACTCGCTGACCGGACCTGGTTTCTTTGTCCTTCCCTGATGGTTTTTGTTGATTTTTTCGACGAATCAGGTTAAATAACCACTAGAGATACACTCCATGACCTTCCCTTTACCTATTACACCCCAAAATTGTAGAAATTTGGACTTGAAATTGTAAAACCCGCACCGGTGGGTGCACGGGTTCCTTGCCATCGATCATCCATTTCTGAAATGATTCCCTTCAATCATGACCACCTATAGCCTCCTCTTGAGCCTAGGAAGAAAGTCCAAACAATTGTAGGGGCGGCGGAGTTGTTTTGGAGTCAAATCAAAGCACACCCAAATCTAGAGTTCCGGTGGTTCGTGGACAAATTCAGGCGGTTCCCGGCTAAATTGGACTTGGCCACAGGTATAAAACTTGCTCTACTGATTGAGATCTTCATTTTTGTGAAATTTGAGAATTTTTGGAATTAGTTGAATTTTTCGACGAGTTGGGGCAACCGGCTACTGCGTGGGGAGGCGCGTGGGCTGAGGCCCCACCTAACCTTCTTAGGCTAAACTTGATACCCCAATTCCATATTTGACACCTGATTAATAGAATTCCATCGTTTAAGTATAATTTCATTAAGATCCGCCACATGATTATTATATGAAATGACGATTCGACCGTTGGATCGACGCCAAACTTTAATACGCGATAGTACGTAATATTTGAGGACCATAGAAACTTACGGACTGGAAATTCGATGTACAGATCTTCCCAGATTAGATTTGTAAGTTTGTGAAATAAATGAATTGTAATTCGATTGTGAAAGCTAATGTTGGATATTTCCGTTATTAAAATAATTTCAGAAATAGATAAAAGAATGAATGGTGAACTACGAAGGGTTTGATCCCACTCAAGAATACGTAGGTAGTTTAACAGGGGTTAGATAGAAGAAATTAATCTTTTGTTGAGAAGTTGTTTTTATAGAAGAAATTTGGGGATTAAATTGATAATTTAATCGTATGTTTTGATAATTAAAATATGAATATAGTTTTGTAAGGAAATAGGAAATTGAAGTAAAGAATTGTGATTAATGGTAGTGAATTACACAAGAGTTTTAAGTTGGGCCTCTCATCTGAATTATTTCCTGAAAATAAATATTTCGGGGCGGGGCATTACAATTTCTCCGTGAGTTTAGGGCATCATACTTCTTTCTATGCGGAACTTCATGCTGTCATTCTTGCTGTGGAGTTGACTCTTGCGTGGGGTTGGCAAAATTATGGCTTGAAAATGACTCTTTTAGTGTGATATCTTGCTTTACTTCTGGATCTTTTTCTCCACCTTGATCACTCCGAACTCGTTGGAAAAACTGTATTTCCCAATTACAGCACATGGGTTTCCGTTGCTCTCATACATTTCGAGAAGGGTATGTCATTGCTGACAAATTGGCCAATTTATGGCTTCTCTCGTCTTCTTTTGTTTGACATGCAACTCCTCCTATAGAGATTCTTCCTTTTTAACATTCAAACTTCTTAGGCATGCCGACTTACATGTTTTTCTCCCTTTCTTGATGTGTGATTTTCGTTTTTTACCCTATCCTTTTGGGTTTTCCTTTTTGTTTTGCAGCTTATCTTGCAAGCAACTTTTTAGGCTTTATTTTAGATGGGATTGATTTTATGACCCCTATATTACTTTTATTTTCTTTCCAAAAGTGGTAAGGTTTATTTCCTCCCTCCTTTCCTATATTTTCTTTTTCAAGAAGGGTAAGGTTTCTGCCCACCCCTCTTTTTTCTTGTTTAATGAGGGGTATGGTTTTTGTCCCCCTTGACTAGGTGTCACTTCTTTTTTTCATATCAATATACTTCCCTTGTACCGCCGAGGTTTCCTTAAAATTTTTTTTTTAATTTTTTATGAAACATGACCAAGAATTAGGCACTACTTATGAAAGTGGATCAATAACTATAGGCATTATTTATGAAACCAGACCAAGAAAGAGACACTATTTATGAAATTGTACTAATTACTATACATTATTTAGAAAAACTGGACCCAATAACTAGGCACTATGTATGAAACATGAACAAGAACTGTACACTATTTATGAAAGTGGACTAAGAACTAGACACTATTTATGAAATTGGACCAATAAATAGTGTAGTACCGTTCAAGTTTATAAATAGTGTTTAATTTCATAAATAGTGTCTGTGATGGATGCACAGGATCCGCACGTCAATTTTTGTTTTTAAATATTAAAATTGTGTCATTTTCATTAAAATTTAAGAGTTTTTCACTAATAATTAATTTTTTCATTAAATAAAGTTATAGCATAGTTGTTGGTTAAAATAAACTTAGTCCAAACTCTTTTCATGAAACTTCCCTAATATCATTGCTATTAATAGTGAATTACGACCTATCTCTGTAAAACTTTAGTACAAAACCCTATCCTATTGGAATTGTTACTGTGACATGTAGGACACGTACCACATGCTGCTGCGCGATAATAATAATAAATAAATAAATAAAACACACACTCTAAGGAGAGAGTACGAATGTAGTTAAATTTTTGCGGGTTTGCTTGGTGGACTCGTCTCATCAGTCCTATTCTGGAAATTTATTGGACTTGGAATTGTTTGTCATCAAGTTATGTGTTCATTTGAAAGATTGATAGAAAGTTTACTCTTTTCTCCATTTCACTATGTGAAATTTTTTTTAGAACAAGAGCCGAAGGATGTGAAACAGTTTCCTTTTGGATATCTACTAGGTTGATACAATGGCAAGGCTTTGCTTTTTTTTTTTGCATTTCCTCTTAATTAGTTTAAATCAGCATGAATTCTTTCCCTTTTTTATATAAGTCGCCTACGAAAGACTAGAAAGCTTAAGTGGAATATTGACTAGGGATTAAGGAGGTTATTCATTGCCGTTGGATGAATATATAAATTTTGAAATTTGTGTAGCATATAAAGTAAATCATATTCATCTAATTACAAATATATAACAGTAATCCAATGCAATGATATTGATGCGCCTATCTAATAGGGGTGTTAGTCGGCTCAAACTGTCAAATTTAATCAAATTTTCATTTGATCAATCAAAAATAAATTTCTGATGTAAGATTTTCTGTAGAATACAGTCTACATATTGTTAGAATCCAATCCAATTTGATATATACATCTGTTCTAGGATCCAATCCAATTCAATTTTAGATCATTTCTCTGATCGATTGAGAATGACGCAGGTTGGCTTGAGTTTGAAACTCCCACCCCATCCTCTATAGATCTCTTGCCGAGGCTTGTTCTTTGCCTCTTCCTTAGTTGCTGACGTGGCGATGATGCTTTATGCGGTGGGGGAGGGACCTGGATCCTCTCCATAGCCCAAGGAGAGGATCATCCTGACCAAAGATCTAAGGCCGTTGGATGAAAATCCAACGGCTACAAACAGGGGGGTCCATTTAAAGTTATAATAATTATAGCCGTTGGATTTTCATCCAACGGTCTTGGATCCTTGGTCAGGAAGATCCTCTTCTTGGGCTCAGGAGAGGATCCAAGTCCGTGGGGGAGTAGCTAGGGTTCGTATGGTTTATTTAGTTTTGGATCCTATGGCTAGTCCGTCTCTTTTATTGACGCTTTTTGAGGTGGAGTAGCAGCTAGGGTTCCTATGGCTAGTTCATTTCTTTTATTGGTGCTTAACTATGTATTTAAAGCTCGTTTATCTGTTTTATTGGTACTTAACTTTGTATTTAGACCATTTTATGTACCCTTGTTTATGATAACGAATGCTTTTATCATGCTCCATTTCCATAAGGAAAATATTGAAACACGAGTATCATCAAATCGGATACAATACTAAAGTTAAATTTTATTAAGTTAGATGTGAAATCATTCGTTTACAAGACCCAAACATAATAAAATTAGTCAATAAAATATTTGATATTAGAAATCTCAGCATTTATTAAAAACAAATAAAAAACATTGATAAGGAAATCACCATTTACTACTAGAGCACTCCAAGTCTCCAATGAATTGATTTATGAACCCACCTCACTCCTAACTTTGATTGTAAATCGTTAACATAGTATACGCATTCAAACCTCTCACATAACCAAAATATTCATGCGAAAACGACTGCATTATACCTCATCACAGTCAGTGATGACAATAGTTTTAGTCCTCCAGAAACGGTTACAGTGCATACTAAATTGTGATAAGTTAATATCTTGTTTTAGCTACTCTGTACTAAGGTTTAGTGGTATTCCTCTTCACTTGAAGGGAGAGGTCTTAGACTCTTAGGTTTGAATCTCATAGATAGCAAATTCGATACCAAATTAGGTTGTCCATTGTGTAGCTTAGCCGAACTCCTCATTCCCTTAGTGCAAAAATATATTGATGTACTCAAAATAAAAATTTCTTGTTTTATAGTAGTCAATTATGGGTTTAGTAGCATCACAAGGACATAAATTACTAGGGCTGGAAAATTTTCTCAAAACACCCAAACCCAACCAAAAAATCCCAATCCCATACAGAAAAACCCAAACCGATAATACCTAAATTTTCGGGATCCATACTGAACTGATCCTGAAGTTTTCAGTACAAGAATCGGATTAAATATTCATGGTTTGGGAATCTTGAACTGAACCGAAAATATATATATATATATATATATATATTTATATTTGGTTTGGTTGCATGCATCTTGAATGTTGAATTTAAGTAGTATGATAGTATACTAATATTAGAAATAGAAGTATGAAATTAAATACTTTGGAACTTTGGAAGGTCAATTTGACTTGGTATGAAATTTCAAATTGGTAAGAGATAAAAAAACTAAATTTCAATTGATATGAAATTGGACAATAAAATTCCAGGCCCAAAGCCCAAAGCCCAAATTTTAGCCCACAAACCAAAAATCTCAAATTTCAACCCAAAAGCCCAAAACTCAAAGTCCATTCCCCATCCATCCCGAAATACTGAAAACATTTTGGGAATCCCGAAAATTGAGAATACCAAAATTTCGATTTAGAATTAGTCTTCAAATTCATGTCCCAAAAATTTTCGGTTTGGGATCCCATACCAAACCACCCCTATTAATTACTCCATTTTGCGGATGTATGTATAACCTTTCAGACTTTTTTTATTTTGTTTTTTTACAAGTAATATTCTACACTATTTTTTAATAAACAGGGGTGGTTTTTGATGAGTCAATATTATATTATATATTTTACCCTATTCTTAGTATAATTTGGTAATTGTTTTAGTAGAATTTTGATATTTTACTTTATATTTTTAATATAGGACATTCGACTTCCTATGGAGCAAAACGTGATCAAATGGACGAATTTTGGAGTGATTCAAATTGAAAGATGTTCGTGTGTATCAAAATTTGGGATTTTTATACCAAGCGATTATTTTATGGTGATTTTTAAAGAAGCAATGCGCCTTGCTAGAAAGTGACGTTTCTTGGCTTGAATTGCGTTTTTGGAGTCCAAGATGACCTCAAATGGGTTTGTGACCTTCTGGAGAAGTGTTCAAAATAGTCCAAGCATTATATCTAGCTATTTTGGGCTAGTTTTGGAGCTGATTTGGGTCTAAAATGTAGCTGTGCAGATTTTTGGGCGAATTTACCAAGTTAATTTAGGATTATGTTTCCTATTTTATTTCAATTTATTAGGTTTCCTAGTATTATTCTAAGACCTTTTACTAGGAGGATTTTATTTAGAGTAGTATAAATAAGCTTTTTCGAGCTAGCCCTAGGGGAGAACGCACACATTATTTGGAGAATTGCTTTTGACAATTCAAGTTTATTTACAAGGTGTTTTCTATCCATGTTTTTAATAATATTTTGTTTTTTGATTGTTCGTAACTAGTTTCGTTTGCTAGAGCGATGTCCTGAGCCTTAGCATGAATATGTAGTTTTTATTTAATTGCTTATGATATTATGCATGCATACTTTGAATTATTAATCACTGTATTTAAACTGTCTCTATATCTTAATGCTTAGCTACCATTATGATGTTGAGATAAGTAATCGGATGCAATTCGATCGGAATGCCACCGGAGGATTGAGTATTGCTTCTTGTGATTGATAGTTGTACGTTCACCTAAGGCGAATGCCACGTCTTAGGGGTTGCATGGGTTTTCAAAGGGTTTTCACAAAACGTAATGAGTCATGCATGTTTATATTTGATCTGAAGGCCATAGACGGATTGCATGTTTGATATACGTTCTAACTTAAATGCCACAAGTAGAATATGCATTAGGAAAACCTAACCTTCAAAGTTGCATGGGTAATTCATAAGTAATTGGTAAATCTACATAGGATTGTTAAAGAGACGGCTGAACCCTAGGTTTTTACAATTTGGTTTTCAAAATGTTTTCTTTTGTTTTCTTTACTTTGCTAATCTCTTTAATCTTTTTAATTAAATTCGTTTATATTATTTTTAAATTCAAAATCAACCTTTTCCAATCTTTGTTTTCAAATAATTAGCTAAGAATTAATTTAAATACATATTATTTATTTAATCCCTACAAAAAACGACCTTGCTTGAGCTGTTTATACTACAACAACCTTACTCTCTTGCAAGTATTTTGTGTGTTTTTATCCCTACTTTTACAGGTGGTAAAGTTCCTATTAGTTTTTGAATCCGAGATGTAGTCAGCTTAGAAAGATAACCATAAATAACTACCATGGTAATTCACCAACTGCATAACCTTTCGACTTTTGAACTAATAAATTAATAACAGTAATAATGGCTGTTTGAAAACTATTCCATTTTCAATTTTCAATTTTTATTTTCACCTTTTTGAAAATTGAAAGCTAAAACCTCATTTGATAACTATCAATTTTTTAAGTTAAAAAAATGAAAGAAGCAAATGATGCTTTACCGTAGCAATGTAAGGCCATCTTCAAAGGAGATGTCAAATCTTAAGTGGAATATCATGTAATCAAATTTGAAAGTAGGAGCAAGCTCCAACTGATATGTCAATTCAATGTCAATTGACATATGAGAAAAATGTGATGTCAAATAATTTTTAATTATTTTATTGTGTGGGTCCTATTAATGCACAAATTATAGATCTTGAAAATTTATTTTAATGGATTTCTTTTTAAAATTGGTCATACAAATACCATTTATAACAAAAAAAAAAAACATATCGATTGGAAAAAGAGAAAATCTGACATTGCCACGTCAGCATTCAAATTAACATTTGACATTTTTCTGTTGACATCTCCATTGGAGATGCTCTAAAACAATCTTGTCGATACACCAGGGTGTAGGTTCGTGCCCCACCGACTTACCTTATCCCTTGACAACTAACAATTTAACTTACTAACGTTATTCCTTGTAAAAATATTTCTTGAGTTTTCAAAATGAAACTTTCATTTTTCAGTTTTCAATTTTTAGAAAACTAATAGTATCAAAAGAGTTTTCAGTTTTCATAAAATAAAAAATAAAAACAAATTGATTTTCAAACAACCCCTTGAAAGCGAATGATCCCTTCATAATCTTCATGACATATTTGTTTTTATTTTATTTTATATTTATAACGAACAATGTTATATACACTATGGGGAGGGGGTAGGCTTAGCCTCACAATGCACTAGCAATAATGTGGTTCAAATTCACTTTTGAAGAGAATCGAACCTAAGACATCTCGCTTATAAGTGAAGAGGAATACCACTAGGCCGTGTACTAAGTGGCTATTGACATTAAGGTAGAAACACTATATTGTTAGTCATGAATCATGATGGCCAGATTACAGCCAATTTTGATGTGACAACCGGTCCCTAATTTTACTTTTTTTTATTAATTTAAATGAGTGATTTCACGAAAATGCCCTAGAAGCGAGGGTATTGACTCTCATTGGCCAATGTATAGTAAGGCATAGAAAATATTCTTTTAGTGTATTCTTGAATTCCCAATGATAAGAACACGTGGGCGCAATCAGAATCGAATTTGGAGTAATAACGAAGAAGTTATTAACTCAAGAAGTCGATGGTATAATGGTCAATCGGTGGGAGGAAACCCCAAACTGTGGGAAACTGGCGAATTAGAAAAAAAAGGAGAAATGAGATGCCCAATCGGGGAAGAAGAAAGAGAGAAGATGAAGAGGGAAACTGCCCATTCAGGAAGGATAGGGAGGGAATGGACCAGTTAAAGGGGAGAACAGGATGGAATAGACCAGTTAGAGGGGAGAACATGAGGGAAAGGAGGTGGAGGAAATGCATCGGATCCCCTTGACGCAGCCTTTCGACCCGTACCTAACCGAAGTTAACCCAGAGTGATTCCGACGGGTTTTAGCCAAATTTCAAGCGAATTTCAACCAACCATCACCTTCAATCACAACTACACTTCTTCTCTTTCATTATTCATCCAAGATTCAACGGGAATTGGGCCATTTCCATGAAGAACGAATCACAATGCTGACGACATCATCAACAACGATCCGTTGTTTTTGAATGTAATCCAATTGATCACCACCACCAATAGATTCCCCTCAACCCCAGAAACAAAGTCCAAGCAGTGGTGGATGTGTCAGAGCTCGTATGGAAGCTGAATTGAAGCATACCTTTTTTTAGGGTTTCCAGCTGTCCAAGGCTGATTTCAGGCATTTCCAGACCAAATTGGCCTTAGCCATAGGTATGAAAGTTGTTCTTATCATTTGGTTACTTTGATTTCATATGTGGTGTTCGATTGACAAAATCTCATCGTTTGAACAAAGTTTTGTTAGAGACCGCCACTTGATTCTTATAGCAATCGACAATCCGACCGTTGGATCGTCACCAAATTTTAATATGCTATAGTATGTAATTTTGAGGATATTAAAAACTTATGGATCGGGAATCCGACATACGAATCTTCCCAAACTAGATTTGTAAGTTCATAAAATAAAACATCGACTGCTACTTAATTTTACCAATTGGCAGAGATCCGACTGTTGGATTGTTGAAACTTTAGGATGCTGTTTTGAAAACATAATGTGTATCTCTTAAAGTTATGGATCAGAACTCCAAGGAGCAGATCTTTCGGATCGAGTTACTTAGGGTTGTGGACCCTGCTATTGACCTTTGACCGACGGTTGACTTTTGTCCAGTGGGTTTCAAATCATTCTAGAACATCCTTAGGGATGTCTTTTATGTAAGTTACGTGTTCTATCAATAAGAATTATGAGATGTGATTTGATAATTGTTCTAGGCGACCATCGTTTGTGATGCCTTGATATTCGTGCTAGGGAGTTGTAGCTCAGACTCCAGGTGAGTGAGTCTTTTCCTTGTTATAGTATATATATGATTGTTAGTTTCCACAAATAATTTTAAATGGTTTTATGCATTATTATGTCATGAGTTATTTATTTTAAAAATGCTATATTATGGTTGAGTTTTACGTATCATCATGGCATATTTATATGTATTTTACATGCTCATAAATGTTGCGCATGTTTGAAATGCTAAAGCATCACAAGATGCACAAGTAAGTCCAGGTAAGGTTATGTGGTGAATTGAAATGGTTGAATCATTATGGCATGCTTTTGCATATAGACTGCTCATCATTGCTACACCCCAGGTGAGTGCTTAGCCCCATGCCAAGCTAGTCCTTCACGTGTATGTTCATCGCCTAGCACCGCACGCTCGCCTTAGATCCAAGTAAGTGCTAGCCCTATTATATAGGTCACGTTAGGTGACTCCAACTCGTAGGTGACAGTGCATAGCGTAAGTATTCACGTGATCGTAGCACTAGAGCAATTGTTATTACACCTAGCCCTGTCGTACAGGTCACATTAGGAGACTCAGACTCATGTGTTAGCATATGACTGATGAGCAATGGGTACAGTCGTATAGGTCACATTAGGTGACTTCGAATGACATATTAGTATGGATTACAGCACATAATCATACCCATTTTGCTAATGAGTTTTTCTGCTGTGTTTTATCACTAGACTTACTTCTGGCATGCATTGGATTTTCATATTTATATGTAGTATGATATTTTGTAAACTATACAGGTTTTATAGTGAGGGGTTATAACGTTTTCAAAAGATATTTTTTTTCAAAACTTTATTTTTAGGCTCATTCACCCTTATTTTTCGCCCTTCCAAGTTTTAGTAGCAGAGTTTCCATTGTTGGAAATATTATGGTGGACTACAGGCCGCGTGCTTAAGTTCTCTACCAAAAGGTAGAATATTTGCATGTCGGTCTGATATCCAGAGCCTATCTGCGGCATCTTTACACAAAAGTCTCATGCATTACTGTCATTCATGCCTTACAACGCAAAGCAAACAAATTAACGATAGGACGAGGAATTATTTTTCTCTCCATGTCACGTATGAAAAATTTGATTGTTGCGGGACTTCTAATTGACTTATATAGTACAAGTACAACGTCATGGTCAAGTTTCATTTTAACAAAATAAAAGTGTGTAAGTTTTTATTCACATGTCTTTGTTTCATCAGCATATGAGGCATTACATAGTTGTGCACTCGTATTCATGGTCTCCATAATCAGATCTTAGCTCTTGTATTTGACCAATACTATTTTTATTATTATTGAACAAAGGATGTTATCTCTACTAAGGGGAAAGAATGAACTTAGTCTCATATGGACTAGTAATAATATAGTTCAAACTTGACTTTGGTGAGAATCGAACCTATGACCTCTCATTTACAAATGAAGATGAATTCCACTAAACCATAGTACTAAGTGGCATTAACAAATACTAATTAAAGAATGGGCTTTTGGGTCTAGGTCAAAAAATATAGGTAGTTTTTTAGAATGAGTTCAGTTATTCAATTACATATTTTCATATCAATTTTTTCCCTTTAGATAAAAATATTTAAATTTTTTAATTTTTGTGTCATTTATTCAGTTTTTAAATGATTGTGTACCACTTGTCACTGTGGTTGCAAGTGAATGGGTAAAAGTTCATCACTCTCATTCTAATATCAGAAATATTTTGTGACTCCAAACAAATTACTTTTGAAACAAAATTTGATTGAGTTTTTTATGAAAGAGTTGTCATCCATTTGAATTGATCAAACTGACCAATTAAATTGGTCGGAGAAAGAAAAGTGGTAGGCTTTGGGTTGGTTGTTCGAGGTGACATCGAAAATATTGTGGCCGCAAAGTGTGGTAGCTTCATGAATGTGTTTACTCATCTTCTTGCTAAAGCTATGGCTATTAGGGAAGGCTTGTGTTGGGCAGTTGATAGGGGATTTCAAAATATGTCTTTTGAGAGCAATTCGTTTCAGATTGTCGAAGTGTCGAAGGATCTTTCTCTCAATTTGTCTCCGATTGGGCAAATTGTGGAGGATATCAAGGCACTACTCCGATCAATCATTGAAGCCACTTTTACTCATACTCGCCGCCAAGCTAATTTTGTTGCTCATAGGCTTGCATAGGTTGGCCTCTCTGTGAATCAAACTTGTGAATGGAATAGAACCCCTCCATTTATAATTGCTGATTTACTCCTTGAGGATAGTGTAATGCCAATGAATTAGGCTCCGTTTTCTTGAAACATTATATTGCACTTTTGATGAAATGAAATACACTATCGTCTCATTTTCAAAAAAAGAAAAACATAGAGGATTCACTAGGATTCAAAAATCACATGATCACTTTATTTAAGAACACTCTTTTATTGATGGGAGGAAGCCTTAGATTTGATCGTAATTTGTGGCTCATAGCCCCTTGTTATGATTATTATATTTTGAATTGTTATTATTTAGGGAAGGAAGAGGGTTTAAAACTATTACATTAATTTACAAGAGATGAAAAATTATAAGAAAATAAATTCTTAAAAGTGATATCACTTCAAATAATTTTTCAATTTTTTGTTTTAGTTTTCAATTTGTTTATCATTCCACTTTCACATTTCTTCCTGCATTCTTCCTTTCTAACTTCCACTTACTTTTTCTCTATCTATAACACAAAAAACTAAAACAAATACTGGTTAAAAACAAAACGGAAAGATGCCTTCATAATTATTTTTTTGAGAGAACAATAACATTAATAAAGGATAAAGCTTTGGAAACATCCGAGGCTTGAAGCATCATACAAAAGCTCATTTCTACCATTCCAAATGTAAAAGATTTTTACAATTATGACAAAGAGAAATGATGGCATCCGTTGTGAAGTTTGCCTCCTGGTGGACATGGTTCCAATTTATCTCCTCAAAAGAAAAGGTCAACCACTCGATATATTCTACAATGAGTCTCATTCTCTAAGGAACTTCGGACCTTCCAGTGACTACATCGATGGCAATTTTAGAGTCTCCCTACACCATGATTTTCCTCAACTTGGCGCTGCTTAGTGAGGTTTAAAGCATCACGAAGGCAAGTAGCTTATGTTAATGTATACAAAGATTGAACAAATATATATATATATATATATATATAGAGAGAGAGAGAGAGAGAGAGAGAGAGAGAGAGAGAGAGAGAGAGAGAGAGAGAGAGAATTAAGAACTAGACAGAGAAAAGTATAGAGAGAGAGGGAATTAAGAACTAGACAGAGAAAGGTATAGAGAGATAGTGAATATTTTTTCATTTGATTACTTAATGATCAAGTCATTACATTGAGACTTATATAGCACAACTAACAACCTTAACTAACTAAACTCATAATCTGATGATAAGTGTCACAATCTTACACTATTGAATATATCCTAACATTCCACTGCAATCTCATGTTTGGATGAATCAAGCATGAGATTGTTACAATGAGAACAAAAAAGAGGAGCACTTAGGCCTTTAGTAATGCAAACTATTCTCTTGAGGAAACAAACTGAACACAGAGTTTATGTTTAGCAACCCTTTCCCTAACTAAATGTACATCAATTTCAATGTGTTTTGTCAATTGAAGCTTAACTGGTTAAAGGACAAAGCTATGGTTGACAGATTGTCACGAAAGAGAACTGAAGTTGCAAGAATATGCAGATGCAAGAAACTGAGTAATTGTTGAATCCAGTTAAGCTCAGCAGAAGTTGTTGACGTTGCTCTATATTCTGCTTCAGTTAAGGAGCGTGAAACATTGTTTTGTTTCTTAGAAGACCAAGAAATATGATTGTTACCCAAGAAGATAACCAATCCTGTGGTAGATCTCTTGTCATTTAGATGCCCTGCCCAATTGGCATCACTAAATGCCCTTATTTGTAAATCACTTTTAGAATATGAAATACCAATAGACAAAGTTCCCTTCAAATATCTCAAAATTCTCTTTACTGCAATAAAATGAGAAACCATTGATGATTGCATAAACTGGCAAACTTGGTGGACAGAGAATGTAATGTCAAGCCTAATGAATGTTAAATACTATAGGGCTCTCACTATACTTTTATAAGCTGCAAGATTGTTATATGGAGTCCTATCATCTTTTAATAACCTATTATATGGCAAACAAGGAGTGTCACAAGGTTTGCAATCAACTATTTATGATTTCTGCAACAAGTCTTAGATGTACTTTGAGTGAGACAAGAATAACCCTTCTTTAGTTCTTGTGATTTGAATGCCAAGAAAATAGAGCAGATCACCAAGTCCTTCAGATCAAATTCAATAGATAAAGATTGAATGACTTGTCGAATTTCTACTAAAGCACTACTAGTAATGATAATGTCATCAACATAAAGCAACAAAATAACAATGTCCGAGCCAACTTGTTTCACAAATAAGGATGAATCTGCATAAGTGGAAGAAAAAACAAGAAAGGATAGGAGATTAGTAAACCTCTCATTCCATACCATTAGGGCTTATTTAAGTCCATATAAAGACTTGTGCAATTTGCAAACTAGCTTAGGATGAATAGGGTGTGTAAACCCTGGGTTAAGCCATATAGACTTTTTCTTGAAGCATTCCATGCAAAAATGCCTTTCTAACATCCAACTGCCTCAAAGGCCAATTATAATGTGCTGCCAAAGCAACAATTAGCCTAACTGTAGTAGGTTTCACCAAAGTCTCCCCATAATCCAAGCCAGGTTCTTGACTATACCCTTTAGTTACCAACCTAGCTTTATGTCTGAAAATTCAACCATCATAGTTCTTCTTGACTTTGAACACCCATTTACACCCTACCAAGGTTTTTTGAGATGGTAAAGGAACCAAACTCCAAGTACCCTAAGAGTAAGTGCAACAATATCTTCTTGCATAGCCTTAAACCAAACAAGAACCTTAAGTGTAGATTTATAAGCTGTAGGTTCAACCATAGACAAACTAACACCATTTGAATCACTGAGAAAACTGAGAAAAACTTTCTTCTTACTAATACCACTTTTGCTCCTGGTCTACATTGGATACATGTTTAGAGAAGTAATAGGTAATACAACTTGCAGATTTTCAGGACTGAACTGAAGATCCATAGGGAGTGAAGAAGACGAATTTGTAGTTGTTGTAGTAGTAATAGATTGATCTAATGAAGATGGTAATGGTGTTGGTATGGTGGATAATTGAAGATAATGGTGAAAGTGGTTTAATAGATGATGTAACTGAATGTAAGAGTAGTGTGGGTGTTATTTGTGATGATGACAAACAAACTAGCTGTGATAATTGAATTGGAATTGAAGGATAATTGTGAAGAGGATTTACACATTGTTGATTTATGTTTAGACACAGATAATAGATGTTGATAAGGAAATCTAGTCTCATAAAAAACAACATGCCTAGATATATATATTCTACCTTTCAAAACATCAAAACAAATAAACCCTTTATACCAAATAGAGCCTCAAAAGGTGATTGATTTTTTAAAACTGATGTAGGCATCTTATTTATAAGATAGACATCAGCTTGACAAGTAAAAGACCAATATTGAGAAGGTAATTTGGCATATTGTTGTTTTAAGAATGTGCCTATGTTTTCTGTCAGTTACGCCATTTTGTTCAGAAGTATATGGACAAGATTTGTAATGCACAATACCTTTAGATTGTAGGAAAGTTTGAAGCTGATTCCTAATGTATTCACCCCCATCTATTTGTAATGCTTTAATTGTTGTAGAAAAATAAGTGTGAAAAAAGCACAAAATGACACAAAAATGGTATAGAAGTCTGATTTATTAATAAGTGGGAAAACCCAACAAAATATGGTACAATCATCAATGATAGTTGCATAATATCTGAAACCATCAATTGAATTACAAGGTAAAGGACCCCAAAGATTACTGTGTACTAGCTCAAAAGGTACCACAAATTGATGACTTCTAGACTAAGAAGTCAGTTTTGACACACCTCGACCCGAGAGTGGGGCGTGCTGGCCGTCACGTGAGCATGACGTAACCATGTGCACAATGCGAAAGCAAATACGAACAAATTTAAACCAGGCCACTAGCAACCTAAGAAGATAGTGCGCTAGAGTGTGAAGTTATAGTGCTTATACAAATTCAGAGCATACTAAGTCAATGCAGTCAAGCATGAAATAATAAATTCGAATAACACCAAAGGGTGTCCTACATAATGAGAAGTCTGTCAGAACTGCCGAAGGATCCTCGTTAGCCACCAACGATACTCTAGCTACCTAGAACTTGGAAAGGCGAAAAACAAAGTTGAGTGGATCAGCAAAACAAATCTTTTCAAAATCATTCTTTTCTCAAAAGTATAACCCCTCTCCATAAAACCAGTATAATTTTCCAGAATAAAGTATATACTCATATATAGATATTCTCAAAATCATGCTGGAAATATATGAATGTATGCCATGTCAAAGTATCATAAATGAAAACTAAATCATAACTTTATGGATGTGATTAAATGTCAGGTAATCATCTCGGCCCTCAGCTGTATAAATAGCTCATAATCAACTCATCATATCATGTATATCAATCTTGCACACAAATCAATACCACCTCTAGTGGTCTACACATCATCACTGAATATAGAATAATTATGCTCTAGTGCTACAATCACGTGAAGACTGTGTGAAGGATTTGCGGGTCACCTACGAGTCAAACCCATTTATAGTGGTCTATACGACAGGACTGTGCACCTAACTTGGATCCAAGGCGAGCATGCAGTGCGGGAGGTGAATAACACGTGAAAGACTGTGCCCCTAACTCTGGGCGGGAGCACTACTATCAAGGTGCAGGTGTATAGGCTCTAATCACATCTCATCATATCACATCACATCGTTTTATTCTCACTCTCATTATAACCATTATATAAACTTACCTGACACTTACTAGTGCGTCCGTAGCACCATCATACATATATGCAATCACTAATGCATCATTAAAATAAATAAATACTTTGCATGGCATTTCAAAACGTATAATCATTTAAGTTCATTTTCTGGGAAAATAGCAATATATATAGGTATATACGGAAAACAACTGCCCACTCACTGATAAGTAGCTTGGTCGTAGCCCTCACGTCTAGACTGGTTATGATCATCATCGGGATACGTCTCACCTATATGAGAATTTACTAAAATAACGTTATTTAAGCACATATACGGAACTACGGAAATAACTTCTCATACATAGCTGAATTTTGGTATTCGAATATACCAACGTGACCTACTCGACGTCACGAACTCGCACAAATTTTTAAAATAATTTTTCGTGGCTGCATGTGCCCCAATGCGCCAGGACGGGCATGACCCCACGCGCATCATCTTCAACCTCCAGACGCCGGAAAATCTCGCCGGCGCCGGATTCTGGGCAAAATTTCAAATCGCCATAACTTTCTTATTTTTAACCATTTTCAACATAATTGGTACCATTTTAAAGATATCAACAAGATGAACAAAACGGTACATTCCCCGACCTCCAACTCGTCAGGAATTCACCGAAAAAAGCTTCGATATTCTGGTCAAACCTGCAACTCTTCGTTTCTACCCTTCCTGACGTCCAAAATTTTCAAACGAATGTCCCCGAGCTTCGTGGAGACGTCAAGAAGCTTCATATAACCTTAGAATCCCTTAAAAATCACGTATATGAAAATGCATGAACAGTGATAATCTCGGAGCTTAATGGTTCGACGTGAAATATATGGAAACCTTACCTGAAAATGGTATCAACGAGTTCGTACGGTCTCCAGGAGCACGATGGTGTCCTTAGTTTCCTCGATCTACAAAGTTTAGGGAGGTTTTGGGGTCGTCTGTACGTAAGAGGAAGAGAGAGTGAGATTTCGAGAGATAGAGAGAGTGTGAGTCTGAGAGTTTGAGAGACAGAGAAAGGGACATGGGAGTGAGGTGAGGGATGATGATTTGTGTGGTCTAAAAGCCACCAACTATACATCAATAATTCTTAGTTCTCATAGGTCCCTAAAACTTTGGGATAAATTCAATTGGACCATGATTTTAGTTTAAAAATTATAATGCACCCCTAACGCTCAAGGGTAAAATTATCAATTCACAATATCGAGAATTAGAAATTCGGGTTGGGCTGTCACAAGTTTGGTAAACTTGCCCTCTAAGCAATTATGAGAAACTATAGGTACATCATTCTTTAGACAAGCAGTTTGTGCTTTATTTAGTATAGTAGAGACAACAGTATTAGTAGGGTGGCCTAATCTACTATGCCAAAGAGATGAGCTTATAAGCTGACCAATATATGTAGAAGCCTTGAAATTTCTTTGAAAGTAAGATGGGTGATGATTGGCGAGAGATGGGATAAGGTAAAGTCCATTACTGCATAATTCTTTGAACATAATTCTCCCTGTGGCCTTGGCCTAAATCTAAAAACAGAATGCATCAAAGATTAATCAGCAGTTGTTATCAAGACAAATCCTATGTACTGATAAAAAGTTCTGAGACAGTTTGGGTACATAAAGCACAAAATTAAGCTTAATAGGATGCATATGTGAGGATGCATATGTGTTTTAAGAATAGTGCTGCCAACATAAAATACTCTCAAACCTTCACCATTTGCAATAAGAACAGCTTCATTAGTAGGATAGAGTGATGCAAGTGACAAGTTGTTGAGCTTTGCAGTTATATGATATGTTGCTCCAGAATCAGCAAGTCAAACTTGCACTTGAGTCTAAGAAGATGAAGGTTGGGATGATGAAGAAGCCACTGTATGCATAGCCTGCATTGAACATTGTGAAGGAAATTGAGGTGCTGAAGAAGCATAAGACAATTGAGACTGTTGTGGACCAATATATGTAGGACCCTTATCATTGTAGTAGCAAAACCAAGTGGTATGATTATGCTTGCCATAGATTTGATAACCAGATTTCTCAATAGGTTTTTTGAAGCAAAATGGTGCAGTGTGGCCAAATGTATTACACAATTGGCAAGAAACTTGTTAAGCAGAAGGATTGCCAACTGACTGAGGTGGAGATGGACCAAGAACACCTGAATCATTAGTAGGAAAAACAGGAGCTTGATAATAATTATGTTCTCTAGGAGTAAGAAACATGTAACCTTGATGAAATTTGCCTTTTCCCTTCTGCCGATTGTTATTATATTGTTTGTAACCAGCAGAATTACCATTGGATTGGGCTACGTTACCAGAATTACTATAATGCATACATCTATTACCAGGCTGAGATTGATAGTTGTTGTTGGATTTAGGCATAAAGATAGGATTATTTGCAATCGTTGCAGTTAAAAACTGAGAATTGATATTACTCTCCACAATTAATTCTTCAGCAAGTAATTGTGACCTAAAATACTTGAGTGAGATAACACTTTCCCTGCCTCGAATGACACATCAAAATGTGTTGTATTAAGGAAGCAAACCATTGAGAGCAAAGATTGCAATATCCTCATCTGTAAAATAAACACCATCAGCAGACAAGTAGTGTCTGGCCTCTTTAATTTGTTGTAAGTATAGAGCCACAGAATCAGGCCCCTTCTTGATAGTCTAAAGATTGGATTTCATTTAAAATATACTTGTTCTTAACATAGTTGAAAATTTCTCTTTTAACATAGTCTAAAGATGATATGCACTTATACTACCAATAACACAAGAAATGACAGCATAGGACAAAGTTGCGGTAATTAACTGCATGAGAGCACAATTGTGCATCTTGCAAACAACATAATTTTCATTCTCAGTTTAAGAAGAAGAATTAGTAATTGTTATACCAGACTCACTTGAAGCAACAAGAAATCGAGAAGGAGAGGGATGAGAACCATCAACAAATCGTATAATTCCATGACCTTCTAACAATAATTGCATTTGAAATTGCCAATTCAAGTTGTTCAAATCATCAAGCCTATCATTCACAGATGTAGAAATTGTAGAAATAAGTGTAGTGATTAAGGATTGAATAATCTGAAGTTGAGTTGCAGTTACCATTTTTGCAGAATTTGAAGAACAATGTTGAGTAGACAATCGCACAAACACCTGGTGTGCACAAATTTCTGAGGTTCAAAAATAGAGAATTTCAGAAACCCTAGAAATTGAAAAGAAGATAAATCTTGAAGAACACGATCACACAAAGAAGAAGAACACGACCGCAAGCAAGAAGACGAATCGAGAAGAAATCTTGATTAAATTGGAAGAGAAGAAGCAGAAGACGGATCGAGAAGAATCGCACGAACAGTTGGAGTGATGGATACTGTTAGGTACTCAAGCCCAAGGGAAGAGCCCAACCCAAAAGACTAGTCCAATAGGTGGGAGGACCCCAAGGACTTAAGAACCCCTACACTCCCATAAGTGTAGTCAATGTGGGATCATAACATTACACCACCCTTCGGAGGACCCGACGCCCACGGCGGTAATCACGTCGCCCAGTCCCTCGTCACCAAGTCCCTTGGAGCCCATACTCCCAAGGCGGTAATCACGAGGCGGCACGTCACGTCACCAAGACCCGTAGCGTCGGGCACCTAGGCTCTGATACCAATGTTAGGTACTCAAGCCCAAGGGAAGAGCCCAACCCAAAAGACTAGTCCAATAGGTGGGAGGACCCCAAGGACTTAAGAACCCCTACACTCCCATAAGTGTAGTCAATGTGGAATCATAACAGATACCATGTTACTGTATGCAGAGAGAGATAGAGAGAGAGAGAGAGAGAGAGAGAGAGAGAGAGAGAGAATCAAGAACTAGAGAGAGAAAGGTACGGAGAAAGAGTGAATATTCTTTCTATTGATTACTTAATGATCAAGTCATTACATTGAGACTTATATAGCACAGCTAACAACCTTAACTAACTAAACTCACCATCTGATGACAAGTGTCACAATCTTACACTATTGAATATATTCTAACAGCTTCAGCAATAGTGACTGTGCTGGATACCAAATGTATGATCTTACCACAGTTGGTTGATCCTTATGATTTTTTGTTATAAAAACCCATAGCAGCCAATGATCCCTCCATAGATTCATCAAAGTTGACCTTATAAAATCCTTCTTCCAGGGCCTTTCAACTAATAGGAGCAGAGAGCCGAATGGGATTGTCATAGGGTTTCTTCGGGTCTAGATTATGAAAATTTCTCCCCAAATTGGCAGCAGGCATAAGACATTGAGCAGAGTAGGGAAGAATATATTTAGAAAAAAAAAATACAAAGCAAGTTCAATCATTCCACATTTGCCAACAAAGTAGCAGGACCTTTCTGAGGTTCGAAAGATCATCTTTATCATTAGCACACAAATAGTAGCGCCAATCTGTAAGGCTTGTTAAAGTGTGGGGAGGGGCAAGACTAAAACTGAGATTCCACACTTCTTGAGCTTGAGGCACTTAAAAAATCGATGAAACTAGTCTTCATCATTGTTTTTGCAAAAGGGGCAAAAGGTTTGAATGTTATTAATATAACGTCCCAGTCTCTTATTAGTGGATAATCTCTCTCTAATGAGTAACCAAGCAAAGAATTTAACTTTGTATGGTATGTGAAGTTTCTATGTTTTCTTAAGTAATTGGTTATTAGACGCAGTTTTCAAATCATCAACTTGAACCCAAGTTGTAGATTTAATTGACAAATTACCATTTGGGGGAGGTCCCCATATGAAATCATCTTTCCTATCCCTTAATGGAATCGAAGTAACAAAGATTTTGTCCACAATATCAATAGGAACTAACTGCAAGATTAACTCATGGTTCCAATTTTTATCAGACATTACATCAACAACTTCAAGCTCAAGGTTTAGTGAATCTCTCAAATTGTTTTCAATGAAATTAACTAGTGGGAAAGAAAAAAACTCAATTATGGGTCTAAAACAAAATGTCTTGACCATTTCCCATCAGACATCTCATACCATTTTGGATAATGGGTCTAGCTGAAATGACCCATTTCCAAGCAGTTAAGTAGTTTTGTATGCATTTTGTTAACCAAAAGGATTCTTTGTGAAGGTATTTTGCTTTCATGATTTGCACCCACCAGTTGTCATTGTCCTTCATAACTTCCCAAGCAAGTTTTGTTAAAAATAGCCATATTGAGGTAATTGGATTTCCTAATTCCTAATCCCCTATGGGACTTAGGGACACAAACTTCACCCAGGCAACCGGAGAGAAATTTGACTTCTTATTCCAAATGAATTTTCTACTGTCTCTATCAATAGCATTGGTTACCTTAGGCCATCTCCAATCGAGGGCTGGCCAGAAGGATTGTTTTAGTCCTCTGGCCCTCCAAGATATTAATATTTTAAACAACAGTACAGGGCCATATTTGCCTCCGTCTCCAACTGAGGGCCAAAGGGCCAGATGACTCGTTTTAGCCCTGTCACAAAAAACCGTTTCTAACCGAAAGTCAAACATAATTTATTATTCAAAAACTACAACTTAAATGCTGTTTAAGTTTCATGTTGTTAAATGTTTTTTTTTATGTTGTATAATTTTTATGTTGGTTAATGTTATTAATGTTGTTTCATGTTACTTAATTTAATTTAATGTTGTATAATGGCTTAGGAAGTTATAGGAAAAAAATAGAATTAACAAAAAATATGAAACAAATTTTGTGAAATAGAAGTTATAGGAAAAAAATAGAATTTAAAAAAAAATGAAACAAATTTTGTGAAATAGAAGTTATAGGAAAAAATGGAATTTAAAAAAAATATGAAACAAATTTTGTAAAATAAAAGTTATAGGAAAAAAAAATAGAATTTAAATAAAATATGAAAAATAGAAGTTATTGTAAAAATTTTGTAAATAAAAAATAATAATAAAACTGTTTAAAAAAAAGAAAGAATTCATGTCTATTATAACCGATAGGAATACATTTATATTATTTAGTATAAATGTAATACATTTATATTAAGTAATAGAATGCATTCCTGTCGGTTATAACCGACAAGAAATCTGACACATTTTAAAAAAAATTGGCCAGCCCGGGGCTGGCTGGAAGTGGCCAGCCCTCTAACCCTTTGGCCCCTTCCAATTCCGTGGGGCCCTATCAGATTCCACAGCCCTCTGGCTTAGCCCTCGGTTGGAAACGGTTTTCTAGCTATTTTCGGCTTTCTGGACCCTTCAGTTGGAGATGACCTTAGGGAGCATTTAAAACAAGCCATAGTAAGATTAGGCATTCCAATAGGCTAGACGTAATGAGGGTAAGTCTCCCAGATTTAGAAATAGAGTTTGCTTTCCAGCCAGCTAATTTATTTTGAATTTTGAGCAACAATTCTTTAGCATTAACCAGATCTTTCCAGGATATAATGTTATGAATGCCTAAATATCTCCCCATAGTTGCTTTATGTTGAATAGGCATGATGTTGACTATATCAATTCAGAGATTAGTAGTTGTATTCTGAGAAACATTTATGTAGGCTGAGTTTCTGACCTACCACTTCTGCAAAGGTATTAAGAGTTTTTATGATACCTCTTGTTGCTTTGGTTGTTGCTCTTCAAAAAATTAGGCAATCGTCTGCAAACATAAGATTAGAGACACGATAGCCTTAAGGGGAGGAGGAGCATTCTAATATGATTAGTAGTTTTTCCAGTAAGAGCATTGAAATGTCTTATAAGTGGTTCCATGCATTCCAATATGATTAGTGGTTCCATTCGTTAACTATTTTATTGTTAGTTTGTAAGTTTCATTTGTTTGTTCGAGATAGGGAGAAATACATAAGAGAATTGAAAGATTTTAAAAATAAAAAAAAAATGTGGAATGGATATGGAAAAAAACGTATAAACCTAAAATTAAAAAATTGCAGAAAAAAAGTTTTTGTTTTGACTTTCATGTTTTGTTTTCATAAATTCTCCTTCATTTCTCACTCCTCGTTCCCCCGACCCTCCCTCTGTCATGCTTTATCCCTCCTTTGTCTCATATATGATCTCTTTGTTGGCTGAGAACAAATGACAACTCAACTGACAGATCAGTACAAGTTAGTTAAAAGAAATGTCATGTCAGATTGAAACTGTTAAGGAGAAGTTAGAGAGATAAGGTAGTTAGTTAGTATTGTTACAAGTGTGAAGAGTAAGCTACTCTCTATAAATCTTTCTTTCTGCAAAACTTTGGTTTTTCTGCACTTTTTAGTTTTGTTCATATGCTATCAATCACTCAGGATCAATTTGGTTATTTTTCGACTACCATTTGTCTATAGCTTGGAAGCTTAAAGAAGGATTTCTGAGCTATATGCATGAAGAAGATTACAGGTTTCATCTAATCGTAAAGTTCTTGTTCAGTCTATAAGGTGTTTGTTGAAAAGAGTGAATGCAGATTAATGCTTTTTGCTGTTTCATCTCTGAAGATGTAAGGTCCATGCCATCTAGTGTTATCATTTGTTTGTTGATTGCATTGTTTGATGTTTGATAAGGCCGATGCCATTCCTCTTTTTTTCTTGTGAAATTGGTTGAAATATTGAGTGTTCTGATACAAATGCTAATGCCATTATACAAGAACTTCTGAAAGCTTATTTTCTTGGTTAATTTTTGAAAATCTGTCATTGGGTAATCCTCTTGAAAGAAAGTGGTTTATTTAATCTGTCAGAAATCATGTAAGAAAATACTGTAAAATTGAAGGACTTCTTAGAATGTTGACTGTTAAACTTCAAGATTATAACTTTGTCAAATGGAGTTATCAGTTTCAATTACTCTTCCGTGGATTGTTCTGTTACTTGGGAATCTCCATGTCCATAAAAAAATTTCATTAATACTGAAATTGAGTTTACAAAACGAAATCACTGATGCTTATAAGAATTGGATTAAAAATGATGCAACACTTCTCAGTTTGTTGATTGCTACATTGTCTGATAATGCTATAAAACTTATTATTGGATGCAAAACTTCCCAAGAAGCTTGGGGTTGCTTGCAAGATAGGTTTTGCTGAAGTTTCTGTGGCAAGAATCTATCAATTGAATGCTGAATTTCATACTGCACAGAAAGGAGGGGATTTTATTGACAAATTCTTACTGAGGTTAAAGGCTATAAGGGATCAGTTAGTTATTGCAAGGGAGAAAGTCTATGATAATGATTTAGTCATTGCTGCTTTGACATGATTTCCACAGGAATTTGACCTGATTTAAACTGTAATCTTGGCTAAAGGGACTCCTATATTTGTGAAAAATTTTAGGGCACAACTTTTGAGTGCTGAATTACCAACAGAGTTAAGAATGACTTCTTTGACTAGTTTAATGTCTGCAATGTATGTGCATGGAGAGAGTTCTAACTCGAGCGATAATGGATGTAATGGAAAGTATCAAGGAGAAAGTTCTAATGGCAGTAGTGAGTCTAATTCATCATATAATCATGGCAAAATTTTTATTCTGGATTTAATGATTCTTCCTCCACTAATGGTTCTAAACAAGGTTCTAATCGGCAAAAATGGAATGGTAATGCAAATTATGAATCCTCAGTTACTCTTGACTGCCAAATTACTTTAGTCTAAAGAAAGCATTGCAATTGGCACTGTTCTTTACTGTTCATTGTAATTGTACCCAAATTTCATTCTATTTACGAGGCCGCCACTGACTCTCTTTGCCGTTGATTTTCATCTGTAAGGTTTCGAACATATTGGGTGGGTTAGAGAATTTCATTTCATTTCTTTCTGAGCTGCAGTGGGACTCGGTGAAACCATGCCGTCGAGAGAGAGAGCGAGCGAGCAGAGAGAGAAGAGAGAGGGAGGGAGGGAGAGAGAGAGAGATAGGGATTTGCTGACATTCCACACCTTCCCCCCTTCTCTGTCTGTAACTAATTCAGCCCCATTCCACAAACCCAGCCTAAGCCTTACCCCTACTCCGGCCCCCTCACTTTCTCGAAACCAACTCTCAAACCCTAGAACGCAGCATTCTCTCTCTTGCAACCCACTATGAATGATACAGATGCAACAACCCTCGCCATCTCTCCCGCCATCGCCTAACCCCAAAATCGCTCTCTCTCTCTCTCTCTCTCTTCTTCTTCTTCTTCTTCTTTCCCTCCAACTTTGCAAATTTTTTTTAAATGTTAATTGTTTGGTTGGTTTGTTGGGATCTTTTCGTATTATTTTGATATGGGTTGTTGATTTTACTTTTATTGCATTTTAGCTTGATTAATATTGTGAACCTTCTCTCTACAGTTTCCCAAATGGGTTCTGTTTGAATTTAGGGTTTGCTTTCACTGCGATGTATGCTAGGTTTTATGTGTGCTTGGATAAGAAAGCTGGGTCTGTTGCTTCTCTGCTGGGTACCCTGCTTGCTAGCCGTCTTGGGTTTTCTTTGTCATGGAAGGTAAAGCTAAAAGCTTTCTCCTTTTGTGATTTCTAGGTGATGATTTTATGGTTCTAAGAATTTGGATTTTGGGTTTGATGGAATGGTTTTCTAACTTTTTAATCTGATTAAATTTCCTGTCTTTTTAATGACATTAAGTTAGGGTTAAGGACTTAAGGGCTAGGAATTCTGTCATTTTTATGACCAATTTGACTTACAGTGTGATTCTGTCAGTCGTATTTCTTTATGTTTGTTTGATTTTGGTTTTTGGTTTAAAATGTCGATGTTTAAAGTGCAAAATGAGGAGGGAATCATCACCGAGCTCTACATCCTAGGAAAATGGTACGTAATCGAATCTAATCCGCAATTTTTTGTATAATTGTTTTTGGGATTAATTTGTGGATATAGTTCGGAGATGAACAAATGATCACCAAGAATACGTGATAAAGGATGGAGGGAATGAAGTATTGTTTAATGACCAAATCACGAAGCGGAGAACAACATAGAGTGGTTCTGATTCTCATGCCCTGCCACATGCTCAAACATATCAGAGTAATTGAGAGCTAATTGTACAATATTTATGATTTAGGGCTTGCATTCATTAGAATGGAAACACATTCTAAATTAAGAATATCATAACATTGTCTTACGAAAATTCCAAATGGAAAGTAGTCCATACCTTCATTAGAAGGGAAACTGAAAGCATATGAATTATGAAGTGCAAAACTTAAAAAATGAGGGGCAAAAATTTTGTGTATGCTAAAGATAGCATACTGCATAAACCTCAGTTTTAAATATGACAACATGATAATGCATTTCAGCATAAATAGGACCATTTCCATGTATAGAGGTAAAGTACGGTTGCCTGAAATCAAACAACTTAATTTTATGTTCCAATATCACAAAGAATGGTGCAGGAATTTTCATATTTGGGTAGATTTTTATGAATTGTTCTCGAGCTAAAGGTTGAAATGAAGGTATAAAATATCCATAATATCCCGATATTTCCATCGAAATTTTCGTGTTTTTGGACTACCGATATTTCCGTGTTTTTTAATTTCTATATTTAAAAAAACACCGAGGGAATTCGAACCCTTCTCATTTTACTCATTCAACACATTGACCACCATATCACTTATGTTTTTGTGAAAATATGCTAAAATATTTACATATTTTCTACACTCACAATGTTTGCCAGCTCGCTATATAATCAACTTGAATCAGTTAAATCCATCATGCAATGCATTTCCTTCCAATTTTTTGTGATAAACTAATAGATAATTGACTAAATAAACATCCTACAAAGTTTCAATAAAAATTTCCAAGTTTTTCTTACAATTTCCGTGGTTTTTATTCAATTTTTATTGATATCGATAATATCCCGATATTTCCATCAAAATTTTCGTGTTTTTGGACTACCGATATTTCTGATATCATCGATATTTAATACTTTATGATCTTATTCACTTTGACCTTTTCTAGAAGTTATTTGTTAATGGTTGTTAACTTGGCAAAATGAGTTTTTCATGCTACCATTTTGTTTCAATGTAGAAACAAAAACTAATATCCATGAAAAGAAAGATGAGTTACAAGGAAAGATAGGATATCCATTTAAGCTTCACTGAAAGTTAGAGTGTAATGCTTGGTGATCGTCTATTGCTACAAGAAGAAATTAAAAAAACTTTGTTATTTGATTCTCCGCATTTTCATTGATGATTTGTCTGTGAACATTTAAATTTTGGTTTGCCTTTATTAATCTTGAGTTCACTCTTTTCTATTTTTATTATATATTGTTTTCAATTATATAATTGTAGCTTTCAAAAGAGGAAGATGGGTATTTTTGGCTGGTGAGAGAGGGGGAAGATAGTCAGAGAGGTGAATTATGTTGACAAATGGGATGGTGGATTATAATGTTGTATTAATTAGTATGTTAGGATTTTGTATCATGTTGTGTGAGTTAATGTTTTCTGTTCTGTGTTGTGAATGATTTTGCATTCGTTGCTGCCAGGTTTTTGTCCCAGTGTTTATATGTGCTCCCAGTCTTTATAGACGTGGGCTTTCAAACTAAGCAGAGCCTGAAAAATAAGAGTCAATCTTTTTTGTAATGGGGTTGTGCCAATATTTATAAATACAATGTTTGAATCGGCAAAAAAAAAAAAAAGGTTGTGATGTTGGTTATGGCTTTTTTTTTTTTTTTTTTTTTGCTTTCCTTTTCTTTTGTGGACAACAACATTGCCTATGTTTGTACATGCTTTGTGTCTAGCCAATCTAAAGTTTGTTTAGTCAATTTTAGTTTTTTCATGTTAAATGTGATGTTTAGACTTTGTGGTTTTTTGAAATAGGTGGGAGCATAATTTGTGCTGCAAATTGTAAGCAAAATAGTTCATAAGATGATTTTAGTCTGTCGAAGTTGAAAGGATTAAGAAATTAGATAATTTAGGTCAGTCGAAGAGGTTACTTTTTTTTTCTCTATTGCTTGAGAAGGTTTCTTTAAACAAAATGAATGAAAGCTTAGTTTTTAGTTTTGGTTTCAGGTATACTTATCACAATAGAACTAAATGGAAATAAAAAAATTTGCACTTTTTTATTTTTATATAAGCTATTTGCCTATAAAATTTGTGATTTTGTTCTCAGTTAATCGTTTCAGATCAAAATTTCAAACATTGTACAAGACTATAGATTAGAAAAAAAATCTAACTACTAGAACATACATAAAGTTATGCACAATTTTCTTGCATCTTGGTAACATTTTTTTTGTTTGTTGTTTGAAAGCAGTGAAATTTTCAATTTTGGGGTGGAGATTTTGAGTGGTGGAGGATACCCTTTTGAGATTAGGATCATATTAAGTGCATTTGAGAACTAATTGAAGAAAATATTTAATTTTTTTGGCAATTAGGAAAATCGCTTTGTTCTCAATAAATAAGTTGTGTTCTCTCATTTTCACTAAAACTGTCATGTATTTACATTAACAACTTTCATTTTTCCAATTTGTATCAAGGAAGCTCTGAAGTACTGATTAGTTTGTGCACACACACACACACACATGCACCTAGAATATTTTGTACAGTGAGCAGTTCAACACTGCACTAAACTTGGAACACGTTCTAAAAGAAGCAATTTTCCCAATACACATGCCCTCGATGCAACTTACGCTACTGTTCCCTACACTGCTACAAGGTATGCATGCTGATTTGTACATATTTTTATTTATTTTATTGTCATATTTAGCAAAATCAAACATTTGATTCTTTTGATTTTGGGTTTTGGTTTTTGGTTTTGATGTATTTGAAATTGGTGATTGGATAACACGTTGGAATGTGAATTTTCATGTGTTTTGTAATTCTGAGTCTGTATTTGGATGCTTAATGTTAATGTGTTGGATTACCGTACATACAAGTCTTACGTTACTGTCTTGATTTATGCATGATGGAACTAAATTACTTTAGAATAGATCCTTTTTTCTGGTCTTCTTCCTTTTGTTGGAATGTTGTTACTGCAATCTATTAATTTTGGATTTTTTTTGTCATGGGTTCTGTAGAATTAGTCTCCAGTTGTGTCATCCCACAAACAATTATGCCATGAGTGGGATGCTGGATGATTGTTAAAACAAGAGGCTTATCAAAATGCAAATAGGAAATAACACCTATGTAAGTATACTCTGGTTTTGGCTCTGCATTCTTAGTTGTGTGAGATATACATGGTTGATATCAACTAATTATGCATATTGCAATTATATTCCCTTAATTGATGAGGCTAACCTTTATGAATTGAGTATAGGATTTAGATGCATAGTGTTTCGATGGGAACATGAAGACTGCATTTGGGAGTGTGCATTAAATGTATTTGATGCATCAACATTTTTTTTTACTTAAAATAACCCCAAAGGTTTGGCCTTTCTGTATTCTCATATAGTATTCAACCAACAACACACCATTAGGTCTCCGTTCGCTACACAAACTAAAACAAATATTAAGTCCTTCGAACACCCAAATTCAAAGCCAATAAATAATGATAATTACATTATTGTCTTTCCCAATACCCAATAAATTGGAACAAAAACTATATATATGCAAGGCCTTTAAGGGGAGGGATTCCCATTTTTTTCAAAAAAATGAGGACACGCTCCCCACCGTTAGATTGATTTTAATAAAATTGTGTTGTTAAGATTAAAACACAGGCCACACAATCTCAACCACACAATTTCATTAAAGTTAAATCCAACGGTGGGGAGCGTGTCCCTATTTTTTTTTTTTTTTAAAATGGGGATCCCTCTCCTTAAAGGCTTCCTATATATATAACACTTCCATATGCTTATTTCTCTTTCTTAGATGAAATTTTCCATATGTCAAATAAACCATAGTGGATAATTTCACTTCATTATATATAACACTTCCATATGCTTATTTCACTTCATAATTTTTTGCATTCCAGTTAGTCTTTGTTTTGTTCTCAGACAGTTATCAGCATAGATTTTCGTGCCTCCATACTTCTTCAGCCAACCACAGACCCCTGGTTGCTGTACTTTTGTTGCACGCAGATCTTCTGGTATAGTCACTAAGCATAAATTTAATGGTTTATAGAAACTTTTAATAGCTCCATCCTAAATATCCTCATTTATTCTTGATGCCATGCTACTTGGTCAACTCTTTCTTGCATTAGTTGTGTCACTTAAAATTAAAATGAAATGAAACAGTTTCCTTACACGCTTAATGTTGTGAATGCCGGTGATGTCAGAAATTTAGTGATTATTGCTTTCTTTAATATATCCGTACTTATGTGTTTTACAGATGCGCAGTTCAAAAGAACTGGTGACTGCTTGGGTGAGATGTGTATAATTTCATTAAAAAAAAATTGTTTTGGTTGCTGGTGGTGGTTTGTCTATATTCTTGCCTTGGAGTTGGATGCACTTTGTGTAATGGATTGTGATTTGTTCAAAAATATATTTAGTGATGATTTGGGGTATAATGTGTTTTCCTAATACTGTTTTTCTCTCTCTTTGTAGTCTAGTCATGCAGAAGACATCTCCATTGGTAACAGATGAAATCGTTTGCTGTCAAGGTTCCCGTGCAGAAGTGTAAACTGTCACTTTTACAAAGTTTTCTGGTAAATTAGATATATAGTTTAATTCGAACAGTTGTATTGACCTTTACTTTTGTTAAATTATATAGTTTAATAACGTCCCCTCTGTTCAATCCCTATATATCTGCTCAACTCTTGGGTTAATTCTTTGCCAGTAGGAATGTTTAATTGCTTGATCAATGATGTCGATTCAATTTGAAGAAGAAATAGTACTTTTGTTCAATAGGGATTTGAAATAGGGATTGAGACACATGAGTAATAAGTCCCAATTGTTTATTGATTCTTAGGTGCTACATCTTTTTAGTTGCTTTGTATGGAAACTATTCATATATATTGCGACTAATACATTCAAGTTCCGCAGCAACACGCGGGCATATTTTCTCGTTAGTTTCAATAATATACAACATATATATATGCTGCATTGTGCAGCATGTGTGCAAAAAACAATAGTACCAAAAGGTTGAATTTAATTCAACCTTGTACCTTTTGGTTGAATTGCAACTTTTGGTTAAAAAAACATGATGCTTACTGAAATAATATGAGTAGACTTAAAAGATATAATTAGTCAATATTTATTTTTTGAATATTCTAAATAGAAGACATGTTTTTTTTATCAACATTATTAAGAACAGCTGTATATCTTCAACTAAAATAAAAGGGTTCGATGAACCGGTGCTTTAATGTCTATAAATACCTATTGTGACATAACGTTTCGCACATAATTTTCAAAAATTTGTTTCTACATTCCTTACTCTCTTCTCTCTCCATCACATACATACAATTTCTTTCTAGTTATTTCTAAGGGAATATAATTCGTTTTTTCTAATAGAATATTTCATACTTTATTGTATCCTGGAAGTGATTTGCCAAGAACCCTTTAGCAAACTCATTCGAGTGGGGGCAAATAACACGTCAAGGAACAATTCAAGTCGTACCTCAAAGTCATCATTTGGATTATTCTCTGTATTTCTACATTTACTCTAACAATCTTAAAGTGTTATTTTCGTCATGGAGAACAAGTCTAATAATATGGCTTTGAAGATTATCAATCAAGATGTCTACAAGCTAGACAAATTTGATGGATCAAATTTCAATCAATGGAAGGACAAAATGCGTTTCATGCTTACTGTTCTAAATGTCATATATGTGTTGGACCTGAAATTGGAGCCTATTCATGAACCAAGTGACAACAATATGGACAAATTAGTTGCCAATCGAAAAGCATGAAGATGAATTGGTATGTCGAGGACACATCTTGGGCACATTATCTGATCGCTTATATGACCTATACGCACACATTCAATCTCCAAATGAAATTTGGGAAACACTTGAACACAAGCACACAACAGAGAAGAGGTACCGATAAATTTTTAATGTTCAAATATTATGAGTTCACAATGTTTGATGACAAATCCATCATAGACCAAGTTCATGAATTATTGGTCTTGGTCTCAAAGCTTCGTGAACTTAAAATAGTTATTCCGGATCTTATGATAGTTGGGGCTATTATGGCAAAATTACCCCAAGCATGGAATAACTATAGAAAGAAACTTTTACACATAGTGGAAGATATTAGTTTGGAGGATTTGCAAAAAGGTATTCAAATTGAAAAGAAACTTGAAATCATGATAATAATTTTACAAATCAAGATTCCTCTAAAGTTCACATTGTCGAATGAAACAAATACAAAAAGAACTTGAAAGTCAAAATTGACAAAGGGAAGTTTAAGAAGACCAATTCCAACAACAATCAAAAGAATGCAAATGGTGTCTGCTACCATTGTGGAAAGAAATGTCATTACATTCATGATTGTAGACACAGAAAAACGAGTGAGGAATATGCCAATAAGACCAACAGCGCAAATATGGTGGAAAATTCTAGAATTGATAACATTGTTGCAATGGTATCAATGATACATATTGGCACGATTACCGAACTAAATATGGCAGCGGCAATAAAATCATTTGATTGATGGTTAGACTTAAAGGCTACTATACATGTGTGTAATGACAAGGCACAATTCAAGACATATGAAGCATCAACAGACAATCAAGTGGTTTTAATGGGGAATCATAATTTCGCAAAAGTTCTAGGAAAATAAACCTTTGAACTTCAATTTACTTCTGAGAAGAAATTGACGTTGCTTAATGTACTACATGTTCCAGAAATTAGAAAGAATTTTGTGTCTACAAATTTATTGTGTAAGAATGTTATAAAGATTGTTCTAGAGTCCAACAAGTTAATAATGTCAAAAAATGGGATGTTTGTTGGGAATGCGTATTCTTGTGATGGGATGTTCAAACTAAGTATTAATAATAAAGTGAAATCTTTTGCTTATATTGTTGAATCTTCGTCTCATTTATGGCATTTACATTTAGCATATGTAAATTTTAGATCTTTAAAATACATGTGCATACTTGGTTTAATTGTTTGCAATGATGATTACAATGATCAATGTGAAACATATATTCAAGCCAAAATGACTAAGAAACCTTTTTCCAACTGCTAAAACAAATAAAAGTTTATTAGACTTAATAGATTCTGACATATGTGAATTTAATGGTGTTTTAATAAGAATAGGAAAAAGACATTTTATCACATTTATAGATGATTGTTCTAAGTTCACATATGTTTATTTATTGTCTAATAAAAATGAAGCTTTTGAGTGTGTTAAGCGCTATAAGGTTGAAGTTGAAAACCAAAAGGGAAGGAAAATTAAATGCCTTCGAAGTGATTGAGGTGGTGAAAATTTTTCACATACATTTGATATCTTTTGTGAGGAGCATGGTGTTGTACATCAAAGAACTGCACCATATACACCACAACAAAATGGTTTGGAAGAAAGAAAAAATAGGACACTCACTCAAATGATTAATTCTAGGGTTCTTTAGATATAGGCCTTTGAAACTCTTATTTTTCAAACAAAAACCCACCTACATTTAAACATTCAAATAAAACTCAAATTTCAAATAGGATGCCATGTAGACAAATATATAACCAATTATTACAATACATTTACAACTTATGCCACAAATAAATGTTATTACTCATCCTAATTATGATGAACAATTAAATCCATATGGATATTTTACCTTTCTTATATCATAAATATTAGCAACATATATATATATATATATATATATATTAGTTTACCAAATTAAAAAAAAAAAGATGTATCTTGTAAGAAAAAAAATAATATTGTTTCAATCATGTAATTACCTACATACAAATTAATTTACCTACTTATAAAATATTATACTAATTTACCTGCATTTGTCATGTAATTAGCTACATACAATATTATACTAATTTACCTACATTTAAATTAATTTACCTACTTATAAAATATTATACTAATTTATCTACATCCGCTCCTAATACTTTTAATTATATAAAAAAAATCCACAATATAATAAATGCATTATCCACCCAAACGTCAGTTGTTGGTTTTGAATCATTCAAAATATTGAAACCCAACATGATTCATCTTCTTCTTTCCAGATCTCAAAATATTCTCCTTTCTCTTTCAGTCTCTCAAGCTTTGCAGATTAGATCTCTAAGTTCATCTTCTTATTTTGCAGCAGCACACGACTCTTTCTCAATTAACAATTGTTCATAAACAAATACAAAATGAAAAAAAAAATCAAACGTAACAAACAACAAAGCCAAATTACACAATTTACTAATTCGTACGAACAAACAAAAAAAATCAATCCTGAATTTCACAAATCAATTAAACATATAAGAAAAATCAATAAACAAAGATTAACACAAGGTAATTACCTCTGAAAATTCTTTAGAACCTCATTCTCCCTATCAATCAAATGATATTTTTATTCCAAACTATTCATGAATTTTTCTTCCACTCTAAATTATTCAAAACCCCCTCAAGTATACTTGCAAAACAAAAAATTCAAGATGGAAAAATCCCTTCGATCAAACCAAATGAAATGAGTTTTATCATCTCTCAAACAAACCTTTCTTCCGGTGCTCTTGGAGTAGCAAGGGAAAAATAGACAACAAAAAATTATGAAGAATGAAAGAAAGAGAGGACGAGTTTAAATCTGCACAAGAGTAAGGGAAGGGAAGAAAAATGCACAAGCGAAAGGGATGGGAAGAAAAATGAAGCACATGCGAAAAATGATGAACTGTGCGACAGTGGAAGAGAGAAATGAGAGAAATGAGGGTAGTGGGTATGTATTTGAATTAGGGTTTAGATAATTAATGGTTTTTTTCCAGTTAAATAGTAATATTCTTCATTTTTATTTTTTGCAAAAATTAATTAGCAATTAAATATATCCGTCTTAATCTTCTCCCCAAAAAAAAAAACATATCCATCTTAAATAGATTTTTTTAAAATAAATAAATAAATACAAATATCTGCCTCTAATGAAAAAATAAACAAATTTAATAATTATTAGTTAGGGGCTAATTGAATTCGCCTCTAATAACTAAATTTAGTAAATGCAGTTTTTTCCGCCCCTAAAAGTGATAAAATTAGTAGAGGCGATTCATTGTTTGTTCCTATTACTTTAATAGAGACAATTGCATGTTTTTGCCCCTAATGAATACTATTAGGGTGCGTTTGTTGCACCGGACTGTCTTGGACTGGACTACCTTCAGGGACTAAGCTGTACTGGCTTAGACTAGACTAAGCTCGATTAGCTTAGTGAAGCATTTGGTGCAATGTCGAACTAACAAGCAAGATAATTAACAAACTCTAATATTATATTATTTAATCTATAATTATTAATATTTTATTTTTATCCCTCTAATCCTCCCTTACCGCCCCATTCTCTCCCTCCTTTTCTCCCTTGTCAGTTCCAATCTTTTCTTCAATTTGGTATTTTAAATGAAAATTAGTTGTGAAAAGTATCTAGTCCAATGGCTTTCGAATGTGAGTGGTCGAGGAGGAGGAAAGAGGAGAAATGGGATAGTCTTAGCTAGTCCCATGGTTTTTGAGGGGTCTCACTAAGACCAGATAGTCCTTGATTTAGTCTAGGCTAGTGAGACTTAGTCTCATTAAATCTAGTCTCTGTCATGAACAAACATGGGACTGGACTAACTCTCAGTCCAGTCCAGTACCCCTTAGTGAGGGCAAACAAACGCCCCCTTAGAGACAAAATTTTATTTCTGCATCTAATATTACGCCCCTAATACTCACTTTTCCTGTACCTACTTATTAATATTATACTAATTTACCTACATTTAAATTAATTTACCTATTCAAAAAAAAATATTAGTGATATTAGATAATGTTCGAATGCTGTGGGTTTGTGCTTGTAGGAAATTAAATAAACTTTTAATATAATGCACATAAATCATGTAGGTAAATTAGACCATTTTGGAAGTAAATTAGACCCTTTAAATTTTGGTTTGATGGAATAGGTAAATTAGACTATTTTGTAGGTAAAAATTGCGTGGAACATATAGCTTTTGTTTTGTGCACTAGGGATTGGAGTATTAGCCGAAGACGTTTTAGGTTTATTGTTGTGTTGGTATGTAAATTAACTTGTATATTTAATGCACAAAATTATGAAATTAGTATTATTATTTTTCAATCGGCACCTTATAACAATTTGAAAGTTAATACATTAAATATACAATGAATGGCATGAATTATTATGTAAAATGTATAAAATTAATTAAATGGGTATAACAAGTAATTGATCCAAAAATGGTCTAATTTTTCAATCGGCACCTTATAACAATTTTGATTTATTGTTTTTTTATTTCTCAAATTCATTAACTCTCTCCATATAATTTGCATGTAATTAATTTTATAAACCAAACATACAATAGGGGTATTTTTGGTATCCAAAATAGGTAAAATATGTCAAGTAGAATGTAATTAATGAATTCGCTTATGTGAATCCTAGTCACTGAGTTTTTTTTAGTAAAAAAAACATGTTGGGTTTTTTATGGGTAAAATTGAATTCTATGGGCTAAAGTCATATTTTCAATTAATTCTATGATGATTAATGCTAATACTCCTAAACATTTATGGGGAGAAGCATTGTTTACTACATGCCATATACATAATAGAATTACATCTACAAAGATACATGTGTCACCATATGAAATTTGGAAGGGAAGAAAACCAAATTTGTCATATTTGAGAGTATGGGGTTATGCAGCCTTTTTACAAGCCACTGGACCCTAAGAGATCCAAGTTGGGTCCAAGAGGAATTAAAAGTAAATTTGTAGGATATGCAGAAAATTCAAAGGCATATAGGTTGCCTAATTTAGACTCAAATACAATAGTTGATTCTAGATATGTCAAATTTATAGAAAAATAAATTTTATAGCGACTATTCAATGTTTGGAAAAGAGAATGATCAAACATCTTTCTCTAATCTGGCTACTAGTCATTCTGAAGGTGAGAAAAGAAAACAGTCTAAAACTGTTAATGAACCAAGGAAAAGCCAAAGAGTAAGAAAAGAAAAGACTTTAGACTCTGATTTTATTTCGTCTCAATCTATTGTATTTTTAGTCAAGGGAAATAAAAAAATACCCATATTGTTGAATGTTAAGAATGATCCTAAAAGTCTAAGCGAAGCAATGACTTCAAGAGATGCAGCCTTTTGGAAAGAGATTATAGATGATGAATTTAAATCATTAATATTTAATTAGATATGGGTTTTAGTATACTTAACCCAAGGATCAAAATCAATAGGTTGTAACTGGGTGTTTAGAAAAAAAAAAAATACAATACAGATGAGTCTATTTAGACATTTAAAACCAAGCTGGTTGCCAAGGGTTTCAAGCAAAAAAAAGAGAATAGACTATTTCGATACATATGCACCAGTAGTTAGGCTCACATCAATTAGAATATTGTTTGCATTGACATCTTTATATAATTTGCTTGTGCATCAAATGGATGTGAAAACAACATTTTTAAATGGTGATTTGGATGAAGAAGTCTACATGGAACAACCATAAATGTTTGTTCTCCCTGGGAATGAAAAGAAAGTTTGTAAATTAGTAAAGTCGTTACATGGATTGAAGCAAGCACCAAAACAATGACATGAAAAGTTTTATTTTGTCATTTTATCATATGGATTTAGACATAACAGTGCTGATAAATGCATATACTCTAAATTCACAAATGATTATGGTATTGTTATATGTTTATATGTCGACGATCTGAAACTAAAGAGTATCTAAACTCAAAATTTAAGATGAAGGACTTGAATGAAGTAGATACAATCTTGGGAATTAAAATAAAGAAGCATAGTAGGGGTTACACTTTATGTCAGTCACATTATATAGAAAAATTGCTTCTTAAGTTTAAGCATCTACACATAAAAGAAGCAAATATCCCTTATGACCCTAGTCTATTCTAGAATAAGCCACACTGCTCTAAATTTCCATTTTAGAAGTGACAATGGTTAAAACTGTGTCAATATTCTTATTGTGGTTTGTCAGATGTGTGGGGAAAAAGGTGAAATTGCTTTGGAGTATTATCATACGAACAACTATACCTATTAAGGTTCTACACCACCTGCTTCAATCATTGCAATGACAGTTCAAGAATCTCAAGGTTTTTCTCCTGAAAATGCTGATCTACAAGTACATGGTTTCTCTGTTGCAGATACATGGGTGCTAGATACTAGTGCCACTCACAGTATGACAGTAAATGTAAAAATCTCAACCAAGTTGCACCTTATAAAGGATATAAGAAGATCATTATAGGGAATGGTTAAAGTTTGGCAGTGAAACATATTGGTTCAACAATGTTATTTACTCATGCTCATTTCTTACATTTGAAAATATGTTACATGTCCCTAGCATAACTGTGAATTTTAAGGTTCTTGTTGATTTTCCCTTTTGTCAATAAGTCTGATGCTTTGGTTGCCTTTGTGAAATTCTATGCTTTTTTTTTCAAATCAGTTCAATACTTCAATTAAATGTTTACAAACTGAATAGAGAGGAGAATATACAAGTACATGTTCGTTGGTTTCTTGGAAACAAGGGGTATTGTTCATATAGTTTAATGTCCTTAAACTCCTCAACAAAATAGCCTTGCTGAGAGGAAGCACATGCATCTTATTGAAACTTCACTCACTCTAATGTCTGATGCACATCTGCAATCATCATTTTAGTATCGTTCATGTTCCTATGCAGTTTTTTTATTAATAGAATGCCTTGTAAGACTTTGGACATGAAATCTCCATACCAAGTATTGTTCAATAAGGTACCTCCGATTCAAAACTTGAAAATGTTTGGTACTGTTTACCCATTTCTTAGGCCGTATAATGATCATAAACTGCAATCAAGATCAATTCAATGTGTCTTTCTGGGATATGCTATGAGATACAAATGGGTTATATGTTATAATGTTAGACCTGGCAAGTTGATTATGTCCAGGCACATCATTCATGATGAATCATTTTTTCCTTATAAACTGAAGTTAATTAGTTTAGAGTGATAGTCATGATAAAGTTTGTGTTTTTGGTTAAGTTTTTGGTATTTTGTTGAATCGGTTTTCTTGGGATTAAAAAGCAGAGAAATTGAAATGATTTTGGAGTGTATTTTGATTTCAAAGGTTGTGCTCTGCAAATTGCAGCAGCCATACTTCATTAAGTAGTGAAAAGTGTAAGAGTATGGTGCATTTCAATCACCCATACTTTGTACAAAAGAGTTGGCGATTAATAATATTTAAACACTAACACACCTTACCTCTCCAGATTAAATCCTAGCCCTTCACTGGGATTTAAGTGATTTAATCTGGAGCTTACATTTGTCACTTACACATTTAAAACAAAACTAGTCGTTGGAGGCCAACCCTTCATTTCTTCTTCTTTCTGCTTCGATGCAGATAACATTATTTGCTCGAGAGGCCCCTTGCTGCCTTCGACTCTTCGTCTCTTCGACTCCAGAAGCTAGTTAGCTTCCAACCCTCCCTTCTAAACTGCTTATGGGAGTCAATCCGAGCAAACCCCTTAGGTAATTGAATCTCTCATTCGGTAGTGCTTTGGTGAATATGTGCGATCTGATCTTCTGTGCTGCAATAGATTAGGTTGGTTGTACTGTCTTGCAATGCTTCTCTAATGAAATGATATCTTCTTTTGATGTGCTTTTTTCTTTGATGAAAAACTGGGTTTTTGGTCATGGCAATTGCAGAGGTGTTGTCACACAAGAGTGGTGTGGCTCCATCCTGCAATTCGCCAAAATCTTTAAGTGTGGATCTTAGCCAAATAGCTTGAGTCGTTGCTTCTGATGCACTCACATACTCCGCCTAGGCTGTGGACAGTGCAACACTTTGTTGCTTCACAGAGGCCCACGAGAACACCCATGAACCAAAGGTGAAAGCATAGCCTGATGTGCTTCTGCTATCATCTTCACTGCCCCACAGTCATTGTCACAAAATCCTGTTAGGATAGATGACTTATCCATTTCATACTTGATTCCATAATCTAGTGTTCCTTGCACATATCTCAGTACTCTCTTAGTTGTACCCATATGTATCTTGCTAGGATTTTACATAAACCTAGAAAGTAAGCTTGCTGAGAACATTAAATCCGGCCTTATTGCAGTTAAGTACAATAGGCTGCCAACAATGCTCTTGTAAAGACTAGCATTTGTAGGTTCACTTCCATCATCCTTCTTAAGTTTCTCATTTGCAATTAGAGGTGTAGAGACTGGTTTGCAACCCTTCAAACCAAACCTTTCAAGTAGTGTTTCTGCATACGTCTTTTGATGAATAAAGATGCTGTTTGTCTCTTGAATTACCATAATGCCAAGAAAATGATGCAAGAGGCCTAGATCAGTCATATCATACCTCTTCAATCATTGCAGCATCATTTCCCGTGTAGACAACATCATCCACATAGATTGAGACAATGAGTGTCTTGTTGTTGTTTTCTATTTTGGTGTAGAGTGTAGCTTCACTAGGACTTTTCTAAAATCATTTTTTCAGTGAAATAAGAATCTATCTCACTATACCAAGCTCTTGGAGCTTGTTTTAGGCCATAAAGAGCCTTCCTTAGTTTGTACACCTTTTCTGGAAACTCTTGACTTGTAAACCCTTGAGGTTGATCCACAAACACCTCTTCTTCTAGCACTCCATTTAGGAATGTAGATTTTACATCTAATTGATGTAATTTCTAACCCTTATTGGCTGCTAGGGCTATCAAAGTCCTTATGGTGTCTAACCTTGCTACTGGAGCAAAGGTTTCATTGAAATCTACACCTGGTTTCTGTGAGTAGCCTTTAGCTACTAATATGGCCTTATTCTTCTGCACAGAGCCATCTAGATTAAGTTTCACTTTGTACACCCATTTCACCCTAATCACAGGTTTGTCACTTGGTCGATTTACAAGTTCCCAAGAGTTATTTTTCTCTATCATTTCAAGTTCTTCCTTCATTGCCTCCTTCCAAGCTTTGTCTTTCTCAGCTTCTTCATATGTTTTTGGCTTCACTACACAATAGTTACATGTAGCATAAATCTCATCCAGGTTTCTCAATCTCACTGGAGTTGAGCTTGGAGTTGTCATTTGTGATTGGCTTGATTGTGGACTCATGGTAGCTTGTTGTGGAGTACCTTGTATGTCACCATTATCTGTGACTTCTTCTTGAACTGAGATCTCCATAGGTTCCCTTGTTTGCCTTTTGTTGAAGTCAAGTTGTAGAGATACACTGTCCCTTTCCTCTACCCTTGTTTCCCAGTTCCATGTTGAGTCTTCATCAAAGATAACATCCCTTGATAGGATTATCTTCCGAGTTAACACATTATAGACTCTGTACCCTTTTTCACTGGTACCATAGCTTACAAAAATACCCTTATTACTTGATTTCTCCAATTTATGCCTTAGTTGATGAGGGATGAAAGTGTAGCACACTGAGCCAAACACTCTCAAATGCTTCACTGAAGGCTTTCTTCCATTGAACATTTCAAATGATGTCTTCTTGTCCAGTGCTTTAGTAGGATGCCTATTCAATAGGTACACTGAAGTGTTCACAGCTTCACCCCAGAAAGTATAGGGCATGTTCTTCTCATGCATCATAGACTTAGCCATTTCAGCTATAGTCATTTTCTTCCTTTCTGCAGTTACATTCTGTTGTGGTGAATATACCACTGTGAGTTGCTTCTCTAACCCTACATCTTCACAGAATGCATTGAATTCATATGAGGTGTACTCACCTCCCCTATCACTTCTTAGTATTTTAATTTGGTATCCACTTTGCAATTCCACCATTGCCTTGAACTTCTTGAATATTGTGAATACCTCAGACTTGAACCTCATGAAGTATACCCAACACATCCGTGAGTAGTCATCAATGAAGGTTAGGAAATATCTATTTCCATTGATTTTTGTTGTTTTCATTGGTCCACATACATCTGTGTAAATCAATTCTAGTGGTTTTGTTGCCCTCTAAGCCTTTCCAACTTCAAATGGATCCCTGTGATGCTTCCTAAATGCACATCCTTCACAGGTTTCATTGCAGTGATCCATCTTAGGTATTCCTTGTACCATTTCATAATTTTGTAGATTCTCTAGGCTTGTCATGTTTAAATGACCAAACCTCTTGTGCCATAGTTTCATAGAACCTGTCACACTTGTTTTCCTTGCCACTTATTCTAAGTATTTCAACACAAGTGGGAAGCTTTTATTTTTCACTCCCACTTTGGTCACCAAATTTGATAGGGATATGTCATCATAGATTTCAACCACAATCCCCCCAAAAAGTAGGAAATAGCCATGCTCCATCATTTGGCCCACACTAAGTAGGTTTTCATCCAATCCTGGCACTAGCATCACCTCCCTTATGCATCTTCTTCCCTTTTTGGTATTGATGACCAGGGTTCCTCTTCCAGTGGCCTTGACAATGTTACCATCACCCATTTTCACTTTTCCAGTGAAATTTGTATCAATGTCAATGAGTAATGACTCATGTGCAGTCATGTGGTTGCTGCAACCACTATCAATGTACCACACTTCATTATTTTTCTCCATTTTTTCACTGAAAGCACAGAACACATTTGTTTCTTCTTCCACTTGGTTTGCACAGTTCACTTGCTGCACATTCTTTGATCTGCAGTCTTTCATGATGTGTCCAAACCTGTTGCATTTGTGGCATCTAGGCTTGTCTTTGAACCAACACTCTCCAAGATGAAATTTGTCACAATATTTGCATTGTTGTTTGGTTCTTGGACCTGTATTAATGTTGCTGCCTTGGTTAGGTCTAAAGTTGTGATACCCTTTTCCTTCCCATTTCTTGTTCTTGCCCTTCCACTGTGGTTTATGATTGCTTGCACTAGCTTGACTACTAGATCCAACATTGAGTGATTGAAAATCTTTCTTAGGTGCAAAATCGGCATGGCTCTCTAGTCTTTGGTCAAAAGCTCTTAAGGATGCCATCACATCTTACACACTGAGAGTTTCAGTGTCTTTGGTTTCTTCAATAACACTCACTATTGAATCAAAAGGTTTAGTCAAACTAATCAATAGTTTCTGGACAATTCTTTCATTTGGCAGATCTTCACCATATGTTTTCATCTTGTTTACAACATCAAACAGTCTAGTGACGTAGTCTTTTAACAACTCATTTTCCCTCATTCTTGTATACTCGAAATCTCTTCTAAGGGACTGAAGTTTTACCTTTCTAACTTTAGTGTCTCCTCTGTATTCTTGCTGTAAAACTTCACAAGCTCCATTTGCAGTCTCTTCATTTGCTATCCTCGGGAAAATGGAGTCTGAGACAGCACCTTGAATGATTCCAAGTGCTCTAGCATCCTCCATCCGATTCTGCTTCAATGTTTTGAGCTGTGCTTTTGTAAGATCCTGTTCTAGAGCATCTATCTCCATTTCAGGTAGTTCATACCTGTGTTGAACCATATGCCGCAGATCATAAGATTTGAAAATGGTTGTCATTCTTATTCTCCAAAAATCGTAATTTTCTCTATCAAAGATTGGAGCTTTTAGCTCACTGTTGCTGTTTAATCCCTTTATTTTCATAATTGTTTGTTAGTTGTTGTAGTTGAGGACACTTCGTTGGTGCTCCTAAAAGCTTTTAACTTGCACAGATTACGCCCATAGAGTTTTTCAGATCAGAAGCCAAGCTCTGAGGCCATGATAAAGTTTGTGTTTTTGGTTAAGTTTTTGGTATTTTGTTGAATCGGTTTTCTTGGGATTGAAAAGCAGAGAAATTGAAATGATTTTGGAGTGTGTTTTGATTTCAAAGGTTGTGCTCTGCAAAGTGCAGCAGCCATACTTCATTAAGTAGTGAAAAGTGTAAGAGTATGGTGCATTTCAATCACCCATACTTTGTACAAAAGAGTTGGTGATTAACAATATTTAAACACTAACACACCTTACCTCTCCAGATTAAATCCTAGCCCTTCACTGGGATTTAAGTGATCTAATTTGGAGTTTACATTTTTCACTTACACATTTAAAACAAAACTAGTCGTTGGAGGCCAACCCTTCATTTCTTCTTCTTTCTTCTTCGATGCAGATAGTATCATTTGCTCGAAAGGCCCCTTGCTGCCTTCAAATCTTCGTCTCCCCGACTCCAGAAGCTGGTTAGCTTCCAACAAGTCATGTACAAGAATCTCAGTCCAAAGCTTAAACTCGAATAGTTGTTCCAAGTCCCCATACCAAGTATTTAAGCATCAAGATGAGACTAGTTTGTCCATTTCTTTGCCTATAAATAGTTCTACTTCATATATGGGGTCCATGTCATAGGTTTCTTCATTAACTAATGATAGTCACAGTTAATCCTTCCTATCTCTTCTCCGTTATCTTCATCTAGCCATGACCAATCTATTACCATTTATGTTCATCCTATGTTGACAAAACTGAAAAGTAAGACTACAACACAAAAGGGTTATAAGGGTTTTCTTGCAACATTATCAAAGTTATGAAGTTTTCAATTAACTGAAATGGAGCCTTTTACTAAAGGTTATTCCTTTGTTGTCTCAACTGTTGATTCTGTAGAACCTATAAGTTTCAAGAAAGCTGCTACATTGGCAGGTAGCAATGCAAGAGGAATATGATTCATTGAGAGCTCAAGATACTTAGAAATTGGTACCTCCACGTACTAATAGATCTATAATTGGTAGCAAATGCGTATATATAAGGTTAAAAAGAACCCAGATGACTCTATATTAATGTATAAGACTAAATTAGTTGCTCAAGGATTTCTCAGAAACAATGAGTCGATTATTCTGAAACTTTTAGCCTTGTTGTCAGACATACTACTGTGAGAATATTATTGGCATTTGTTGTTATTAATCATTAGGAGCGAAGGTAGTTGGATATAAAGAATGCATCTTTTCATGGTGATTTACAACAAGTGTACATGAAGCAGCCCCAAGGCTTTGTTGATGTAGCTTATCTATCATATGTGTGTAAACTGATAAAGTCCTTTTTTTGGCCTTAAACAGGCTTCAAGGCATGGAACTCCAAATTTACAAGTTACTTGCCAACAATGGGTTTCAAGGTTTCATCTTTAAATTCCAGTCTATTTGTGAAACAAGATGGTAATGATGCGATCATTCTACTCTTATATGTATATGATATTATTGTAACTGGTTCTAGCTCTCTGAAAGTTCAAACAATGATAACGAAATTGTATGTAGTGTTTGAATTAAAAGACAAGAAAGCTGACATATTTCCTTGGATTGCAAGTTAAATATAAGGCCATTGGGGATATTTTTGTAAACCAGTCCAAATACATCAAGGATCTTTTGCATAAGGCTAGAATGGATTCATGTACACTGGCTTTACTCCATGTAAGCTACATAATTCATTATTGCTTATAGAAGGTGAAGCATTAGCTTATCCATATCATTTAATATTTAACATTTACAAGGCCTGATATTGCATTTGTTGTGAACTGTGTCTATCCATTTATGGCTTCACCTACTAATATACATTTTGGTACTGTGAAAATGATATTGAGGTTCCTTCAAGGGATAATGCATCATGGTATAACATTTCTGCATATATAGAATTGGGTATAGCTACTTTTAGTGACTCTAATTGGGCTGCAAACTTAAACACTAGGCGATCTGTCATTGGTTAGGTAGTTTATCTAAGTTGTAATCCAGTGACATGGATATCACAAAAACAAATCTCTATATTAATGAGCTTAAAAGAAGCAGAATATAAGGCATTGGCACACATAACAACCAATGTTGCTTCGATTTTTTAAAAGACATGGCTACATTCTTACCAACACCTCTAGTGATCTATTATGATAATAAATCAGCCATAGCTTTAAGTGCCAATCTTGTATTTCACTCAAGTAATAACCATTTTGATACAGACTACCATTTTGTGAAGGGGAGATTTCAGCAAGGAGATATGCAGGTTCAATACTTGCCAACTGAAGATCAAATAGCTGACACCCTAACCAAGGGGCTTCATAGTCATTCATTTCTTGGGCATTCTTATAATCTCAAGTTGGGAACCCCACTTGAGATTGAGGGGGGATGTTGGTTGATAACAAATAATAGCTCAGCTGGCAGATCAACACAAGTTAGAAGAAATGCCATGTCAGGTAGGGGCAAACAGGTCCGGGACCTTCGGGGAGGGTAATTTGGTTCGGGTCGGGTCTAAAATTGGTAGAGATGAAACTGGGAAAGATAAGGCTGGCCATGGTGAGGCGGGCGTGGGGCAGGGTGAGGTGGAGCGACACGAAATAAGGCGAGGGTATTTAAGGGGCGGGGCGCATCCAAATCTATAGCCTCACGAGGCCCTAAATCGGCTTGTTTATAAAACGTAATAAATAGCTGATATTGAATGATTATAATCATCCAATACCAAATGTTTGATGAGATTTTTTTTGTGAGTTTTTCCCTCTCACCTTTCCTTTTTGAGTCCCACATTGCTTGATGACACAGATCCTTCTCACTCTTCTCTATCTCCTTTGACAACATCATTAAAACCCTCGACCATCGATCCACCAGAGTCACCTCATCACTGGCGCAGTGCCCACAACCACTCATCACCAGCATCGACAACGAGAACACCATCATCCATTATTAGTGTTAATTAGCAATGGGACCACTGGATTTGGAACAAGTAGAGGTGGATCTGAAGATAAGGCTACACCACCCCTAGCCGTCAATTTAGCATATATATTAGCAACATAGGATCAGAAGAATGATACCAATGTCAGGATCAAAGTTCCAACTCCTAGCTCAAACCTGCAAGTCGTTAGCAACAATGGAGGAATGTAGAGTGAAAGAGATGAAGGCGAGAGAGAGAGAGAGAGAGAGAGAGAGAGAAAGTATATGTGAATATTTTTTTAATATTGTTTTTCAATTCAAATAATTGTTGGTCAATTACAGACACAATTGATCCATATATACATCTCAACCCCTACATGCTAGCTAGCCATAACCCAAAACAACTTATAATTAACCTCACAATTACTGATTTATTAAAAATGCTTAATGGTAATTAATATGTGACTAAGATAATCACAATCTTATCATTACCCTTTCCTTCTAAATCAACCTTGTCCTCAAGGTCAGGATCAAAGTGGAAAATCTGGGAACCTTGTAGTGAAAGTATCATAGTCTTCCCAAGTTGCTTCCTCACCCGAGCTCAATTTCCACTTCACCAAGAGTTGGACCCCAACTACATTTCGTTTCTTGTAAACCATTCTTTTAAGTATTTCTTCTGGTTCTGGAGCAAGTAAACCCTCATCAGTGACTAAAGGCAATAAAGGCACTGGATTGACATGTGTTCCTAAATGCTTTTTCAAGCAGTTCACATAGAAGACATGGTGAATTTTGGATTATGGGGGCAATTTCAATTTGTAAGCCACAACTCTTACCTTCTCCAAGACTTCAAATGGGTCATAGAACTTAAGATGTAGCTTATGGAATACATGAGTTGCTAGAGATTGGAGTTAATAAGGAATTAGCCTCAGGTACACATGGTCTCCAACTTCAAAAACCCTTTCACTTATGTGTTTGTCAGCCTACACTTTCATACAATTTTGGGCCACCAAAAGGTTTGTTTTCAGCATAGACAATAATTGATCTCGGGCTAGTTACCATTTCCAACTTGGTAGTTCCTCTCTCATAAGAAACAATGTGGGGTGGTGAGTATCCATAAATAATTTCGAATTAGGGTGAACTAAGAAGAAAAATGAAATGAAGTATTATAGCTCCATTTGACCCATGGGAGCCAATTAAGCCACTTTTTTGGTTGACAGGTAGTGAAACATCTTAGATAGGTCTCTAAACAATTGTTGACAACTTCAGTTTGTTCATCACTTTGAGGGTGATATCCTGAGATCCTTGCAACTTGAAAAATTCATTCCAAAACAAACTCAAGAAGCACTAGTAGAAAAAACACTTTGCGCGACGTAGGTACCTTTGTCGTGCAAAGTGTCCTTGCGCGACGCACTACCTACGTCGAGTAAAGTATCTTTGCACAATGCAGAACCTACGTCGTGCAAAGTGTCCTTAAGTGACGCACTGCCTACGTCGAGCAAAGAGTCTCTACGCAACTCATAGCCTACGTTATGCAAAGTTGCCTTGCGTGACGTGACCTACGTCGTGCAAACCCCTTTTTTTATTTTTTATTTTTGTAAAAGTTTTGGTCAAAGTATTTAATTATAAAATATATAAAAATGTACATACAAGATGTCCAAACAAAAAAGAAAAAACTACAAGTGAACTAGGTTTAAAACATCAAGTTACTGAGTATCGAGAAAGTGAGGTGGCTCTAAGGTCGAAGGTGAATCAAGATGAGGTGTTGGTAGCGAGACTTGTGGCTGTCTGTATGGCTCGTACAAGGTCTCTCATCTGCTCGCTCTCGGCCCTCATTTGCTCCCTCATTTGCTCATTGATTTGCTCGCCCTGGGCCCTCATCTGCTCTTCCTGGATCACAACCTTGCCCCTTAAGGTTGTCACTTCCTCCATCAATGCATCGACCCGTACTGTGTTGGATCTGGAAGAAGAGGCACTCGTTGCACGAACCCGCGATTTCCCCATACCTCGAACAACCTGGCCATGACGACGACCAAGGTTCTGATCCAGGACTTGAGTCATGATCTGAAAACCAACATCCTCTGGTACCATGACGTCCTCGATCGGAGTCTCCGGGGGAAGCTGGGATGCTGCTTCTTGGAGAACAGTAGTTCTATTTTCCCCCATAGTATCCTATAATATTAAAGAAAAAACATATAATGTTTAATAACAAAATATAAATAATATTTGAACGATTCATACATATAAGAATAATAATAATTACATATACTTACATAACACTGGTTAGCGATTTCTTTACCAGGTCGAACGTAAACGTCCTTGAACATGTCGATCTCTGGGAACTTAGAACCCTCCTGAAGAAAAAAAAACATTAAGAAAATTTTATTAATCAATAATAATAAATAAATTGTATAAAATTTCAAAGTTAATATAATTTTACCTCACGTCGTTCCTCAAGCCTATACGAAAAGGGTTTCAAATCAGAATGGTGGAGAAGTGTCTTTGACTCACGAGCTTTCTGGCAAGCAGCAGATTTTTTCTATTAGACACACAATATACATGTTAGTGCAACTATTTGAAATAAATTAATAAAAAAATCTTTAAAAAATTAACTAAAACAAAAAAAAATTATTATTAAAATATTATGTACATACCAAAAATTTTGGATTCGTAAAATGCTTGCAGAGCCACTCCCAATCCTCTGGCCGGTCGTTCAACTCGCTTGGAATCTGTAAGCGAGCAATCTCCAAATTATCCCATTTCTTAAAATGATTGTGAAAATTGTTCTTCCAATTTTTGTACCGGATTGCTAAGTTCTCCTCTATGTAGGCCATGGGCTCGGGAGATATGTCATCAAAATCATAAATGAGCTACGAATATGAAAAATAATAAAATAATAGTGAGAAATTTAATAATATTAAAGATAATATATTTTGGTTTTTAATATTTGTAAACAAAATTAAAAAAATGATAAAGGCTAAAAATTAATATACTAACCGATAACTTGTCTAGCACCCGTTTCTTGTTGTCGTCGGAAATTTCTGCCCAAGACTCCGACTAAAAAGGACAATCGTCTCAAACAACAACACCACAACTACTAGCGATGAAGCTATGCTGCTGTGAGGTAGCCGCTCCACGATGTTGCGGGTCATACACAATCTTGATCTTAGAGGCGGTCTGACGTATGTTTTGGTTCTGCTTCATCATTCGACTAGGCCCCTTGGTGTTTTTTTTAGCTCGCCAAAAATACTTAAATGGTGAAAACCCTAAGCTTAAACTTGTACAAAAAATACAACGTAGTGAGAATTAGAAAAAAAAAAGGTACCTGGGTGGGAAGCCTCACCCTCGACTCTAGATGCCGAGGAAGTGTGATCAGAAGGCTCCAGCTCACAGCGGCAACGGTGAGGCCGCCGTGCAATGAGCGACTGAACTGACACTGGAGCACTGAGCGCCGGTGAAGCCTCACCCTCGACTCTAGATGTTGAGGAAGTAGATGCTGATACCGCATTGGACACACTTCGACGACGAGTGATCAACTTCAACATCTATACACTTTTTGAACCATAAAAATATAACATTAGAAACTCTTGCTTTCTTGCATTTGAATCATAAAAATATAACATTAGAAAATAATCCTTTCTTTTGTTAAACATACAATATACATGTTAGTGCGACTATTTGCAGTATTTGCCTTACTGATGCAGGAGTGGAATGCAAATGCTATGTAAGCAATCAAGGAAGGGAGAAAGCATGATATGAGATATTCTTGCTTTGTTGTACTTGTTTACTTTCCACAGGCTTATTCTTGAACTGGGCTGAGAAGTAGTTTTAGGGGTAGGAGCGATATCTTGAACATATGTTGACGCACAAGGTAATGTATCATTTTCACTTGAAGCTTACTTGTAGTTTCAAGCTTAGTCAAGTGCGATACAAACCATATATTGGGAGTCCCCCAAGTCTCTGATTGAGAAGATCTGCCGAATGAGGTGACAGACAAGGTAAGCAATCAGAGTCCCAAGCAAGCAGCTGAGATCGGAGGTTTGACTTCAGACTCCAGCTTCTCGTTCTCTTTCTCCTTGTCTTGCAGGCTGTATGAAGGATAAAGAGAATTAAAGAGGGAAGAGATGATATGCGATATTTTTACTTTTGAAGAAGTAGCTTTCCACATGCCTATTCTTGAACTGGGCTGGAGGGTTTTCTTGTTTCCTCCGAAGGAGCGAGCCGACTCAAGATCCTGATGATATGGGATACTGTTGCATAGCCGAAGTGGTGTGTACCCTTTGCATTTGAATGGTCATTTAGAACACTACTTCTTAGTGACTCATCCATGTTTGGCAGCTTCAGTGTAAAAAGCCAATATTTGATCAACTGTCATGGGGTATTTTCCAAAAGAATTTGTGACCTTGAAAACAGTTGAGGATGAGTACTCAAGAGCAATGCTAGGGAAGTAATCAGGCAAAGTTTCTAGGCAATCTGACTGATTGCTCTCTTTCTCCTTGTCATGTAGGTGAGAACAAAGATAAAGACAAGGACAGGGAGAAAGCATGATATGGGATACTCTTGCTTTCGACCATGATGATATGAGGTACTCTTGCTCTAGTGTGGCTTGTTTGCAGAGATATTATCGGGGGGAAAGAAAGTTGAGTATTTCGAGAGGCTTCGTTGGGAGTGCCCTCTCGAATGTGAGGAAGGGTTAAGCATTTCTTGCAAGTCTACCTGGCTGTGGAAGATGGAGGTCGACATATATAGGAATGTAGTGGGAGTTGCAAGGTTCACGTGTTGTAAGGTTCACATGTTGTAGCAATGTAGTGGGAGTTGCAAGGTTCACGTATTGTGAAGAGTGTCGAGACACTTTATCCAGGAAGCAGCTTTTGAAATTTGGAGGATCGTGCCGAGCCTCTTTGATTTTGGCCCGTGACTCCCTCAAAGCTGAGATTGCGTGTGAACAATGTCGAGACACTTTATCCAGGAAGCAGCTTTTGAAATTTGGAGGATCGTGCCGAGCCTCTTTGATTTTGATCCAGAAATCCAGCTTTTGAAAATGTGGTGCCTCTTCGATTTCTAAACAACGCCTCTTCAATTTTCGAGCAGGCATCTCTTCGATTTCTGAGTAGATAGGCTTGTTGCCTCTTTTTTTTATGGAGGCACCAATTGCGTTCCAAGGCACACTCGAGAGTTGTTGCATGTAGAAATTCACCTCTTGTACTTTAGAGATCTTGATTTGTCCGACCTCTTCTTTTCTTCAAAACCTTCGAAAATGTCCTGCCCATCGACCGTCATCTTGATTTGAATGTCGGGGAAGAGGCCGTGATGTCTTCTCCGAACAACATATGGCACCCATCATTTTTATCCCCAAACGGTCATCTTATTATTGGGGATTCAGTGATGAAAAATGATATAACAGCCACGATGATGGCTAGAAATCTTCTCACCCCCAGAGACAACAGGCTGCTTTCTAAGCAGTCCGATGAACTGGTTGTCCAGGACTCATTGGCCTTTAACATCGAGTGTGCGGGCTCTGTTTCGAACATGGGCCAACGCATTCTTGTTCGTACTCGCCAGGTTGAATCCTTAATGGCTGAGGTGGCGAGTCTTAAGCAGGAGATCAGAGGGTTTAAGCATGAAAATAGGGAGTTGCACATGCTTGCCAACAGTTACTCGACGAGCATGAAGAAAAAGCTTAACCAGCTATAGGAATCCGATAGTCGGATTCAAAGTGATCATCAGATGTTTATGGCTTTGTTCCATAGGCATCTTTTACCTTCATCATCTGGAGCTTTGCCAATTGTTAAGGCTCCGGATAATCAAACTCTAATGCCTTACCTTCCTACAGCTCCGCCAAGTAATGAGCCTTCTGGTGACCGTCCTTGAAGATTCTCTCCTGAAATTTGAATTTTTTTTTTGCATGTACAATGCAAATTTATGTAAAATTTCAAAAGAAATAAACGTGTTTCCAACTCTTAAAATTAATGTTTCGAACTTCATCCCAATTTTCATACTTTTAAAATGATTATTTTCCCATGAGGATTACTTAGAGGTCATTATGTGGTCCTTGTTATGAGATGCTCTAAGAGGTCATTATGTGGTCCTTGTTATGATGCCAAAAAGGTTAGGCTTTAGCTAAAAGAGGTTAGGCAATGATTCAAGCAAATTATAACTTTGGTGTTACTATTTTGTTTTTCTGGTTTTGAGTTTGAACGAGTAAATTTGGGGTATAATGAGTCAAGTTTGGAGAAATTATGAGTTCATTGGAGCTTGGAGAGTGCAAAAACAAAAAAAAGCGAGAGATTTCTTTTGACGTTGATAAAGAGGAACAAAAAGGAATTAGTTCATAAGTTTGGAGAAGAATTTGACTTCAAATGAATAGGTAGGGCCAACAACATGAAATTTGCCCTGTTGTGAAAGCTCTGTTTGAGGATTGTCGTGCATATATGTTTTCATTCAAACATATCTTTGAGTTCCACATGTGTGAGTTCTATACGTGTGCAGAAGGATTAAGACAACTCTAGTATCGGTGATAATATGAAAATCCATCTTAGTTTCGAACTAACTATGCGTAATTTGTTGGCATTTCGAACTAATTTCGAACTAACTATGCATGAGTAGCAAACCCATATATTATAACTAATTAATTAATAATAAAATAAAATATTTCCAACATGATAATTAACATGGTTCAACTTGATTAAGTAATTAACAGTAATTAATTACTAGCTAAAAGAAAAGCAGATTCCAAACGTCTTATACTCTAGTGTATTCCTCTTTCGTGTTTTAATCTTGCATCAAATAAGAGGTCATCATGTGGTCTTTGTTATGATGCCAAAAGAGGTCAAGCTTTAGCTAAAAGAGGTCAGGCAATGATTCAAGCAAATTATAACTTTGGGTATCCTATGCATGCAATGCAAGTCGGGAATGGCCTCCTAGTTAAAATCAATTGCAAAATTATAATCAATCACAAAATTATAATCAATCGCAAAATTGTAGATGAGCGACAGGGAAGAGCAAGAGACCAAATGGAATAAGAGCAAAAGCAAAATTTGTTAGGAGGAAAAAATAAAATTTGGAAAAATTTAAAACAAGCGCCTATTATTTACAACTGCCAAAATTTTGACACTTTGCGCAACAGAGGTATAGATTGTGGTGTCGCGCAAGTTATATTTAAAATAAAAATTTATTATAAAAATGTGACTTTACTCCTTTAAAATTCTTTTTTTAACATAAAACACAGTAATATATATTTCTAACAAAAACCTAATGCGAACTACAATAATAAGTTTAAAGCTACTTCATAAATGTATATATCATTCAATTTCTTAAGTGTGTTAGCAAAATAAATAAATTTAAAACTACTTAATAAATAAATTTCTTAAGTGTTATACACAAAAAAGCATGATTTAACGGTAGTTTTAACTCCGATTTTGATGATTTTTTAGAGTTACACTCCTTGACCCTATATGAATACAAGGAACTGATTCGATCATCAATTTATGGATACCACAAAATCTTATGTTGTACTTGATGAAAGTATGAATAAACTCAAGTGTTAGTGAATGTATCGTTTTGATGGGAAACGTATTGTACGAAACTAGTTTCAACGATCCAATCGTTAAACATGTTTGTATATGCTTCGAGATCGCATACACCAAAAATCGCACAAAACAAACATTCAAAGATCATGTAATGGGACAAAAAATATCGACGGTTATAAACGAAAAACTCACGATTTAACGATTATTTTAACTCTAATTTTGATGATTTTTTACAGCTACACTCCTGGATCCTATATTAATACAAGGAACTGATTCAATCGTCAATTTAAAATATATACACAAGTGGATACCACAAAATCTTATGTTGTACTTGATGAAAGTATGAATAAACTCTAAGTGTTTGTGAATGTATCGTTTTGATGGGAAACGTATTGTACGAAACTAGTTTCAACGATCCAATCATTAAGCATGTTTTTATACGCTTCGAGATCGCGTACGCCAAAAATCGCAAAAAATAAACATTCAAATATCATGTAACGGGACAAAACTTTTCGACGGTCATAAACGAAAAAGTACGATTTAACGGTAGTTTTAACTCCGATTTTGATGATTCTTTACAGCTACACTCCTTGACCCTATATGAATACAATGAACTAATTCGATCTTCAATTTAAAATATTTACACAAGTGGATACCACAAAAGAAAAAGGCAATGCAAGAACCCCAAAAGAAAAGCAAAACAAAAATAAAAAAATTGCACGACGTAGGTCTTCGTTGCGTAAAGCTATTTTGCACGACACAGGTGTACCTACATTGCGCAAAGCTATTTTGCGCGACGCATGTGTACCTACGTCATGCAAAGTTTTATTTTTTTCCTTCTTCCATTTTGCTTATGAGTACAACATAAATAAATTAGCTTCATTTAGAAAATCTTTTCAGCCACTTTACTGACTTGAATGCACGAATAATAATGTAAATCCAAAAAAAAAAAATCTGAGAAATATTTGATCAAAGAATAGAACAGTGGTTTGACAAAGCTGTAAACTCAGTTTGGCGCAAAGTTGAAAAAAAATAGTAAAGCATTCTCATTTTGGCGCCAAAATCTTGCGCGACGCAGCCTACGTCGTGCAAAGTGGGTTTGCGCGACGGCACTTTGCGCGACGAAGTATTGTGTCGCGCAAAGCTATTTTGCGCGACGTAGGTAAACATTTGTCGCGCAAAACAGCTTTGCACGACGCAATCCTTCGTCGCGCAAACTCACTTTGTGCGACATTTTGTGTTTAGCGTCGCGCAAACATGCTTTGCGCTACAAAATTTGCTCCGTCACGCAAACATGTTTTTGTACTAGTGAAGATGGTGTCTCTATCACAAAGTATAGTGGTTGGCATGCCATGCAATTTGAACACATTGAAAATTCATGTGCCACAGTACTAGCAGTGTAAGGGTGTCCAAGTGCAATAAAATGAGCATATTTTGACAATTTATCCACTACTACCATGATAACAGATTTGCCTTTGCAATTAAGCACGTGATAGTATTTTTACCACCAGCAAAAGTATGGATGAAAGCACTTAAGAATACTTGCAAGAGTACAAGGTTATCATAGTATAACAGGTCAAGCAAGGTTGTCATCTACATGGATTGATTGAATAATTTGTATTTAAATTAATTCTTAACTAATTATTTCAAATAAAGATTGGAAAAGATTGATTTTGAATTTTGAAATAATAAAAATAATTAAAGAAACCAATTTGAAAGAAAACAATTTTAGAAAACAATGATAAAATGACACTAAGGTTCTGCTGTCACCTTAACAATCTTGTGTAGTTTTAGAATTAAACGTGCAACTTTGAATGTTAGGTTTTTATAATGCATATTCTACTTGTGGCATTCAAAATAGAACGTATATCAAACATGGGATCCGTCTGTGGCATTTAGATCAAATATAATCATGCATGACTCATTACGTTTTGTGAAAACCCTTTGAAAAACAATGCTACCCTTAAGACATGGCTTTCGCTATAAGTGAACTTACAATTATTAACCACAAGAAGTGTTCCTTAATTTCAGGGTGACATTCCAACAGTAGTTGCATCTGATGGTTGTAAATCATTATGATAGTTAAACAGTTTAAGCACAATGATTAATAATTTAAAGTATGCATGTATAATAGCATAAGAACTTAAATAAAAACCGCATATTCATACTAAGGCTCATGGCATCACCCTAGCAAAAAGAATTAGTTATGCATACTCATAATAATCAAAAGGATTTTTTTTTACTAGAAAAAAGAATAAAAACTAGGAGTGGGCACGGGTCCGGCCAGGCCCAAATTTGAAGGGATCGAACCTAACCCATTTTAAACTACAACGAGGAGGGCCGGCCTGGGTACAAAGATTTTAGATTTTGGAATCAGACCTAACCCGACCTATTTGAAATCGGCCTGTTCGGGCTAGGTCCATGGGTCCAATTACTTTTTTTTTTCTTTCTAATAGATTATTTGGAAACACAAAAGTAAGGCAATACTCCAAACTTTCTCAACCTCATTTTCTTTGCATCACTGCACTAAAGAAACGATGCACACCACCATAACGAACTTCACCACTCCTGCGAGGCATATTAATAAATGTGTAAAGTTATGGACTCGTGGATGCATGCATATAAAATCATGGACTCCGAAAGTTATGGACTCGTGGATGCATGCACATAAAATCATAGACTCAGAAAGTTATGGACCAATTTTGTTTTTCAATAAACAAAACTAGGACTCAAAATCATGGCATCATTGATTAGATAGACAATGAATTTCTAGAGACCACAGTGATTCATACACAAAATCATGGCATATTGATTCAAAATCAACAAGGGATCTGGGTTTATACCCTTTCTATTTTAGACTCCAAATCAATGGGTACTACTGCATAATTCAGACTATCGCTAGTCTAATTTCCCATTTGTATCTAGTTCCTTTTCAAAATCAACCAAGGGATCTGGGTTTATACCCTTCGATTGCAAGATCCCCTACACAGATAACAACATGCATGAGACATTGTCCTTCAAAATCTAAACATTGGAAGAAAAAAAAAATCAAAGAAAGATGAAACTAAAATTTACCTTTGAGGCATCGGGTCTAAGAGAAATTTAAGGGTAGTGAGCACAAAGGTTCTATGGCATGTGGGAAAGTTTGAAGGATAGAGAGAGTTCTAGAAAATTGAGAGAAATGATGGACGCTGAAGCTCAGAATATCTCAGATATGTTGTTTTGGTATGTTAAAAACGGGTCAGTTTGGGGCCTCATGATACTAAAGTTTTGGAACTGCCCCGCCCCGTTTCTTCTCTACTAAATTTGGACCCGCCCCGTACCTGCCTCGAACCAGCTATACTTGTCCCACCCCGCGGGTCCTAGACCCGTTTGCCCACCCCTAATAAAAACACCTTGAATGTATTAGTCTGAAAAACTCCAAGAAAGCCGAACTCTTCTCTCCAAAATTACCTAGAGAAAAAGAAGAGGGTCGGCCACAATAACTTATTTATACTACATTTTAAAGGGAAACCATATAATACTAGGAAACCAAATAAATTAAAATAAAGGGAATTGATATTAGCACTCCAAAAATCTCATTTTACACTCCTCACAAGTGTATTTTTCTTTCAATTATAGAAAGTTTGGAGTGCCAAATAAGATTTTTGGAATGCTAATAACAATTCCTAATTTATTTGACTTGGGAAATTTGCCCAATTCTGTACAACCACATTTTGGACCTATATCTGCTCCAAAACTGGCCCAAAGTAGCTAGATTTAAAGCTTAGACTATTTTAAACACTTTTATAGAAGGCCACGAACACAAAAAAGGTCATATTGGACTCCAAAAATCACAATTAAGCCCAAAAACGTCACTTTTTAACAACGCGCACTACTTCTTTATTTAATTACCAAAAAATAATTGCTTGGTAAAAGCTAAGGAACACATAAACGCCTCCAATTTGAATTACTCCAAATTCGTCTATTTGATCCCATTTCGCTCTGGATGAAGTCGAATGTCCTATATTGAAAATATAAAGCAAAGTATCAAAATTTTACCAAAATATACTAAGAATAGGCTAAAATATATAATATGAAATCAACTCATCAGCGGGCCAAAGATGAAATCAATACTAGTATCTGACCAAACTTTCTCAGGGATAGGAAGAGGTTGTAAAAGACCAGAAGGAGATATGGTCTCGTATTTGTTTTGTTGGCAAATTCTGCATTATGAAACCCTAGCTTTGATGTCCGTCTACATCCATCTCCAATAAAAACTTCTTTTCAAACTGTGGTAGGTTTTTAAGACACCCTCATGACTTGCCATAGGGGGCAGTGATGTTCTTCAAACAGTTTTTTCCTCCAATTAGAGTCAGGGCTAATCACAAGTTTGAACTTGTACTTCAAGAAACCATTATCGATATGGTACTTAGACAATTGAAAGTCACTGTCAATGTCACTAGAGTTATCTAAGACTTCCTTAATCTTCTGAATCACCCAAGGATCCTGCTCTAATTGCCTTCTCAAACAATCAAGTCATCCAAAATATGGATAAGTTATAACAGTACATTCCCTTTGCTCTTCCGCAAGGTTCTCAGGTAAAATTGCAGAGTTTGGAACCCTTGATAAAATATCAGCTACTATGTTTGTCAACTCATGCTTGTACTGTATTTCATAGTCAAACCCTAATAACTTAGTGACCTATTTTTGCTAAAAATAGGTATTAGCTCTATGATTGAGAAAATATTTTAAACTATTGTGATTAGTTTTGCTGATGAAATGACGGCCTTGTAGGTAGTTTTGCCATTTTTGGGGTGCATGAACAATGGCTATTAACTCTCTTTCATAAGTGATAATGCCTAGTTCTTGGGACCTAAAGCCTTGCTGGTGAATGCAATTGGCTATCCATTTTGCTGCAAAACTACTCCAATCCCACTTCCTGAAGCATCACATTCTAGAACAAATGGGACTGTGAAATCCGCTAAAGCTAAAAGCTGTGGTGCAGTCATAGCTGTTTTGAGTTGCTGAAATGCAGTTTTAGCCGCCTAAGACCAAATGAACCCTTATTTCCTTGTTAAGTGATACAAAGGTTGGCAAATTTTGCCATAACCAGGTATGAACTTCTTTTAGTAACCAATTAATCCCAAAAAAACCTCTAACCTCTTTGACATTTGTAGGGGAAGGCCAATCAACTATAGCTTGAATCTTGGCATGGTCAGCTGCTACTCCATATATAGAAACTATATGGCCTAGATACTCCACCTGACTTTGACCAAAAGAGCACTTCTGTTTTTTCACAAATAATTGATTATGTTGGAGCACTTCAAAAGCTTTAGAGAGATGTAATAAGTGCTCATCCCATGTTCTACTATGCTCCAAAATATCATTAAAGAAAACTAGAATGAACTCCCTCAAGTAAGGTTTAAAAGTGGCATTCATGAGGCTTTGAAAAGTAGCTGGGGCATTGGTAAAGCCAAAGGGCATCACTAGAAACTCACAGTATCCTTCATGTGTTTGAAAAGCGGTATTCTCAATATCCTCAAGTTTCATTCTAATCTAGTGGTAACCTGACCTTAAAACAAGCTCTGAGAAATACATTACCTGACCTTAAAACAAGCTCTGAGAAATACATTGCTCCAAATAACTCATCCAACATATCATCTATCAAGGGTATGGGGTACTTGTCTTTGACAGTGATGTTGTTGAGTTCTTTATAGTCCATGCACAATCTCCATGTTCCTTATTTCTTCTTAACCAAGAAGACAAGGAAAGAGAAAGAACTATAGCTTGGTCTAATGTACCCACAATCCAGTAGCTCTTGTACTCCCTCTCAATTTCATTCTTTTGAACTGGACCATAGTAATAGGGCCGGATGTTAGGGGGTTTAGCTCCATGAAAAAGTGGTATGTGGTGGTCATGAGCTCTAGGGGAGGCAATTTAGTGGGAATGCTGAAAACTTCTTCATACCAAGCACATGCTGCAATTTACTCAGTTGTGCACTGGGGAGATTTAGGCTTCCAACTTGGTCTTTTCTAGAGAATAGAGTAAAACCCCTAAATTAGAATTGGTAAACTCCTTGTAAGTTGTTGGAAAGCAATTTCAGCTATTTGAGGAAGGGAGATAGATGATTGAGTGAGTTTGTAATGATGCTTGCCAACAGAAAACTCCATAGTGAGTAGTTGGAAAGCCTAAAGAACATAACTCACTAAAGAAAGCCACTGGACTCCTAGAACTACATCACAACCCCCTAATGGCAAAGTAAATAAGTCAATGGAACAATGATAACCACCAACTTCTAAAGGAAATTGTTTACAACACCTTTGACTCCTAATTTTTTTCCCATCAGCAATCATCAGATCAAAGGGTTTGGTAGGTTGACACTGCCATCCAAGTTGTTTGACAAGCCTGGTACCAATGAAATTATGGGTCCTCCCTGAATCAAGAAGGATTCTCACATGGTGGTTTTAAATTAGACCATCCACTTTCATCGTTTTCACATTGTGTTTATCAGTGGTGCCATAAAAAGCACCAGTGCTCAGTTCTATGCTATGCAATTCAGACTCAAATTCAAGTACCACATCATCTTCTATCTCAATTTCATCACAGATATCCAACATTAGGAGTTTCTTGTGAGCGCACTTACGCCCTCTAGCCCACTTTTCCTCGCAAAACCTGTTGGAATATAAGTGTTGTGTTGATACATTAGTAGTATTACAGTTTGTATTTCTGTGCTTAATTGTGAGCCATTGGATTATATGCCAATTGGACTGCTGAGATGTAATCTTAGTTAGGAAATGTTGATGCCACTTGTAATTGTCTTATAGGATAGATTACATGAATGGTGGTGATTTCAATCTTGTACAAGGGGAAGATTTTCCTTCTCTTTTAACTGTAATGCCTTAGCACATGTCTTGTGTGTGAGTGAGAAATGAAACAGTACATCATCTTCTCAGCTTGAATATTCCTCTGTGAGGAACTCACTGTCTGTTCATCTTCTTCTTCCTTGATTCATTATCTGTGTGTTGAAGGATTACAGTCCTTGTATTCTAACATGGCCTCAGAGCCTGGTTCGATCGCTTAGCACTGGGCGTTTGAATCTGTGAAGGTTCGTCGATCTTCATCGGCGGAAACAAATTTTCTTTAAGAAGAAGTTGCTGTGAGATCTGTGTCTAACATGGCAGGATCTGGAGGAGGAGAGTTGAGAGCGCCGATCTTCACCGGCGAAAATTATGAATTCTGGAGCATAAGGATGAAGACCATTTTCAAGTCTCACGGACTCTGGGAGTATGTTGAAAATGGAATCGAGCATTCAGATTCGAAGGGAGTTGATCTCGATTTCCAGAAGGAGGAGAAGGAGGGATCGAGTGGAACCGTGCTCACGGAGAAGCTTATGAAAGATGCAAAGGCACTCGGATTGATTCAGGGAGCAGTCTCCGATGAGATCTTTCCTCGGATCTCTCACGAAGAAACTTCCAAGGGAGCTTGGAACATCCTGATGCAGGAATTTCATGGCGATAAACAGGTTAGAAGTGTTAAATTACAAGGACTTCGTAGAGAATTCGAGTATACCAGAATGAGAGATGATGAATCCCTGTCTGTTTATCTTACGAAATTATTTGATCTGATAAATCAAATGAGAAGTTATGGAGAAGAACTGTCTAGAGAGAGGATTGTGCAGAAGCTATTAATTAGTTTACCTTCTGCGTATGATTCTATATGTTCTGTGATTGAACACTCAAGGGATATAGATGTGATTGAGGTTCAGGAGGTTGTTGCTTCATTGAAGAGTTTCGCACAAAGGTTGGAGAGACACAGTGAGAATAAGACTGAGAGAGCATTCTCAAGTCTAAGTGTGAACCCCAAACCTGCCAATTCTTTTGGAAATCAAGGCAATCAGTATCAAAAGAATTGGAAGCCAAAATTCAAGAAATGGGATCAGAAGTCTGTTAATCAATCTGGGAAGCAACTTGTAACTACAGAAGGTGTGAGAAATCCTTGCAAGCATTGTGACAAGTACCATTATGGGGAGTGTTTTCTTAAAGGGAAGCCTAAGTGTCATTGCTGTGGGAAGATTGGTCATATTGCAAGGAACTGTAATAGCAAGAAGAATGTTCAAAGTATTCAGCAGCTAAACTTTGCAACTCAGATTCCCTCTACAACTACCATGTTCTATGCTAGTAATGTGGTTGACAAGAAGCCTATTGAGGAAGTATGGTATGTGGATAGTGGTTGTAGTAACCACATGACTGGTAGGGAAGATGTATTAGTTGACATTGACAGAAACATAACTGCCAAAGTGGAAATGGGAACTGGACAGTTGGTTGATGTTATAGGAAAAGGAAGTTTGGTAGTGAACACAAAGATGGGAAAGAGATATATTAAGGAAGTAATGCTTGTCTCGGGCCTTAAGGAGAACCTACTGAGTGTAGGACAGATGATGGAGCACGGGTATTTTCTTATTTTTGGAGATAATAAGGCAGAGATCTATGATGACTCCTCACTCTCAAATCTGATTGCTAAGGTGCCGATGAGAGGCAACAGGAGTTTTCCTTTGAAATTTCAGACAGATTTGCATCTTGCATTAAGGGCAAGTGTGAATGAATCAACCATCATTTGGCATAAAAGGATGGGGCATCTTAATGTCAACAGCTTGAAGTTATTACAGGAGACAGAAATGGTGTTTGGATTACCTGAGATCAAGATCACTAATAAAGTGTGTGAGGGATGCACTCTTGGGAAACACTGCAGAGATTCTTTTCCAAGGGAAACCACAAGTAGAGCTACTGTCCCTTTGGAGTTGGTACACACAGATGTATGTGGGCCAATGCAAACTACTACCAAAGCTGGAAATAGGTACTTTCTCACTTTCATAGATGATTGTACTCGAATGTGCTGGGTGTATTTCTTGAGATACAAATCAGATGTGTTTAGTGTCTTTAAGAAATTCAAGGCCACTGTTGAACTGCAAAGTGGATATAAATTGAAGAAACTAAGAAGTGATCGAGGGGGTGAGTACACATCTATTGAGTTTAACAAATTCTGTGAAGAAATTGGAATGGAAAGGCAACTCACTGTGGCATACTCACCACAGCAAAATGGAGTAGCTGAAAGAAAAAACAGAACAGTTGTTGAGATGGCTAGATGTATGATGGTTGAGAAGAATGTACCACTGGAATTTTGGGCTGAGGCAGTCAACACTGCAGTGTATGTTCTAAATAGGTGTCCAACTAAGGCCTTAGATAAGAAAACTCCATTTGAGGCTTATAGTGGAAGAAAGCCAGGGGTCAAGCATTTGAAGGTGTTTGGTTCTCTGTGCTATGCACATATTCCAGATCAGCAGAGACAGAAGCTTGATGTGACCAGCATCAAATGTGTGTTTCTGGGATATGGAAGCTGTGAGAAAGGGTACAAGCTTTACAACATTGATTCTGGAAAGGTCATCATTTCCAGAGATGTAGTATTCAATGAAGAGGCTGGTTGGGATTGGAATAATCAAAGAATCTGCACCATTTCAATTCCACTATCTAATTCTATTACTGAAAAGACAAAGGAGCATGAAGGAACAGGGCTGAACCAATCTGAAGTTTCTGAAAATGAAGTTGAAGCACCAAAAGACAGTGAAGAAATGTTTGGTGAATCTGATTCAGGTCCACAGGATATTGATCACACACCTCTGAGATATAAGAGTATTGCAGAAGTGTATGGAAAATGTAATCTGTGCATCATAGAACCTGAAACATTTGAAGAGGCTGCTAAGGATGAGGCATGGCAGAGAGCTATGGAAAGTGAAATTGGAATGATAGAAAAGAACAATACCTGGGAGCTAGTTGCTAGGCCCTCAGATAAACCAGTGATTGGTGTCAAATGGGTGTACAAAGTTAAATTGAATCTTGATGGCTCAGTTCAGAAAAATAAAGCAAGACTTGTTGCGAAAGGGTACTCTCAAAAGCCTGGCATAGATTTCAATGAGACATTCGCACCAGTTGCTAGGCTTGACACAATAAGAACCTTGGTTGCTTTGGCTGCACAGAAAGGATGGAAGCTCTTTCAGTTAGATGTAAAATCTGCATTCTTGAATGGAGTGTTGCAAGAGGAAGTATATGTTGATCAACCTCCTGGATTTGTACTTAAGAACAGAGAGGATAGGGTTTATAGACTCAAGAAGGCACTGTATGGCCTTAAACAGGCTCCAAGAGCCTGGTATGAAGAAATTAACTCCTACTTCACCAAGGCTGGATTCCAGAGAAGTCCTAGTGAAGCAACTTTGTATGTGAAGACTACCAAATGTGGAATACTCATTGTTTCACTATATGTAGATGATATCATCTACACAGGAAGTTCACAAGGATTGTTGTTGGAATTCAAAACTGCCATGATGGAACAGTATGAAATGACAGATCTTGGTCTATTACATCATTTTCTGGGTCTTGGTGTGATACAAGCTGAAAATTGCATTTTCTTGCATCAGAAGAAGTATGCAAGGACATTGCTAGATAAGTTTGGTTTCAAAGACTGTAAATCAATTGCCACTCCTCTTGCTGTGAATGAAAAGTTATCAAAGAAGGATGGCAGTGAGCAAGCTGATGAGGTTTTATATAGACAGATTGTTGGAAGTCTGCTATATTTGACTGCAACAAGACCTGACATCATGTTTGCAGCAAGCCTATTAGCAAGATTCATGCATGGTCCTACTAGTAAACACATGGGAACTGCCAAAAGGGTGCTCAGATACATTCAGGGCACAATTGACTATGGTATAGCATACAAGAAGGGTAATGAAGCAATACTTATAGGCTACTGTGATAGTGATTGGTCAGGAAGTGAGGATGACATGAAGAGTACATCCGGATATGCTTTTAATCTTGGTTCTGGAGTGTTTTCATGGGCATCAATCAAGCAAAATAGTGTAGCACTATCCACTGCAGAAGCCGAATATGTTAGTGCAGCAGAAGCCACAGCACAAGCCATTTGGCTGAGATTTGTGCTTTCTGACTTTGGAGAAGAACAAGTAGAACCAACACAATTGCTATGTGATAATACTTCAGCAATTGCCATAACCAAGAATCCAGTGCATCATCACAAAACAAGGCATATAAACAGGAGGTTTCACTTCATTCGTGATGCACTGCAAGATGGTGAAATTGATCTTTTGTACTGTAAAACTGAAGAACAGGTTGCTGACATTTTCACTAAAGCTCTGGCCAGAAACAGATTTGAATATCTGAGACAGAAACTTGGAGTGATCTCAGCACAACACTTAGAAGGGAGTGTTGGAATGTAAGTGTTGTGTTGATACATTAGTAGTATTACAGTTTGTATTTCTGTGCTTAATTGTGAGCCATTGGATTATATGCCAATTGGACTGCTGAGATGTAATCTTAGTTAGGAAATGTTGATGCCACTTGTAATTGTCTTATAGGATAGATTACATGAATGGTGGTGATTTCAATCTTGTACAAGGGGAAGATTTTCCTTCTCTTTTAACTGTAATGCCTTAGCACATGTCTTGTGTGTGAGTGAGAAATGAAACAGTACATCATCTTCTCAGCTTGAATATTCCTCTGTGAGGAACTCACTGTCTGTTCATCTTCTTCTTCCTTGATTCATTATCTGTGTGTTGAAGGATTACAGTCCTTGTATTCTAACAAAACCAACACTCCCCTTTTGTTTTCTTCCTTTGCACCTCTTCTGGAGTAAGTTTCTTGTAAGGCAAGGATAATGGTTTAGCTCGGGCAGTAGGATATGGAGTTGGGGATTGGATCTGAGGCTTAACAAATGGAGGGGGTTTAGGTGGAAATGGCTTCAGATCAGCCAGTTTGGCATCCAATTGAACAGCAATGGATATAGCCTCATGCACAGAAGAGGGTTTGAGCAATTTAACATCATATTTTAACTCTTTCTTTCTTAAGACCTCCCCAAACCACACCCACCCCCCCCCCCCCAAAAAAAAAAAAAAAAAAAACCTTTTCAATAGAACAGGACCATCATCAGTTGTACGATTAGCGTCGAAATTCAAGAAAGTAGTCCCTGAGGGTACTTGTCTGAGCTTGAAAATGGACTCAGTGCAATCCTCGAAATCGAACGGCCCAAACTCTTGGCAAAGTGCAGCAGTGAACTCACCCCAAATGGGAGACGAAGGGATGCAGTCTCGCCAGTGAAACCATTGAAAAGGTTCACTGGTGAAATGAAAAGATGCAGTGAGCACATTCTGATGATCGGGGGTGTTCTAGTAAGAAAAATACTGCTAGGCTTTGTAAATCCAAGCGGAAGGATCCTCACCATCAGCGAAATGGGGAAAGTCGAGCCGTTGCTGCCATGGAGGCTGAGGAGTGTACCCCCCCCCCCCCCCCTCCGGCGCCGTCAAAATGGTCACGACGAGGAGTAACGAAAATCACCGTCATCACTGTTAATCGACGGTGGGACCACTGGACCTGGAACAGGTGGAGGTGGATCTGAAGAGGAGGCTACACTGCCTGGAGAATATTGTTCACGACGGAGTTGATCGACCGTGAGTGTGAATTTGGTATCCATAGCCGTCAACTTGGCATCCATATTAGCGGCGGAGGATTGAATGAGCTGGGGAATAACTTCAAGAGCAGCTTCCCAAGGCAGACATACGAGCTTCCATGGTGAATAGGCAAGAGTTGTGGATGTGGTAGGCATACAAGAGGGAAATACAGAATCGGAATGATGATACCAATGTCAGGATCAAAGTTCCAGCTCCTAGCTCAAACCTGCAAGTAGCTAGCAGCAATGGAGGAATATGGAGTGAAGGAGATGAAGGTGATAGAGAGAGAAAGTCTCTGTGAATATTTTCGTAATATTGTTTTTTAATTCAAATAACCGTTCGCCAATTAGGGTGCGTTTGGTACGCGGGACGGGACGGGACAGGATGGAACGAGACGTTCCGTCCTGCGTTTGGTACGCCTAAAACGAGTGGGACGAGGGGTTCCACAGGACAAGTTTTAGATGATTTTTTGTTCCACCTCCCCCCTGGAACGGGGTTGTTCCACGTCTGTGGAACAGAAATTTTTAACATTTTAAGACAAAAATGCCCCTTATCTTTTTCAAAATTTACAACATCCGTCCCGTCCCGTCTGCGTACCAAACGCACCCAGAGACTCAATTGGTCCATACATGCCAGCTGGCTATAACCCAAAACAACTTATAACTAACCCCACAATTATTGATTAATTTATCACTAAGAATCTAAGATAATCACAATCTTATCACATTAAATTTGGGTAATTTCTAATTTTCTCAGTTAGGTTTTTTTTCGACTTATTTGAATTTCTGGTTTAGGGATTCTGATTCTCAGCTTGGACTTTGATTTTTTTTTAACTATGTAAATCTTGGCTGCTGCTGTGCCAGAGAGAAGGAAGAAGAAACTCAGGAGCTAATATTGTTTTGCCTTTGCTTGTAAGTTTATTGATTTGGAACGTAGACTTTTTTTTTTTGGCTAAATGTAGACTTTATTAAATACGAATTGAAACGTTTACATCTTCAGCTAGAATATTAAATAAAAATTTCGGCCCCAGAGCATCCCAATGGAAGACACCACCATGCATCTTTTGGGTTGGGAATTGATGGAAAAGCTTGTTCGTTTTTTTGTTTCTTGATCAGATAATTTGTGGGTTGTTCTTGGTTTGTTGAGTAAATTAATTTCCTCTTCTGGGTCTGTTAGTTCTAATTGTTTTACTTCCTGCCCAAATTTTGCATTTTCAGACGCTTCATATGACTCCAAGTTCCCTTTTTTTTTTTTTTTTTTTTTTTGACAAATTTCTGGAGCATTTTTATGATAATTAGTATCAACTGTGTGTTTACTGTGCCACTTTAAATGACTGATGTCGTCTATGTTTTCTTTAATTCCACTCATCAATTATTGTTCTTCGACCATGATGACAGTAAATACGGTTCTGGAATGCAGCTGCACTTTTGTTCTTAGGGCTGTACATATGGACAGAAAATTGAGGAATGATGTGGGATGTGATTTCGATGTTAATTTAGAAGTTATGACAGATATCTCATGTTATGTTTATATTATTCTAGATGATAGTTTGTTTTTTGGACTTTGAAATTTTGATGTCTCTCGGATGTTATTTTAGACGTTAATTTGATCTTTGGACATTTGATGTTATTTTGGATGTTAATTTGATGTTCGAACTATTTGGATGTTATTTGGATAAAATTTGTGCTTTTGTATTATGTAATATTGTGCCCAAAGCAACAATTTATGCTACTTTTATTGTGAAACGGTTGTGCTATACACACGCTCATTTGTACTTCTCACATATTTTGTTAATTTTTGTCCTTTGATTTTTTTCAATACATCTGATCCGACAGCTGAAAATTAAAAGAGTGTGTGAGAAGTAAAAAAATATGTGTAGATATCATATCCTATTGTTGTTATGTGCTAATGTGCTGTTGCAGCCTGTGTTGTGCATTGCAGTTTAAAGAGAAGAAATATAATTGAACCAGTGGGCTCGGTCGGTTTAAAACTGACCAAGTTAGGTCCAGTTTTAAAACTCAAAATTTTAGAATCCGATCCGGTCCCTCTAAATTTGGGCCTGGTTCAGCTCGTGCCCACCCAAGTTGAGACTGTTACGAAGAAGTTAGATAAAGGAGTGAGTAAGTTTTGTTATTACAAGTGTAAAGAGTATAAGCTACTCTCTATACTGTAATAAACCTGTAATACATTCATCAAGTCAGTAATACAAGATCCCAATATTCAACCTTTCTTTCTCTTTCTCTTTCTCTTTCTCTCTCTTTCTCTCGATTGCTTTTGCCTTCATTTTTTGTTCCGCAAAGCATTGGTTTTTCTGCATTTATTTATTTTGTTCATACTCTTCATCTCGTTAGCACAAAACTTGAAATAATAAAAAAAAGCCAAAAACAAAATGAATACGGTCTTAGTTTGGCTTTGTATTACAATGGAAGTCTTCATTTATCTAACAAAAGTAAAAATAAATTCTAATATTATTGAATCCTTAATCTCAAAAATGGAACTTGGTGAGAAGCTACCATTTTATAATTAAATTGTTGAATGGTACTTTTCTTGTTTCTTGTAATAGTTTACTTACCGTCTATTTGATAACAATTTTAGATTTTGGTTCTTATAAAATTTAATTTTTTGGATTGATTTGTTAACTTTAGTCTTTTTACATTTGAGTGTTTTGTGCTTGAGATGTAAGACTGTATGTAGGAAGGAATAGGATAGATAAGAGGGGTAATCCCGAACCGAAACGCATAACCCAAATTCTGAACCAATCTATTTCGGTATTGGATTTTGAAAACCAAACCCAAACCGAAATGCATAACCCAAATTCTAAACCAATCTATGTCGGGATTGGATTTTGAAAACCAAACCCGAACCGAAATTTTGGTTCGAGAATTCCGAAATTATTTTGGGATTTCAGTAAGGGTTCGGGATTGGTCATTTCCATGCAACGATTTCCCACGATGCCATGGACTGACAGAGGTGGAGAATAAGGGAGGAGAGATTGAGAGACAAAGAAACAACAAGCGAGTCGTGGTGGCTGCGCAACGTGGTGGGGAGATGTGGTGGCTGCGCGACGAAGCCATTTGGTGGTGGTGCGTGGTGGCTGCATTGGCTGGGCGACGAAGAAAACAGAGATAACTCAGGGGGCAAAGAGAGAGAGAGAGAGAGAGAGAGAGAGAGAGAGAGAGAGAGAGAGAGAGAGAGAGTATCAGGGTATGAATAGGGTTGAGAAAGATCGTGACTGCAACCTGGTTATTGGTGATTTCAATGATATTCTTAGTAATGAGGAAAAATAGGGCGGAAACTATCGCCCGGCCTCTAGCCTAAGGGACTTCAGGGAGTTTGTGGCCCGTGATGAGCTTATGGACTTGGGTTATGAAAGATATCCCTTCACCTGGCAAAATAATCGCGATGCCATACCTATTCAGCAGAAGCTTGACCGCGGGCTGGCCACCATGGGCTGGAATAATCTTTACCCCAATACTAAGATCAGTCATGTGGTGTTGAAAGGCTCTGACCATGCCATGCTCTCCCTGACCACGGATTTTTCCAAGACGTGGAAGGTCAGGAAATTCACCTACGACGCCCGCTAGAGTAAATTGGATGAATGTCATGATTTGGTGGCGGATGACTAGAAGGATAGCACCGATGGATACCACGCCTTTCGGTTCTGTGGGAAAATCAAATCTCTTAGAAAGAAATTAAAAGCTTGGTACAGGAAGAGAGGAAGGAATTCCAAGATCGTTATTGCGTAGTTGAAGGTTGAGATCCGTGATGCTTACATGTCTAAGGATTTTGCCTCGGCTCAGGTAAAACAGAGGGAGAGTGAACTGAGAGATGCTATAAAAAATGAAGAGGAGTTCTGGAAAGCTAAGTCACGTATCAAATGGCTAAAGGCGGGAGACAAAAATATGAAGTTCTTCAGCGCTTAGACTCTGAAAAGACGAAGATCGAACCTGATCCGGGGCTTGGAGGATTCGAACGGGACCTGGCACGACAACGAAGATGGAATTTGTTCAACTGCCATTTCTTATTTTTTGGAGCTATTTAAATCTAGCCGCCCTAGCCACCCTAGCCACACATCGAAGATTGATAGATGTTTGAATACCAGGATCTCAACTGCGGATAACCAGGCTTTATTGACGCATGTGACTGAGGACGAGATTAAAGAGGCGGCATTTCAAATCCCCCCAACGAGGGCCCCGAGGCTTGATGGCTTCTCTGGATGCTTCTTCCAGGACCACTGAAGGACTGTTGGAGTGGACGTGGTTAAGATTATCAAGGCTTTCTGGCACTCGGGTAAACTTCTGAGGAAACTAAATCAAACCAATCTGGTTCTTATTCCGAAGGTGAAATGCCCCAAGATTATGTCACAATATAGGCCTATTGCTTTATGTAATGTCATCTACAAGGTAATTGCAAAGGTTTTTACTAATAGACTGAAATCGGTAATGCCTAAGGTGATCAGTGATAACCAGTCTGCTTTTGTTGCTGGGAAATATATCCAGGACAATATCCTTATGGTGCATAAAATCCTGCACTTTTTGCTACACCAAACCAAGCAGGATCATGTGGGTATGGCTATCAAGCTTGATATGGCTAAGGCTTACGACCAGGTGGAATGAGACTTTCTTATAGACATGATAAGTAATCTAGGATTTGCACCGGTTTTTTGCAAATGGATCAGGGAGGGCATTTCCTTAACCTCATTTAGTATCCCGGTGAATGGATAACTTACGGGATTTATTTTGCCGGAAAGGGGTTTAAGACAGGGTGATCCTTTATCCCCTTATTTATTTCTTCTATGTACTGAAGGATTCTCTATGCTGGTCAGGAATGCCTTGGAGAAAAATGCAATTCATGAGGTTAGGATTACACTTAGCGGAGTACCGGTAACTCACCTGTTCTTCGCGAACGACTCCATTATCTTCTGCAGTGCTTCTGTGGATGAGGCGCTTCACATAGCTGAGCTCATTGAGCTGTTTCAAGCTGCCCATTGGGGTGTGCAGGGATATGGAGAAGGCTATTTGAAACTATTGGTGAAGGGGAAACGATCAAAAGAAAGACGTCCACTAGATCTCTTGAGACCGGTTAACAAAGCAGAAAAGTGTCGGCGGCCTGGGTTTTCATGATATCCAATGTTTCAATTTAGCATTTCTGGCTAAGATTGGGTGGCTTTTGATCCAAAACCCGCAGTTTCTCCTTGCTACGGTCCTGAGGGATAAATATTTTCCTAGTGGCACGTTTATAGGTGCCAGTCGAGGAAGGTGCACCTCTTGAGGATGGAAAAGTATTTTCAACGCCCATATGGTGCTTCAACAAGGATTAAGGTAGCGGGTTGGGAACGGTGCCTGTATAAATATCAAGGAGGACCTTTGGTTCCCTTTGCCCTCAACGTTTAAGGTCAGGCCGAGGGACAGTTTGCAAAACACTTGGTTGTGCGATTTGATTGACCCGACCTAGATGTCTTGGAACGTGAAGACTGTTTCGCTGGGTTTTCACTAGGATGACGTTAGGACTATCCTGAGTATCCCCATGAGCAGGACTGGGCTTTGCGACAAGTTGGGGTGGCACCACAACACCAATAATGTGTACTCGGTCAAATTTGGGTATGGAGTGGCTATCAATCTCTTGGATAACGGGGCTCTGGGGAAAAGAAGGAGAGGCATGCCTAGCGACAACCATATGAAACCCAAGGTTTGGAATCTGATCTGGAATCTTTCGGTTCCCAACAAAATTAAGCTTTTCATATGGCGTTGCTGTAATCATGCTCTAGCGATTAGACGTAATTTGAAAAGACGTCATATGAGGGTGGATAACGTATGCGGTGTATGTCGTATGTCGGATGAAATGGAAAATCACCTTTTCTTCCAATGTGCTTTTAGTCACCAATTTTGGTTTTGTTCCCCACTTCATCTAAACTCTCATCGTTTGGTCGATAAGGATTTTCTTGAGAGTTGGGAAAACCTCCATAATCTGGTCAATGTTCACAATACTGCGGATGAGATCATGCAGAAGGTCGCCTTTGGCCTTTGGCGGCTCTGGAAAAATAGGAACGACTTTGTCTTCAATGGAGTGTCTCAGCACCCTGCTGATCTCTTGGAGGTATGGAAGAAAAACTTAACGAATTCAGAGATGCTCTGGCCAGTGAGGCAGCGTCTTCTAGCCCTACGGAGGGGATGGGAGCTCGGGGTGCGGAATGTAGGTGCTCTAATTGGCAGAAACCGGAGTTTGGCGTTATTAAAGTGAATATAGATGCAGCTTGGTGTAAGACCAGCCTCCGTATCGGCGTGGCGTGGGTTTGTTGTGATTTTGCCGGGGTGCTTCATGCCGTTGGTGGGTCGGGAGTGAGGACATGCCTTTTTGTTGCTGCTGTTGAAGCATGTGCAATCCTAGAGGCCCTAATCGCGTGTACAGACAATGGATTCAAGAATGTGATCATTGAATTCGATGGAATATTCTTGGGATTTCAACCTTGAATGTATACTTAGGGATAATGAGAATCTAGCACGTAGGTTGACGTCAGTGAGGTTCACCTTTGTGCCTAGAGAGAGCAATTGCGCTGCTCACTCGATGGCTAAGTATGTATTTAAGGAGGGTCGTACTTTTGTCTGGGATTGTATTGGCCCAGAGTTCCTTTTCAACATCCTAGCTGAGGATGTCAACATTTCCATTCGTCTTTAATATATTCTATCTTTGGAAAAAAAAAGGTTGAGAATATGCTAGAGTATCAGGGTATGAACTGAGAGAAAAAAGTCATTTGTACTGTGAAGGCCTCTTTGCTTTATGTTTGAAAGTCAATATGCCTAGAGTCTAGGTGCTAGCAAAGAGGTGTAAGTATTAAGGGTTCCAGACATAATGATGATAGCTAAAGATGCAGGAAGCTTTTATGGAAGTGAGGTGACAGATGGGAGAGTTTGAAGTCACTGAGGAAGTGAGGTAACAGAGGGTAACGAACGGTTGAGATTCAATCTCAACTAAATTTACTAGTCATTATTAATTCAATTATATATATATCTAAATTGTATTAAAATATTTATCGGTTTGGTTCGGAATTTCCGAAGGAAGTCACATGAGATTTCAAATTTCGTATCGAGCTTTTCGAGATCAGTTCAGGATCGGGTACTGAACGGTTCAAAATTTTCGATTCGTAACGTTTTCGGTTCTATTTCGAAATTTTTTGGGTACAGTTTAAGATTTTTAGAATTTTTTTTTCAGCCCTTGATACGAATAGGTGGGAGAGAGGGGAATATATAAATAAAAATGAATGATAACAAAAAAAAAATTCAAAATAGTTCTTTTTTTTTTGTCAAAATAGTTTTTTATTTTTTTTGTTTTCATTTTGTATTCCTTTACTTTATATATTTCTTCAAACATATTCTTCGCCTATAAAAAAAATTCAAACATATTCTTCGACCGTTTTTTGTATCTCTATAGCTTCTTCTATGTATTTTCCTTCATCAAAAACTAAAATAAAAAAATAGCTAGATGTGGATGTGCAGTTGCGGATTTATTATGGGGTCATTAGTTGTCCTTAACCCTAACAATTTTATTGTATACTTGTTTGCGTATTGTATTTGATCTCTATAAAAAGCAAAGGCAAACTAAATTACAACTGCCTTCTCCTACTTCTATTTTTTGTATCTTATTTGCCTTCCTTTTTTCTCTTCTTGTGTGCAAATGCATCATCTACTCGATGAAAGGCCTTAGTTGACAAGTCTCGACAGTCTTCAACGTTACACCATAGATCTTGCATCCACCCTCGACAAGCCTTCATAAATAATGGTAGTTATCAACTTATGTTGGCATAAGCTTTCAGCATATGTTAGTAGGAATTAGTAGTTGTTTACTAGGTGCTCAACAAAATGTCCCAATAACGCATTTTTGGTTGATTTATAACACCATTATATGAAAATTCAGGCTCTGCCATTGTAGATGTGCTATAATACATGCAAATTTCAAAGAGCGGTGTTAATTAGAGAGACTAGATAGTTACACTAGATTGGTGCACTATATATGATGTAACAAATGATACATACAATCATTATCCAATGAGCTAAACTCATTAGTTACCGTGGCATGTACAAAATACGCAAGTTTTTTTTTTTTTTTTTTAATATTCGATATGCATATTTCCCTCCTAAAACTTGGCCAAAAGCTTATAACAAGGAAAGAAGAATCAGATCGTCATCAATACCCCAAATCATTCCTCATTAGCAAGGGAAACTAATTATTGAATTGTAACTTCTAGTTGTACCATCCTTTTATAATAGCAATTCTCAGGGCCTCCTCACTTGTGAAACCCTGAGGCACTCTTGCCACAACATCTTGAAGCATCGACTCTTTTAAACTTGATATGCTTGCATGATAAACTTGTAACTCCAGGTCTTTGAGTGCATTCATCAATCTAGCATTAGGGTAGTCGCAGTCCGGACACTGAACTCGTATCATGGCTTGTGAGCCTACGATCTTCACATCTATTTTCATAGCCACAGCTGCTCTCTTATTATAACTTGATGATTGCCGTGGCCTTGTCTGATGATGATCAACTATGGATCTGGTGGTTTGGTCTTCAATGTCAACAACGGGCTTCAGGTGTTGTGCTTGGATTTTGGCCTCCAGTTGCTCAACCCTTGCTTTCAGCTCATTGATGTATACAACTGCATCAGAAAGTAAAGAAGCTTTGTCCATTCTCGACACATTGGGAACAACAGCGCGGAGGGCATAGAATCGACGGTTAAGCTTCTCTCGCCTCTGTCTCTCTGCCTCAACATGGTTAATTGGTGTTTCTGATCTACCAGTTTCACAGTTTGATGATCGTCCTCTCTTTTTCAGTCGTATGTTCTCCATATTCTCAGAGGTGAAATTTCCACCAGAGTCGGATGATGATCCACCTATAGTCACAGGACCTACTTCTTTTGTACCACCTTCACGTCAAAATATAAAACATCAAAGCAATGAAAAATTTGGAGGAGTGTACAAATACACAAATATCAACAAGATATCGGTATTTAATTAGAGAAATCAGCTGAATATTTTAAGTAAAATGCCCTAAAATAAAATATCGCGAAAATGTTTTTTAAGTGAAGGAAGAAAAGACCCGAGATCTGTATATTGGTCTTTGGTATTGGTACCAACCACACACTCCTGGTATTGAAATTTTTCAGACCAATTTTGTTACCTTGTGTTGTCCACTCTATTTGTTCAGCTCCTGAAAACATTCCACTTTCTAGTAGCGGAACATGTACATGGTCCTCATGGCTGCTGCTCAGCTGCTTTGAGACCATGTTGTTGTTCTTTGATCCGAAAAGCGATTTTGATATCTGCACAAGACCCCAATCTACTTTGATCACATCCAAAGAAGCGAGTTCAAGTACTCCGCATGAAGTTGCAATACAAACCAAAGTGAGAATTCCATGCATTCTTGCTTCCTGCACTCTCTCACACTGATAGAACTGAAGCTCATGATCACCTGCCAGCCAAACAAAATCACCAGAACAAAACGTATGGCCCAGAATGTTACTGTGGCCGGCAGTAAATGACTGGGTCAAAGAGGCAGTGTAAAAGTAAAACCACTCAGCGTCGGTAACGTCTCCACCATCCAAATCCATGTCTTCATAGAAAAGAGCTTCAACTTCTCTGCTAATCCCATTCTTCCTCTCCACAACATCGAAAACATTGGCTTTGTTGTAACTTTGTTTGGAGGCCAAGTCCCCAGTGCTTCGAAAATGGCCACCAGCCCACGACAAAGAAACTAGGTCATTGCTGTCTTTTGATGAGGCTTGCCAGAAAATTGAATAGACCCACCGTTCGGGCCTATTCTGAATTATGAACTGGAGACGTTGAAGTGTGGGCGAGTTTTCTTGACCAAAATTGTTTGAAGAACAGGAGGCATTAGTTCCCTCCATGGCTCTCTCTCTCTCTCTATAAAACGAATATTAGGTAATGCGACAAAGCCAGTCAGTAATGAACGGAAAACTCCAATATAATTTCTTTATATAAGAAATTTCGAACGGTACGAGTAACTCTTATTGATATTGAAAATATAATTGAAGCAAGAGAATAAGAATAAAGGATAATATTAAAGAGACTAAATTTTTTAAATTATATTTTCAAACTTATTGTACTTGTGTCATCATCATCCGACTTTGAAAACTTTTTGCGCTTGAATTGTTTGTCACCATGTTATTTGTGGTTCCTTCATGAACTCTTGTCATCATCCGATTCTGGAAACTTATTGCACTTGAAACTCGTGTCATCTCCAATATAACTTGTGGTTCCCGTGAACTCGTGTCGTCATCCGATTCTGGAAACTTATTGCACTTGAATTGTTTGTCACCATGTTATTTTTTCTATAGAAAGTATTTGAAAGATTGGTAGAAAGTTTACTCGTTTTCTCCATTTCACTATGTGAAAGAAATTTTACAACAAGGACGTGAAACAGTTTCCTTTTGGATATCTGATAGGGTAATACAATGGCACTGCTTATTTTTTGCATTTAAATATGCATGAATTATTTTCTTTGTTTTACATGTCACCTACGAGAGACTGGAAAGGCTATCATGTGGACTATTGACCAGGGTTTAAGGTTGGTCAAATTAATATTGGGAAGGACTAAGGAGGTTATTCATTATCGCTGAATAAATATAAATTTTGTAACTTGTGCAGCATATAGAGTAAATCACATTCGTCCAATCACAAATATGTAGTTGTAATGCAATGCAATGCAATGATATTGATGCGCCTATCTACTAGGGGTGCTAAAGGCAGTTTGGAATCGCTGTGTGTGTGTGTTTTTTTAACCTATTTTTGGTGTACTTTGAGAATAATTAGTTATAAAATAAAATAGTTGAGAGTTTGATAAATTGTATTTTTAAAAATGATGTGGGTATGAAAAGCAATGTAAAAGTGTTTGGTAAATTTTAATGTAAAAATGACATAATTTTATATAACAACAAAAATAGACATAGTAGTAGGAGTGTGGCAATGATAGCGGCAACAAGGTTAGTGACGGTGATTGTAGCGGCAATGGTGGGGGTGAAAAGGTAGCAGTGTTGACAACGGCATTGGCAACGATTGTAGTGTTGTTGGCGGTCGCAACAATGGTGGTGGTGACGACAACATTATTGTAAGGTTGGTGGTTGCAGTTGTAAGTGATGGCGATGATGTGGTGGGCGGTGGCATTAGCAGTGGCAGTGAGGCTGATAATGGTGATGGTGATGGAAACAACAATTGGAAAGGTATGGTGGTGGTGCCAATAGTGCATTGTGGTGGTTGTGGTGCACAAGTTCAAATGTTGGTAGAGGCATTGGCAGTGACCATGGTAGTTGTGGTGATGGTGATTGTGGTATTATTGGTGGTAGTGGTGGCGGTGGTGATGATTATAACGAGGGTAACAACAACGATGGTGGTGATAATGGAAGTTATGGTGCTAGTGGTGGTGGTGGTGACAGTGGTGGTGATTGTGGTGGTGGCAGTGGTGGTGATAATGTAAGGTTAGTGGCTGTGGTAAGTGGTGGCAGTCACTTTGTTCTCGAATGAATAAAATATATGTAGAAGGATAAATAATGTCATTTTTAAAACTTAGTGAGGGTATTACAAGAATGAAATATTCATTAAAGGCTTAGCTCCACTTTTTATAAAAGCAGGTTTAAAAACAACCTTTAGACGCCACTTAGTACTACAGTCCAGTAGTATTCTTCTTCACTTGTAAGTGAGAGGTCTTAGATTCGATGTCAAAGACAAATTTGAACCACATTATTGTTGCTAGCCTATTGTGAGGCTTAACCCACTCCTTGTAGATAATATTTTTGTTTCAAAACAAAAAGCAACCTACAAACTGCTTTTAAAAGTTGCAGCCTGGAAGCCATTGCTCTAAAAATATGCAGGATATTTATCTTACCAAACACTTTTTTATTGCTTAACTATAGCAGTTTTTAGTTTAAAAATAGTAAATACTATACGGAGCCTTATTCGGCTTGAAACTGTTAGCTTTAGTCAATTTTTCATTTGATCAAAATAGATTTTTGATGTAAGATTTTACTATAGAATCCATTCTACATATAGTTAGAATATGATCCAGTTTGATATATACATGTGTTCTAGGATCCAATCCAATCGAATTTTGACCCTTTCTATGATCGATTGAGAATAATGCAAGTTGGCTCGAATACGAAGCTCCAACCCCATCTTCTATAGATCCCTTGTCGAGACTTGTTCTTTGCCTTTTCCTTAGTTGTTGATGGCGGCGATGACGATTTTTGTGGTGGAGGAGTAATTAGGGTTCCTATGGTTTCTTTAGTTTTGATTATTTTGTTGTTTCACTAATCCATCTCTTTTATTAGTGCTTAATTTTGTATTTAGACCATTTTATGTGTCCTCGTTTAAAATAATGAATTATTATATCCATGAAAAAAATGACAGACAAAATTGTCATCAAATCGGATACTTGGCTAAAGTTAAATTTTATAAAGTTAGATGTGAAACCATTTGTTTATAAAACCCCAAACATAATAAAATTAAGGGTTAATCTCAGATTACTATTATGAAGTTTCTTGGTTTTCAACATTTAGTACTGTTTGGGCCCAAAATAGCGATTTGGGTCGGGCGCAGAGGATGTCTCGGCCCAGAGGCCCAATACCAGAAACGGAGGATATAAGAGATGGGCCGGCTAAAGTAGGGTCGGCCGAATCCCACTCGAAGAAGGACTTCTAGAGAAGGCGGGGGAAATCCAATGCAAGGAGGAGTCTCAGCAAAAGACCTAGTAGAAACAGGAACGACTAAGAGTCCCAATCCGAGTAGAATTATGATTCAATCAGAAGGGGGTTTCAGTCTCTATAAATACGAAGGCAGTGGCAGCGAGAAAAAGATCTTCAACACAACACAGAAATCTGCCTTGCGCAATTTCTCGCTCTACGCGAAACCTCTCAACACCCTTGAGAATTTTATTTTCTTTTTCGCCTCCATACCTTCAGTTTGGATAGACAACACTGTGGAGGCAACCGGTAAACATCTTCAGTTTGGATAGACAGCACTGTTGCCGTAGAACCAACCGTCCGCGAAGCATCTTCAGTTTGGATTGACAGCACTGCGACAGGGTCGATTGGTTATTTATCCTAGTCTCGGCCGGCGAGGATTTTTTGAATCCCCGTCGACAGAGGTCATCTCATTAGCTTTCTCGGCGAAGTGAGGTGTTACCAGGTTACTACATTCGGCACATTGAAAGCCGAATTTGAATCGTGAACTTTGTAAAAATAGCAGCCTTGTCTTCAGGCTCTAGAACCCAAAGGCCGAGAGGTGTTCCTTCCTCGGCCGCAATTGCAAGATACGGAAGTCAGCCGCGCGCATCAACGCAACATCAAGACATTTTACTCCTCGGCCGAGCCCGGCCGACGAGTTGGCATGCCCCACACACATTTGAAGGACTTAGTTAGTCTACTATTTACTCGGCCTGCGCGCCACGTAGGCTAGGTGATTTTTGTAGTCAACATTTTGGCACGCCCAGTGGGACCTAGTGCTAAAACTACAAAGTTCATGCCCGTCGAGACTCGATCGATCAAGAAGAAAACAGGGATGGGAAAGTCTAATACCACTCCAGTAACCCGCAATACGGGTTCCGAAAACTCGTCACAGGCGGAAATCCAAGACGCCGTGACACCTAACTCACACCGAGAAAGGGAAGTCATTCTCGGTGAGCCACCTCATCACACTGGAGTTCTCACGAAGGTTACAAAAGACAGTCTAGTCGAAGGGACTGTGGAAGATTGTGATGAGGATGGGGGCGATGCTACCGACCCACCGTCCCGGTCATTTTTTAAAAGACGATTCGAAGAACAGTCTCGGAAATTCGAACAAACCGTCGGCCGAGACGTACAGTCGGTACTGGACGAAGTACGACAACAAAGTGTCATGCAGACCAAGTTGTACGAATACTTGGTGCACGTCACACCAAACTAGGGACTGACCGAACGACCGAGACCATCCTTGCCTACAAATAATATAGCGGCTACGTCAGCGGCCGAGGTCGGACCTACTCGGTCTAGAACACTCGATCTAGAAAAGAAGAGCGGATCAACCAGTTCAACGACTGATTGCGGCCCCAGTACACCCGCCGTGAATGCTGCAGAAATCCAGCGAATGATCGACTCTGCCTTGAAGAAAGGGCCGAAGTTCCCCAAGTTCATTCATCCATACCTGGAGTTTGTGGAGCGTTTCGAGTATCCAAAAGGTTTTAAGATTCCAGACTTCAGTCTATTTGCGGGGGAGTCATCATTGTCTTCTTTGGAACATGTGGCGCGCTTCACTGCGCAATATGGGGATGTCAACAGTGATTATTATAAATTACGGTTGTTCAACTTCTCATTGACCGGGCCAGCATTCGCGTGGTACATCAACCTTCCCCCAAATTCGATCCAAAGTTGGGAGGAGTTGATCGAAAAGTTTCATGAGCAGTTCTATCGACCAGGAATGGAGATGTCGGTGTCCTCACTGGCTAGGATGGCTCAAGCATCTGACGAGTCGCCAATGGAGTACCTAACGAGGTTTAAGTCGGCTCGAAATTGGTGCCGAATACCTCTTCCAGAAGTGGAGTTCGTCAGAATCGCTCTTAATGGCCTCGACTTGGAATATAAGAAGAAGTTCCTAGGGGCGAACTTTCGCGATATGTACGAATAAGCCCAACATGTGGAACAATACGAGTACTTACTCCGAGAAGAAAAGGTATCAGCATCTTCAGCCAGAGGGGCCATATACAAAAATCCTTCGGTTAATTATGCCGCGACCGAATGAGATGGCACTCAGTATGCCAGTATAGATGCGGCTGAAATCGTCATTGATAAGCCGTATATTTGCAAAGCTCTGGCTCATACTAAGGATGCCAAACCTCGCTTGGCCCCGGAAGACAAAACGGCCAAGACATCCAAAGTTTACACTTTTGACATCACCAAGGCCGACGTCATTTTCGATCAGTTGTTGTCGGCAAAGATCATTAAGCTTCCGCCGGGACATAACATCCCAAAGGCCGAAGAATTGAAAGATAAGGTCTATTGCAAGTACCACAATTCAAGTAAGCATACGACCAATAATTGTGTAGTGTTCCGCGATGCTATTCAGGGATGGATCGACAAAGGCAAATTAAAATTTCCAGAGAAACAGATGGCTGTCGACGCTAATCTGTTCCCTTCAGCAACAGTTGGCATGGTAGATGCCCATTTACCTGGGAGCAAGGGCAAGGGAAAGGCCGAGTTCGTGCAAGCACAGCATATTCCGAAACAGAACTCCCGGCCACGGCTCAAGATCGACCTAGCTTGTAATAACTCCTCAACGAAAGCGACAGGGCCGGCAATTGTCCAAGCCAAGGCAGAAGCTAGTAAAGAGGAACCTGAGGAACCAAAGGTATTGTGCAATCGTTGCAAAGTGCAAGAGGTCATAACCGAGCCACAAGCCAAGCAACCTCAGGTCACGACGCCACGCCAACTACGGCCGAAAGAGGCAGAACCTCGGCCAACGCCCGTGATTGTCCCAACCCCGCCAAAAGCACTCGGTTGGGGTCAGCGACATAAAGTGTTCGATCGACTCGGACCCCAAATGCAGGCCGGGGGATCATCTTCGGTCAGGCGACGACTTGACTTTGATGCCCCGTTCTATAATGAGGATTATTACGCACGAAGTTCCAGCACTTCCGGTTCGGTAGCTAAGCCAAAAACATTCAAACCACCAGAGACACGCGACCAGCGCTGGTACACGTACCATTCACCAACCGGCGTTTACACCGCTCTGTCCAAGTCTCAGAAGCGTCGTCGCCAGAGGATAGATTGCATGGCTCGCCGACAGGCAGCTCAACGTTCATCGATTCCCAAATTGCAGCCTAAGGGTACAGGCCCTAGAGATGAACGACCACTCCCGGCGATCATGACCGAGTTATTCGAAGGGAAGCAGGCTACGGCTCCTGACATCGAGACGGTCTTCGAAGAATCCGACAAACGGATCAAGATCTTGCTCCGATCAGGAGAAATGAAGGCTCGGTTCGAGAAAATTCAACAAGAGTCGGAAAAAAGTCCTCATCCAACACCGACATCCGAACCCCTGATCCGGATACGGCAGAATCTCCATCCTCCCTTCGTTGGCGAAGCCCTAAAGTATATGTTGGAATTCCATAAGACGCACTCCGCCAATGACTTATACGGCCTACCAAAAGAATGTCAACAACTCCTCGACTTAGCCTTGACTTCCCCAGATGCCGAGCGGATCATTCAAAAGACTACGGACCCGGCCATCAAGGCAAGATTCCAGCACATACGGGAGGCTCAGGTGCTTGGTTTTAAGGTGGACCCATACACAGATTTACCACCCGCCGAGCTTCCCTTTTCCTTCGACGACCTTTAACTTTTAAGGTATTATTTTGAAGTCTTCTCGGCAGTAGCGCTCTTCGGCCTCACGGCCGATGAACAAGAACGGGTAAAGCGCCTCGACACGTATCTGGACACAAGGAACGCTTTAATTGCGTATCACGAGCAAGGCCGTCCATCCACAACTGCCCCTGCACACGGTGTGCTCGAGGGTGACATCCAAGTCAAAGCGACCCCAAACGACGAACTACCAATCGCCGATGACGCGACGGACGCTTTCACCGAGAATACTCCAGAGCAGACGGCCTCGGCTGATGCTCATTGCACAAAGGAACACGACCTACTGGGCCCTTCTATCCTGGACAACATGGAAATCAGCATGGTCCACGTCTTACCCGCCGAGTTTCAAACAACGGATCCCCAACCATTATCCTTGGACGGCGATGTCGTGGCCGAAGAAGCGACACAGGTCGAGTTTGTCCACACCGAGGAATGAACGAACAGCCAAATCGATACACTAGCTACAGCTTTCGTCAAGTTGTTCACCCGATCCCCCACTACCAACCTACAACATCTAAAGCCGTTGTATGTCACGACTCATATTGAAGGCTACCCAGTTTCTAAGGTGTTCGTCGATTGTGGGGCGACGGTCAATGTCATGTCTGTATCCGTTATGCACGCTCTGCGACGGTCACATGATGAACTCATTCCATCCGGCATCACTATGAGCAGTTTCGTGGGTGACCGATCCCAGACCAAGGGAGTGCTGCCTCTAGAAGTAACCGTAGCTGGTCGCAATCACATGACTGCATTCTTCATTGTTGATTCAAAGACTGAGTATAACGCCCTCCTCGGTCGAGATTGGATCCATCAGACTGGCTGTACTCCATCTTCCCTCTACCAAGTCCTCGTCTTCTGGGATGGCAAATCGGTCATCGTCCACCCGGCCGATACCCAGCCGTTTGAGGCCAACATGATTCAAGCTCGATACTATGATGATCACGTCGACTACATCACCCTTCACGGTTTCAATGAGGAGGGTCGGCCGACGCAGATTTTCGTACAAAAGGCTATTGAAGTAGCCGCCGAGACTGTCCACCAGGACTCGGCGAGACTCGGATTGGCCACTTTCTTCCCTACTATTGATGATTAACGACAGCCACGACCGACGCCAGGCCGCAGTCTCTTCAACCATGGAACGACTGCTGACCCATTGGTATACAGTTTCCAAACAACCACACTCCGGCGTTAACTTGGTCGAGTTTCTCGCCGAAGGAGACAATGGCCCGGTGGTGTCTCCAGATAAGATTCAGCCTGCACCAGCCGAACTCAAAGATCATCGGCCTCAGGTTAAGGACCCTTTGGAAGAAGTCAATGTTGGGACGGCCGAGGAACCACGACCTTTATTTATCAGTGCTTTGTTGCCCCAACCTATGAAAGCCAAGCTGCGTGATTTATTGAACGAATTCAAGGATTGTTTCGCCTGGAGTTATCACGAGATGCCTGGTTTAGACCGAACGCTCGTTGAGCATGAGTTACGCATTAAGCTCGGCTGCAAACCGTTTCGTCAGCCCCCTCGACGGTTCTCGACCGAAGTTCAGTTTGGCATCAAGGATGAAATTATTCGCCTTTTGAATGTCGGGTTCATTCGAACAGCCAGATATGTCGAATGGTTGGCAAACATAGTTCCTGTCCTGAAGAAGAACGACGCCCTTCGCATTTGCATCGATTTCCGGAATTTAAATTTGGCAACCCCCAAGGATGCGTATATTATGCCAATTTCAGACCTCTTAATCGATGCGGCCGCCAGCCATGCCATTTTTTCATTCATGGACGGACATGCCGGCTATAATCAAATTTTCATCGCCGAGGCCGATGTCCACAAGACTGCTTTTCGATGCCCAGGGGCACTCGGCACGTATGAGTGGGTCGTTATGCCATTTGGCCTCAAGAATGCCGGCGCCACATACCAGCGAGCCATGATTGCCATCTTTCATGACCTCATCAGTACAACAGTCGAAGTGTACATTGATGACGTGGTGGTCAAGTCCAAACGTCGGCAGACACACTTAGAGGATCTCCGCCAAACCTTCTTACGCATGCGCCGACATAATCTCAAAATGAACCCAGTCAAGTGTGCTTTCGGCGTCTCGGCAGGAAATTTCTTAGGATTCCTGGTCCATCACCGCGGCATCGAGATTGACGAAAACAAGGCCCGTGCAATTATCAATGCGCCGGCCCCCAGGACTAAGAAACAATTACAGTCGCTACTCGGTCAGGTCAATTTTCTCCGCCGGTTTATTGCCAATTCGGTAGGGAAAATGCGAGCTTTTTCCACTTTGCTAAAACTCAAGGACCACGACAAGTTTGCGTGGAGCACCAAGCACGACGACGCCTTCACCCAAATCAAGGTAGCATTAACTACCCCGCCTGTCCTTGTTCCGCCCCGACGTGGCAAACCTCTTAAGTTGTACATATCTGCGGCCGAAGAATCCATCGGTTGCCTTCTAGCACAAGACAACGATGCCGGTCGCGAACAAGCTATTTTCTACCTTAGCCGCCACCTCAATACTCCTGAGATCAATTACACGGCTGTTGAGAAACTCTGTTTAGCATTATTCTTTGCCGCCTCCAAGCTTCGACACTACATGCTCCCATCCGTCACTCAAGTCATTGCCCAGACTGATGTCATACGTTACATGCTCACTCGGCCAATCGTCAAAGGTCGAATCGGGAAATTGACAATGGCACTATTCGAGTTCAGTCTACAATATGTTCCCCAGAAGGCCGTCAAAGGCCAAGCCTTGGCTGATTTCCTGGCCCAACATCCGTCTCTATACGACTTCGAGGGCAATGATCTCGAAATCGGCATGGTGGAAGCACGGGACAATTTCTGGACAATGTATTTCGATGGCTCCAGCACTTCCCGTTCGGCCGGCGTCGGAATCGTCATTCAGTCTCCCGAACACCATCGATGGTATTTTTCTTTCCAACTTGACTTTGAATGCACCAACAATCAAGCCGAATACGAAGCTCTTGTCATTGGCCTCGGCATCCTTCATGACTTACGAGCACCCCGCGTCTTGGTTTTCGGCGACTCTGAACTGGTGATTAACCAGCTCAATGGCATTTTTCGCTGCATGAGTTGCACTCTAGCTCCTTATCACATGGTCGCTAGCTATTGGGCCGAGTCTTTTGACCGTATCACATTCGAACACATCTCCCGGGTCCATAATGTTGACGCCGATGAATTGGCCCAAATCGCCTCCGGCGCGCAACTCATGGGGGGCAAACTAGGTCGGGTGATACCAGTCGTACGACGCTCATACCCGGCACTGGTTAATCAATAAGCTATTAGCCATGATCATGTGATCCAAACACGAGTAATGTCATTGCCATCGCTACTGGAACGAGAAGACCCCGTTGATATCTGCGCGGTTGAAGCATTACCAGATGATTGGAGAGGCGCAATCATGCGGTACCTTGATAATCCCGATGGCAAACACGAGCGTAAGACGAAGGTTCATGCCACGAACTATGTGTCGTACCAAAATGTTCTATATAGGAAGAGCGATGACGGCTTACTGTTGTTATGTCTCGGCCCCAAAGAGGCCGCACAAGCAATGGCCGAAGTCCATGAAGGAATATGTGGAGCCCACCAATCCGGCCGAAAGATGCGTTGGTTGCTTCGCCGACACGGTTATTTTTGGCCGAATATCTTAAAAGACTGCATTGAGTACGCACGGGGCTGCGTGCAGTGTCAGATTCACGGCCCTATACAGAGGGCCCCGGCCGAATTATTGCATTCGGTCACCAAACCATGGCCGTTTCGGGGATGGGCCATGGATATCATCGGCAAGATTACACCATCGTCTGGATCGGCGAAGCACGCCTGGATACTCGTAGCAAAGGATTACTTTACCAAATGGGTCGAAGCAAAATCATACGCCGAACTAACATCTAAGGAATTGTGTGACTTCGTCGAAGAAAATATCGTGACCCGATTTGGCATGCCAGAAATGATCATAACAGATAACGGTACTATATTTACGTCCGGCCGATTCAAATCTTACACAGAAAATCTCAAGATTCGGCTCGAGCAGTCTACGCCATATTACCCACAAGCAAATGGGCAAGCCGAAGCAAGTAACAAAGTTTTGATTGGTATCTTGGAGAAAATGGTGAAAGAAAGACCGGCAATGTGGCATTTAAGGTTAAATGAAGCATTATGGGCCTACCGGACGTCACCACGATCAGCCACCGGGACAAATCCGTACGCATTAACCTATGGGCATGATGCTATGCTACCGGTCGAGTTGAGCGTAAATTCGGCAAGGATGATAGAGCACAACAGTCTTTTCAGCGATGAGTACAGTCAAGCTATGATCCAGGAGTTGGAAGAACTAGAAGGAGTTCGCCTTGACGCTTATAACTTACTTGTGGCACAAAAGAAAATTGCCGAACGAGCATACAATCAGCGAGTTAAACAAAAGACGTTCGGCGAAGGAGAGTTGGTTTGGCAGACGGTACTGCCAGTCGGAATAAAAGACCCTAGATTCGGCAAATGGTCGCCGAATTGGGAAGGGCAGTTTATTGTTCACAAGGTTCTCGGCAGGGGGGCATATCATCTTAAAGATCGGAGTGGTTTAATGCATAAATTGCCGATTAACGGGAAATTCTTAAAAAAATATTATCCGACGAGCTGGGAAATGAAAGAATAAAGTATTTTATTCATAGCGAAAGGAATTACAGCCTACGAAAAATGAATTCACAACGCTAAAAACTAGGGGAGATAAGCCTTGAGGGCCGCTTTCAGCTCCAACCACCTCACTTCCCCCAGAGTGATCTCGGCTTAATCTTCCTCTCCGACTTCATCAGCGCGATCCGCCGTGCGCCGGCCGCAAGCTCCATCAACCTAGCCTTGTTAGCTTCAAATGTCGCTTCAAGAGCGGAAGCAACATCCGACCGTTTGCATTGAAGTACCGCGATCTAGTCGTCAAGGGCTAACAGCTCAAGTTTCTTGGCCTTTATTGCTTCAAGCTCCGGTTGGGCAACCTCGTCAGCCTTCAAGACGTCGTCAGAGCGGAGGGCGTTCTCAAAAATTGGGAAGAAGTCTCGAACCTTCCCCAAAATAGAAGACAACTGAGTGACGGTGGCGTCATCCAGAAGACCTTCAGAGGCAAGGGCATTTAAGTACTCCCCAACATCATCAAGGCCGTTGCTCTGAAGGACGTCCAAAGCAGAGAGAGATTGGAAGCCTTGCAGCCGGGCAAGGGCAGGATGCTCAGCTGCCTCGACCGTTGATTCAGTCGGCAAGGCAGAGGCGTCGGCCCCGCCAGAAGCGGTATAGAACAAAACGTCAAGCTCGGCCTGCCAATTAGACTAAACATAAACACGACCATGAGAACATGAGCCAAGACCCAAGGTGGCAAAAAACCTATGCAAAATAAGAACTTACAGTGGTTGGAGTAGCGTCGTGAGAGGGAATGACAGAACCTGTCCCACTTGAGGGGACCACTGATGATGGCGCCTCCGGCTCGACGGCGGCCCCTTTTCCTCTGTCAGCCACAGGACCAGCTGGGGGGTTCTCGGCCGCCAGGGTTAAAGCTGGGGAAATGAGTCGAAGACGCCCTGTGAGCGGGATTTCATCGTCATCCTAGAAGATAAAGTCGTTAATAAAAGAAAAAACATATGTATATGTGTATATTGTACGGCAACAAGATATTCAGACCTCTTCCAAAACAATTGTGGTCTGTTTTGGGGAAAACTTGGTGGCAAGAGGGATTGCTTTCTCCAGGATGGGGACGACGGAAGGTTTGTGGGTGACCGGAGGCTTGGCAGACCGAGCAGTGCTTGGTTCCGCCAAGGGAGTCGGACGAACCACGGATGAGGACCGGGTTGTAGACGTCGACCGAGCAGCGCCAATTTTGATACCCGGAGAAGCAGGGGAAGACCTAGCAGCTCCAATTTTGATGCTCGGGGCAGCGGGGGCCGACTGTCTCGCCACCTGATCAGAGGTCACTGGACCCCCTGGTCCCCCGACGTCTCTCGGTTTTTGGTGCGTTTCTGGGGACCAGCAGCCTCAACCTCCTGGCGTGGCCGTTTGCTCGACGGTTTGGCGATTGCAGTCGCGGCGGTTTTGGAAAAAGGTACAGTCTTCTTCTTTTTAGCCGCCGCCGGAGCAGCAGTGCTTGTCGAAAAAACGCGATTGCCTGAAATAGAATAAAATGAAGTTAGCAAGTCCTAAGTGAGATAAAAGGGGAAAAGTTAACAAAAGTACCCTGAGTCGCGGCAGAGGATTTCTTGGGCTTGTCACCAAAAAGCTTGGCGACGATGTCCTCAACCGGCGCACCAAAGAATTCCTGCGTGTAAGCTTCCCACCAGTCACCGAACGTGTCAGTGCAGATGGCTTCAGGAACGGCCGGTTTTAGACAGAAACTCAAACATCGCTCCTGGAAGTCCGCGTCGGCAGACTTGAAGTCTTTTTCGGAGAAGCCAGAGCGACGCCCTCGGTCGAGGAGGGAGCGAAAAGAAAGAAGAGGCAACGGGGCGCCTTGGATGAAGCCAAGTTGCCGAGCCAGAAATTGTGGGTGATACACTTCCCAGCTGGCTCAACGAGCGTCGCAGCCGAGAGGAAGGTCGCGTGACAGAACAAACGACCCCTAATGCCGACGAACGCTCAAATCCGTCTCGGCATCCCAGGCCGATGTTGGAAGTTGGATGGAAACCGGATAGTCTCGGCGACGACAAACTAAGAATTCGTCACCGGACAGGTCGTTGAGGCCAAAGAAAAATTTAAAGATTTCTTCGGCCCGGTGAGGTGGCGTTGGCCTAAAGGCCAGTTGAGGGCCAAGCGCTTCGGCCGGATGGAAGGCAGGCATATCCGGCCGAAATTGCGCAAAGTAAACTTGCAGCCAGAGCTGGAAAAGCCAGAGGGGCCCACTCTGCTGAGGGTCGATTTTGGCGGAGGTGGTTTCGGCCAGGCAACGGTAGAGGTTGGCAAGTATGGCCGGGCTAAGGGCCAGGGATCGACCGTTAGCCAGAGCCTCGGCTACCGGTATATTCTCGACCAGGCATTTGTTGGATCTGGGGCAACAGATAAATCTATTGTACCCGTAGAAGAGGAAGGCCTCATGTTCTCCATTCTTGGCCGCGTCCTGCCCCTGGCCGGCAAAGTGGTAGTAGAGGGTGTGGTAGTTGAAGAAATTCTTGAATCGCTTCTGAATCTCTTCCTTGGAGGTATCATTTTCTTCATCCTTCAGTGATTCGAGGGCCCGGCCCTCAAGCCAACCTTTGAAGTCCAGCCTTCTCGGATAGCCGGCGAGGGTTGCATCGACCGAAATACCAGAGGGGGGAGTCCCCAAAATGGCCGTGACGTCGAGGACGGTAGGGCCGGTAGGACCGAAAGGGAGGACCATTGTGTTGGTGGCCGAGCACCAGAAGTTGAGAGCTGCTACGAGCAACTCCTTGTCCATGGCAATTTCCTTGGTAGAAAGCCAAATGGCGTCAAAAATCCCCTGAAGCTTCCACTGCGCCCCGTAAAGTTTGGACATGCGCTTCACCCAAGACACCCAGGCCGTTGTTGAGGAAGGCCAGGAGCCTTGAGGTTTGTTAGTGTCCCATTTGGACCAGTCAGCTCCGCGTAGCAAGGGGGCAAGGCAGTGCTCCTTGCACATGCTGGTAAAAGATGGAGGGACTGTTTCCCTGAATAGCGGCCCAAGAATCTGGTGGGTAGTGCTCTGATCACTCGCAAAGTGCATTGACTTGACGGAGAATTTGTCGATGATGTTCTTGCATTTCTCACACTCATCGGCGACGTTGGAGATGAAGGAGGGCATTGAGGAGGGAAAAATGGAAATTTCTGGGAAGAGATTGAAAAGTTGCAGAAGAAATTGGGAATTCTGGGATTCTTCTGGGCGCTGAAGATTTGGGAGAGAGAAATCAAGAAGAGCTCGAGAATTTTGGAAGCGTAAAGGCGTCAGTGGAAAGAATTCAAGGATTTATAGGCAAATAGTGGGAAGATAAGACGTTTGATTTTCAAATTCTGGATAATATCGATCGGAAAAAGCATTAATCATTTCGAATATTTGAGAGAATCCAGGTGAAAAGACCGAACGTCTCGTAAAATTAAAAACCCACGATTGCGTGTGGCGGCGGACCATAATGAGGAGACGGTTCACCGATTGCGTGCCCCAGGAAACGTCGTTAGGGTTGCTCAGCACGATGGGAGTTGATACGTGGCGAAGAGATGAGGCGGAATCAGGGATTGAAAGGACGCATGGTCGCATAGTTCGAGGATATGATGACGCTTCTTCAAGGCCGCAGCTCGACCAGGGCCGACGACCTCAAAAGCGATGGGGCAATGTTTGGGCCCAAAATAGCTATTTGGGCCGGGTGCAGAGGATGTCTCGGCCCAGAGGCCCAATACCAGAAGCGGAGGATATAAGAGATGGGCCGGCTAAAGTAGGGTCGGCCGAATCCCACTCGAAGAAAGACTTCTAGAGAAGGCGGGGGAAATCCAATGCAAGGATGAGTCTCAGCAAAAGACCTAGTAGAAACAGGAACGACTAAGAGTCCCAATCCGAGTAGAATTATGATTCGATTAGAAGGGGGTTTCAATCTCTATAAATACGAAGGCAGTGGCAGCGAGAAAAAGATCTTCAACACAACACACAAATCTGCCCTGCGCAATTTCTCGCTCTACGCGAAACCTCAACACCCTTGAGAATTTTATTTTCTTTTTCGCCTCCATACCTTCAGTTTGGATAGACAGCACTGTGGAGGCAACCGGTAAACATCTTCAGTTTGGATAGACAGCACTGTTGCCGTAGAATCAACCGTCCGCGAAGCATCTTCAATTTGGATTGACAGCACTGCGACAGGGTCGATTGGTTATTTATCCTAGTCTCGGCCGGCGAGGATTTTTTGAATCCCCGTCGACAGAGGTCATCTCATTAGCTTTCTCGGCGAAGTGAGGTGTTACCAGGTTACTACATTCGGCACATTGAAAGCCGAATTTGAATCGTGAACTTTGTAAAAATAGCAGCCTTGTCTTCAGGCTCTAGAACCCAAAGGCCGAGAGGTGTTCCTTCCTCGGCCGCAATTGCAAGATACGGAAGTCAGTCGCGCGTATCAACGCAACATCAAGACATTTTACTCCTCGGCCGAGCCTGGCCGACGAGTTGGCACGCCCCGCACACATTTGAAGGACTTAGTTAGTCTACTATTTACTCGGCCTGCGCGCCACGTAAGCTAGGTGATTTTTGTAGTCAACAGGTACATAAAGTTTTTTTCATCCTAGTCGAGTATTTGAAGTTATCATTCTGGGTACTTTCATACATCCGTTAAGTTTTCCGTCAAAACCCCCGTTAATTGATTCGCCACGTGGACAATAACTGGATGACATATGTCAGTATGAGCTCACATAAATATTAAAAAAATTTAAATAAAAAAAGGACTCACCCATCTCCTACCTCACCTCCACGCCCTCCTTATTTCTCAACTCGTAGCAAAGACCACTAAAATCAAGCCGAAGACGAATAATCGAAGTCCAAATCGCCTCTGCCACCTCCCTTTGCGCCCGCAGCCCAACACCATCTTCAAGCCCAGCAAAATGCAGCAACGATCCCGCACCCACTACCGCTGCCCAGCCACTTGCACTGTTTGATTTGAGTTTAGACAATTAGAGTTTAGGGGTTGCTGGGTTAGCCGTGGAATGAGGCACGAAGATAGAGATGATGGTTGTTGGTAGATGAAGCCGATGATGTAGTGTTGGGTAGATGGGTCGTAGGCGAGGCTTTTTGTGAAGGTTGGGGATCAAAAATTGAAGACGGTGAGGAGTGACGAGCGACAGAAGTGGAGAATTGAGGTGATCTCGCAACAATGTTAGTGATGAAGGGATAGACTGTGGGTACTATGGGAGAGAGATTGGGATGGGGATGAGAAGAGGCTTATGGAGGAGGGCAAATTGGAATTGCAAATTTGCAGCCGGGGAAGATGAAGCTTCAGTCAAATTGTAGATTTGAGGGGTTTAGTTTTAGTTTTTATTTTATTTTAATTTTTTAATATTCACGTAGAACTATATTGACACGTGGCGCCTAGTTATTGTGTAACATCCCACATCGCCCAGGGAAGAGGATCCTATAAGCCTCATATGTATATTCACATCTCTACATAGCACGAGGCATTTTGGAAGCTCACTGGCTTCGAATTCCGTAAGAACTCCGAAGTTAAGCGAGTTTGGACTAGAGCAATCTCAAGATAGGTGACCACTGGGAAGTTCTCGTGTGAGTTCCCAGAAACAAAACCGTGAGGGCGTGGTCAAGGCCCAAAGCGGACAGTATTGTGCTACGGTGGAGTCAAGCCCGGGTTGTGGTGGGGGCCTAGGTCGGGATGTGACACATTGTCTATATGGGTGCCACATCATCAATTAATAGAAATTCTGAAGAAAAACTTAACGGATGTATGAAAGTGTCCAAGAATTATGACTTTAGGTCCAAAACTGAGACGAAAATAACTTCATATACCAAATATTGAAAACTAATCATTTTTAGGGTAATAAACTGAGATTAACCGTAATCTTAAATAGGGGATTTTATTTAGGTCAGTAAAAAAATGGGAGTATTAACAAAACACTTTCGGTACTGTTCATTTTTTAACGAAAAAACCACATTTTTTCGTTTTCCTAGTATTATTCACTACACCTTTATTTGTCTTTTTTCATTAAAACTAAATTATTATTTTTTTTAAACTTTTTGTTAGTTTTCTTTTAAAATATTTCATATTTTGGGTAGCTTGATGGCCATTTATTTTTCAGCATAGATAAATATGAACAATTTTTTTTCTTTAGCGAAGGTCAATATTTATAATACCAATTTTCTTCTCCAGCTAAGGTATACACAAAAATATCTCTTTAAATTATTATTATTATTATTATTAAGGAGAAGAGATGATTTAAAACTGTTATTTTAATTTAAAAGCGGGTGAGTTTTGAACTCGGAGCTCATAGGGTAAAAGAAGAAGTTGAAGAACATGAATTGTTGAATGACCATATCCTAATATTCGGAATATTTTGTAACTTAAAAAAAATTACTTTTCAAACATGTTACTCTTCGGATTGATTAAATTTTATGAAAGAGTTGTCATCCAATTGAATTGATTAAATTGACCAATTGAATTGAATTTTAAACCCCATTCCCCTTGTTATTAAAAAAAACATAGAGGATTCAATCGGATTAAAAATCACACGTGATCAACTTGTTTAAGAACACATTTAAGGATTTCTTGCATTGAAACTCGACATGAGTAAAGCATACGATCTAATCAAATGGGACTACTTAGAAAGGATTATGCTGCAACTGGGATTTAGTAGGCGGTGGGTTCACCTTGTGATGATGTGTGTAACTTCTGTGTCCTACTCATTCATGATAAACGGGGCACCAAGAGGTTATCTTTTTCCATCAAGATGGATGCGACAGGGGGGGGGGGGGCCCTTATCCCTGTACCTTTTTCTTATGTGTGCTAAGGGACTCTCTACAGCAATTGCTAAGGCGAAAATGAACGGGGTTTTACAGGGGGTTTCGGTTTGCCAAAATGCACCCTTCATCCACCACCTACTATTTGCTGACGATTGTCTCATCTTTGCCAGAGCTAAGAAGAAGGATTGTGCTGCAATTATGAATATTTTAAAGTGCTATAAGATCGCTTCAGGACAAGAAGTAAATCTATAGAAGAGTGCAGCCTTCTTCAGCAAAAAAGTAAGAAGACATATGAATGTGGAACGAGTTGAGCGCCACGAGAAATATTTGGGACTCTCCGCCTTTGTGGGACGGAACCATGGGATGTGTTTCAGTCATATAAAGGTAAGTCAGTGAAAGAAGCTCCAAGGTTGGAAAGAAAAAATGCTTAGCGAGGCAAGGAATGAATTACTTGTGAAGGTTGTGGCTCAAGCCATCCCATTATATACTATGTACCTGTTATCTCCTCCCTAAATATTTTTGTTGTAACGACCTGTTTCGAAAATATAATTTTTATTAGTTTAAATTACAAAAATACCCGTAATGACAGAAAGGTTGACCTTCGTTGACTTTCGTCCGTTGACATATTGGAATTGTTTATTTATTTTATTTCCATAGTTCTTATTGATATGAACGTATAGGCACAATCAGAATCGAATTAGGAGCTAAAACAAAGCTTCTACGATTTTTGAATGATAGGGGTAATTAGGTAATTTTGTAGGTGGAGATTTTTCTCCACTTTGGGCCTCTACATGGCCAACACGTGGCGATTCTCCACCCCTTTTCTGGGGTGTTTTCTTCCCTACCCGTGAACTCTCTCTCTGTAGAACACTCTCGCTCTCTTTTGTCTCTACTATCTTCTCTCTTTTCCAGCGAGCTCTCACACACACATACATACGTACACTGACCATCACCATCACAACCACACCATTCTCACCACCTGGACACTCCCCTCTCTCGCTCCCTTCTTCAATCCCACTCTCGCTCCTTCTCAGCACTTACTATGCACGTGATTTTCCTACGAGGAATACTTATAGGAAACCTTTCCTAGTTTTTCAGGCGAGTACCACGGGTTTGTAGAGGATTTCTGGCCAACGCCGACGATAACTCGACCATGTTTTGGTACGAACTTGTCCTCCATGTTTCTTGCTTCAATATGGTTTTTGAATCATTATTTTTGGTTGAGTTTTGACCCCAAAAAAAGAGTCGGGATAACTCTCAGCCGAATTTTGGCCTTCCTCTTCACTGGGTCCAGAGACCCGAGAGTTTAACGGGCCAAATCCGACCCGAAACAGCCCAACCCAACATAATCCGACCTAAACCCAACTCTATAAACGACCCAAATCCATTTAGCCCGGTACCCAAACCTATTAACCCAAGTCTAATCCTTTAGGCCTAAACCAAAGCCCAAAACCTAAATTGAGAACTTGCCTAATTCCGAAACCCAGTTCCACGGTCGGAGCGTGGGCCGTGCGTGGGTGCACGTGGGCATGCGTGGTGACCGACGCGTGGAGCACACGCACCTCCGCCAGAGGTACTGTGCTCCGCCATCGTCAACTTTTTCGATGAACTTTCCAGTGACCTATCTCGACATGTGGCCGACCGGGCCGCCACCTTATAACGGCGACCTTAGGATTTTCAACATCTCAAATCTGAATTCGATGTCCGTTTTCTAAAATTCCATCGTTGTAGTAGAGTTTTATTAAATGTACTCTCTTTATGTATAGGTGCACCGGTTGGAAGTGATCTGGTTCTCCCTAGTTTGAGTGGTTCTCTGATAAAGGAATATTTGTGAATGGAGCCCTTCTTAAGTTGCATAATTTTATAAAATATTAGGTTGCATGCGTTGCATATGTCATAAAATGAGCATGTTTTCTATTATGTTTTATGGATTTATATACTTAAGATTTATTAAATTGTTTTATGGAATACTTATGAATTATTGAATTTACGTTCTTCTAAAGGTTACAAATTATGGGGTTTACATATATGGAATACTTATGAATTATTGAATTTACGTTTTTCTAGTGGGTTATCGTACAGCACCCACGGGTATGACGTCTATGGCCATAAGACATGGTGGAGGAGTAGTGTGAGAGAGAGAGAGAGAGAGAGAGAGAGAGAGAGAGATATATATATATATATATATATATACACCCCAGCTTCACCGCCAAAAGCAATATCGAAGCGGCTAGTGTCAGTGTGTATGTATGCTATTATATTTAGTTTCACATTCGAGTGATGGACAGGTACTGCCTTTGGGCAACTATGATACCCTTAGTGAGTACAGTATTGATGAGATTTATGAATTTTCCATTGGGCAGTGATAACATTATTACTAAGCATGGTTTTTACGCATACATGTTTTATGAACGATTTCATGGCATGTTAGAGTTTTCAAAAAACTTATTATATGTAGTACTATATATGTATTCAAAATGGCGAGTTAGTATGTTAAAAAAATATCAGTTTTTTGTACTTTTAGTATTATTATAAATTATGGTCTACTCACCTTTTCTGTTTTGCGCCCCATCAGGACATAATGACGACGAGTAAGACTCGAGTATCGAGGCATTTCCCTGCCAGTGACCTGACATCTCTTCACTTGAGTATGGATTCCTTTTATGATCATTGCTACTTGTTGTTTTACTTTCCTCTAGCACTTTTGTTCAGTTGTATGCTTTGGACATATTCATGATTGTTGAATACTTTGTTTCGTTCATGCTTAAATCGAATATATTGTTATTATTGCTTATTAAAGTTGTGTATTCGTTGTGAATGTTGTTTCTTGCATAATTTTTGTGTTGCTTGTTCCTTCATGTTCTCACTAATTCACACATTCATGGCTTTCGTCACCCCTGGTTGTCGGCCAGCACATTCCATCCAGGTGTCATTTGGATATCTGGGTTAGGGCATGTCATTTGTGACGATCTTCACTAACTTATTGCGTCATTTTGGTGGAATGAGACGGGGAATGTTAAGAAGATTAATTGGATGGCTTGTGACAAGCTTTGCCTTCCAAAACGAAAGTGGTCTTGGGTTTCAAAATCTCTATGCTTTTCATCTTGGTTTTCTAGCTAAGCAAGGCTGGAAACTAATACATGAGCCTTCCTTTCTTGTGGCATGACTACTTAAAGCCAAGTATTTATCTAATTCCTAATTCATGGAGACAGAGCTTAAACCGAATGTGTCATATGTGTGGCAAAGCATTTGCGCGGGGAGAGAGGTAATTATGCAGGGATCAAAATGGCAAGTTGGTGATGGACGTTCCATTAAAATTTGGGAAGACCAATGGTTACCACTACCAACAAATTTTCAAATTTTGTCACCTAAGCTGAGAGAGGATGACATCTCATTTGTAAATGATCTTATCAGTAGGATGGGGAGCTGGAATTTGCCTCTCATCAACTCTTGCAGTGGAGGTAGATTTAGTTCGTTCTCTACCACTAGGCAAACTTCCTGCCAATGATTGCTTGGTTTGGCATTTTGACAAGAAAGGCAGGTTTTCTATTAAAAGCGTTTATCATGTCTCCTCCGTTCGCTTCGTCTTCAACATCTGCACCTTGGTCCATTAATGCTGATTTTTTAGATAGGCTTTGGAAATCATGTATCCCTCTTAAGGTTAAAATGGTAGCGTGGCGAGTGCTGTCTGACACCATTCCTTCTGGATATAACTTGTGCAAACGATGCCTCTAGGTGGATCCCTCATGTGCTCTCTATGGTGCTCAAAATGAAACCACCTACCACCTGCTAACCAAATGCCTTTTTTCTAAGTGTGCGTGGATTTCATCACCCTTAGGCCTCCGACCACCTCATTGTCGACCGGGTTTATTTCTGGAATGGGCATCTCAACTCTCCCTCAATTTGCAACATGCTTAATTTGATTGTATGTTGATGTTGATTTGGGCAATATGGACATCAAGGAATTCTAAATTGTGGGGGTGTAATTTGTGCCTTAAACCTCAAGTGGTTGCGAGGCGTGCGATGGATTGGTGTCAGGAGTTTCTGAGAATTAACCAAACTCCTACTTCGGTTGACCACCGAGCGATAGTGCCACGGTGGGCTAGGCCTCTTCCAGGTAGACTAAACGCTAATGTGGACGGGGCGTGGGTTCCAAACTCGATTGTTGGTGGTCTGGGTGTGGTAATCCGCGACTCTAATAGAGGCTTTATTGGGGCTGCCTCATTTAATTTTCAGGAGGTGTTATTTACTACTCAAATCAAAGCGTTGGCGGTTAGAGTTGGCTTCGAATTGGTGATTGAAAGAGGGTTTACAAAATGTAGTTTTTGAGAGCGATTCACTTCAGATTGTTTTCGCATTAATGATTCTTCTACTGATTTGTCAACTATTGGACTTATCATAGAAGATGCCAAACTCTTTATGGAAATGATCGCTAAAGTTTCTATTGCCCATGTTCACCGTGATGCCAACTTTGTAGCCCATAGAATTGCTAGGTTTACTCTTCATTCAGAGAGTAATTGTACTTGGTTTGTCCATCCTCCTTTGTTTATCTATGATCTTCTGGAGGAGGACCTCCTCTTTCCTTGTACTATTTAGCCTAGTTTATGGCCTTGAAATGAAATATATCATCTTTTTATCAAAAAAAAAAAAGAACACTCATTTTTATTTGACTGAAGGAAGCCTGAGATTTTATAGTAGTTTATGCATGCCTCATAACCCCTTGTTGTGACTATTTTTTTTTCTTTCCAATTATTATTACTAAGGGGAGGGCGCGTTGAGTTTAAAACTATTATATTAATTTAATGAAAGGGCAGTTTCAAACTTGAAACGCATGGGGAGAAATTTAGAAATTCAAACTTGAAAATGGAGAATTTCATATTTGTTAAAAACAAATAAAAAAACATTGACCAAGGTAATCACCATTTATTATTAGAGCACTCCAAATCTCCAATGGATTGATTTATAAACCCACCTCACTCCTAACTTTCAATGTACATTATTAACATAGTATACACATGAAAAGGATTCTCTCAGGATCCATTTTATAGGGATCTTCGGTCATCTCCAACTGACCCGGCCAAAGGGTTATAGGGCTAAAAATAGCCCGTTTTGACACAAAAATCGTCTCCAACCGAGGGCTAGGCCAAAAGGCTTGTGAACCTCACTCGGCCAAAAATCTCAAAATAGGCCAGTGGGCTGGCCAAGATCAACCAGCCAGCCAGCCCTCATCTTGTTTCTCAACAACCAAACAGACTAAAATCGGCTCCACCACTTCAGAACAACATCATGTATTTTCTTTTTCTTTCTTTAAAATTAACCTCCTTTATATTTCTTTTTCTTTTCTTTCCAAGTCTCAAGTTCCTCCATGCTACTGTGCGTTATCCCATTGGTGATTCAATGGAGAAGCTCTTTTCTTGTTGCAGCAAAACAAAGCAAGTTTTTTCCTTTTTTTTTTTTTTTTTTTTTGTGATTTGAGATCAAGAAGGCAAATAGGGAGAAGGGAGAAATAGAGGGAGAAGGATGGAAGCTAGTTCAAGAAGAAAAAGAGGGAGATGGACGAAGAAAAATAGGAAGGAAAGATTTTTCCTTTTTCGTGATTTGAAATTGAGAAGGCAAAGAGGGAGAGGGATGGAAGCTAGTCCAAGAAGAAAATGAGGGAGATGGACAAGAAAACTAGGAAGAAGTGGTGTTCTAGAATGAATAGAAAAACATAAGTATTAATAAAATATTAATAAATATGGCTTTAATAAGATAATATTTGAATTTGCTACTATCCTTTTTTTTTAGTCCGACACCGCACCAAACGTTTTACTAAATTAGATTAGCTTAGTTCCAAGGCTAGTACAGTCCAAAGTAATATGATACAACAAATGCATCTTAAAAGTGTTTCTAATAATATTTGGAAGAAAAAATTCAAAGTGGTCTTGTGCCAAAAGCACTTAAGTGCTTTTAGAGAAGGAAAGAAAGAAAGAAACATTGCATTTTGATTAAAATATTGACGTGCTTCTAAAAAGGCCGCTTTTGAAAAACTAAATACCTCAAAACGATGGTTATACAAACGATATTTGATTATACCAACTCCAATGCTTGGACCCAAACTCAAATATTTAGGTTACTATAAAAGACAGAAATTTAGCTCTATGAACAATGACTATCATCCAATGCTTGTAGTTTTTAAATTTAAGTTGTAGTTTTTAAATTAAAATAATAAATTATGTTTGGTCCTATGGCCCTTTGGCCCCTTTGTTTGGAAATGGTTTTTTGTCACAAGGCTATGTTTAGCCTATGACCATCTAACTCCTCAGTTAGAGATGGAAAAAAATATGACATGATACTGTTCATTAAAATATTAATTTTTTTGAAGAATTATAAGGCTAAAACGAGCCATCTGCTCTCCTTTAGTTCAAAATTGCCTTAGAGATCCCCAGACCCGAATGAGATCCAATTCCGTATACACATACATAGATTAGAAGGTCAATAATTCTAACCTTCCGCACATAAGCGAAATATTCATGCAAGATCTCAAAGTCCTATTGTCGCGTCAGCGAAAACGACTGTGCACTGTACCTCATCGTAGTCGGTGGTGACAATAATTCGAGTCCTCTAGAAACTGTTACGGTGCATACTAAATTGTGATAAGTTAATATCTTGTTCCATGGTGGTCAATTGTGATTTTAATAGCATCACACGGGCAGAAATTACTCCATTTTGTGGATGTACGTAAGCTACGGCAGTGAGCAAATATGATGCACGTATGCACAAAATCAAAGCTACAAATGGTCAATTCTATATTTACTTTGATTACATTGTTTAATTCCAAAGCACGATTGATCATTTTTAATGAATTGCACATTTAATCTTCAATACAATTCCCAGCTGATGATGTGATTAATATCTCCTTCTTAATGAAATTATCTCCTTTTATATGAAATTTTTTATCAAAATGTCGCACGTGCACTTACGAATTTAATTGAAATTATTTTAACGAAAACCCTAAACTAGACGATTTGAATAATAAAATACATCTTGTTGTCCCTCAATTAATTATGTATAATAAAAAAACAATATGTCTTCGATTTCCCTAAAACAGTCTCCAACTATTCTTATGGGCCAATGATTTTACAAGATATCTAATATTGTCGCCTCGTACAATCGAGATTCTTCTGTCCCATGTATCTGCGCCAGCTCACAGAAAAGTCTCACACATTATTGTCCTTGGTGCAGCGCGGACAAAGCAAACAAATAACGTTGGACGTCATACATGAAAAGTTGATAGTTGCAGGATTTCTATTTTCAAAGGAGTCAGATTGTCTACTCTTCTTTTTTTTCACACATTTTTCATCACTTCTTATTTGTGCAATTATAATTAAGTCACGTTAACATTTTATATTGATTTTTTTATAGAGATAATAAGACAAAAAAAATATAAAATGTCGATGTAAATTAACCGTGGCCGCACAAATAGAAGAAGATAAGAAGTATATAAAAAAAAAAAGGCAGACAATCTGTCTCCATTTTCAAATTCATGTTCTCAAGCCCAAGAATTTGGCGATTATAGTGCCCGGAGATTCCTTTTTTGAAATAAAGCAATTGTTGTTACATTGATTGATCTAGGAATGATACCGTCACCAGTGATGATTGGTCGAAGCTCCTGTGTGTAGGTAGCCACTTCTTCCTCAAGGAACCGTACGCACCAATCTACGCTATGCAAACCGCCAAACTCCGTGTTGGCATATGTGATGAGCTTGACAGAACCAATAGGAACTTCTATAATTTTTTAATTTCTCATTTTCTCACTTTGCTATTTCCAATAGAGAGATTATATTCACACACCCCAAATTACTTCTCCCACACCTTTTTATTTTTTTAATATTTTCTACCCACCACAAACACTTGATAGAAAAATATTAAAAAATTAAAAGGGTGTGAGGGAAGTAATTTGGGGTGTGTGAATATAATCTCCCTTTCCAATATTGCTTTTTGGGGCCATCTAAATGATGTGCTCAGTACAGAGGCCTATCAATCAGATAAGTTCGAAACTCATTTGATTCATCTTATCGAATTATGATTTTTTTTCGTTTTTTCGTTTTTCTTTTTTTATAATTGAACAATCACGATTAAGTCACGTCACTATTTTAAATTAATTTTTTATAGCAAGAGAAAGACAAAATAAGAAAATATGAGAGGAGTAGATGGAAGGGAATAAAAAGAAGAAGGGAGAGAATCCTAGTCCCATCCTATCGGCTCTGCTCATACCAAATAGGTATTACATCTTCTAGATTTTGTAAATTGATTTATTAGTACGGATATATTATTATAATGACGTTTGATGTTAATAAAATAAAGACGTATGTATATTTTTATCTACGTGCTTTTATTTCATTAGCACGTGAGATATAACATAGCTGTACACCAGTATCAGAGGGCTCAATAATCAAACCTTAGCTTTCGTATTTGACCAATAATAATTGAGGAAAGGAAAAATTTTATGTTACATCCAGTTGTTGAAATTAGAGAAGTGGATGATATTATGCATAGTTCAATGTACATATACGTAAGGTTACTTGCTTTACAAAAATAAAAGCGTGACAAGTCCTAACCCTAATAAGTTGATATCAAATTGTGGACAAAATTACGTGTAAAGCAGAATCCATTTGTGGACAAAATTAACTAACTAAAAAAGTTAATTTAGGCAACGTTGAAGGACTTGAGAATTCGTCGGACTTAGACGACGTGCAGGAGGAGAGGCAAAACTGGAAAAGTAAACTACAGCAGTGAGCAAATGTGATATACGCAATTACGCATGCACAAATCAAAGCTACAAATGGTCAAGTCTACATTGTGATTTATATAGAAAATACTATATTGTTTAATTTCAAAGCATGACTCATATCTAATTAAACTCTAATGTATTTACTAGAATAGTTGACCACATGAACGAGTGTATTTACATAAATCTCATATTTGTTAAAAACAAATAAATTTGGTAAACGATTTGATTCAATTGTGAATTCAAACTAACATAATTAAATTTGTTTTTCTAAGATTATCGACGAAGAACGAATTTGAAGGTATTTTATTCACTAATTTATTTCTTATTAATTTAAGTTATTTAATTTATTTTAGTGATTTAATTTATTAGAATGTTAATACTTTTGTACATCACGTACAAACTGTTTTGTATTGCATGAAGTTAATAGTACTTCCCTTGTACGCTTTTGTTTAAGAAAAGCTTAGTTTTTTGTTTAAGAATTATTTGGATTTCGCACATGGATGTCAAGGCATGATTGCGGTCCAAGTTTTTTTTTTTTTTTTTTTTTTTGTAGTGTAATGAAATTATATCCTTTCGTATCATAAATTTTATCAAATTGTCACACATGAACTTTCAGATTTAAATGACTTTTTATAGAAATGATTTTTAACGAAATACCTAAAACCAAACTATTTGAATAGTAAAATACAACTTGTTGTCCCTGAATTAATTATTTTAAAAAAAAATTCTTCGATTTCCTAAAACAGTACCCCAACTATTGTTATGGGCCAATGATTTTACAAGGTATCTAATATGGTCCCAGTTGTAAAGATCCTCGTATTGGGCTAAGTGATGCTGTGATTAGCTATTTTGTGGATATGCATGTTTCACTCCAACATGTTTGCACTTCAATGGTGGGTAATTGTCTCATAAAATTTGAATGGGACAGCATGAATTAGCATGCATCACACCGATGAATTATTCAGCACTTCAATGGTGGGTAATTGTTTCCTCGTACAACACAGATTATTCTGTGTCACAGAATTTGAATGGGACAGAATGAATTAGCATGCATCACACCGATGAATTATTCAGCAGAATGTACTACCACTACTACAAAAAACACTTTGCGCGACGAAATAAGTTTGTTGTGCAAAGTACAATTTCGTAGCACAATTCTTGCGCGACAAAAGTTTGGTCGCGCATGGTTCGTCTCGCAAAGCTCGTGAAGCTAGAGTTTGCGCGACGAAATAGTTTGTCGAGCAAAGTAACTTTGCGCGACAAAATATTTTAAATTTTAAAATTGTGTTTTAAAATTTTTTTAATTAAAATAAATTAATTTAATATTTTGCACAACAAAATAAGGTTTTTGACTTTTTGTTTTATTATTTCTTTTATATTAATTTAATTATATTAATTGTTTACCAACGAAATATTTGGTAGCTCAAGATTTTTCAAATTTTTACTTTTTTAATTTAATTTAATTGTATGATTTTATTTTTTAATTACTTTAATTTAAATTGACATATTCAAAATAAAATTAAATATGAAAAATAGTGATCAAATTATCCAATATATATATAATATATTCAAAATGTACACATAAATTAACAAAGTACAATAATAAACTCCTAATACAAGTCTATTGTGGTGGTAGTGGCAAGGGATATGTTTCAATCGCGTCCTAATCCTCAACTTTAGCCGTCAAAGTCTCGACGATTCCCTACAACAACAAAAATATGGTCAAATAACAAAAAAATAATAACAAAAAATTGGCATAATCTCCCCTAAAATTGGTATACCCAAAACTCTACTCTTCATCCTATACTCGACCCCAAATGTGACGACCCGTCCCTAATTTTTCTATGTAAATTCTTCTTGAGTTTGTGAGGTTACTATTATGCCCTTATTGGCAAGTGACGTGGGCGTGTTCATTTTTCTCTGCATTTATTTCCTCGCTTTTGTAGTTAAGTTGTACCTGTGGTTGCATGTGTACGTAGAATTTTACTAGTGTAGAAACGTTTTGCGGATAGATTTTGATTTCCTTTACTGTAAGAAATCTAACACCCTATCCCTAGTATTCTTTAAAGCAACCATGCACCCCCCATTATTTCCATCACTCACCAATCCAATCCCTCAATTCCCTCACCAATCCCAGCCTTTCCTTCTTCACGGCACCCAATCAGAATCAAAGAAAAATCAGAAAAAAAATAAATTTGAAAGCTCTATCTCTCTCTCTCTCTTCCTTCTCTATCCCCTCGTGCACCCTCAGGGGGCGTTTGTTTGCCCTCACTAAGTGGGACTGGACTGGGCTAGTTGTTAGTCCAATATTGTGTTTGTTCCATCTTGGGACTAACATTAATGAGATTAAAGGGAACTAGTATGGACAAAACCCTTCACTAAGAGGTCCTAGCAAGACCCCCCCAATAACCATGGGACTAGCTAAGATTATCCTCTCTCTCGTCATCGTCATGCTCAACGACCACTCACGACAGACTTCTCGTCATCTCCAGTTACCTAAATCATTCATTAACTTTCCGATTCAACTTTCTTTCAGATTCATTTCACAACCAACTTTCATATTAAATATACCAAATTGAAGCTGAGAGTGACAAGATTACGATTCTACCTGAATCGAGGCCAAAAGGTGGTCGAACTGGCCTGAAAATGGCCTGGAAGTCTTGGCCTATTTAAGCTTCTTTGAATCCATGACAGATTCGAGCATCGAAAGCTAAGATCTCGGTCCAGGGATGGTGTTGAATTTTTTGGCTTTGCTAACTTCATCCAATTCAACGAAGGTTGGCCGGAAAACACGTTGGGAAACCTACAACTCGTCAGAAAAAATGGAGCCATGAGGTTCCGTTCGAACATCACATAGCTAGAGAGGGAAGAAGGACAGAGAAAGAGAGACTGTAATCAGTAAGGAGTTTGACCGGGAATGAGAAAGAGACAGGAATCGAGAGGTCTGGGAGGAAAAAAAAGGGAGATGGTGGGACAAAGAACTAAGAGAAGAAGGAGTGTGTGGGACGAAAATGGTAGGAAAAGATGGAGAAAAAGGTAAGATCATAATAAAATATTAATAATTTGTATATTAAATAATATAATATTAGAATTTGTTATTATCCAGCTTCTTAGTCCAACACTGCACCAAACGCTTCACTAAGTTAGTACAGCTTAGTCTAGTCTAAGCCAGTCCAGCTTAATCCTTGAAGCTAGTCCAGTCCGAGATAGTCCAATGCAACAAACACACCCTCATTCTTTGCAACCTTCTTAAATGAACCTCAAAGCTTGCAGATCGAACCTAAAAACCTCACCATTATATTCTTCTCACCTTCACAAGTTCAACCATACCAACCAACCCAAGAATGGATGAGTTTTGACTCACCAACTCGAAAAGTCCGAACTCAGACGAGTTGAGTTCGACGCGTTTTTGACCGAGTCATGGTGTTTTAGGACTCAGGGAAGCCTTTACGCAACTCCCGATGGTCTCTAGTCAAGGTCTAAGAAAACTATGACGTGAAATAACTCAGTTTCGAAAAGCTCAAGTTTGACAGTGCCTTTCGAGCCAATTTTTGGCCAAAAAATGGCGAGTTGGCCAGCGTGAAAGGTATCAATCTCTTCATCTCACTGAGTACTATGACTTTCCTTTTTGTTTCACCCAGTTTCGTTGAGTATTGAGGAAGTTATACTCATTTGAATCTTACCAGTTTCCGGCGACCTCCACGGCTTTCGAGGCATTTTCCGGCCAAATCACTGATAGTTAGATGTCTTGTGAGGTACCATTCTCTTCATCTCTTCGAGAAATACAACTTTTTTTTTTTCACTTGATTTCGTTGAGTATTGACAAAGTTATAGCCGTTTAAAGTTAGTGCAATTTTCTGGCCGAATTTCAGATCTTCTTCTTCCTTTAGGTCCGGTGACCCATGTTTTGAAACTTGGGCCAGGATTTCAAGCCCAAATCCCCACTGAGCTGAGACCTTTTGGGCCATGCAAAAAGGGCCTAAGGCCCGTGAGACCCATTAGAAACCCTTGTGAGCCCAACCCACTTTCTTTGGCCTAAAACCCTTTTGTTTTAATTTTTTATTTATTCTTTTATAAGTCCAAAAACCTTTAGGCTGACATCCCATCTTATTAGGCCCAACCTATGACCCCTTTTATGTCCAAAAGCCTCCAGCCCTCAATTGAAATATTCCTAGTATATTTTTGGAATATTCCCCTATTGACTTTTGTTGACTTTTTGAAAATTTAAGCTAGACCTTTCTTAGGGTAATTTGACGTCCTGAATTCGTTTTTTATGTCCGTTTTTTCAAATTCAATTTTTATAATATAGTTTTATTAATTGTACTCTTTATGTGCTTAGGGGCAATTATTAGTGGCGTTTCCATCTTCGCTAGGTTGCGTGGCTCGTCAGCGGTGAAGTATTTATGAGTGGGTAGTTTATTTTATACCTATATGTATTATAGTTTCCATAAGTCCGTATTACTTCATTTTACGCCTATATTGCCAAGTATGTGATATTGTGAGATAAATTGTGACAAATGCTGCTTAATGGTTGGGATATTACTATCATGATATCCATACATATTTTGTATACATGCTCATCTTGTTGCACCCCGGTGTTAGTACTCGTCCCACGGCCAGGGCCAGTCCTTCACGTGTATGTTCACATCGCACCATTCGCTCGTCTTGGATCCAAGTTAGGTGTCAGTCCTGTTGGGTAGATTGCATTAGGCAATCCGACTTGTATGCGACCGTGCTTCTGCAACAGTCTTCACGTGATCGTAGTACTAGAGCATATTGATTACACCCAGCCTGTCGAGTAGAATTGCATTAGGCGATTCCGACTTGTGTGCTAGCGTAGATTGATAAGCCATTGATTATCACATGATTGTTTTATTGTGGCATTGATATAACATGACTTGGCATATTTCTAGTTATACTACTATCGTATTATTACTGCATACTTATGTGGTGTGATTTTAAAGGAAGCTATACTTGTTTTATGGCGAGGGGTTAGTATATTCAAAAATAAAGGTTTTTGTATAAGCATTGTTTTGCTAACCCACTCAACTTTATTTTTCGCCCTTCCAGGTTTAGTAGCTGTGCTTACGTATTTACGAGGATTCTGGCAAACCTCAGGAGATGGTTACCTTCAGTGGTATAACTCTTCCTGTCTACTATACTGTCTTATGCTCTGACATCACGTGTGAATAGGGTTCAATCCTGCTCACCTGTACACTCTCTTGATTAGGCACTTTTAGGTTTAAATTTATTCACATTTTCCACATCACTACACCTTATGGCTTCGTCACCGTCTAGGTGTCGGCCAGCACAACTCGATTTGGAGTCCAAGTGGACATTCCGGGTCGAGGTGTGTCACCAAACCCCACACCAAACTCAAAAATAACTCCAAATACACATATTAATGAAAAAAAATTAAAATTTGGGGAGAATATACCTTTTGGCAAGATTGAGAGTGAGTGAGAATGAGAGGGAGGAGTGACTGTGAGAGAGATGGTCGGATTTGGGGATAAGGAAAGAGAGAGAGGAGAGGTAAGAGTAGAGAAAGACATTGAGAAAATGGTGAAAGAGTTATTTTGGTTTTAAAAGTTGTATCACTTTGCGTGATGAAATATTGGTCGTGCAAAGTCTTAAAAAAAATTCATGAGTCCCATTTTTAGAGTGTTGGTCGTGCAAAGATTTGCTCAACGAAAAATTGGTTATGCAAAGTTTTGTGTGTCGAAAAATTGGTGGTCACTCAAAGTCTGAAAAAAAAATTCTCGCGTCCCATTTTTTATGCCCACCCAAATTTTTAGAGTTTTGCGCGACGAAAAATTGGTCGCACAAAGTCTAAAAAAACAAATTTGGGTCCTATTTTTGGTGCTTGCCCAAATTTTTAGAGTTTTGCGCGACGAAAAATTGATCACGCAAAGTCTTAAAACAAATTAAAAAAAATATTCCCACATCCTATTTTTGGCTCTAATCCAAATTTCAGGATTATGCGCGACGAAATATTGGTTCGTCGCATAAAATTTATTTTTATAAATAATAAAAAAAAATTTAGTTTAACACTATAAAATATAAAAAAATAGGTAAATAACTGTCACATCCCGACCCGGGCGGGACCACTTCCTGGGTTCGACTCCACCGTAGCACGATATTGTCCGCTTTAGGCCCCGAGCACAACCCTCATGGTTTTGTTTCTGGGAACTCACACGAGAACTTTCCAGTGGGTCACCCATCATAGGATTACTTTCAGGCGAACTCACTTAACTTCGTAGTTGCCAGTGAGCTCCCAAAAGGCCTCGTACTAGGTAGAGATAAGAATATACATATAAGGCTTACATGATCCTCTCCTCTGGACGATGTGGGATTGGCCGGCTGACAAATTGATATTGTCGGTATATTATGATTTGATTTATCTCATCTGCTTGATGCTTATACTGTTTGATTAGATATTCGACATGGCGTATTCTGAGATGACATATTTGAGATTTATCATTTTTCCAGCATGATTTGAGATACGAGTACGTATGATATTTTCTAGGAAAGTATACGGGTTTTACAGTGAGGGGTTATTACTTTTGATAAAGAAAAGGTTTTGAAAAGCTTTGTTTTTGCCCACTCACACTTTCTATTTTGCGCCCCTCCAGGTTTTAGCTGACAATGTTTGACACGCCCCGACCCCGATATTCCTCGAATATCAGGATAGGCACGTGCTGGCCGACACCCGAAGGTGACGCAAGCCATTTGTTAAGTGCAAAAATTTATAATTTGAAATAAATAATGGTTAGAAATACAATTACAAAGGATTAATAATTTAGGAACGTGTTCAGAGCATACGACTAAACCAAATCACTAAAAGAATTGAGACAAGGTTAAATGGATCAAGGGAATAAGTGCTACACTGAAAAGATTCGAAGGTACCACTGTGGAAGTGCCGTGATGCCGGGATCGTAATGCCTCGTTTCTAATACCTGAATGGGGGCGCAAAACAAGGGTGAGTGGACCAGAGTTATATACATATATAATATGAAAACATTTCGAAACATAATAATTCCCCCACCAGTTTGAAAACCAAAAATATGCTCATATACTACGTAATAGGTTTTCTAAACCACTAGCATGCCAATAAAATCATTAATCCAATAATTCCAACATTTCGAATCAACTCATAATCCAAATTCTCGTCTCAATAAGGTCATAAGACAATTATAGTATCAATCTCGTAAATCTCATCAAATAGAAACCCAGGAAGCATCACAAGTTGTGCTGCTAGTGAGTACACCGAATTAGTAATACTTTCGGCCCAATGCCTGCACCTGAATCTCTATGGCCATCACCATGAGATAACTCCCTCCCGGCCCGATGCCAGACTCCGTGGTCCCTCAGCCTTCCGCTAGGGATTATTTCTCCAGGCCTTTGCCAACTACAAACCTCGCCCTCGGCGGCATGGTGTTCACTAATTTGCACAAAACATATTTTTAAAATACAACCTCGTAGCAAGAGTTCATCCATTCCCCGTACTACGAAGAGGTGTTCTAAAATCATTTAAAACACATTCTTAGCATCCTATCATCATCGATCAGATAGTCTACCAGAATGTGGGTTATATCAGAAAACAGTTCAATAAAATCATTCTATATCTCAAGAACATTCAAATCACAGTTATCAAATATGCTTCATGTTCACAATTCATAATTTCCAAGTAAAATCAAGGCATGCTATATATAAATGTAAATCTTCATGTCATATCATAAATCATGTATTTATTTTTAGAAGGTGATCCACTCACTGTACTTTGCCGCAGTAGCGATCCGCGAGTGAGTTCTGGAAATGTCCTGACTAGCCACTTCACCTATTCACGATAGAAATTCGATAAATACAAAGATTGGAATGAATTTGAATGAACTTAAGAATTTTGGTTTGGAACCCCGGGACTTTGGTTTAGGTTCGGATGGGCTGGGTTTAGGATGTCTAAGGTTTTTGGGTTAGGAGGCTTAAGGTGTTAAATAGGTGGTTTGGGCTTAAGCCCAAACCCACACACACTTACGGCATACACATACATACCCTCACTACATATTATGTACTACACACACATATACAACTCACACGTTATACATATATATATATATATATATATAAATATGTATATAAATATGTATATAGCTATATAACCCACACACACTCAGGGCACATGCATATACACACACACACACACCATATACATAACCCACACACCCACGCACTGTACAGCACACGCACACATACGGTACATTCACACCCCACAATTTATACAACCCACACACAGGGTATAAATACACCACACACATACCTGCACTGTGTACACATGCATACAACGTATACACACACACCCTACACCAGGTTATATATATATTACGCACACACACACAGACTGTACATGTACACACAGCTCACATACATACACAGCACTCTCAAATATGCACTGTACCTATGCACATAGCCTACATACACACATACTCACGGAACATACACACCACACCACACACCAATACACATACACGTATACATGCATTGCACACTCTCATTCACACGGACCTGCACACACACACATTCAACACTGCACAAGGCATGCCTATCAACCATTTATATATATTCCCAAACATATACACACCACCACACACACGGCATATATATACAAACAACACACACGGGACACCTACACATTCACACAAATATACACATATATCATACACACCTACACACTCTGTATATTCACACACACACACACGCACAGTACACCCATGCACTCACACACCTTCACGCAAGCACAACCCAAAATACACACACCCACATATATTATAACACTACACACACACGTACGTACCCGTACACACATACTACACGCACACACCCAGACACGGGGCATACATACCATACACATACACAAAACCCAACAATCCATACACACACATACTCACACACACAGCCCACACACACTCGCGCACTGCACAGAACACACACACGGCCCAATGGCCCTCTGGGTCCTTAAAAACAATTAATAGATAATAACATAAAGTGGCTGGGTTTGGTCACGGGGAAGCCGGGATTCCTCGCCGTCGCCCGGTTCCGTAAACATGCACCAGAGCATGCATGCATCAAAACCGAAATCTTTAGTATTATTTGTAAGTTAAAACTCTCAGAAAAAGGATCGAGGACCTACCCAAATGAATGTAGAAGACTTGCTGGGGTTCGAGATTCACCGTCGGAGGCTGTGGTAGAGGACATGGGTGCAGAGAGAGAGGATTAGGCCACGGATTTAGGCTTGGATCCGTCCAACAACACATTTATAATTCACCCACGTGATAAACCTAGTTCTCCTAGTTCTCTAAACCCTAAAGAAAGGACCACGACAGCACCATCAATTCAATCACCATCTACAGTATGGAGAGAGGGAATATTGCAGAGAAGACAACATTCTGGAGACAAGGAATATTGCACGTGAGATGCCTCTTTGTTGCTGCATCATGGACAGCAATCACACTACCTGTATTACACATTTGTTTATTGCACGGGTGTATGTAAACTTATATATAAACCATGCTGCTAAACTTGTATATAAACCTTGCTGCTATTGCAGCACTGATATGAATGATTTTATGAACTTGATTATTCTTCAAAGAACCATATTCTTCATGGTATCTCAGAGCTAACAGTCAAACGACCAAAAGCTTTAATTTTTTTTTTTTCTCTTCCTTTTCTTTCTCTCATGGCGTCCAGTTCAAGTCCCTTAAATCCCATTGCTATTTCCTCTCTTCCAAATGCTTCCAACTTTCTGACTATCAAGTTGGATCGTACCAACTATCCCCTATGGCATGCCCAGATGTTGCCCTTGCTTCGAAGCAGGAATCTGGTGTCTTTTGTCGATGGAACCAACCAATGTCCTCCTGCCTTCTTGCAGGATAATGATGGCCAACTCCCTGATAAAGTCAATCCTGACTTTGATGCATGGATTCAACAAGATGCTATGGTCCTCTCTTGGATCAACAGTTCCGTTCATCCCACTGTTCTTGCCTCTCTTATTAGTAAGACAAGTTCTCATTCTGCATGGACTTGTTTACGTGACAGGTATGCTTCTCCATCTACTGGCCGCCTCCTCCAATTGCGTAGTGAACTCATGAACACCCATCGTGGTGATTCCTCTATTGCTGAGTTTCTTGATCGCATTAATTGTCTTGCTGACACTCTCTCCCTTTCTGGTTCTCCTGTGACTGACTCTGATCTTGTTGCCATTATCTTAAATAATGTTGGGCCTGCCTATGAGAGTACGGTTGCTTCTGCACAAGCAAGGGAAGAGGCCATCACTTACAGTGCCTTGGAGGCTCTCCTTCTTGGTGCAGAGAGACGTCAAAAAATTCATACTGTGTTTGAAAATGGGCCTACTGCCCTTGCTGCTGGATGGGGACGTTCAGGGCCTTCCCGTGGTCGTGGTAACTTCCGAGGAAGTCGTGGTCACTTCAATGGCGGCCGTGGTCAGTTTTCTCCTCGTCCACAGGGCCAAGAACACCATACTCCTCCCCCTCGACAAACTCATTATGGCATTCTTGGTGCTCCTCCTTCTCCAAACCAATCTGGTGGCCGCATCCAATGCCAAATATGTCGTCGTCATGGTCATTCTGCACTCGATTGTTTCAATCGCCTCAATATGGCCTATGAAGGACGTGTTCCTGCTCCACGTCTCCAAGCTTATGCAGCTACTGCACCACCATCTCAGGCGTCTGGTTCTCCCTCTGGCATTCAAAACTGGCTTTTTGACTCTGGAGCCAATGCACATATCACTCATGATTTGAATCAGGTTTCGAATCCTCGTCCCTACAATGGCTCCGACAATGTTAATGGCGTGGTGGATGGTTCAGGTTTGCACATTTCTCATGTTGGCACTTCTTTTCTTCACACACCAAATCACTCTTTTACCCTTCCCAACACCCTTCACTGCCCTAATGCTTCCACTAATGTCATTTCCATTAATCAATTTACCAAAGACAACCATTGTTCACTGACCTTATATCCCAATTCCTATCGTGTTCAGGACCTTCAAACGGGGAAGATGCTTTTGCAAGGCCGGAGTAAAAATGGTTTTTATCCATTTTCAAGTTCTTCTGTGGTCAACAATGGAGTCTCTGCATTTGTCGGTGTTAGAGTGTCGGATGTCATTTGGCATTCTAGGTTAGGTCACCCTGCAATTTCTGTTTTACGTGGTCTAATTTCTCAAAATAAATTACCATTAACTGGTCATGCAACCTACGACTTTTGTTCATCATGTCCCCTTGGCAAAAGTCATAAGTTGCCCTTTAGCTTATCTTCTTCCCAGTCATCATTTCCTTTGGACTTAATACATTCAGATGTATGGATTTCTCCTTCTTATTCTATTCATGGTTACAAGTATTATGTTATTTTTGTGGACGATTTTTCTCGATATGCATGGCTCTATCCTTTAAAGTTAAAATCTGATGTTTATCAAACCTTTGTTAACTTTAAAAAACTTGCAGAAAATATGTTCAACACCAAAATTAAATTTTTTCAATCTGATGGTGGAGGAGAGTTTGTCAATTCCTCTTTTAAACAGCTTTTCACTGAACATGGCATTCATCATAGACTCAGTTGTCCTCATCATCCCGAGCAAAACGGTCTCGCTGAACGCAAACATCGTCACCTTGTTGAAATTGGCTTAATTTTACTTGCTCATGCCTCCCTTCCTCACACCTTTTGGGATGACGCTTTTCAAACTGCAAATTATCTCATTAATCGTCTTCCCACCAAAATCTTGAATGGTCTCTCTCCTTTCCAAAAACTGTTTTCAAAATCACCACAGTATGATTTTCTCAAGGTATTTGGCTGTGCTTGTTTTCCCTATTTGCGTCCATACAATGATACTAAACTTAATTTTCGATCCAAACAATGCATTTTCTTAGGCTACTCATTAAATTATCAAGGTTATAAATGTTATGATCCTACCACTGGCAGGTCTTTTCTGTCTCGACATGTTGTTTTCAATGAAAAGAGTTTTCCATATAAAGAACTTGCTCCTCCGACCTTGTCAAACCCTAGTCAGTTGGATCATGTCCTGAATATTGATACCTTCCATTACACCCCACCACTTCCAACCCCTCGGACCTTTCCTTCCCTTCAAACCCCAATTGTCGCCACCTCCCAAACTCCCACTACTTCTGTGCATATTGAACCTGCCACCACCATTTCTCCTACTGCTCCATCTCCTCATCCCATGATCACGCGTGGTCAACAAGGAATTCGAAAACCCAATCCAAGATATGCTTGCATCACTACCATTACTAATACTTTGGTTGAGCCAACATGTTTCTCACAGGCAAATAAGTCTCCCCAGTGGCGCCAAGCAATGGCCGAAGAATTCAACGCTTTACAGCGTACTGGCACTTGGACTTTAATACCCTACAAGTCCTCTATGAATGTGTTACCAAATAAATGGGTGTATCGCATCAAAAAGAACTCTGATGGTTCCATCGAGCGTTTTAAAGCGAGACTAGTTGCCAATGGCTTTCATCAGCAAGAAGGAATTGATTTCTGGGAAACATTCAGTCCGGTTGTCACACATGCCACAATTCGCCTCATTCTCTCTATTGCTCTTCACTTTCAGTGGCCTATCCGCCAACTTGACGTTCAAAATGCCTTCCTTCATGGCACGTTGAATGAGGAAGTTTATATGCGCCAACCTGCCGGCTTCATTGATCCACAGTTTCCTTCTCATGTGTGTCGACTTAGACGATCCCTATATGGTTTGAAACAAGCACCCCGTGCTTGGTTTCAATGTTTTTCCCAGAAACTCGAAGACTTGGGCTTCACTGCTTCCCAAGCTGACTCGTCCCTCTTCACCTATTTTGACGGCTCAACAATCATTTATCTTCTTATCTATGTGGATGACATATTAATCACGGGGAACAGCAATCCTCATTTGTCTCAGTTTATCATGCAGCTTGGTACTCATTTTGCAATGAAAGATCTTGGGTCCTTACACTACTTCTTGGGGATGGAGGTTTCACGGACACCTTCTGCTTTCTATCTCACTCAATCCAAGTATATTTTGGAGCTTTTACAGAAAACTAATATGGCTGACGCCAAGCCCATCTCAACGCCAGTTCCCAGTGGTAAACGCTTGAGTTTATATGATGGTGAGCCTCTCTCAGATGGATCTTCTTTTCGCAGTGTTGTAGGCGCCCTTCAATACCTTCTATTTACACGTCCTGATATTGCTTATGCTGTAAACCAAGTGTGTCAGTTCATGCACTCTCCAACTACTACACATTGGGCTGCCGTCAAACGCATCTTACGGTATTTGAAAGGCACACATGATCATTGCTTAATTTACAAACCCAGTCCCCTCACTTTAACTGCCTTCGCTGACGCTGACTATGCTGGCAACCCGGATGACCGTTGTTCCACCGGAGGTCACTGCATATTTCTTGGAGATAACTTAATTTCCTGGAGTTCGAAAAAGCAACGTGGAGTGTCCCGATCCAGCACAGAGGCGGAGTATCGTCAACTTGCCTATACTTCTGCCCATCTATCCTGGTTTCGCAATCTATTCCGTGATTTATATCTACCATTACAGCCACCTCGTCTCTGGTGCGACAATATCAGTGCCATTGCTGTTGCTTCCAATCCTGTTTATCAAGCTCGCATGCGCCATGTTGAAGTGGATTATCACTACATACGGGAAAAGGTCATTCGCAAGGAACTCGAGGTTGGTTATGTGGCTACCACAGACCAAATTGCTGATTTTTTAACCAAGGGTTTGTCCTCTGTCCGCTTCCATTATCTTATCTCCAAGCTTCCCGTTCGTCAACGCCCCGTCAGCTTGCGGGGGTGTGATAAACCTAGTTCTCCTAGTTCTCTAAACCCTAAAGAAAGGACCACGACAGCACCATCAATTCAATCACCATCTACAGTATGGAGAGAGGGAATATTGCAGAGAAGACAACATTCTGGAGACAAGGAATATTGCACGTGAGATGCCTCTTTGTTGCTGCATCATGGACAGCAATCACACTACCTGTATTACACATTTGTTTATTGCACGGGTGTATGTAAACTTATATATAAACCATGCTGCTAAACTTGTATATAAACCTTGCTGCTATTGCAGCACTGATATGAATGATTTTATGAACTTGATTATTCTTCAAAGAACCATATTCTTCACCACGAGCTTAATCCTAATGAGAATAGACATCGCTTGGCTTCGGACTCAACAGCGTTTGCCAGAATTTGTTCCCAGGGACGACATGCATGCACAAAATCATTACAGGGTTTAAACCCTTGGATTATAGACATAAACACGCATCGTAAACCAGATTATAACCTCGAAAAGTTCAAGAGAGGGATTAAACCTTACCCGAGATTCGAAGTTGGAGCTTGAAGCTCTCGGTGCTAATGGTGGAATTGTCCACAGTAATTCGATGGTGCATACAAAGGTATAGATAGATTCCTCTAGCCTCAAAGGTTACGGAAATAGAAGATTTATGTGTCGATTTGTAGTAGATGTGGGTTAAGGTGAAGGAGGAGCTCACGGAGCTCAGAGCAGTTTCCAGAAGCTGCCTTTGCAGAATCATGAAAAAGAATCAGATAAGGGTTCCGGGTTTGGGTGCAGAATTGGTCTTTTGGGCCGGTTGTTGGGCTTAAGCAAATAATTAAAAAAAAAATCCAGGGCCTTAAATTGTAACACGAAAATGGGGCTGGGCTTGGCCCCATGAAATTTGGGTTATTTCGGGTGAGGGTTGTTAAAAGGTTCGTATCGACGAGGATTCTTGGCGAATCTCAGGATTGGTGGCTATCTTTGAGGGTATATTTCTTACCCGCTCTACTGTACTTTACTTATGTTCTGACGTCACGTGTGAAATGGGTTCGCTTCCGCTCACCAGCACACTCTGGTGTTTAGGCACTTTTAGGTTTAAATTTATTCACATTTTTCACATCACTACACTTTATGGCTTCGTCACCTTCCAGGTGTCAGCCATCACAGCTCGACTTCGGAGTCCTAGTGGACATTCCGGGTCGGGGTGTGTTAGGCGACGAAATATTGATATACATCGCACAAATTTTTTTAAAAATAATAAAAACTTATGAAAACAACTATATTTTAAAATTTATAATATAAAATAAAATAAAAAACAAAAATAAATTGGTTTGCGCGACGCATGTATACAACTACACGTATATGAATAAATGAAAAATCAAGATTTAATAGTTATTTTAACTATGATTTTGATGATTTTTTACAGCTACACTCCTTGACCCTATATGAATACAATGAATGAATTCGATCTTTAATTTAAAATATTTACTCTAGTGGATACCACAAAATCTTATGTTATACTTAATAAAAGTATAAATAAACTCTAAGTGTTAGTGAATCTATTGTTTTGAAGAGATACGCATTCTACGAAACTAGTTTTAACGATCTAACCGTCAAACTTGTTTATATATATTTCGAGATCGCATATGCCAAAAATAAAATAAAAAACAAACATTCAGAGATCAAGGAACGGGACAAAAAATTTCAACATTTATAAACGAAAAATCATGATTTAACGGTTATTTTAACTCCGATTTTGATGATTTTTTTACAACTACACTCCTTGACCCTATATGAATACAATGACTGAATTCGATCATCAATTTAAAATATTTACATTAGTGGATACCACCAAATTTTATGTTATACTTAATGAAAGTCTAAATAAACTCTTAAGTGTTAGTGAATCTATTGTTTTGATGGGATACGCATTCTACGAAACTAGCTTCAACGATCCAACCGTCAAACTTATTCGTATATACTTTGAGATCACATCCGCCAAAAATCGCAAAAAAACAAACATTCAGAGATCAAAAAATGGGACAAAACTTTTCGACAGTTATAAATGAAAAATCAAGATTTAACGGTTATTTCAACTCTGATTTTGATGATTTTTTACAGCTACACTCCTTGACCATATATGAATATAATGAACTAATTCAATCGTCCATTTAAAATATATTTTTCTAACAAAAATCTGATCCGAACTACAATAATATATTTTTCTAACAAAAACCCGATCTGAGCTACAATAATAAATTTAAGGGTAAATTACACAGTAACCCCTCAGGTTTGAGGTCTATTACAACTCCATACAACATCTTTAAAACATGAAAATAAATTGGTTTAGGCAACGAAATATTTGAATTACGTTGCTCAAAAATTAAATTTTATTTATTTTTGTAAAGACTTTGCGCGATGATATGTTTTTTTGTCACGCAAGACTTTGTGCAACGAAGTCTAGAATTTCATCACGCAAAGTGACTTTGGGCGATGATATATGTTTTGTGGCGCAAGAGTTTTTTTTACTAGTGTACATTATTTCAGCGCGTCGGTTTGAATTAAAAGAAATTTTGTACCTCTCGAGTCTGATGAATTTGTCGAGCGCATGCAAAGTCTGATCATATGTGAATACACCTAAACGTGAACCCTCAAATCACCGTCCACTCTTTCAGTTATTAATCCTTCTTGTTCGTCCAAAAGCGAGACGAGAAAAGATGTGTTGTCTGCATCAAGGATTTAAATATCGGTAATATCGGAAATATCGGTAGTCCGAAAACACGGAAATATCGACGGAAATATCGATAAAATATCGATATCGATAAAAATTACATGGAAACCACGGAAATTGTAAGAAAAACTTGGAAATTTTTATTGAAACTTTGTAGGATGTTTATTTAGTCAATTATCTATTAGTTTATCACAAAAAATTGGAAGGAAATGTATTGCATGATGGATTTAACTGATTTAAGTTGATTATATAGCGAGCTGGCAAACATTGTGAGTGTAGAAAATATGTAAATATTTTAGCATATTTTCACAAGAACATAAGTGATATGGTGGTCAAGGTGTTGAAGGAGTAAAATGAGAGGGGTTTGAATCCCCTTGGTGTTTTAAAAAAGGAACGGGCCAAAGGCCCCAAATTAAAATGGCCCAAGGCATTTTAAACAATTTAAATAAAAATAGAAAAGGAAAAAGAAATGGGTTGGGACTGCCCAGGTTTTGGGCTTGGTAGGAACGGCCCAAAGGGTCTAAGGTTGATGGGTCGCCAGACCCAAGGAAGAAAAAGGCCGGAGTTCGGCCGAAATTCTACCCTAACTTTGAACGTCCATAACTTCTTCGTTACTCAACAAAATTAAGTGATCCAAACATGAAAGGGGCGGTGCTCGTCGGAAAACTGGGTTTGGGGCCGAAGGTTTGGGCAATTTTCAAAGGTTTGTAACTTCTTCGTTTCTTAACCAAATTGAGTGATTCAAAAGCTAAAATGTAGTTAGGAATGTGGAGAAGAGGTTCATACCAAGTGAGGACCAAGTGGTGGCCGGTTTTGACCGGAAAATGACCTGAAAGATGGCCAAACGACCACGGTTTATGAGTTCGGCCGGAATTCTACCCTAACTTTGAACGTCCGTAACTTCTTCGTTACTCAACCAAATTATGTGATCCAAACATGAAAGTTGTAGTACTCAACGAGATGAAGAGATTGAAACCCTACACGCCGGCCAAATCGCCGTGGTTTGGCCGAAAAGCGCCTCGAAAGGGGCGGTGCTGCCCAAACGGCTAGAATTCTACCCTAACTTTGAACGTCCATAACTTCTTCGTTACTCAACCAAATTAAGTTATCGAAACATGAAAGTTGTAGTACTCGACGAGATGAAGAGATTGATACCCTGCACGCCGGCTAACTCGCCGTGGTTTGGCCGGAAAATGCTTCGAAATGGGCGGTGGTCGTCGGAAAACTGGGTTTGCTCTAGTTAATTGTCCCACATCGGCTGGGGATAGAAGTGAGGTTTTCTAAGTGGCCTATAAAAGCACAATTCCAGCCTTAACAAAGGCGTGCCTTCCTTGGCCTTTTGGCCGAGATCCTATCTTGGTCTTTTGGCTGAGATATGGTGAAGTATATGTTTTAATTAGTTTAATATCTAATATGTGAACTAATGGTTCACATGATATTAAATTAATTTTTAAGTATTTTTTGGGTTTCATTAGGCAAAATAAGTGAGTCATGAGGAAGACGATGGTCGGCCGGAGTTGTACAAGCTCCGGCCTTCTTCTCTCATTCAATTTTTTGCCGATATCGTGATATTTTGTCGAAAACCACACGGATACCTATTAAAATATCAATTCCGCAAAAAATTGATATTATCGGCGATATTTCGCCGATAATATCGATATTTAAATCCATGGTCTGCATAACTGCAAAACGTTTTGAGTGCAGTACCTGCATGTTGCCATGTTGCAATGGTCAAACTGTCGGGGAAGTAAATTACAAATATGGGATTTTGGCAAAAGTAATCGGTATTTGCCTAACTTAATAAAAAAAGACATATTTGTCAATTTGTTTCCAAACTTGTATAAAACTTTTAATTTCTCCCCTAAACTTTAATTTTAACCGATTATCTTCATGAACTTTTATAATTAGCCAATTTTCATGTTGAACTTTAATTTTAGGAATTACTCTCATGAACTTTTATAAATAGTCAATTTTTCCCAATGCTAGATTTTAGAAATCTTCATCCAATTTTTTACCCATTTTGATCACACAGACAACACATAACAACTGTATGGGATAAAAGGAATAGAAAATTGGATGGATGAAAGTGGATGAAAATTTTTTAAATCTAATGTTGAGGAAATTGGCAATTTATGCTAAAGTTAAATTTCATGGGGAAATTAACTGATTAAAAATTCAAAGAGGTAGTCAGCTAAAATTAAAATCTATAAGGAAATTGACAATATACAAGTTTGAAGGGCAAACCGACAAAACCTCTAAAAAATTGATTACTCAGATTTTGAGGTTCAATCAAACATAATTTTTTTGGGATTTTGCTATTTAGCCCTTTGTGGAGAGAGTGCTCTATTCATACATTTCCTTGCGCATCAGCAAATGTGGAAACCTCTGCCACCTCCCCTTCTACCTCGCATGCATCGCCCACTTCTCGAACGCAATCGATAGCCACTTCTAAAACCCAAGAAGAATTGAAGGCGAGCATAAGTAGAATACTTAATCTTCATTCTCTCGAAAGGTCGGGTATCACATCAGAAAGCCTCACCTGCCAGTAGCCTCACAATGAGTTATCAATAATGTAGTTCAAATTTGTCTTTAAAGAAAATCGCACCTAAGACCTCTCACTAAAGAAAAATACCACAAGACCATATAGCACTAAGTGGCTAGAATTAAAGGCTAATTGAAATACCTTTTAAAACCCACTAAACTCCTAAACAAAATGGAGTTTAAGTCCTTATTAAAGAAATGGTAAAAATAAATAGAAATAATAAAAACTAGAAATTAAGTCTCTCCTAAATTCTATTGAATAGTATTCCCACGTCCATTTGATTCCAAAATCGTTACAATCTCATCTTCTTGTTGTAATGCATGTCTTTGTGTGGTTAATTAGCTTCTTGCTCTACTGGAATTCCTTTAGACACTAAAAAAACTCGTTTTTCACTTCTTTTTTCGCATAACTCCAATATTGAATGTTTATAAATAAAACAATAGAATTTAGTGCATATAACCCGTTTTAATATACAAAATTTAAAAGAAATAAGATTTTTTTTTTAATTTTTAATACAACCCAAGCACCTAGGGGTGGTTCGGTATGGGATCCCATACCGAAACCCTTGTCCCGATTCCCAAACCAAAATTTTCGGGAATCCCAATTTCAATACCGATCCCAAACCAAATTTTTGGGAATCCCAATTTTCGGGAATCCCGAAATTATTTCGGGATTTCGGGACAAATCGGGAATCCCGAAATAGTTTTGGGCTTTTGGGCTTTTGGACTTTTTGGACAAAAAACCAATATTGGGCCATGCCCAAAATCTGTCCGCCCAGCCCAATTATGTAAAATATGGGCAGCTACTGTAGCATCTGCCTATTTAGTTTGTACAAATCTATTTTAAAGCAAAATCTAATTCAATTCAAATCTATGTACAAATCTATTTTAAAGCAATAGCATCTGCCTATTTAATTTGTAGTATGCATGAATAAAATAAATTAAGTACCAAATCCAAATCCAAAAGCAAAAATATTAGTTACAAACCAAGGTTTTAAAATAAATAAAGTAACAAACTCAAAAGCAAAAAAATTAGTTACAAACCAAAGTTTCAATAATTAAGTTACAAACCAAAAGCAAAAAAACAAAGCCTAAAATTTATTAAGATTGTTGGCCTCTTCGGCTCCTTCGGCCCCTAAAATAAAAGAGGAAATTAAATTGTTTACTTACTTCTTTCTAAGCGTTCAAGCTCATTGTAGAAAAGGAATTCGTCAAGTGTAGGCTCCTTGTAGAAAATAACAATGCACATTAATATATATCACAACCACAGTTCAGCATATATCCAAATTCCAATCAATAATCTGAGCATATCAAAAATCTGAGCATTCAAAATCTGAGCATTCAACATAGCATTCAAAAATTTAAGCATATATCGTGTATTTGAGCATATACCTTCACAACAGCTGGCTCCCAGACAAAGTTAGCAAATAAATCAGCAATACCAGTCACCTGGAATCAGCAATACCTTCCAGGGAATTTATATGTAGCATTGTAGCTATATATCATTTTGATACGTTGTTCAGTATCCTTTATTGGTTTAGCGTTCAGGGATCTTAATGCTGGATACTGAACTTCGTTTTAAATCAGATTTTAGGAACTTAGACTACAGTAATATCAATATTCGATGGTAGTTCTTTTATCCATGCGTTGGATCAATAACTGTGTTGGTTACTGGAACTACAAGGCATTTTTTATGCTTGCTTTATATCATTTGAGAAGTTTAGTTATATGAATATTGAAGAGGACTTTTCTTTTGAAGTATCCATTTCATCCTCCATTGTTTGATTTTATTTTAAAAAAATCAAATCATAAATTTTTATCTTGATGCTAACTCACTACCTCGAGTTTTCTCGTTACTTTAAGATCCTACTTTTCTCTCCACTTGAACTAGTGCCGAGTACTTATTACCCTCCATCACTATCCTTAATGGAGACAGATACCATTAATTTGTAAGGACTCCTAAGTGGGGAGAGTTTACTGTAAACATGTGGTTTGAATAGTAATCCGGATTAAGAACAAGAATTAACAAAGTCAAGGCCATCTGTTGGATTTATTCAGATTAGTTAATAGATGTTTCAAGTATAGTGGGGGACTTTGCATTATTAAACCTAATTTGGGTCGGAACAAATGCTAATATAATCAAACCCTACAAGCAGACAAATTAATCAAGATCCACTGCATTAACAGTATACAATTGAAAAAACCTGACGAACCAATCGGATTTCGAAACATGCCCAGACACACAGATTCAAAGAAACAAGTTATTGATAACTAGATTCAAAGAAACAAGTTACCTACTAGCAGCACCAGCACCTACTAGCAGTTTGTAGATACAAGTTATTGATAACTCCTATCAATAAGCTTTCCGTTTTCAGAATTTGGCCCAGCCAACAGCCCAGAACTCCTATCTGCAAGCAAACAATCCCCATTCAATCAAATTCAAAGAAAACAAAAAAAGAAACAAAGTTAATTCCACACCGTCGCAGCAACCAGATGGTAATCGCCCGAGAGAGAGATCGCGAGAGAGAGATCGGTGAAGGAATGGAAGGAATTCGAGATGAGGGCTGCGTTTCGAGTCGGCGGTGTGGAATGGAAGGAAACAAATGACGGGAAGGGATGCATCATTTCATTTGGATCTGACCTAAAACACAATCAACGGCACATATTAAATCCAACATAATCAACGGTTCAAATAATTTTCTTATAATTAAAAAATAATATATATATATATATATATTTTTTTTTTCGGTTCGGTACGGGAATACCGAAAAATGTATATGCAGTACCGAATCCCATACCGAAAATTTCGGTTTGGTTTGGGATGACATCCCGAAAATTTCGGGATTTTTGGTTTGGGATTTTTTTGGTTTGGGATCGGGATTTTTTTGGTTTGGTTTGGGATTTTTGGGATTTTTTTCCAGCCCTACAAGCACCTCACTGCCACCTCAATCGTTGGGCTTCCTTGCAACAACCACCTTTTCGTAAACAATATTAAATTTTGTTCTTGGGTTTACAGAACTGGCTTACTTACGTTAATGTATTTTCTCTGGTGCACACCAAAAGTGGATAATTAAGTTAGAGTAAATTACAAAAAACTACCTCAACTATTGGGTCATTAATAGTTTCAAACCTCGTCTTTAAAAAATTTCAATGTCATACCTCATCTTTGAATTTGTTGCAATGTCATACCTTCCGTCAGTTGACTGTCAATTTCTCTGTTAAATGCTGACGTGGCATGAGGCGAGGTCCACTTTTATTAAAAACTTAAAAATATATTAATTAAATATTAACTAAATATTAAATCATTAAATTTAAAATAAAAAAAACCAAACCAAAACCAGTTCGTCCAACCTAGAAGAAGAAAAAAAAAACCAAAAAGCAGAGGCCAACCCCCAACCCATCCTCCACCTCCTCCGCGCACCCATCTTTCCCCTCCTTCGCGCACCGATCTTTCCCATATTCCTCCCCCCCCCCCCCCACATCTGAGCCCAACCCGCAACCCAGATAAAAATAAAATAAAATAAAACCCATCTTCATCATCATCTTCTTCTAGGTTGTAGGTTGGGTTGGGGGAAAGGGGACAAACTGGGTTTGGTTTTTTTTTTTCTCTTCTGGGTTAGGGGACCCCCACCTGAGCCCAACCCACAACCCAGAAAAATGAAAGCCCATCTTCATCTTCTTATTCTTCTTTTGCCTCATCATCTTCTTCTTCTTCTAGGTTGCAGGTTAGGTGGAGGAGAAGGGGGTTGGGTTGGGGGAGGGCGGACGAATTGGGTTTGGTTTTTTTCTTCTTCTTCTTTTGGGTTGGGGGATGGGTTTTTTTTTTTTTTTTTTTTGTGTTTGGGGAAGGGGGCGGGGCGGGGGAAGAGGGGCAACAAACTGGTTTTGGTTTTTTTTTTTTTTTCTTCTTCTTCTTCTTTTGGGTTGGGGGATGGGTTTTTTTGGGTTGGGGGGGGGGGGGGGTGGGGACGAACTGGTTTTTTTTTTTTCCTTCTTCTTCTTCTCTTCTGGGTTGCAGGGGGAGGGGTGACAAACTGGGTTTGGTTTGGTTTTTGTTTTTAATTTAGTTTTAATTTTTTAATATTTAGTTAATATTTTTATTATTTTTTTAATAAAAAGTAGACCCCGCCTCATGCCACAATAACATTTAACAGAGGAATTGATAGTCAATTGATGGAAGGTATGACATTGAAACAAATTCGAAGATAAGGTATGACATTGAAACTTTTTAAAGACGATGTATGAAACTGTTAATGACCTAATAGTTGAGGTAATTTTTTGTAATTTACCCATTAAGTTATATATCTAAATAAGAGCCATTACATTTCATTAGTTTAAATGATATAACAACTCACATTCAGCTATGTACATAAAATATGCACTTTTTTGCCACTTAGTACTAAGATCTAGTGGTATTCCTCTTCATTTATAAGTGAGAGGTCATAGGTTCAATTTTCACTAAAGGCGAATTTGAAAACACATTAGTGCTAGCACATTATGAGACTACGCCCACCTCCTCCCCCTTAGTGTAGATAATATCGTTTGTTAAAAAAAAACACTTTTAATGTGCACTAGAAAAAGTCTCCGTGAGTTAAAACCTCACATGCATGTAATTTTCCCAGCCCAAACTACGGCCATGCTTATGGGCATACACTGCCACCATATGGGCTGCAAGATTTCATTGACAAGGAGTGAAGATAAGCTTCACCGACTGGAAAGAATGCATCATAGCCCAAATATCAACCAAATAAACCTCCATTGACACATTTGTTGGTATTAGAAAATTAGAATTAATTATTACTCTTGAGAAATAGCGTTTCCCCACTTTGTTTCTCTCATTCTTCGTTGTGTCAAATTTCGAGTCGTGTCTTGAGAGTAGGAAATATATCAAGTTCACCAGAATCCGAAGATTGAAGTGCTTTGACTTCAGATGATAGATTGTCGAATCTTGGGAGACGGACGCCTACCGAACTACAAGCACAAGAATAGGGGCGAAATCTGTCTTTAGGACATTGAATTTATGCAAGCCTCAATCTCCAACTTTGTCAGTTTTTCTAAGTTTCTCTCTAGTTGTTTATATTAATTTCATACATTATTAATGTTGTGAATTTCTTTATGGTTATTATTTGAATTTCTTGTGTTATTTTTATATTTTCTAATATTGATCCAACAATCTAAAGGCAGAAATTATTATTTGAAACAATAAAAAATATGAATGTATGCAATTTAATTGGATAGAGATGAAGCGTTAACCCCATAGAGCAATTCTCATAAAACAGCGGTACTGATGTTTACTTTCTGGCATGACTATATTTCCCTGATGTTATTTGTTTTGTGTTTGATGGTCTAAGAATTTTATGATCGTCTTCACTTTTCTTAAATGCACATATGACAGAATTTATTTGGGACTCAATGACTTTTGCACTACATTATACAATATACTTGTGTTATTTTGTTTTCAAACTGAGATGAATATTTCATTTGAAAATTTGATATAAATAGAGGGATTAAATTATTTCACGAGTTAGTGACAAGTGGCTTGGATATCTTCATGAGAAGGCACTCGGTGCTTAACCAATCGGTTTGGTAAAAGTGGTGATAAATAATGCATGTGCGCAGAATGTGCATGGAAACCGTTTACCGGTTCTTGACAGCATTGCTGACTCATTAAACATTATAACGTCTGCAATGAACCGGTAATACAGTTTCGATTCGGCACCACGACCCTCTAGACTTGGATTCTATAAGTAGAAGCAGATATATGTATGCGGGCTACAGTTTGAATGGATTTCTCCATTTGCAGTGGCAAATCCAAATCTTGTTTGGATTCTTGATTATGCTTGAATATATGTCAAGTATGCAATATAGTGAAATTTCTAAGCCAAAATTATAAAAACTTGGATGGATCACTGCATTGCGCTTGGAATTAATATTCTCAATGGCATGTAGGCATGTATCAAATACATGTGAAATGAAATGAGCATGAGGATATCAATAGATGAGATCAAAGGCCAAAGTATAATTGGAACGCCTAACCATGTATGTAAAGCAGATTGATCCATGCCTTATTTAAAGAACCACAGATACATGGCTTCTATTACATTTGGGCAAAGGACGACGAAAAAGAGTTTTGCCATGGTTCATGATTTAGTCATGTTGCCAAATCTTAGCGTGTAAACTCATTTAGGATGACTTGTCTTGGTCTTAAAAAGAAAATAGCAATTGTATTGTGGGGGTTCTGCCCCAAGGATGCAAGCCAAGAAGACTTTTTTCTTAAAATGGCTAGTTAGTCATGAAGGCCCTAGAATGTGGTGCCATGAGTTCCAGAGATGCAGGGAATATTGGTAGTGCCTAGAATGATTGGCGCAATTACTCCTTAAATAAGACATTGAAAGTGTGGGAGTTTCTTTATAGAAGTGCACTAGATCAAATATGACTTATGTAGTAGGCGAAATCAAGTTTGGCTATTTTGATGTGTTAGTAATGGTTTTAAGGTACTAAAGGTACATTATCATGGACTATAATTACAATATGCAAAGTATATCGTCCACTGTACTAAATGGTTTGATGATGTTTGATAATTGATTTTTGATAATGTGAAGTAAAAAATATACATGCAAGACAAATCTCAAATAAAAGTGTATTGCACAGTTAGGAAAGGAAGCATACTGGCTTCAAAAGATTTTAGAGGATAATCCTATGTAAATATTGTGATGGTTTGTTGAATTGAGCAAAGTACAATGTCTATGAATATTTTAAGGTATGGAGAGGTTAAAGACATTCCTATGAATACCTTAAATGTGGGGGAATACGCCCAAATATTAGCAAATTACTTATAAAAATCCCAACATATATATATACACACTTTTGAGGACTTGACATTGAAAACAACTACTCTCGTATGAAATATAATTTTATAAGGTGGATTGTGCACACAAGTAAAGATAGTCAACCTAGTAGTGGATCCAATTATTAAATTTTTTATTAGAGAGTAAGTTGATCATCGAGGGGAATGAGGCTAAAGCCAACATAACTAATGAATCAGTCGGGCGGAAACCTAAATTAGTTTATTGGAGATCCCATGGTTTAAGTTCAATAGGTAAACTAGTTAGGCATGATTCAAAGAAGTTAACACATTATATACCTCATTCCTACGATGGAAGACGTGTGTTGTCTGCAGAGTTTTAGGATGTATATTTATACTTAATGACAATGATATCTTATAAATAAAAGGAATATTGTAGAGTATTCTTAATCAGTGGTCATCTATGTGAGAGTAGAAGTGGGTCGATTCTATGAGTATGAGATGGCTAAATTCTCTAAAGCTCTCATGAATCCGGGATTTGTTTAAGACCAAAATGAACACAACCGTATGAACTGTAATATATTAGGATTAGTGGTGTGCGAGGTTTATTGTCTCGTTTTACTGTTGCGGTGAACAGTTCAAGATCTTCTACATCCACTGCGTCACCAAGTAAATCCGATAAATATTCACTAGGATAGGTTCAAGTCCAAAAGACACCTCTCCCAAAGCATCTTTTGTCCACCTTTACTCTCAAATTCTTCATAATTTTTCATTCATGTGGGGGATTGTTGGAAATTATATATTATAATATGAAATATTGTAATATATAGTTTTAATAATTGAATGAAAAACAATGTTAACCATATTTCTTAAAAAGGTTATGTTGTTTAAGTGTATTCCCTTGATAAGTGATGTATACTCTTATAGATAAAAAGTTATATCTCTTTAATAAGTAGAAATTGGATTTTATATAAACCCATGAAACCATTGGTATTACAAAATAGAAAATTAGAGTTATTTTTACTCTTGAGAAATAGGGTTTCCCCACTTTGTTTCTCTCATTCCTTGTAGTGTCAAATCTTGAGAGTAGGAAATATATAAAGTTCGTCAAAATCCGAAAATTAAAGTGCTTTGACTTCGGATTATAGATTGTTGAATCCTGGGAGACAGACGCCTACCGAACTACAAGCATGCACAAGAGTAGGGGCAAAATTCTATCTTTAGGACATTACATTAAAGCAAGCCTCAATCTCCAAATTTGTCAGTTTTTTCTAACTTTCTCTCTAGTTGTTTATATTAATTTCATACATTATTAATGTTGTGAATTTTTTTATGATTATTATTTGAATTTCTTGTGTTATTTTTATATTTTCTAATATTGCTCCAACAACATCTGCTTGAATCTCCTTATTGAGCATTTGAATCAGCCGATTCGAATCGGTTTCCACTTCTAGCGCCACCCCTGACTCCGGAAGACCACTTTGAAAGCACATCTTAAGCCCCTGACAAATCGCCGCCGCCTTAGCCATAATAGGCGATAAATACCTATCCCCACCCTTCCCACCCGTCATCTTTTGAATCCCAACAAAGTCTCGTAGTACCCATCCCACACCACCTATCCTTGATTCTTTCCTCCAAGCCGCATCACAATTCAATTTTAAGCTTCTAAGTCTGGCTTTCGCCATCCATTCACAGCGCCTTCAGTCTGAAATTTGTTCCCTGCTTCCTCCTGCCTTCATCTTCAGTCTCCCACTCCATCATTTTCAACCGTAGCCGCATTAAATTCTATAACCCGACGCTGTCACAAATTGACAACGATGTGAGGTAAAATTCGATTTATCATTAAACACAGCTTCATTCATACATTTCCATATACGTCATAAACCAAACACAATCTGTTGAAGCACCGAATCCTCGTTAATCCCTTGTCCCACACAGTATAAGAGCTTCTTCCATCCCAACATAAACTCTTGTGAGCCAAGTGATCCCATATCAATATGCAATGAAGTACCAAACCAGGAGGCTCGGTTGAACTCACAATTAAAGAACAAATGCGCTTCCGTTTTGTCAGGGGCACCACATAATTCACAAACATTTGAGACCCGAATGCGACCCCGTTCCAAGTTATGTCTCACTGCAAGAGAATGACGACACGCTCTCCAAGGAAACAACTTAATTTTATTAGGAACCATCACACGCCAAGTCTTCTTCCAGAACCCATCCAGGGGTTTTGTAGGTTAACTTATTTGCAATCCAAAAATCTCATTTTTCACTTTTTATAAGCTTTTTTTTCTTTTGTTTGGAGTTCAAAATGAGAGTTTTAGAGTGCTAATAACAATTTTCTTGATTTTAAGTCCAAACTTTAATGGTTTGGCCCATAAAGACTTTGCCAAGAGTAATTATGCTTTCCTTCGCATTGGGGCTTTTTTATCCGAAACTTAATTGTCATTTTTGTAAAAATAACAGAGTACAAGAGATTTGGGGGTGAAAGGGAAGCCTCGTTAAAAACCTTCATAGAAGGGGAAAAAAAGAGTACTTTGCCAAATTACTCCCCATTTACATTCAATTATCATTCTCCAAAATCTACTTCCAGGAAAGGAGCAAGCCAAATTGGCTCCTCCTCTATCCATGTATGAAATCCTTCATTATAAAGTCCAAATTTTGCTACTCATGAGCCACCTTATTTAGCTTGGGGAAGGAATCTCAGTTTTACAAGGATAAAGATGTTTTCAATACCCTTCTTTTTGAGAAACACAATTGTATTAAGATTGTATGGAGACATGCTTTTGTTATCAAAATTCATTAATGATATAAGAACGTCGAAAGCCTAATCGGAAATGTACTCGGACTTGGCCGAGTTGAAGTTTCGTTTGAAAAGGAGTTTGAGTCCTGAACGGAGTGTGATTATCTGGAGGTGAGACTTTGCAATCAGTATAAATACAAGGCATTTGGCAACGAGAAAAGGGTCTCAAACCAATCAATCAAATCCCTCACGCTCTACGCCTTTCACCAAACCTTTGCTCCGTTCGTGACATTTACTAACTACCTAATTAACCAGGCGATTTGCAACATCTCCTACTAAGGTGAAGCTGAAGTGTTGTACTCACCGGAGTCTACAACGGACAACAATGAAAGTCCCTACGAAGAAGTTAACTGCGGTGATTGACAATAGCTCGGTTGCTTCCGAAGGTAATCGGGTGTTCTCAGTTTGATACCAAATTATGATGCCTAGCTCATTGAATGGCTTAGCCTCACTCCCATATCCCTTAGTATACATATATCGTTGTATTTTTTTCTTAAAACATTTCAAATTAATTCCACAATTAAAAATATTACAAATATACATTCCCTCCAAAAATTTGGCTAATACATTTTCAGGTTTGAGTTACGTGCAGCAATTATAACAGCGAAGAATAATGAGATCATCATTAACAACCAACTCCTTAATAGCAAGGTAAACTAGTTACTGACCTATAACTCTAGTTGTACCATCTTTTTAGAATAGCAATTCTCATGGCCTCCTCACTTGTGAAACCCTGAGGCACTCTTGCCACAACATCTTGAAGCATCAACTCTTTCACACTTGATATGCTTGCATGATAAACTTGTACCTCTAGGTCTTTGAGTGCATTCATCAATCTAGCATTAGGGTAATCGCAATCAGGACACTGAACTCGTATCATGGCTTCTGAGCCTACGATCTTCACATCTATTTCCACAGCCCCAGCTGCTCTATTATTATAACTTGATGACAGCCTAGGCCTTGTTTGATGCTGATCAACTATGGAGCTTGTTTGTCCTCCAATATCAACACCAGGCTTTTGAGGTTGTGCTTGAATTTTGGCCTCCAATTGCCCAACCCTTGCTTTCAGATCATTGATGTATACAACTGCATCCGAAAGTAAAGAAGCTTTGTCCATTCTGGACACATTGGGAACGACAGAGCGGAGGGCATAGAATCGACGGTTAAGCTTCTCTCGCCTTTGTCTTTCAGCCTCAACATGGTTTATTGGTGATTCTGTTCTACCTGTTTCACGGTTTGATGATCTTCCTCTCTTTTTTAATCGAATGTTCTCAGTATTCTCAGAGGTTAAATTTCCAACAGAGTCAGAAGGTCCCGAGTCTGATGATGACCCACTTACATTTACAGGAGCTGCTTCTTTTGTACCACCTTCAAGTCAAAATATTTAACTTTCATGTCAATGAAATATTGAGTGTTAAAATACACAATAAAAAAAATATCGGATCTGGAGATCATTTTACGTGAGTAGTTTAAATAAAAAGCACTCGTAAATATCATCTAAACGGAAAAAATTGTTTGGTATTGGACATCAATCTACATACATCATTGTCGATGATACTAGGTCGATACATTGGTATTTGCTACCAGTATAGCTTACTGTATGAAAAAATTTGGACCAGTTTGCTTACCTTGTGTGGCCTTATCAGCTCCTGAAATCATTCCACTTTCTAAGAGAGAAACGTGTACATGGTCCTCACGGCTGCTGCTGACCTGCTTTGGGACCACGTTGTTGTCTGATTCGAAAAGTGATTTTGATAGCTGCAGAAGACCCCAATCTTCTTTGATCACATCCAAAGATGCGAGTTCAAGTACTCCACACGAAGTTGCAATACAAACCAAAGTTTGAATTCCGTGCATTCTTGCTTCTTTCACTCTCTCACACTCATAGAATTGAAGCTCATGATCACCTGCCAGCCAAACAAAACCACCAGAACAGAACGTACGGCCCAGAATGTTACTATTACCGTGGCCGGCAGTAAATGACTGGGTTAAAGAGGCGGTGTAAAAGTAAAACCATTGAGCGTCAGTAACATCTCCACCGTCCAAATCCACGTCTTCATGGAAAAGAGCTTCAACTTCTCTGCTAATCGCCCTCTTCCTCTCCACAACATTGAACCCGAATCCGGGTTGGTGTTTGTGGTAACTTCTTTTGGAGGCCAAGTCCCTAGTGCTTCGAAAATGGCCACCGGCCCACGACAAAGAAACTAGATCATTGTTGTGTTTTGAGGGTTGCCAGAAAATTGAGTAGACCCACCATTCAGGGCGGTTCTGAACTATGAACTGGAGGCGTTGAAGTGTGGGTGAGTTTTCGTGACGAAACTTTTGAGAAGTACAAGAGGATATATTTTCCTCCATGGTTTTCTTTGTTTTTTTTTTTTCTTTTTCTTTTTCAGAAGCCTCGATGGTATGGGAGGAGTTTATGGAATCAAAAGGCATACATTTTTGCTTGCTAATGACTATTATGTAAATACAAATTTAGCTACAAATTAAGAAGTCAGAAATGAATAGTAGAATTTGAGACAATGGAAGAGGAAATTGAGTGAGTGAGTGAGAAGCAATCGAAGAGGAAATTGAGGAAACTGAGTGAGTGAGAAGCAATGGATGAGAAGCAATGGAAGAGGAAATTGAGGAAATTGAGTGAGTGAGTGAGAAGCAATGAAGAGGAAATTGAGTGAGTGAGGCTCTCAATGCTCGGACTGGAAATTAATAAAGGAAAACCTACGTACGACCAATTCCTGTAATTTTGAAAGTGTTGTCGTAAGGACTTAATAGTGCCACGTGATAAACACACCACACAGTAGAGCCTTTGAATGTGGCCCATTTTCGTAGGTTATTTGGGAACTTCTCTCGTCCGTCTATTCTGAAAATTAATAATTGGTCTTCGATTTTATTTCACCACTTTCTCGTGCTTAATTCAATTCTTTCTTCATTTCTATGTAAATGGATCATTTTCGAGTTCTTTCTATCAAATTCACCCAATCACCTAATCCAGACTCCTAAAATTTGATCAAACGGTTGAAGTTATTATAACTTTTAAAAATGCTTCATGTTTGTAGCCGTTTGATCAAATTTCAAAGGCCCGAAGTGATTGATTAGGTGTATTTGATGGAAGGGATCCAGAGAGGATCATGTTCCCATTTCTATGACTGATAGAATGTTTTATGGTTTTCTTCATTTCATCATGTGAAAGAAATTTGAAACCGTGTTTGAAAAAGAGGGGTTGCGAGTTTTCTTTTAGATGACGGGTAGGTTCTAAGTCTATAACGCACAACTAATATTCTTTTCATATTAACCTAAGCGTTGAAAAATAGAATTCAAAATAATGTACAATTAATATATATGAGACTTTCTGTCCATAATATCATCGAAATCTTTTGTAATAAAATTCAAACATATCAATAAGTGGCTAAATTATTCCTTTAATTAACCTAATTAACCTTTTAGTTAACTAACCGCTAGCTCATGTTCATACTGTCTTGGTTGACACGGCTCTTATGGGTCCAATAGAGAAGAGATATTTTGGCTTTTCTTCAATCAACATCGATCATTTTCCCTCTTCTTTTGACAAGTCATGACCCACGAGAGACGAGATTTCCAATTGCCCTTGCAATTGGGTTGAATTGCCCCACAGCCCAGAAAAAAATTTGCTCCAGCGGAGGAAAGACCGGAGGGCGATTAGGCGAAAGGCAGATGCGCCATTACTTGCCCTTTCAAGTTTTGCCTGGGCTTGCGCCCTTCTACTACACAAAACGCCACAACTATGGCCCACCCACTTATTGTTGGGCAAAAATGAAAGAATCTCTCCTCTCCTTATTCTCTAGATCATCTCTAATAGAATGAGTTATGTTTAGTTTTCATTTAGATTATGGTTTTGTAATAAATTATTTTTTAATTAACAGTATTCAGTCATATTTATATATCATCTCTAATTGAATAGGCTATTTTTAGCCCCTCAATAATTTATTATTTTAAGTTTGTTGTTTAATTTTATTAATTAATTAAATTAAACTACCATATCAAAATAAAGTTTCCAGGCATATTTTGAATGTCACTTGTCGTTAAATGAATAAGCATCCGGATTTCTTATTTTTATATAATATCAAAAGAATTTCGGATATGATTTTAAGTGACACGTTAGGTTTCATATTGTTTTAAGTATGCTCTCATCTCCTGCGTTTTTTTCCCCACAGTAACAGTAAATAGCTTTTTGTACAACCAGCGGAATGTTGGCTTTCTTTTGGAGGCAGTTTAATACAACCAGCGGAATGTTGGCTTTCTTTTGGAGGCAGTTTAATTAACCCATCAAAATATCACCTTCCAGATACAAAGGCAGTAAAAGGCAAGCAAGTTGCCACCAAAGAGAGCTGGGATTTTGCTTGGAAAATGGAGGTTCTGCAGAGCCTATAGATCCGGGCCAAACAGGATCCTCTCCGGATCATTTTGGTGAGAATTCTGGAGATTCGTGAATCGTGTTTGTTCATTATACATCACGCGGTCAGTTTTTGTCATGTACTGTTTGTGTTTAATTTTAAATAAAAATATTCATGTACTATTTGTGTTTAATTTTAAATAAAAATATTTAAAATAATTTCTGACCGCGCGATGTATGACAAATGAATAAGATTGACGGATCCTCGAGATCCTCACAAAGAGGATTCGGATTTAGATTCGAGCACAACATAGACACATTTTCCGTGACTTAGATATTAAAGATTACAACAAATTAGGAGTTATAAAGAATGTGAAGAATTGAAATAAAATAAGGTAAAATAGTATGAAAATGTGAAAATGATGTGAGAAATGGTGTAGAAATAGCTTAGGTATTTATCAAAAAAAGAATTAGAATTTTTTAATATTCTACTAAAACAAAAAAGTTTAAAATCCAACAGCTACCTGACGTCAGCTAGCAAGTGGGCTGCTGAGAGCTTGGGCCCCTCAAACGGGTTGGCTGGCTGCCTCAAAATGCCTAGCCTAATGGGCAAAGGGCTTGAATTTGGCCTGGTGGGTCCCTTTTTCTTTTGGCCTAGACCTCTATTGGAGATGAGTTTTGTTCCATTTCAGGCTAAAACATAGCCTATGGTCATGTGGCCTGATCCATTGGAGATGGCTTGAACCACTAATTACTACAGCGAAAAGCCAACAAATTAATTTAAATTAAATTAAACATACATAGAATTAATTATGTGACAACCCGTCCCTAAATTTCCTATATAATTTCTCCCCGAGCATGTGAAATGACTATTAAGCCCTTAGTGGCAAATGATGTGGACATGTTTATTTCCTTCTTAATTGTTTTCTCGCTCCGTAATTAAATTGTACGCGTTATTATGAGAGCACGTGGTTTTTACCAATGTAGAAATATCTATTTCGAATAAGTGTCGATTTCCTTTTACTATAGGAAATCTAAAACCTTATCCCTAGTATTCTTTAAATCTACCCGTGCCTCTCCCATTTATTTCACTCACCAATCAACTCCCTTTATGTCATCCACCAATCTCATTCCCCCTCTCCTCACAACAACCAATCAAAAAAAGCAAAAGAAAACTCTCTCTCTCTATCTTTTCTCTCTCTCTGTATGCTCATTTCTTTGCAAACGCCATGAACGAGCTTCAAAGCTTGTAGATCAAGCCTGAAACCAACCTCATTATACTCCTCTCATCCACGATCACAACCATATCAACCAAACCCATTTTAGACGAGTTTTGACTCGTTAACTCGGAAGGTCCGAACTCAGGCCAACTGAGTTCGACATGTTTTCGAACAAGTTAGGATGTTTTGAAGCTTGGGTGGGCTTTTACACAACCCCTCGAAGCTCCTACAACAATTTGGAGGAAGTTTGGAAGTGAAACGACTGAGTTTCAAAGAACTCACTCTCGGTCGGATCTTTCAAGGCATTTTTCGGCAACCTCCGACCACTTTTTGGACTCCAAACAGATATAACGCGATTATACTCTTCATGAGTTTCAAATCCATATATAGTAGGTTGAAAATGGATGAGAAATGAAGAAGTTATGCCAGGAGGGGCCTTTAAACTAATGAAAGAAATTAGAAATTTTTTTAGTAATATCATGGAAAATTTGAATCAAACAAGAGTGATGGAGCTTTAAAATTTGTATGAAAAAATTAGTATTGAGAGATGTCATAGTAAATAGAACATGTGTTGACATCTAACGCAAAATTGATAATAACGTTATAACTAGCTCAAACTATTATTACGATATTTTTCTTTTAATATTATTGAATCTTCCTCTCGAATATATATATACCTTGTTTTATATGAACTAACAAAACAATAAGTTATTATTACGATGTTTTTTAATATTATTGAATTTTTCTCTCAAATATATATACCTTGCCTTATATGAACTAATAAAAAAATAATTGATTTAAAAGAAATCAGAATGTTGGCAGAAGGGTAGTTATCTATGGTAATTGGTAAAATACCAAAAAATAGCTTTCCATCAGTAGGCATTGAACCCAAGACCTAATGGAGCTTCTAAAACCCAATATACCAACACACCACATGCATATTATTGTAAAAATCACTGCACAATTGACATATATTTAATTCTAGGATAGGCCCTAGACTACCCTAGTCTCCATGTGGCTCCGCCCCTGAGGACGATCAGAGAAGATGACGGAATATTCTTGACGGAGTCAAGTAATGTCGTTAACTCCCGTTACATTTAACAAAATATTCTGTGAAATATTCCTAACGGCGTCAAGCTAGCTGACGGCACTGGCCTAGGTGTAGGGGCGCGTTTGGCCGTGCCATTGCCGGTGTGTGGGGGCACGTGAAGGGTCAATAATTTATTCTAAAAATATGGGGATATTCGTGATGTCGAGTAGGTCACGTTCGTATATTTAAACCCTAGGTTTGAGCAAACTATGGGGGTTTTATTTAGGTTTTCGTATATTTGCTATAATTAATTCAAAAATAGTTATTTCACATATAGGGAAATCTTATCTCGAGGACGTACGAGGCCAGGCTAGGCTCAAGGGCTATGACTCAACGACGTACTTGTGAGTGAGCAGTTTATTTTATACATATATATATATATATATATATATATATATATATATTCATAGTTTCCAGAAATGCATATTTACTTCACTTTACATTTATATTGCCAAGTATTTGATATTGTGATAATAAATGTGATAAATGCTCCTATATGGTTGGAATATTATTGTCATGATATTCATACATATTTGTATATGCTCGTCTTGTTGCACCCCAGTGTTGGTACTCTGCCCAGGGCCAGGGCCAGTGCCAATCTTTCACATGTATGTTTACATCTGCACCGTTCGCTCACCTTGGATCCAAGTTTAGGTGCCAGTCTTGTCGTACAAATTGCATTAGGCAGTTCTGACTTGTATGTGACCGTGCTTTGCACTAGTCTTCATGCGATTGTATTACTAGAGCGCATTATTACACCCAGTCTTGTCGTACATGTTGCTTTAGGCAACTCCGACTCGTGTGCTAGCTTAGATGATGAGCAAACTATTTATATCTGATTATCACATGATTATATTATTGCAGCATTGATCTTATCATCACTTGGCATATTCTCATATATATATTGGCTATAGTATTGTGGATACATACTTACGTTGTATGTTCCTCTTTAAGGAAACTATACTTGTTTTACGGCTAGGGTTTAGTATATTCAAAAATAAAGGTTTTCGTATAAGCGTTGTTTTGCTGACCCACTCAACTTTGTTTTTCACCCCTTCAGGACCTAGATAGCTGTTTCTTTGTGGCACTCGAGGAACCTTGGCAGTTCTGACTTTGCCTTCGATTTAGATGTATGAACTTATCACTGTTGTGTAATAAGTGTACTTTAGCTGCTTGACTACTCTTCGGTAGTCGTACTGTCTTTTAAGCTCTGAATAACTATAGTGGGTTACACCCTTGATTTCGCACTCTATCACTATTTAATTTTAATTAGTTCTAGTTTAGTTTAAAATTATTCATTTTTTACATCACTTACCCCTATGGTTACGTCACCTCACGGTGATGACCAACATGCTTCGACCTTCTCAAGTCAGGGTGTCAAATTACACTTAAACAAATTAATTAAAATTTTTAATTAATTATGCTTGTCTGTAATGCTATATTTGCTTTAGATTCAAAGTTAAATTATTGGAGTTAACAAAGCGTTTTATTTTCAAAGAACAAACTTACTAAGCACTCACTTACAAGGCATACAAAATAAAAAAATATGTGTTTGTGAATAATAATCGCCATTGCCCTTGCACTTGCCCATCTTCTTCTCAAACAGATGGACTTGCACAAAGGTAGGTAATATTCAGAGTGAATAGTAAGGGCCATTTCAATGTCATTGCCCTTGCCTTGCCATTGCCCTCCTAAAACGGGTGGAGATGCTCTAAAGACTAGGATATAAGTACGGTTAAAATAAGTCACATAGTATTACAATCTAATAATATTTCACTCACTTATAAGTGAGAGGTTTTAAGTTCAAATTAATGTTAGATACAAAACCAATTTATTTTACCTCACTCCTTAGTGTAAATATATCACTGTAAAATAAATTATGGACAATAAAAGTAACTATCTTAATATGAGATTCGAGTTTCTATGCGAACAAACTACACGAGCACAAAAATTACTACCTTAATTATGGGCAACAACCGCCACTTTAAAAATACAAATTTGATCAGTAAGACGTTATAATGGCTCTCCTTGACAAAACCGGAGATGGAAATGGATAAAAGGGAAGAGAAACATATTAAGGAAGAGAGAAGAGAGACCAAGAGTTACAGTCGCCGACCCAGAGGCCAAAAAATTTAAAGTGTCCAGCAACAAAGAAATTTCCCTCTATTTCTCCATTACGGGTATTTCCGTGGAGTTCAAATACAATTTATTTGTGAAAATCACCAGTTTAATAAATTTTCAAGACCAGGGCCATCTTAGTTTAATAAGTTTTCAAGATCAAGGTCGTCCTTGAAAATTTGGGGGTCATGTGTGAAAATTTTAAATGGAGTCCTTAAATATAATCTTTTAAGAAAATAATAATATTTTATGAAAAAATACTAATTTTTGTTTTAGACATTGTACAATGGAAATGATAAGCACACATCATTTTTAACTTCTCAGACACCTTTGTTTAATTTTGTTTGTAGATTTCGTTTGATTAATTCAATTCGATAGCTAAAAACAAAAAATATGAAAACTTTAAAAAGGTATGTGAAAACCGTCTGCCAATAAATAAATCAATTATTAAAACTATCACAAATTTTGAAACTAAAACTCATACTCATTAAGAAAAGTCAAATTCATAATAGCAATAAAAACACAAACCTAAATTTATTATAGAAAACTTCATTTTAATCCTTAGCAAAGATGACTTTTAAATAAAAAACATGAGTAAGATTAAAATTTAATTTTAGTCCCTTGACACATTAATAACCTCATTTATTAATTATATTTTGATTTTTTAATTATTTATCTTTTTCTTTTCTAATTTTTAATGTATTAATTTTATTTCATTATAATTTTCATTTCATTCATCGTAATATTTTTTGTTGTGAACATTTAGATAAACTAATTTTTGTTATACAATATATTTCGATGTACTTTATTTTCTTCATTTAGGTACATTAAATTCATTATAATACATTTCGGTGCATACATTTAGGTACACACATTTAGGTACATGCATTTCGATACACACATTTAGGTACATGCATTTCTGTACATACATTTCGATACAAACATTTAGGTACAATAATTCAATATAATACATTTTGGTACACACATTTAGGTACATTAATTTAATATTAATACATTTCGGTACATATGTCACATCCCGGCTAGGGCCACCACCACATCCCGGGCCCGACTCCGCCATAACACGATATTATCCACTTTGGGCCCCGACCACGCCTTCACGGTTTTGTTTCTGGGAACTCACACAAGAACTTCCCAGCGGGTCACCCATCATGGGATTGCTCTCTCACGAACTTGCTTAACATCGGAGAACTCCGAAGCCAGTGAGCTCCCAAAAGGCCTCGTGCTAGGTAGAGATGGGAATATACATATAAGGCATAGAGGATCCACTCCCTTGGGCGATGTGAGATGTTACAACATACATTTCAGTTCTAACATTTAAATATATTAGTTCAATATAATACATTTCGATACTAACATTTAGGCACATTAATTCAGTCTTTCAAATTTGAAGAAAGTTAAATAAAATTAATAAATTAAAAAACTCTTTTTTGGTCAAAAAATAAATTAAAATTTGTGTATTAATAAATTTAAATATTTAATGGGAGACATTAAATAAAATGCACATTAATTATTTTGAATTAAGGGCACATTAGGGACTAAAATTAATATTCAATCTAACACCAGGTTTTTTTTTAAAATTTTAATATTCTTGAATGATTAAAGTTCAAAAACCCCAATTTATTATGCCAATTGAATCAACAATCGTATATGTTAAATGCTTTACGTGAATCGAATTGTTAGCACTTCAATCCAAGTAGTTGAATGATATTATTTAGTTGAGGATTTACTTAAAGAGTAGTATTATGAGTTATGGAATTATGAGAGAGAAATAGTCCAATATTCTTTTTCATATTTGGCTATTGGCCTAATTGGATTATTAGTTCCTTTGGTGATAGGGTAGTCGGAAGATAGTTGATGTAAAAAAAATAAGGATTTAAGCCCCTATGGTGAAGTCTATTAGGATTTAGGCCTAAAATTGAAAATTTTGTTAGCTTTCAGTTAGTTATTAGCACGTGAGCCACATATATTAGGCTAAAACAGAGTTCTCTGTTAATTGTTACCACGTGAACCTCATGTGTTAACAATTAACAGAGAGTTGACAAAAATTTTAATTTTAGGCCTGAATCCTAACAGACTTTACCTTAGGGTCTTAAATCCACTTTTTTTACTAAATGAGCTATCTTCCGACTACCCTATCACCATGGGGATTGTTAATCCAATTATGCCTAAGCTATTCTCTATTTATTTATTATTATCAATCAGCACACACGCTCTACGTGTACAAACTAAGTTTGTTTTTTATTTTACTACGATTTATTATTAATGAGCAATTATGACAATTGAAAAAAACAAAAGAGAGATGATAAAAAGGAAAAAAAAAGGAAAGGGTGGGAGAACATGGAGAATTCACAGAGAGGAAGAGAAGAGAAGTGGTGTTTTTATTTATTTTTTAATTTTTAAATGGGATATTCTATATTTACATGGTTGTGAGGTTAGTGTAAAAAATAATAAAATTTAGGATAAATCTAAGTTTACTATCTTTAAGTTTCGTGGTTTTCAACATTTAATACATCAAGTTTTTTTCATCCCAGAGTCATAACTAAAGTGTTAATTTTGGGACAGTCTCTTACATCTGTTAGTTGAACTATTAAGTCTACCGTTAAATGATGATGTGGCGCCCATGTAGACAATTACTGGGCGCCACGTGTCATTAAAAAAATTAAAAAAATTAATTAAATAAAAGTACTTAAAAAAAACATTGGTTCCTAAAACTGCAGCAACCATGGCTTTATCTTCATCATCCCAAACCCCTCCTCCTAAACCCATTTCAATCTTCATCTCCAAAATTCAGAAAAATCAACAGCCCTACAAAAATTGAGCTAAAACTTTCAAAGCTCAGATCAAATCTCAGCCACAAATACCCCTTAAACCATTAAAAAAAATCAAACAACAAAGAAATCTGGAAAATCCAACAAAACCCAAATCCAAGTTTTTGTCGATCCGCACGGAGAGCCATGAAGATTTGAACTTTGAAGCTCCGAGAGGCCCACAAGCCCACGAGCAGCGGCAGGGGCCATTGTACAAACCAACACCCAAATCTAAATTTCCATCCAAAATCAAATAAAACAAATTAAGGTTTCATAGTCTGAGAAATTAGGATCTGAGATTTAGGTATAACAAGGAGAAAAATAACAAATTCATAATAAGTTTGAAGCTTTTAAATATACAAATATGCACAAGAACGTAAATGGCAGGTTAATAGTATAAGGACCCATATATTCAAATTTTAGATAGAGAAAGAGAGACATTGAGAGATGAGAGAGAATAGAGGAGAAAGGAGAGAGAAAACTTACTTAGGTGGGTGTAAACGGCTCTTTAGGATTTTACCCTTCTGGTGAGAGAGAGAGAGAGAGAGAGAGAGAGAGAGAGAGAGAGAAACCTCTGAGAGAAAGAGCAACTTATGAGATAGAAAGAGGAACGAGGAGAGGAAAGAGGGGAGCGAGCGGTGGATATGGAAGCTGTCGTGAGTGAGGGAGTCGGAGGGGGAAGGAAAAAAGGGGGAAAAATGGGCGTCGGCTCTCCAATGGGGAAGACGAAGGGAAGGAAAAAAGGGGTTTTGTTTAGTTTTTTTTTTGGTACTTTTATTTAATTAATTTTTTAATGACAAGTGGCGCCCAGTCATCGTCTACATGAGCGCCACATCATCAGTTAACGGTAAACTTAACAAATTGACTAACGGATGTATGAGACTGTCCCAAAATTAACACTTTAAGTATGACTCTGGGTTGAAAAAAAACTTGATATACTAAATGTTGAAAACCATGAAACATGAGAGTAGTATACTGAGATTTACCTTAAAATTTATGTGAGATGCAATAACTGAATTGTCCACATTTTTTTTTTGTTCAATTATGGTGAAATGGTTAGAATAGTGATTTGCAGGAGCTTTGATTGACAAACAAGATTTATTAATAGGTAGTTTAGATTAAAAAATTATATAATATAGGGTAAAAGACATTTTACTACCCTCATGTTTGGTGGTTTTCAACATTTAGTACATCAATTTTTTTTCATCCCAAAGTCATACCTAAAGTGTAAATTTTGAGACAGTCTCATATATCCGTTAGTCAAACTGTTAAGTCTCCCGTTAACTGTGACGTGGCGCCCATGTGGTCAATGATTGGGCGGCACGTGGAATATATTTTTTAGAGGTTTCAGTAAAAAAAAAATTCAAATTTAAAAATCGCAATCCCCCATCTACCCTAGAAAAAGTGAAAAGTGAAACCACTTTTCACTCCCCCAGAAAATCGCGGCCCCCCATCTTCGTCCTTGTCCGAAACCCTACCAATGCGTCGTCGCTCTACCTCGCCGTCACTCCACATCGCCGTCGCTCCACCTCGTCGTCTCTCCACCTCGCCGTCGCTCCACCTCGCGCAGCGTCGTACGTTGCGCACTCGTTTCTGGGCAAGATTGTCGTGAAGCCATCGCTGGCGATGGGGTGGGAAAAAAAGGAGGATCGAAGTGGGTGAAACACCACTTTATTGTAACCTACCTTTTTCGAAGTGTAGATAATATGGTTTCTGGAATTGGGTTTAGGTTTTCTGATTTTCAATTTTGAATTTTAGGGATTAGGGATATGTGGGTTCCAATCCCTTTTTTTTTTCTATGGTTTCTGGAATTGTGTTTTGTAGTGGGTTGTGCATGTTGTTTTGTCTTCAATCGTGGTCCCCTTGGTTTTATTTTCACCTTTTTTTTTTCTATGGTTTCAGGAAAAAAGGTGGAACTGTATTCATGGTCCCTATGGTTATGTTTTCACATTTTTTTCCTCATGGTCCTACTAGTGTTTTCACCTTTTTCCCCATGTGCCTCTAGTATTTTATTGTTTTCACCTTTCGCCTTGAATTTGCAGGCATGCCCGAATTATTTAGTCTTAAAATTAACCACGGTGGGAAGTGGTCTGAAAGGGCATATACGAGAGGGTTTGAGGCTTGGTTTGATTACGTAGACAAAGACTTCATGTCTTTTTTTGAGATTGATGAAATGGTTAAGAAGTTAAGATATTATGGGTTTATGTTGTATCACTATAGGATTCCTGGGATGTCTTATGGGGAGGGATTAAGGCTTATTGAACGGGACCAAGATGTGGGTGAAATGTGCAAGTATGTTCCAGGGGTTAGGGAAATAGAAGATGTTGAGGAATCGAGGGTGGCGAGTTCGATTTCAAAGGGAAGTGGATCAAAACTGAAGAAGAGTAGTGCAAAAGGGAGTGCGGATGACTTAGAAAAAGGGTTATGTCTTTTGAATTTCATAGCCTACAATGGTGATGATGAACATGAGGCTAAAGCAATTGAGGGAAGACAAGGAAGTGGAGATGAGGCTGAAGATGGTCTTCTCAATGCTGATAATGAAGATGATGAAACTGAAGAAGGTCACGAAGCTGAAGAAGTTTATGAAGGGACCAAAGTAGAAAGTAATGAAGGTAAAATTTTTGAAACATTTATTTTTACAATTTTAATTTCAGTATTCAATTATTTTTGCAAAGTTTAGGTTTTTAACAAATATGCATTGCATTGTTTGTGGCAGCAAATGCAGAGGATGACACTACAGATAGTGAGTTTGTGGACAATGACTACAGTTTGGAAGATGATGATCGTCGTGCAGTAGATGATACGGCTATAGAAACTGTCGTTGGAGATGCTAAAATGGGTGAAGGGGCTGGGAACCAACATCCAGAAGACATTATTGATGCAAGGGATGTAGAAGGCGTTCCCCTTGATGATGAGAGACAAGACTCAGATGGCCTGCACAGTGTTGACGATTCAGGTTCAAAATGTGATGAAAAGGTCATCTACCCTAAGTTTATTGAAGAAGCCGATAGGGATGATCCAAAGTTTGAAAAGAGATTGAAGTTCAGAGATACTGCACAGTTGAGAGAGGCAGTGTGCTCTCACTCTATTAAGCATGGTGCACCTTCTATTAAGCTAAAAAGGAATGAGGAATGGAAGATTAGTGCAAGGTGTGAGAAAAAGGTAGGTTACAATAAAGTGTTGCTTCACCCACTTCGATCCTCCTTTTTTTCCCACCCCATCGCCAGCGATGGCTTCACGACAATCTTGCCCAGAAACGAGTGCGCAACGTACGACGCTGCGCGAGGTGGAGAGACGACGAGGTGGAGCGACGGCGATGTGGAGTGACGGCGAGGTCGAGCAACAACGCGTTGGTAGGGTTTCGGACAAGGACGAAGATGGGGGGTCGCGATTTTCTGGGGGAGTGAAAAGTGGTTTCACTTTTCACTTTTTCACTTTTTCTAGGATAGATGGGGGATTGCGATTTTTGAATTTTGAATTTTTTTTTTACTGAAATCCCTAAAAAATATATTCCACGTGCCGCCCAATCATTGACCACATGGGCGCCACGTCACAGTTAACGGGAGACTTAACAGTTTGACTAACGGATATATGAGACTGTCTCAAAATTTACACTTTAGGTATGACTTTGGAATGAAAAAAAAATTGATGTACTAAATGTTGAAAACCACCAAACATGAGGGTAGTAAAATATCTTTTACCCTATAATATATTTATGGGATACAAAAACATCAGGGGCGCCTATTCAATTCGGAGCTCTATTCAATTAATGAAAGATTAGCCCTTGTTTTCTGACCTCTCTTTCTATTTTTTTTCTTCTTCATCTAATCATTTCTCTATCTAAAAATCAGAATACTATAGCTGTTATTAGCTTGTAATTAAAAAAAAAATCCTTTTTAAACCCCATTCTCTGTATTACTAATCAAATTTAGCTAACAAAACACACCATCAATTAGTTTAGCACCACTCTGTTTCCATTTAGTTAGAAAGAAGTTTGATATTCGGTATATAGAAAGTTGTGATTCATTGCACTTTGCTGTGAATGTGTTACTAGCTGGGTTGACTGCTCCGAGTCTCTCCGGTGGTCCAGTCACATGGTTTTGTTGAAGGTTAGTTACTTCCAATGACCCACCCGCAACCCCACGGACAACTAGGTCAAAATATTCGTGCCAGGCTTGTCCTTGCGCGCGTCAGCTGCGATGTCTGCCCTACACCTCATCATAGTCGGTGGTGACAATAGTAAGGGTGCAATATTCACACATATTTTTTTACTTTTTACACACTTTTTTAATTTTGACTGTCGGATCAAATGAATTGAAGAAGATCAAAGGACATAAATCAATAAGAGGTGTATAAGAAATAAAAAATGAGTGTATGAATGACGCACTCTTAGTTCTAACAGTCTTCTAGAACATTTGAACCAATCGTCCAAAAAGAGTTGAAAATCAACGAATTAGTCTTTGATTCTTAATAGTAGTTTTACGGTTTTATTATTCTGAGTGATATCCGTGAAATAGCATATGATAAGTTCTGAAAGAAATTCTTTGAAATGATAAAGGAACAGATAAAAGGATTTGTGTATGATTTTTACAGACTTTAGAAAAAATGTTTGATAGGGTCCTAAGAAAAAAAATTTGGACCATTTAAAAAAAAAAATACAAGTATCATATATCCAAACAATAAAGAATATACATGATGAAGCAAAGACGGCAATAAGAACTCATGAAGGACAAGTTATTGGAAATCAGCTATTTATTTTATTATTATTTAAGGTTTTCATTACAAGAAAACAGGACTTTAGTGACGATAGCAAAGCGTCTCTAAATACTATAAATTCGTCACATAATAGTATATGTGACAAATTTTGGTCGTCACAAGGCTTGTCACTTATGTGGCATCACCGATAGTATGTGTGACGAATTTGTGATTCGTCACTTGTTCTTAATGTACGTAGCGGCCAATTCCTCACATATTTTCAAGCCCAAATGCCAATCTTGACTCAATTTATGACGTTATAAGCGTAACAAATTCTAAAATTATGTGATAAATAGGTATATCGTCACATGCTCATTTAAATTGTTTATATTATATTTTAATCCATTTATTCTTTTACATTTTATCATTTTAGTAATTAAACTAGCATTTCAGCTTAATGTAATTCTATAAATGGCAAGTACATACTATGAAACTCAATGAAAAAAAATTCTTATAATTCAAATATGGGTAGTTTTTACATTAACATTTCCACAGTAGCCCATAATACATCCCAATTGTAGCTTGAAAAAGATAATTTCATAACTAAAAATATTGAATTGGAGTTGTCTGCTACAAAATGTGTAGCATCGATAACAGGCAACGTAGAACAAACTAGCCCTTTGAATAGGTTCAATCTTTTAAGCTCCAGCTGCATCACCACTTTTCATTTTGTAATCCATTCCAGTAGACGTATCAAGAACTGTTTCACTCAAACAAAATGGTTAGGTAACCCAAATGTTGTTCAAACGCATAACTTACAAAAAACATTATAGCAAGAAAAAAAGTGTTGTTACACAAGATATATCCCTTCCACAATACACTTCACCAAAAGGTATAGGTATTAACACCTATTTAAGTTATTAAACCACTTTACCGATATATATTTGTAACAGCACCTGGAAATACAGGTGGTGATATAACGAATACCATGATTGACCTGCAAAAGACAGAAATGGATTCACACAAGTTATTTGCTGGCCAAGCTAGTTGGACTTGGACATTTTTTTTCTCCATATTAGTGGACCTAACCGAACACAAAGAGACCATTCCTAAAAAACAGTGAGACCCAAATATTCAAATCCCTAATGACGACTAATTTATATATAAAGCAAAGCAAGTAGACTTAGTAAGAAACAAGAATCCCAACTAAAATCTCAAACAAAAATCCATCACAACAAAAGAGAATACAACACGCACACAATTACTCATATGAGCTAATAAAAGGGTTAGAAGTCAAGCAACCAAGTACCAACCTGAAATTGAAAATTAATATAAAAAATGAGTTAACCAAACATCCGAAATGATCCAAATGTAGATTCCCAAAAAACACAAGAAAGAAAAATATTGAAGTATATTACAAAACTCTACTAATCTACACTAGTGAAGGGAGAAGGGTTTGAACTTGAAACGCAGTTGGTTGACTAAGAATGTCAGGGCAATCCATCACTCATTATTGACTCTTTGTTTCTTTTTTCTTTCTCTTACATGAAGAAAGTTGAAGTTGCTCTCCAAAACTAATTGAAAATAGACCAAACTTTTCTCATAATACAAGATTTAACTTTCCAATTTTAGATAGCACCACACAACATTTTTCCCTTTCTAAATCATGACCTCAAAAAAACTTACCTCACATGCATTCTATCATGTCCTTAAAAAAAATTACTATTATTAAAGAGTGAGGGGAGAGTTCAAAACTATTACATTAATTGAGAGAAAGGGAGAGTTTCGAACTGAGACACATAAGTAGAAACTCAACACCCAATCCAATAGAAATTAGTAATTTAGATTTGAAGTTAGGTATCGAATATCGGGTTGAATTAAGTTAGGACAAGTCAGACTCAACCTACTAAAATTGAACCATATACAACTAGTATCGTAGAATAAGTGTTAGGTTATATGGTCCTCATTTCCGATGGACCCTTTGCCTATGAATTTCTCAAATGTCACATATCCACCGTATATATTGTTATCTTTCTTTTTCACAGCACACCAAAATTGATAATTAAAAAATCTGCCTTAATGGCCAAATTTGTGTGTATATATATATATATATATATATATATATATATATATACATATACACACACACATGCCCTTTAAGGGAAGGGATCCCTATTTTTTTTTTAATGGGGACATCTTCTTGGCCGTTGGATTGGCTTTAATGAAATTGTATGGTTGAGATTAAAACACAGGTCACACAATTTCATTAAAACCAAATCCAACGATCAAGAGGGTGTCTCCATTTTTTTAGAAAAATGGGGATCCCTTCTCTTAAGGGCTTCCTATATATATATATACAAGACAAAAAGAAGTGGACAAAATAAGAACACATACATTATATATGAAAGAAAAGCAACTACCATGAAACACTCCGACCCGAAATGTCCACTAGGACTCCGAATTGAGCTGTCCTGGCCGACACCTGAAAGGTGACGAAGTCATAAAGTGTAATGATGTGGAAAATGTGAATAAATTTAAACCTAAGAGTGCCTAAATACCAGAGTACGCTGGTGAGCAAGTATGCACTCATTTCACACGTGTCGTCAGAGCATAAGTAAAGTATAATAGCGTAGGTAAGGACCATACCCTCAGAGGTAGTCACTTATACTGAGATTTGCCAAGAATCCTCGTCGATACAATCGTTTAGCAGCTAAAACCTGGAGGGGCGCAAAACAGAAAACATGAGTGGCCAAAAACAAAGCTTTTGAAAACACATTTCTCTTTTCAAATATAATAACCCCTCATCGTAAAACCCGTATAATTTCCCAGAAAATAGTAGTATATACGTATATAAGAATCATGCTCAAAGCGGTGGAATCCAAGTATATGCCATGTCAATTATCTCTAAAGTAAACATGTAAGCCAGGTGGAATAAATCAATGTAAAATGATTTGTCAGCCGGAGTCACCTAACGTGACTTGTACGGCTGAACTTATAGCTTATTCATCCAGCTGGAGTCACCTAACGTGACCTATACGGCTCTAACCTGCACACGAGTCGGAACCACCTAATGTGGTCTGTACGACAAGTCTGGGTGTAAATAAGTGCGCTCAAGTGTTACGATCACGTGAAGGCTGTGCGAATAATCGCGGGTCACATACGAGTCGGAACCACCTAATGTGGTCTGTACGACATGGCTGTGCACCAAACTTGGATCCAAGGTGAGCGTACGGTGCTGGAGGTGAACATCAAATGAAGGACTGTGCCCTAGCCATGGGCGGGAGCACTAACACCGGGTTGCAGGATAATGAGTACTAAATGCATCTTAACATAATCATACCCACTGAAATCACTATCATCATGATGTACTCACCCATAACTTACCTGAGCGTCCGCAGCATTAAGCAACATTATGCATAACTATACTAATGCATAAACTAAAGTATGATGCAATAAACATGGTATTTAAAACGCAATTCCATTTAAAACCATTTCTGAGAAATATATATATATATATATATATATATATATATATATATATATATATATATATATATATATATATATATAAACCAAAAGGCCACTCACCTGGAGTCCGCGCTACAACTCCCTAGCACAAACATCGATGCATCACGAATGATCGGCGCCTAAAACAATTATCAAACCACATCTCAGAATTCTTATTGATAGAATACATGATTTACATAAAACACATCCCTATGTAATTTGATTTGGGAGATCCACGTCACGGATTTTTGATCCGTTACTTCCAAAGATCCACATTATGCCTCTAGAATATCATACTAAAGTTTCGAAATGATCCAACGGTCGGACCTCTGTCAATTGCCAAAACCAAGTGGCGACTGACGTCATGTTTTATGAACTTACAAATCCAATTCGGGAAGATCCGTAGGTCAGATTCCCGATCCGTAAGTTCCTACATTCCTCAAATATTATGAATAATAACTTGTTAAAGTTTGATGACGATCCAACGGTCGGATCGTTGATTCATATATTGACATATTAACGTATCGTAGAGAATTTAGGTTCTAACGATCAACCTACGTCATACGATTATCAGAACTGAACTCAAGGCATATAATCTAGCCTAAGAATAGCATCGATGGTCCCCGGCCACACGCCGCCGTGGGTGGCGGTTGGCCGCCCTGACTTGCCAGAAAATTCTACCATTTCCAAAAATTACCAAATTTTACAAGGATGAAGATCTCAATGAGTGGAGTAACTTTCATAACTGTGACCAAGGCTAATTTGGTCGGGAAGAGCTCCAATTTCGGTAAAACCTGTCGGAAACCCTATAAAGGGTGTTTCTTGATTCATCCTCGAATCGACTCCGACATGCCAAACAATGATTGGGCATTGTTCCTGGGGCTCAAGGGAAGTTGTTTGACGGTATGGATCGAAGGTAAATATTTCAGAAAAAGGGTGGATCTCCAACAAGGGGTCTTCGGACTCGTGGGTCGTTCTTTGTGGAAATCTTGAGAAAACTTTGTTGATTAAGGCTATAATTAGATGCTGGGACACTATGGTGATGTTTAGGGGTGATGGGAGGTCTCAATTTTTCAGGAAAATTGGACCAAAATTGTCGGAATTCTTCAATTCTATCGGGTCGGGTCAAATGGGAAAACTGGGCAAGGGATCCGGTGGGTTTCTCTTCTCTCCCTTCGCCTCAGTTCTTCCCTCTCGGATTGGTAACTTATTCCTCTCTCCTTTCTCCATTAGCCACATGTCTCCCTCCTTTCTCTCCTTTACTCATCCTCGCCATCGCGCATCTCACTTTCTTTTAATATGGGCCACACACGTGACATTCCAGATTAACAACCAAATTACCATTTTGTCCCTAGCTTTAAACGTCAATATCTCCTTTGTTATAATTCCATTTCACGATCAGTTTGCGCCTATGTGTTCGTGAGGTCAAGCTCTATCCAAATATGTCAAGAAACATGACAAAATATACAAGAATCAAATACGTCCTTGTTAAATAACATTTTGCCCTTTAGGGCATTTCCATCAATTCCCTCAATTAAAAGAAATAAAAACATAATTTAGGGATGGGTTGTTACAACCAATTCAGTCCCATTATATTTATGTGGTCCCTCCAAATATAATATCCTCTCACATCAAAGCTATGACTTTGTCATGCGTGTTTTATAAGAAAACTCATCGGTAACAGAGATACTTTTCAGTGTGACTGGACTGGTGATATGTATGTTATTAAAATTTTCTATCACTTATATAAAAACACATGATGTAACATTCGTGTTCCAATCACAACAAAAAAATTTCTCTCGGTAATAGACGGTGACGGAGCTAACAAAATTTTTTTGCAGACCAAGATATGACGCTTGAGTACCACTTTGGCTAGCTGTTTTTTGGCTATCTACTCTGATCGAGCCATTTTGGCTTGTTGTTTTTGGCTATCTACTCTTATGGAGACGCTTTGAGTCACTTTCTGTTAAGCATCTTGCCATATATATAACAGTAGACATAGTTGACGGTAGACGGATAGAGCATACACACGAATATGCTTTGGCGGTCAGCTGCTTTTGGCTTTTCAAATTCCAACTAACACAAATTTGTCTCCATTGGCACTAACGATCCACATACGTATGGATTAAATAGTCATCTAAAAAACCTAATACAATGCACAAGTTCCATCATTAGTAGATACCAATCAATTCTTGACTCTCGTATGAGTGATACAAGTATTACACAAGCCACATAAGGAGATAAGCATCCATGATGCGTAGTACAATAAGGTAGAACAACATAATTCCACAATAGTCCCAATCTTAACCAACAGTCGACTATGTTTTAAATTTCTAATTTTGTCAAATGTTCTTAAGTTAATACTAATCAAGAACACATCACTTACTGCTCTGGATTCCAATAGAGCCTCACATAACAAAATCACTTCTCTAGAAAACATAAATGCTCTAGCAACTGACTGCAGAGTATAAAGTCGTAACTTAAACAATTATGTATGTTTTCATCCTGCATGAAAAACAGAAGCATTCTAGAAAATAATTTCATCCTGCAAGAAAAATAGAAGCATTCCAGAAAAATAATTTCATCCCACAATTCACAGTAAAAAGAAAAATACGGAAAAGTAAAATGCAAATGGAAGAATTGATTAAAAATCCTCCATATATAATTATAAATCTAGTTAAAAATCCTCAATCATAGAATTAAACAGCTAGGCACAAATACATATAGATCTAGAAAAATCAAAACCAAAATTTACCCAAATTAAAGGCTACAGAGTGCGGATGTGCAGGCAGAGGGCTGCTGGAGGCAAGTACCCACAAATTCAAAAACAAAAAAAAATGATAGAAAAAATTTGAGAAGAAACTTCAATCCTATCAGATTGGGTTGAGCGTGTGAAGGTAATCGTACACTCTTAACGTTCCAGAAAGTTTTGTACTTCCCATGTCCATCTGCTTTTTGCTTTTTTTTGGTCGCCACTAGCAGTGACAAAAATCGAAGGCAATGAAATAGTAGCAAATTAAAATTAAGGGCAAATGACAGTTTACTACTCTCATGTTTGATGGTTTTCAACATTTAGTACATCAATTTTTTTTCATTCCAGAGCCATACCTAGAGTGTAAATTTTGGGACAGTCTCATACATTCGTTAGTCAAACTGTTAGTTCTCCCATTTAGTGATGACGTGGCGCCCATATGGACAATGATTGGGTGCCACGTGTCATTAAAATATTTAAATAATTATTTAAATAAAAATAATATTAAAAAAAAACCCGAACCCAGAAAAGAAGAGGAAGAAGAAGGAAGAAAAAGGAGGAGAATAATAAGGAGGAGGAAGAAGAAGGACAAGGAGAAGGAGAAGGAAGAAGAAGAAGAAAAAAAAATTGGGTTTGGGGCGTGCACAGGGGGGAAGAAGAAGGAAGAAGAGGAAGAAGAAGGAGAAGGAGGAGGAAGAAGAAAATAAAAGAAAATAAAAATAAATAAATAAAATCTGGGTTGGGGGCGTGCACAGGGGGGAAGCAGAAGGAAGAAGAAAGAGGAGGAAAAAGAAGGAGAAGGAGGAGGAAGAAGGAAAAAAAAAATTCTGGGTTGGGGATGTGCGGGGAGGGGGAAAAAGGTTTTTTTTTAAATTTTTTTTGTTTATTTATTATAATTTAAATAATTTTTTAAATATTTTTAATAACACGTGCCACCCAATCATTATCCACATGGGCACCACGTCATCACTTAACGGGAGAACTAACAGTTTGACTAAGGGATGTATGAGAATGTTCCAAATTTACACTTTAGGTATGACTCTGGGATGAAAAAAAATTGATGTACTAAATGTTGAAACCCACCAAACATTAGGGTAGTAAACAAAGATATACCCTAAAATTAAAGTTTCACATTTTGTGGATTTGGTTAAAACTGTATAGTTTCACCCATTATTCGTTGATTTTCAAAAGAGAAAGGAAATTGATAACTGGGTGTCTAAGCTTGGCAACCAAATAACAGATTGAAGAAGAAAATCCAAAATACAATTAAAGAAATGTAGGGAAACAAATAAGTACCTTGTTGTTGCTTGAAGAACTCGATAGAAAACCAAATCTCTCTTTTCCCAATTTGGGTCCTGTTAAGTCAGAGAGAGGAGAGAGTTAGAGAACGAGCAGCAGATGATACTGAGAAAGTGGCTGAGAAAGGAAGACGAAGGAGAGTGGTTGGTCGTCGGAGTTGGGGTGAGAGACTAAGCAAAGAGGAGCTGCAGACGGCCGAAATGTGTGAAAACAGAGAACTGAGTGAAATAGGTTTTACACTTTGGGGTTTTGATATTACTAGCAAAAGTTGTCCGTGCGACACTGCAAATTTTAAGACTGTTTAAGATTATATTATTGCCTATATACATGTAGTATAGTGGGTTTAAGTTACAAAGGTAGCTTCATTACAAAGGTAACTCCATAACATGTTTAATATGCTCTTTGTCATGTTTAGCATGTTTTATATCCTAAGTCCCTTCACATTCCATCTGTTTAAGGGGTAGTCCTCCCGAGTTGTACCATGAATCTCCCCACCATATCAAGCATGAAACGGGCAATAAAGAACATCAAAATCGACAAATTGCATAAATTACTGAACTTTGGAATTGAGGGCAAATTTGGAATGGTGTTCCCATTTCGCACACAAAGCATTTTCCTTTCTCTCTCCACTTCTTCCGGAATTTAAAAATACACATAAAAATCACACAAAAAAACCCCAACTTTTTTAATGCAGAAAAGAAGCACTGAAAATCAAACAGGACCCAATTGATACTTCGGCACAGAAGCTCGATTGTTGCAATCCCAGGTTCTTAATCTTGTGATTTTCCTTTTCTTTTTTCTAGGTACCTTTTATTTTATGTTTGGTTCTTGTGAAAAAATGAGGAAAAGAAAACATAGAAAGGATGAAAGCCAAAGAAAAGTCTTTTTCCCAAACCCATTTGCTTGCATTTCCTCGCTTTAACATTTCCCTTTTCCAATTTTCTGTAATTCATTCCAAGAACAACTAATTCTTTCCAAATTCCAATCAAGAAAAATAAAAAATTGTATGTAAATTTAAGCTTTATCTGTAGATTAGCAACAACAAAAGCAAACTGAATCCAACGATCTAGAGAAATTTGGGTTTTAGGGATTTGAGTTAACTGAAATTGATTTGGATGGGCAATTTTTTGTTCGATTCATGGTGGAGCAAGAATGAAGAGGTGGAAAAGGGCGGAATGAAATGGTGAGAAAAAATTTGGTTGAGCAGTATTCGGTATTGATTCGAAGTGGAGCTAGAAGGAAATGGTGCAGAGGAATAATGCAGTGCAGAGGAATGAAGCGGTGTTGCAGAGAAATCTCCCTAGCATGCCATGTGTGCAAAACATTTTTTCATATACATGTATGCCTATAGGGCAATTTAGGGATTTCACTATAGAGGCACAAAAAGTAGGAACATAGAAACATTAAAAATGAGTGCAAAAACATCAAAACATTGTTGCTTATGAACAATGTTTTTCTCATTCCGCTTTAGTGTATATATATTTCTTCAGCATTTTTTTTATTTTTTTATTTTAATACTATATGTGACGAATGGCATAACGTGACCTTCTTTTTTGTTATGAGATGAATTTTAAAGATTCGTCACATATTAACATTTCATTCGGCGGTAAAACTTTCCGCCCAATAATTTGTGGCGAATTCAAAAGTTTATGTGATGCAAAGTATTTTGGTATCCAGTGAAAATTATTATGTGACGGTTTCTAAAAAAGCGTCACTTATTTTACCCAAATGTGATAAATTTTTGCACACCACAAAAAATTCCGTCACCTAATCCATGTTTTCTTGTAGTGTTTCTTGTGGGCCAAAGATATTACAGTTTCTTGCCTGATAAGGATTAGGGTTTTACTTTAATTTTCACTAAATATAGTAGTACTTGTATTTTATTAAACAAGTCATTCACATTGTAGCCATTTTGGTTACGTAATCATCATGGCAATCTTTTGTTCACTTAATAAAATTATATTAGTTTATACGCCACATTTGAGTTGGAATTTCATTCGAACACTTATCAATACCCCACATTTGAATGTAAATGAAAATGAAAAAGCAAATGGAGAACGATCTTGAGAGAAAAGTAGAAATGATACACATTAGGTGAAGTGTCTTTGGACTTGAATTTACCCTAGTTAAAACATATCAGATTTACATGGTGATGCAGTGTATATAGAAGACATTGAATTGTTCACCTTATAGAGTAAACCAAGACAATATGTCTCACGCATACACTTGTTCATACATTTGTGTTCATTTTGGTCCTAGACAAATCTTTCTCAATTTAGAACTTGGGTCAAAAGGAGGTGCCTCAAGTTTGTAATCAAAATGACCAAACTTTCTTAACACTTCTTCTACATAATGGGATTGTGTAAGTATGTATCCATCATCGTTTCTCTTTATTTGAATTCCAAGAATGACATCTACTTGACCAAGATCTTTCATGTCAAAGCTTGAATTCAACTTTGCAGAGTTAATTGCATCCTTACTAGTTCTAATTATGAGCATATCATAACAAATAAACACACAATGACACAAGAGTTCCCTTCGCTCTTTATACAAACACAATTGTCACATTCATTGATCTTTAATCCATGCGTCGTCATAGTATGATTAAATTTTTCATGTCATTGTTTTGGTGCTTGTTTAAGTCCATATGATAATCTCACAAGTCTACACACCTTATTTCTTGTCCATTTACCATAAAACCCTTAGGTTGTTCCATGTGTATTTATTCATCTAATTCTCCATTTAGAAAAGTAGTTTTTACATCCATTTGGTGTATGTCCAAATTGTAAATTGATGCTACAACAAATAATATGCAAATGGATTTGCTTTTAACTTCTTCTTGAAAATCTATTTATACTCAATAGGTTTATTACCGGGTAGTAAGTCAACCAATTCCCGAGTATGAAAATTATGTATAATGAATTCTATTTTACTATTTATTGCTTCCTTCAAAAAAGGAGCATCAGGTGAAGTCATGGCTTCTTGATAAGTTTGTGGTTCATTCTCAAACAAGAAAATAAGATATCAGGTCCAAAAATCTTTGGATTTTTCGTCCTTTTTCCTCTCCAAAGTTCGAACTCTTCTTCTTGGACATCTAAAGATGATGGAAAATCATGATTTTTCTTACTACTTGAACCGGATTTATTTACTTCCAATGGAAAATTTTCTTCATAGAATTTAGCATCAACTAACTCAATTATAGTATTAACATGTATATCTGAAATTGTAGATTTTACTACAATGAATTTATACGTCGCACTATTGTTTGTATATCTAATGAAAGCACAATCAATAAATAGCCCCACACTTTTAAGGTTTTGAATGTGGGAACTCTTCCTTTCCAGATTTGTTAAGTGTCTTGATTGGATCAATAAATAGCCCCACACTTTTAAGGCAGTAGATTCGTACTCTCATTCTTGATTGGATCTAAGTGTCTTGATTGTTCTCTCAAGTTGATTTTCAACTTTAGCCTTGTATGTCTTAAACATATATAAGGTTTCATCTTTGTTGTGAATCAAGCAAACATAACAAAATTTACTGCAATCATCAATGAAAGTAATATAGTAATTCTTTGCTCCACAACTTAGTGTTGATTTAAAGTTAGCGAGATCACTATAAATTAAAACAAGTCATTCGTTTGATCTTCCCAAAACTGACTTAAATGTTTGTCTAGCAAATTTTGATTCCGTTCATGTTTCATACTTATTTTTATAATCATCATCAAACTTAGTAATAAACCTAAATTACACATTCGATTCAAAGAATGAAAATTAACATGTCCTCATCTAGCATGCTATATATTAAAAGATTCAACGATATAAGAAGGAGATTTATTTATATTATTATAATAGCGTCAATAGCCAAACATTGAGTTTGAAATGGCCTTCAGGCAATTAACCTTTTCCTACATAAGCTGCCCCTTGGTCAGTACAAATTTGTCAAACTTGAATACAAGTTTGAATCCCTTATTAATCAGCATAGGGTCTGACACAACGTTTTTACTAATCTTTGAAAAATGGAGCACATCTTGTAAGGTTAAGTTCTTTCCAGAAGTCAATTTAAACACCACTTTACCTTCTTTTTTTCTTCAATGATAGATGCAACAACATTTTCCATGTACAACTTCTCACCACTGAAAATAGCATGGTAATCAGAAAACAAGTTTCTGTCGCCATATGTACGTATGCCTAGTCTCACCAGTATCGACTCATCAATCACTAATATTAAAAACCAGATTGGTTTCTGAAACAACGGTAGCAAAATCCTCAGTGATATTTGCTTGGTTGTTGTTTGGATTAACATTATTCTGGTTGCGACAGGCAGTCTTCCTTTTTGTGGTCTGTTTTTTCACATACATAACACGAAAACATTGGATTTTTTGAACTCTTTGCCCTTCGGTGCATGAGCAGCAATTTTTCCCTTGCCTTTGTTTTTTTGGAAAGCTTTCTTTGTCTCAAGGACATTCCTTCAATGAAATTGGCTTTGGCTTCATGTTAAGGTTTTTCCTTCCTAGTGCTAAAAACATGTTGAGTATAATAACACAAGTAAGGGTGTCGAATCCACATGGACTAATTAGACCTATATAACCACTTGTTTTGCAAGAACCCTAATAGAAACTAGAACTAATCAATCTAGACAGATTTGATGTTGTAACTTGAAACACACGGAAATGAAATGACCATAAGTAAATGAATCTATAGGTAGTAAAATGAGATAGTGTCAATGGGGATGAAACTAGGGAATGTATCAATAGAGAGGAGACTAGGGATTCGGTTTCACCTTTGCTAAATCGATTCCATGTTTGTTAAGTCAAGTTATGCTCAGCCATCTATCTATTTCTTGAGTTTGTTTCACTTAGATATGATCAACCATATGATGTGTGGATTTGATCAAATATTCCTAGTCATGAACCAAATTGTGATGTGCAACTTTGGCTCCTAATCAAGAATGTGTTATGCATAAGAAACTTTCATAAAACCAAGGGAACACTTGGCAGGATGTTTGCAAAACATTCCCTTCAATCATTCCCATTTCTGCCAAGATTAAGCATGATGTGTGCTTAAATATTGGCTAGACAACCTGTGGTGAATTCAAATGGTGATCAAGCATTAAAATCAACACACAAAGTCACAATTAAATCCGAGAATGAAACAAGAAATAGAACGATAAACTGAGCATTCCGAATTAACTACATGGCAATCTTGCTAGGTTACATCGAATCCCTATAGAGAGATTAGTTACACTTCATGTTTACAAAGATTTGACATAGAAATATATAACATGAGTGTACATAGAATTAAGAAGAAGAACCCCTTGAAGAAAAACTGGAGTCGAAAATCACTTGAGAATGGCCTTTGGTGCTAGCTCTCCAAGAGTGGTGTAGATGAATGTGGTGCTGCGGCTATGGTTGAATGGTTTGTGTAAATTGGGAGAGGGAATGGACAGAGATGGAGTGCCTTGTTGAATCAAAGATAGAATGAATGTAGTGTATGTAAAAAAATCCCCGATCTCTTGAAGAAATTAATCTTATATGAAGATTATGGGATAGCCTTCGGATCCCTAGAATGAGATTGGATCTGAAAAGAATGTAAAGTATGGGATGCTTGTGTGTGTAATGATGGGGGAATTGGATCTCTGAAATGGTGAGTGCTCGACACAAGGGTAATAGGCATGCATGTGGTCATTTTAATTGAAGATGCATGTGGAATGACTGCAAGGACAGGCTGGCAATGGATTAAAAAATGCACGGCATGGGTGAGTTTGTTGGTGAGAATGTGGCTGAATGGTTTAACTAATGGGGGTGCATGTTCTTGGTGAACAAGGGGGGGTGGAAAGGTAACATAATGCATGGCAAGGTGTGTGAAACCTCACAATCTGAATTCAATGCATTTACCATGCATAGAATTACCCAAACTGGCCGAATTGCACCATTATCATTTCATAAAATTCTAGCAGCCAAACTTGTCCTCCATTCTTCATTTGGACTTCAAATTAACTCATCAAGATCTTCTCCATGCTTGAAATAATGCTCGGCTACCAAAGGTGGTGTTTTTGCTTCATTGGCTTCCAATTGATCCTAATACAAACTTGGCTACATACTAACACCAAATAATGTAAAATGCAACTAGTTTGATCAAAAACATCACAAAGACACAAAATATGGATGATATAAATGCACACGAAATGTGAACTATCACTTCAAAGGTAGACACATCATTCTTGTCACCCTTGTGATCCTCTTCAACAAGGAGTTTGAGAATAAGATCCTCCATCTTCGTCTCTCTGCCTTATACTTGAGATATATCTTAGACTCTTTCCAAGATGGTAGCAATTTCTCTATAATTGCCTCAACTTAGAAGTGAACATTAATCTCGCGGCACAACATGAAGTTCATAAATAAACTTTTGCAGTTCTTCGACTTAGGTGATAACAAGTTGGAATCCACCATGAAAAAATTCATAAATTTGCCAATAACAAATTTCTTCGAACAAATATTACAATTTTGTACTTCTTTTCCAACGATTCCCATAACTCCTTGGCTGTCTTACAAGTTGAATAAATATCACAAAGATTATCATCCAACCTGTTCAGAATATAGTTCCAACAACATAACTCAGAGTGGTTTCATGCCTTGATAGCACTTAGAGTTTCCTTAGGATTCTCATAAGCTTTTGGAACTTCTTCCTTGACAACATGTGCCAATTTCATCGTACTAAAATAAAAAACAGTATCTCATGCTACCATATCTTGAAGTCAACACCCTTGAACTTCTTTGGCTTCTCAATTTAAGGATCTTAGTCCCATTGATGCCCATAGCATTCACTGATTCTTGATACATACTTTTGTTTCAAGGTTGTTGGCGGAACAACAATCAGTAAGACTAATTTTATTGAAATATACATTATAATGCAATAGTATTATACAATCAAATATAATATGTATACACAAAATTATAATAAAGCAATGAACTGGCAGAATTTACAGATAGAGTCTTGCGGATTTGTAATGTCACTGAAACATAATTTCGCTCCTAATAAGTTCTTATAGTTTTGAAGCGTCTACTCCACTAGAATCCAACTATCTATGATCAAAGTTTCAGCACTGAAACTTTGATTATGGCAAACTTCTTTATGTTTCTCTCTCAGGAAGTTTGTATGAATGAAGGTTGAAAACTAATGGAACAAATGCAAAAGAACGCCGTTTGAGATATATAAGCATTCAGATGCCCTTTCAGAATAGGTGTAATTGTTTGATAAAAATTCAAACAGATACAACTATTTGAAATATCTGAAAGATTTAAGAATAATTTAATTAATCTCCTAATTAAACGTTTAACTAATTAACCTCATAATACGACGAAGTACGCATCGAGACATTATAAAATTGTCGTCCGAATTTTCATTTTAAGCTCATAATACATTATTGGAAAGAGCGCGATGTCCCGATTCTGTAAAAAAAATTGAATTTTCTATTTCATACCCAACTGTTATCATTATTTGTTCCAGATACTCTTGGCTCTTTTCAAGATTGAAATTTTAACTCAAACATTGTTCTTCAACACCAACACTAATCATATCCCACCCAGCTCCGTAGCCTTACCTCACGCTCCATCCCGATTCATTTTAATGAAATCTTTGCTTACTTTGGTATTGTTTATATTAACTTTTATCCATTTTATTTTTTGTGTGTGGTCAGATTCTAATTCTAGTGCAGGTGAAACTGTTTATCGCAAGTTGATACTGAAACTGTTATGGTTTGTAAATTAAGCAATGTGTTGTTGAGACAAGAATATATTGTCTTTAGTAAAATAATGTTCACTTAAAGTTAACATGATCAATTGTGCAAATTCACATTTTGGCAAGAATAACTGGCATGCGCATGCATTCATTCAACTAAAATCAATGAGGTAGAGCAATAGGGTCTATCTTCTTCAACTAAAATCAATGAGGTATACATTCACATTTTGGCAAGAATAACCGGCATGCATTGAGTCAATCTGACCTTCTCTAGACTCTACCAGGCAAAAAGGTTGCGCATATATGAAAACGATTAATAATTAGCTAGAGTACCATGAGCTATTTGATTTCAGTCTATCTTCTTCAACTTTGGCATATTTACTTATAAGAAATGGATTTGTAAGCATTGCATATCATTTTCGTTCATATATTTATTGACAACTAATTAGGCAATTAGTTGAGTATGATTCTCATTCGTGTGTTTACTAACAACTAAAAGATCAAAAAGTAATTAGATCCACATTTTAAACATTAAAAAATTAATATAAAGAAATTTTTATCGACAGTTCACCATGCTGGATGAAGTTATTATGATGACAGTTTTATTTTGTTCAGTTTGGGTATGGCACTTTTTGCAACATGGTACAAGAGTTTCTACAGGCGACACTGGTTGACAGAGGAGTTTTGCAAACTTGTATTTGGAGGATCAAATTTACGATGTGGGAAATTGTGCACCATTTGGAAATTACTGCTTACTTATGAAGACAACAATGTGTGGTCGATATCGCGGGCGGCCGACTGTGATATCGATAGCTTATTCGTTGGGTTCATTAAGAAAGTGGGCAGGAAGACTCATCTACGACAGTTGTTACAGATTTGCTATTGTTGGGGCTCAACCAAAAGATATCTGTTCTCAGAGTACATGATGTTACGTATGCTTGGGCGAGACTCGCTTTCATTTTCAGTTTTGGTTTTCAGTACAAGTATTTTAACTTACCATATTATAGTTATACGTGTTTTCTGGCGTTACAAATGTTTTGGGGGAAGTATTTTTGTTTTCAGTTTTAAGTTCAGCACGAGTTTTCAACCTATATGTTAGTACATATCTAATTTGGCGTTATCGTATTTTGCATACATATTTTTGACCTTATGTCAATATATATTTTTTCAACTTGATGTCTTTATAAAGTATGTTTTCTACTTTTACACTGATGGGGAAAGAAAGTATGAGCCTGGAGGCACGAAAGATGGAATCATTTCAATCCGATTACGACGGGGTGAGATTTTCCCTTTTATGCAACCGCTCTGACTTAATTTCTTCGTTACACAGACACAGACACACACACATAAACACACACACACACACATATATATATATATATATTTTTTTTTTCTTCTCCCTATTTTTGAGTTTTTCAATGTAAAAAGTTATTTCAAATTTCGGGACGAAATTTTATTTAAGAGGGGTAGATTGAAAAACCTCCTCCCCAAATTTAGTATGTAATTTCACATTTCCCCTAAAAGTATTGAAGTTTTCATTTTGGTCCCCTAAACCTTTGAGATTTCCTAACACCTCACCTCCTATCATCGCCTGCCACGTGGTAGACCCCTACCCACTTTTTTTCTCCTTTCTATTCTACTCGAGCACTCACTCTCTCGGCTCTCTATCTCTCACTCTCCCTTTCCTGATCGATGCAACACCACCCTCACACCTAGAGACACCCAACGACGTCGCAGCACCACCATCACCCTTGCGAGGATCTCCCCTTCATTTCTCTCGTTTCTGTGATGTTTGGGAAGCCCAAAAACCTAAGAAAAACCCCCGGCACACCCGTGACCTTTGAACCCATTTTTCCGGCCACTTCCCGACCACGGCAAGGGACCCCAAAGGTATGGATCTATTTCCCTAGTTCGTAGGCTAGGTGTTGTTTTGATGGCAATCGGAACCCGGAGGGCTACGGCCTTCTTTCCCAGTGAGTAACGGGCTCCCAAGCCTAACCTTTCGAACTAGACCATTTGAGCCTTACTAGCTAGGGCCTTTAGCCCGTTAACCCCAAACCCAACCTATTTATCTTTTTATTTATTTATTTATTTTCTAAAAGCCCAAAACCTTTTTAAAGCAGGCCTTCGGGCCATGAAAAAACCCGGGCCTTCGGCCTATTACCCCAAAACCCTAAAACCTTTGGGCATTAGAACCCAAGCCCAAAAACTTAGGGCCTCCAGCCCATTGACTCGGTCCAACCCAATACCCTTGACCCGGTATGATCGACTAGTTGACCCGGTCAGCAGTCAACATTGACTTTGATCGATCAACGTTGACTTTTTTACTTTTTCGGGTTTTCGTCCAGGACCCCTCCTAGGCTAATTTTGGCGTCCGTTTTTTCAAATTCAATCATTTGACTAGAGTGTTATTAATTGTACCCTTTATGTGCTTAGATTCAATTATTAGCGGCGATTCTGACATTCCTATTTTGTATGGCTCTGCGACGATGGTGTATCTGTGAGTGAACCCCTTCTAAAATGCATGAGTTAATAGTACAAATGCATACATGAAAAGCATGATTTAATGACTATGTTTTATGAGATATTATGCTTACTTAGAATATTTTGAATTACCAGATTTTCTATCGAACTCATGTTCTTTGTAGTATAGATGATGGATGACTGTATACTGCTTATGAACATGCTTTTGCACACTTCTTTATAGTATAGATGATGAATGACTTTATACTATAAATATGTTTTTGAGATATATGTACCTATGTTTGTAAAGACTATGTTCAATGGTTTTGTGCATATCTAGTGGTCACTGTTCTGCCTCAGAGCGATGATACTTATATTGGCTTTAGTCAGGTGTAGGAAATACTTATATTGGCTTCGGCCGTATGATACTAATGTATGATACCACTAGTTAGCACACTTATATACGAGATATGTTTTATGAAAGGTTTTATGGCATGCTAGGGTTTTCAGAAAATCCTACTACATATTATGCTATAGATGTCTTCATAAAATTTGGGGGTTAGTATGTTAATAACTGTTTCAATATTATATATATATATATATATCAACTTGGTCCACCCATATTTGTTTTGCGCCCCTTCAAGACTTAGAATCGAGGCGTACAATCCCAAAGTCAGGACACTTCCGCATCGGCATCGACATCGGCATCGGCAAGCCCTCTTGGTGCAGAGCCCATCTCTCTATTCATTCAATTTTATATTATTTATGTTAGTTTTCTAGATTAGTTGTATGCTCTGAATACGTTCCTCACTTGTATCCTAATATAGCTTCATCATCTTTGAGTGTCGATCAGCACTTAACATACGGACGTCGGGATTGGGGCGTGTCATCACCACTAGCTAGTTCATGATACTCTTTTGGAAGTTCTAACAAATGTTGCCTAATTTTTAAATATTTATGCACGTAATCAAACCGTTACTGTGCATACAAAATTGTGGTTGGTAATATCACCCCAGACAAAATTTCCCCGTCTTGTACATGTTTTAAATCTTTTGAACGTTGATTAAATAAAAAGCGAATTATTATACCCGATGTCATGACTACGTTACAGCCAATATTGAATTCTTGACACCTCCTTGGACTATTCTCCGCTTCTCTATTTAGCATTGAATTCAAAAGCAGTCGCTTTTCTTGTTAGGAAAGACTTCTCTAAACCAGATTTCGTTGCGTCGTACCAAAATACAGAGATGTGTGATTTTGTTTGGGTCGATTGGTTCCCATCTTTGTTTGTACGAATTCTTTTTTGAGAAAAGACGATATGTATTTCATAAAGCTCAAGCGGCTAATTAGTACAAGGTAGAGAAACGTCCTCCATAAGAAGGTCATTTATAATGACAGGAGATTCATCAAACCAGGTAGAATTTCCTCCACCATGAATGACAAAGTGGGCCAGGCGATGGGCTACCGAGTTGGCTTGATGGCGGACGTGGGCAATCGTAGCTTCAGCGACCCTAGGCAGTAAGAATTTGATATCCTCGATGATTGGGCCCATGGTAGCTAAATTCACCGATGACTCCTGTACTGCCAAAATGATCTGAAGTTCATCACTCTAAATATTAATCTTGTTAAAACTCCTTTCAACCACCAGTTCAAGACCCGCTTTCATGGCCAGTGCTTCCACCTGGATAGGGGAGAACACATCCACCAGAAGACGGGTAGCCGCGCCCACAAAGTTTCCTTCTTCATTTCTGATAATGATTCCCACCCCTCCTACACAATTCTCCTTATCCCAGGCTCCATCAACATTTAACTTCAGTCTATCGGATGGAGGATAGGACCATCTTGTAGTGCCTCTCTGAGTAACCTGTTGGGATGGGGAACAATTTACCTTCTGGAAATCCTACCACCAATCCATTGTTCTTCTCATAACCTCAGCAGGGTTTGGATTAGAGGTCTCACCCCAGAGCTTTGCATTCCTTGCGGTCCAAATGGCCCAAAGGAGCATTAAGTAGCACTCGAATTCAGATTTACCCAGTTTCTTTAACTGCATCAGTGCCTAGTCTTTCATATCACATTCCTCATGTTGAAAAGGGCCGAATTAGGGCTAAAGGTGAAGCACGCCAAATAGCCTCAGCGAAGGGACACTTAACCATTATGTGGTACGTCGTTTCCAAATCCGAGTTACAAAACATACACATCGGATCAATGGGGACTCTCCTCTTTCGGAGGTTGTGAGCTGTAGGGACGAGTTTGTACGAATTCTAAACAAGGATGGATTACCTAGTCCCTTGACTTAGCTTGTTTTGTGTGTGTGTTGGGTGACACTTTTGCCATGAGCGGCGGTGTCGTTTGTCCCCTGCCCCCACGTCTTTGCATCTCTGTTTGCCGTATGTCGGCTCTCTTTGTATCCTTTGGCTTTTTGCCCCGGTAATATGATTTTCAATTCTCAAAAAAAAAAAAAAAAACCAGATTCTACATACCTCAGTCGAGAGCCATAGCCTATGCAATAATCCTACCCACTATTCTCAAAATCACTGCCTACAGCTACCTAGGTAGAGTTGCCTAGAGCTGTTCTAAAAATCACTCGAGTATTAAATTATCTAACTGAGGTTAATATTTTGGTAGCTATAGATCAAAATAACATTATATATTTCGTTGTTCAAGCGCTCTATGTATAGTAGTGGGTCACTTTCAACCCACTCGCATTGTATGTTTAATTTAATATATCAGGTATTAATAGTAACTAGAGAACTTTCATTATACTCGGTTTCTGATTTGACCTAATTAAAAAGTATCACGTGTGTTTTTTTATTTTTAAGGTCCAAAAAATTAACTAACATGTTCATTATTTTATTTTATTTTTGAGAAACCTGTGGAGAGGTCTCTAGAGTCAAATAGAAGTGTTTTGGATTGGGGAGGGTTAAACCCATCCCAAATACACATACTACTATATGATGATGACCCACAAAAGTGATAGCATCCGCTATAAAATTTGTTTCTTTATATGCATGGTTCCATTCAACTGACTCGAATGATGATGAACGCCATGATCAAATTTTGCAAGGCACTACACACTTTCCGAAAGTAAGATTTTTGAGTCCCCTCCAACTATAATCTTCTGGATGTTTTGATGTCTGGCATGTCCATTATTTTTATATAATAAAAATAGATGTCAAAACATTTTAGACAAAAATAAAAAAATAAGTATCACACTGATAAGTACCCAAGTATTATCCCTCACAAAAACCCACTTGAATTTCAAAGCATCAATTACTGAAAAAAGACTTATAGCTTCTTTGTTGGGCCCTTTCCCCAACTCAATCAATCCATGAAGAAATATACAAAACTTTTTTTTGTGGGCCTTTAGGACCCTTTCAAACCCCCATGAAAAGGATTTATTGGGCCTTTCGGACCCCATCAAACCCAATTAAAAACGAAAAATAGTGTGTTTCTGAGGACCATTGACAAATAGCAAGATATGTGTACAAGTACGATTCCCTATTTTCCAAACGAGCCCTATAAGGTTAGAAAAAATTTATATGTGGTAAGATTCTTAGCTTAATTATATTTGGTATTTCTTAACATCCAGAGACGAGAAGATTCGTCTCACTAACAATGGAATGCTGGGCAAAGTGACTCTGGTGGCAGTTTCATAGCCGATAGTAAGAGTGGATATTCTCAGAAATCGCACTGCAGTTATAGCTAACAAGAAGATGATCTTGTTGAATCCATAAAGGGTGATCGTGCATGTGAGAGGGAGTTAGCGGATGAGTTTCGTCAACAAACTTTTATAGATCATGGCCAGCGAGAAAGGGCTTGATCTGACAAAGCCAAACTGAGTAATTGGATTTGGTGAGTTTCACAAAACGGGTAGTGTTGGGACCGAGGAGAGGGGTAGCAGAAGAGGAAGCCATGGGAGGACTCGAGGGAAGAAACGGCTATGCGTGGAATGAGATGTCAAAAAATTCACATAAGCAATAATAGTACAATAAAGACAATAATAGTATTTTTTTTTAAAACCGAATTGTCAATTCTTATGCGACATGACGTCGATTGGTAGCAAAAATAGTAGTCAAAATTGACAGCAACTCCATATTCATTTTTAATTTATTAATTTTTTTATACCATTATTATCATTATTATTATGTTTTGTTCTAAAAACATTTATTACAATTATAAAAAAAAAAATTCAATTTGACATATCAAGTGGAGAGCAAAATTTAAAAAAATAAATAAAAAATTGTCAACTGATCCTTTTGATCAAACCTCCTGTGCCCATCATCCTAGTGGACAACTTACACCTGACTTTGAAGTACAACAAGAACTACTCAACGAAAAATCATTGTCCTCAATAGCAAAGGAAACTAGATAAAATAAATTTATAGTTTCTAATGGTACCATCTTTTTATAATACCATTTCTCAATGCCTCCTCACCAGTGAACCCATAAGGCAGTCTTGCCACAACATCCTGAATCATCAACTCTTTCACGCTCGAGATGCTTGCATGGTAAACTTGTAGCCCTAGGCCTTTGAGTGCATTCATCAACTTAGCATATGGGTAGCCTTGATCCGGACACTGAACATGTATTATGGCTTCTGACCCCATAATCTTTACATCCACTTCCACAACCGCAGCAGCTCCCCTATCACTATTAATATTATTATTGTTATTACTACTAACAATATTACTATCATTATTATTAGAACAATGACGCTGTTCGACTTTGGAGTTGGTGCTTTGGCCAGAGTGGCGATCAAGACTGTTACTTGCATTATTGCCCGCTTTAGGTTTTTGTGGTTGTTCTTGGACTTTGGCCCCCAATTCCTCAACTTTTGATTTGAGTTGATTGATGTACGCCACGGCATCGGCAAGCAAAGAGGACCTGTCCATTTTGGACACGTTGGGAACAACTGACCGGAGGACATAGAATCGGTGGTTGAGCTTCTCCCTCCTCTGTCTCTCTGCCTCAACGTGGTTCAACAATTGTGATTCTCTACTTGCAGATCCACGGTTTGATGATCTTCCTCGCTTTTTTGTCCGAGTCATGCTCTCGGTATTCTCGGAGGTGAAATTGTCAACGGAGTCAGAAGGTGATTCCGGTGATGACCGCCCTAGATTGATAGGTGCAGCTTCGTTTATACCACCTCGATCTGGAAAAGAAAAAAAAAACCGAAGTATTGAACCTCGATGTTAAATTAGGTACATTATTAAGATTATACACGTAGGCAAACGCAGTATAATGCACTAATGGACCTACGCAACTAATATGTACTTGGTGAATGACTAAAAGGGAAAAAATTGATTGGTAAGTCGTATTCGAAATCATTGACCATGCCATTTTTAGAGCTTGATCAATATTTGGTAATAGCGACAAATAACCAATCAAGTTCGAACATTGTACAAATTAAGTACTGTAATTTGGTAAGTATCAAGAAAGGAATTACTCTCGAATTTAGCATAGTTTTTGGTGCATACCTTGTCGGTTGATTTCCTTTTGAGCTGCTGAAAACAGTCCATTTTCGAGGATAGGAACAAGAACATTGCCGTCATGGCCGGTCTGCTTTGAGAGCTTCTTGTTGATGTTGCCGTCTGATCCGAACAGCGACTTTGATAACTGCACTAGACCCCAATCTTCTTTGATCACATCCAAAGAGGCCAGTTCAAGTACTCCACAAGGAGTTGCAATGCAAACCAAAGTTTGGATCCCATGCATTCTTGCATCTTTCACTCTCTCACACTCATAAAATTGAAATTCATGGTCAGCTGCAAGCCAAACAAAGCCACCAGATCCAAATGCCCCGCCGAGAATATTGTCACTATTATTACCGTGGCTTGCAGAGAATGACTGGGTTAAGGAAGCGGTGTAAAAGTAAAACCACTCGGTGTCAGTCACATCTCCCTGATCCACCAATCTCATGTCCAAATCCACCATGTCATCATGCAAAAGAGCTTCAACTTCCCCGTTAATCATCTTCTTTCTCCCCACATTATTGAACCCAAATTTGGGTTGGTAACTGTTGGTCACTCGGTTGCTTCTTTTCGATGCCAAGTGATCGCGAGTGTCCTGGAAATGGCCGGCAGCCCACGACAGGGAAACTTGATCACTAATGCTGTCTTTGGAGGCTTGCCAGAAAATGGAATACACCCACCGCTCAGGCCTGTTCTGAATTAGGAATTGTAGGCTCTGTTGAAATTTGGAGGAGGTTTCTTGGCAGAAATTGGGTGGAGAACATGAGGATATGATTTCTTCCATAGTATTTGACCTAATTTGGTTTTGCTACTGAAGGGGACTTTATGTAACAAGAGAGAGGAGGAGAGCGAGAAGCAGAGCAGTGGAAGAAGAGAGTCAAGAAACTAGAAGAGCGAGGTTTTCAGTGAGTGGTGTGGCTTTTAGAATTTGGTTATACGGGCATAAATATAGGGGAACCAAAGCCTGGCTTTATGCCTTGCACAGTTTGGACTGTGGCCTAGTGGTGCCAAGTGCCAACGTTATAAACGTGGTGACATAATAGACCTTCTTTTTTATTTATTTATTATTATTATTATTATTATTATTATTAAACAAACGATATTATCTATATTAAGAGAGTGAGGGAATGAGTATTAGCTTACCACATGATGGAAATGAGTTGAGCCCTTACATGACGGTGGCTAATCTAATATCTAATTTAACAAAATCTATCATTTTACAAAAAAATAAAAATAAAAATGTTTTTCATTTGTCTAATTTAATCTCATTGTTTTTATTTAGCTAATTTGATCGTTATGTGTTTTTTTTTACTGCGTTAGCTAATGTAGACCATTCCATTAAACTACGGTTAATTAATTACTTTCTAATTATTTAATAAATATAAAAACTCATATAAATGATATGATAAAGTTCAATTTTAATAAATAAATACAAAAATATTCCCCAATCATGAGGGCGTGAAGGGGAACGGATCAACGGAGAAAGCCTGCAGTGCTGATCTATGCGATGAATGTGGTAGGTCTGTAGATGACATGGCTGGAGGCAAGACGATTGATAAAAGTGTGAAGGTAGGGTTCATATGGAGTCAACGACGGCACTGAGAGGGGAGGAGGTCGACTAGACGTAGTCATATAGTTGGAAAAGCAACGCCGAGAGGTGGCAGGCCGTGGGGTGAAGATTCACAGAGAAAGAAGGGGGTGGCTATTGGCGCAGTCATGGTGGTTGTGTGCTGCCTTCGGCGGAGGATCATTGCTTGGTTGGATAGGCTGGGGTTTTAATTTTTATTTGTAGTACATAGTTTTTAAGGATATTTGGCCTAAAGGTCAATAAGAACTTCACTAATTAATCATATATCAATGGTCAATTATATTTTTGGACATAATCAATGAAATTTTATAATAATTAAACATAGGTCAATGAAATATGTCGCATAAGTTTAAGCTAGTTATAAAATAACTATTATACCTTCTCTCTTCACTTTATTCTATCCTTATCTCTTCCACTCTCTCATCGTTATTTACTTTATTATCTCCCGATTTTCTATCATGTCTCTCCCTTCCCTTCTTTCTCTTCACTTACTATATTTATCTCTCCTATACCGACCTCTCTATCTTTCTCTCTCATTCGTCAAACCCGAATAAATAGTTCGACTAAAAAAATACCCTTGTCTATTACAATTCCCTAAAGTGAAATAGTAATTCAAAAATATCTGCCCCTACCAAAAACTCACAGCAACCACCCACTACATGCCGCCATGAACTCCCGTCAATGACCCTCCTCCATTGACGATGATAATTTCACTGGTGACACCCCATTAATTTTCTCACTCGTGTCCTTCACTTTCTCTTCTTTGATTCTTACCTCGTTATGGAGCCCAAGGATGATCGAATGATAACTCCAACTTTCAGATCTACTGTCGCTAACTTTCGATCAAAGCCTAAGGGTGGTTGACGACAATTTATAGTATCTTTCTATGACATAAGGGATGATTATAATGAAAAATAGAGAGGGAGAATGAGATAGAAAGAGAAAGGATTGAGGGGAAGGTAGAGATGGGTGGGGGTGGAGGCCGGAGACTCTGGGAGAACTATTTATTCGGGTTTGATTGAAAAAGCCGAACCAGGAAACGGACATTGCAAAACAATGTCTGAATTAAAATGGAAAAAATAAAAAAATGAACCAGGAAATAGACACTGTAATGTGGTGTCTGAATTAAAATGTAAAAAATAAAATCAGGAAACAGACACTGCATTCTGAATCCAAAAGTACAAATAATGTAAAAAACATAACTAGGAAACGGACATTGCATTACAGTGTCTAAATTCAAATGTAAAAATTAAGAGTTGTATGAGGTGTGAAGAATAGGAGGCATGTAAGTGATGAAAAAATAATAATAGAAAATTGACATTGACACAGCGTCTGAATCCAATAAAACCATATGCAGCGTCTGAATCCAATAAAACCAGATGCAGCGTCTACATTGCAATGTTTACATCTAAATGTAAAAATAATGTAGAAACAAATACACAAATCAAGAGTCACACGATGAGTGATGGAAAAAAAGGAACTAGGAAACAGACATTGCAACGCAGCGTCTGAATCTAAATGTAAAAAACTGAATTAGGAAACACACACTTTGTTGGAGTGTCTATTGACCTATTCCCAAATATAAAAATATGAGAAATGGTGTGTCAGTTGAAGTAAGTGACAGCTGTAGTGGCAAATTTTGTAATTTTTGTTTATTTAAATGCATTTAAGTATCATAATACATGATTGACCTATTTATAATTAACATAAATATTGTTGATATATTGTAACTTTATATTGATCTTATACAAAATCACCCTAAAAAAAATTGATAGTTATTGAATAAAAGTGATCATATTGACTAATGAAGTAAAACACGAGGACGAAATCGGCCAAATTAAAAGCATGAGGACTAAATTGCCAAAGGAGTACACACATGAACCAATTTAACATTTAGGCCTTGTTTACTTAATTAGATATAGGTTTTATTTTATTTTTTTAAGAGATCGGATCTTGATATTTTTTTAATATTAAAAAGAATAATATCACTAGACCTTAACACATGGTCGTATATTTGAGATTGACAGTGACATATTTTAAAGTATGAATTAGATGATTAATGCTTATTTTAGGCTAAGTTGTAGCAAAGGTCCTTAAATTATACCATAATTTTAGTTTTGGTCCCTAAACTCTACTAATAGTTGTTTTGTCCTCGAATTAAGGCTCATGTTGTACTTGTGAACATTTTGTTAACTTCGGCAACTTTTCTGTTAAATTAAGGGGCGTTTTATCCAAAGATGAACAAAAAAGATATAACATGAGAGAAAATGAAACAATAAAAATAAAAAATTTAATATTTGCTATTATATATTCTTTACAGTTAACTGCATTGTATTTGGTTTGTATTGAAAAAAATTTAATTTAGTTAAAAAAGAGAAGAGCTTGCCTTTTCACGGTTAAGTGTTCCTCCTCAAAACACTTGGTGACCTATTCATAGAATTTTGGGCATATGATCAGGACCATTCATATTATAAATCAATATGTGAAGATCAACTCTAAAAAAAAATATGATAGAGATGGACAATAGCATATTGGCATTCTTTTGAATGGTCAACCAGTATCAAGGTTTGCACCGTCGCGAGGGCTTTGGCAGGGTGATCCCCTGTCCCCATATTTATTCGTGTTGGTCAGTGAGGTGATTTCGAGTCAATAGGTCAATAAGTCGAAATCCAGTGTTTTCTTTGGGGGGGGGGGGGAATGTGTTGGAGTCTCTTTCAATCCAACTTGTTGCCATTCTTGGGATGGAGAAAGTTGGGGACTCGGGTTTGTATTTGGGTGTTCTGGCTATTTGGGGTAAATCTAAGAAAAACAGCTTTGCTTATATCAAAGGAAGGCTGTTAGGTAAGATTCAAGGATGGAAACGCACTACACTCTCACAAGCGGGGCGTGAAGTTCTAATAAAGGCGGTGGCGTAAGCAATTCCAGTGTACCCTATGAATCTATTCAAACTTCCTAAGACACTTTGCAATGAATTAGATGCTATGATATCTAACTTTTGGTGGGGACAAAAAGAAGGGGAAAAGTGGATTCATTGGGTCTCTAAGGAATTGTTGGGTCGGTTGAAACAAGAAGAAGGGATAGGCTTAAGGTGCTTTACGGAGTTCAACGACGCCTTTTTGGCGAAGCAATGCTGGCGGTTGTTATCAGAGCTAAATTCCTTGTGGGCGTCAGTTCTTAAAGCCCGATACTTCCCCAATTGTTGTTTCCTCGATGCTAAGCGGGGTGGAAGAGCCTTTTGGGCATGGTCAAGTCTCTTTGCTGGAAGAGAAATTATTCTAGGGGGTACACATTGGCAAACTATGAATGGCAATGAGCTTCGGGTATGGGTGGATAGATGGCTACCATTTATTCCTTTGGGAAGACCTTCTCCCTTAGGTACGGTGCAAGTTTTAAAGAACCTAAGGGTCAACTCTCTTATATGCAATGAGAATGGGGCTTAGGATATTGATTTTTTTGAAGCCATTTGTGGTGGAAGAGGAGCTCAATGTGATTTTAGAGACTTATACGGGTGACCCAACCTTAATGGACATATTGGTATGGCCTTTCAAAAAAAAAGGAACCTATTTGGCCAAATCTGAATATCATTAGCTACTGACCAGAACCCGACTTCACAGGAATGTTAACCCTCATAGGACTGTTATCATCCCGAAATAGTTATGGAAGAGTACGTGGAATCTGGAGGTATTGCCAAAAATAAGAGTTTTTATGTGGAAGTCCTTTCATGCGGCAATGGCAACGATGGCTAACTTATTTATTCAGTGATCTTCTCATTCTCCCATTTGCCCTCTCTGTTACTCGTCAGATGAGTCAACGAAACATCTCTTCCTTCTATGCATGTGGGTGGAGGTGGTGTGGTACATGGGAAATCTAACGAGAGGTGTTCACAGGGAAGGGATAACAACTTAGGCGAACTAGTTGGGTGATATTTATGCTTCGGTAAATTGTGACATGGGTGTGAGGAACAACTTGCTATCATATATTGCAGTAACTTATTGGCATATATGGAAGTCAAGATGCAACTTTATTTTCAAGCAACAACTGATTTACCCGGGGCAGGTTATCGCAGTTATCTCTCATGTCGTACCCGATAGCTTAAAGGGTCATGTCGTATAATACCCATTAAAGTAAACAGGTAATATGACCCTGTGACATCCCACATCGCCCAAGGGAGTGATCCTTAAATGTATATTCTCATCCCTACCTAGCACGAGGCCTTTTGGGAGCTCACTGGCTTCGGGTTCCGTTGGAACTCCGAAGTTAAGCGAGAAGGGGGGTAGGGCCATCCCAGGATGGGTGACCTCCTGGGAAGTTGCTCGCGAGTTCCCAGAAACAAAACCGTGAAGGCGTGGTCGGGGCCCAAAGCGGACAATATCGTGCTACGGTATTGGAGCGGGCCCGTCCCGCCCGGGCCGGGATGTGACAACCCGATCCGAAATCAATCCGTTAATATTATCAGGTAATATGACCTAACCCGTTATCTGTTAAGAAAAATATATTTAAATCAATAAAAATGAAAATGAAAAACATAATTTGACCCAATAAATGTAAAACATAATACTAAATTAGTATATACATACTAAATTTCGGAGTTGACCCGTTCATGAAAGTTGTAAAGCTTTTCTTTAAGAGTGATTACATGTTTCACACTTCTACAATAATTATTATTAATTTTGCACTAAAAAAATATTGTTCATGAGATTTGGAGGGTTTTAAAAATCTAAACGATCATGTAACTATTGTCTAAGCGTTAAGCATGCAATCATGAACATTTATTATGCTTTCACATCTTTCAGACTTATACATTAATTATTATGAATTTTATTTATTTTGAATTCCCTTAAAAATATTATTCATGAGAGTTTGTATGATTTTAAAAATTCAAATGATCATATACACATCCTCAAAATGTAGGGGATGTGACTACGAGTGTTTGCATATTTTTTCCATATTTTTCGCACATGTAAATTAATTATTATAATTTTTTTAATGTATTTTGTATTTTTAAATTACTTGATATTTTTATTTTTAATGTGTTTTATGATTTTGAATCTCAATCTATAGTATCCCACATCAACGGGGTGAGGGTTGGTCCCTGGTCTTATATGTACATGCCAATCTCTTCCTGGTGAGATGCGTTTTGGGTAGTGAGGTTCTCTTGCCCAAGAACAAATCCGTGAGGGCGTGGTCCAAAGCAGACAATATCTTGTTATAGCGGAGGCGAGATGTGACAGTTTGGTATCAGAGCTAGACTTACCGTCCGTTTGGATGTGACGACGAGGATGTCGGTCTCCCTAAGGGGGTGGATTATAGTATCCCACATCGGCGGGATGAGGGTTGGTCCCTGACTTTATATGTAAATGCCCATATCTTCTTAGTGAGACAATATCTTTTGCTTCGGTGGAGGTGGGATGTGACACAATCTTTGCCTATAATATACTATAAAAAATAATTAAATAAAACTTAAATTTTAAAATTTATATAGAATAATAATTAATAAACAATAAATACATATTCATTATATCTATCATATTTTATAGTAAGTTATTTTTAGTAGTTTAAAAAATTAAAATCATCAAAATAACTTTTTTCTTGTCGTGTCGAAAATGATTACCCGTATGTCACTCTCGTATAAACTTGTTAAGGACTCGTTATTAACGGATTATTATCATGTGACCCGATTAGTTATCGTGTTGACCCGAAACCCATTATTTTCATGTCGTGTTAATGGGTCGTGTAAGAAATTGCCAGGTCTACCTCATTCACCGAAAATTCAATCCCAGTCTCCTCAACCTCACAAGTCAGAAACCACGAGGGACTAAAAATTAAGAAAACTAATGAAAATGACTTGAAAACTTTTAGTTTTAACGATAAAGACAAAATAAAGAGTAAAGTGAATAGTACCATAATTGACTTTTTAGTGTAAAAATGTAATTTTTCGTTAAAGTAAACAGTACCGAAAACTTTTTGTTAAAGTTCTCATTGAATTATCATAAAAATTGGACGAGATCTGTTGGGCAGGAGATAAGGAAAGACGTGCACTTGTTGTACAAGCTCTTTGGGCCCATTCAATTGAAAGCACAAAATATACAGGTAGATTTCTCCCTCTCCAATTATTGTTGGCACCTTTTGGGACCTCAACCAAGCTAATACCAAATGATTCCCCCTTTGCCGCGTTCCTTCTCTCGCGATCTTTCAAAAATCAAAAGAATAACTTTCACAAAAACAAAAAACACAAAGAATAAATACATTGATTTTTTTTTAAATGCCATATGAAACTCATATACTTTTTCTATTTGTCATATGAATTAAAATCTTAAGCAATTTTTCATACTAACTTTTCAAATCATTTATTTTCCATTCCACTCTAGCTTCGTTAAGTTTTCATTCAAAATAAGTATTATGTCTTGCATATAACTTGTGTTCAATGTTATTTTGACATTTCAAACTAAAGAATATCATCCAACTTTACCATAGATTGGAGGTTCCCCAATAACTCTATATTTTGACTAATCTTCACTTCAAAACACAGAGAGGTGAGTATAGGTTATTCTCCTTTTTTCGAACGGCAAATCCTCAGTTCATTGTATATAAGTCATATGCAACTTAGTTTGGATGAAAAACTTAACAGAGTTAGTGTGAAATGATAAATTAATGATGATTTTGAAAAGTTAGAATGACAAATTGCTTTTAATTCATATGAACATTTGAAAAATGTGAATAAGTTCATATAACATTTCAAAAAATTTCTCTAAATAAATTTTATTTGGTAACAAAATAATAAATAAATAAAGTAAATATCAACATAATTGCGTTAGAATATTTTAAAAATAAACCACACATCCTTTAACTATTTTTCTATGTTAAAAAACTTACCATAGCATAGTGAGATGATTAGGTTAATTAATAACTAGGTTTCATTTGTCATTTTGAACAAACGATATTATTTATACTAAGGGGGAATGGTGCGCTAAGCCTCACAATATGTTAGCAATAATTTAGTTTAAATTCATTTTTTGTGAGAATTAAACCTAAAATTTACAAATGAAAAGGAATACGACTAGATATTTTCATTTGTCATTTTGTTTCATACCTATTTTACTCTTTACACTTTGATTTTGTCATCCATCATTTTTTTTTTCTAATTTAATGTTGTCGTGTCCTATTTTATCAAAACAGTGTTCGTCAATGGTGCTTCGTGATCATGAGGTATAACTCGAATAGTAATGTCTTTCTTTGGATTGTCCAGATAAAAGGATAACATTTTTTTATATCTCACGATGATTATTATTATTATTATTTTACTTTTTTGTTAAGTTTTCATCTCTAACACGATCTTACAACATTAGAAACATAGTTTTTATGAATTTTCCTCTTCAGAGTATTGCAAGATTTGTGATTAATGTTTTATATTTTCAAACTCTTGCCAAGTACACTTCTCTAAGACCTACTCAAACTCTTGGAATAAAACTCAAATTTCAGGTTTTAAACCTACCTCGCCTTGCTTCAACCTTTTGGGCCAAACATGAGTTTTAACCCAAAACTCATTTTTGGGAAAAATTTATGCTAGTTCCCATGTATTTTTTTAGCTTTATATTCTATAAATTAATTGAATCCAACGATTAAAATCTAATATGATCAATTTCAACGGCTAAAATATTTTTATAGTATATTATCTAATATGATAAATTTCAATGGCTAAAATAATTAAAAAAATGTTTTCATATGTTTCATATTCTTTCATAGTATTTCATGAGTTTCATTGTGTTGGTTCAGTAATTTTTTAATATTTTTTGAAATCTAAATATTTTTAGGTTAAAACGTTCATAAGGATAGTCTACATAAATTTTTATTTTAAAGTTACTTTAACAAAATAATTATCATAAATTCATTCTTTAATAAACTCAAGCTAAAAATTTAACCTATAAGGGTTGGAGCAAAAAATTGTTTATGGATTAAAACCTAAATTTTGTACGTTAAAAATTTTCAGTTTTAACCCAAGGGTTGGAGATGGTCTAAGAGAGTGGATTGTAATATTTTTCCCTTTCATGAATGAACTATAATGTTTCCTATAAAAAAATAGTGCTTTGTTATTATTATTGTTTTTTGTTTAATGATAAATTTTGTTAGATTAATTGTTAGATTAGCTACCGATGAAGTTTGAATTCACGCCGTCATGCAAAAACTCAATTCCTTTCCACCACTATGGTAAAGGCCGCTTGCTGTATTCTTTTGTTTGGATTGAAACAGTAAAGAAATTCGCTGCTTTAACGAACAACAACAAAACTTTGATATGTCCAAATCACAGTATTAAATGCCGATATTATCGGCGAAATATCGCCGATAATATCGATTTTTTCACTTAACGATATTTTAATTGTTATCCATTAATTTTCGTCAAAATATCGCGATATTATCGATATTATCGATAATATCGCGATATTTCTTAAAATATCGCGATATGTTAGAACTGTGCAATCGGAGAAGAACACCGGAGGTCGCCGGAGACGGGTGAGCCTATTTCCGAGCCGATTTCGTCCCAAAAACCTTGCAAAAACATGATTTTGAACTTAAATTTCACATATAAGCTTAAATCTAGAAGAGAAACTGAGAAAGAGGCAAACCCGAATCCACTGTTCTCTGGGTTGTACCGAGACGAGGAAGAGAGGGAGAGAGTTGACGAGGTGATGGTGGTGATGTTGTCGACGTCAGGGTGGCAACGGTGCCTCGTCGTGGGTCTGGGTTCAAACGGAGAGGGAGAGTGTGAGAGAGAGGCAGAGGTGAGTGAGATTTGTGAGAGAGATAAGAGTGAGCTTAGAGGGAAAGGCTCGGGAAAGGAGAAGAGGAAAAGAAACTGAATAAAGAAATGGGATTGATCAAATTACAAGAGGATAAAGGCAAAGGAAGTGAGAAAAATAAAAGGGCCCTAAAAGCACCACATGTCACCCAACCACTGGCTCCATGTCTTAGAGGATTAAAATGCATGAATGAAGAGGGCAGGGCAGGGCAGGGCAGTCCCACTGCACAGACATGTCAAATCATGATTGAATAAGAGTTAAGGGGCCTACACTTTTCGTGAACCCTCGCAAGGTTTTGGTTTTGGTAAACTCCTCAAATTTTTTGCCCAAACAAAAACAAAATAAGAAAGAAAAAGAAAAAGCCGAATACCTAACAACACATATGATATAAAGTGTAAAATATTGTACTAATTCATTATATATAAATGATTATGGTGTGTTTAAACTTCTTTCATTAATTACTACATATTTTCTATACTCACAATGTTTGCCAGCTCGCTATATAATCAACTTAAATCAGTTAAATCCATCATGCAATGCATTTTCTTCCAATTTTTTGTGATAAACTAATAGATAATTGACTAAATAAACATCCTGCAAAGTTTCAATAAAAATTTCCAACTTTTTCTTACAATTTCCGTGGTTTCCATATTATTTTTATCGATATCGATATTATCTCGATATTTCCGTCGATATTTCCGTGTTTCTGGACTACCGATATTTCCGATATCATCGATATTTTATACCTTGGTCCAAATCAACGTTGAATGGTAGGCAAGGCCAGAAATCGCAAAATTGCATTATTTGGAAAAAAGAGAAGACCAAAAGAAAAAAAAAATTGCATAACATGTCTCCAATTTGACAGCTAAAGAGTTTTTGATCTCATGAAATTATATATTGCTGGATAAGCTTGGTACTGTATCAAATAGCTATATGGAACGTCCGATCAGGTAAGGTCATTGATTTGGACTTAAACCTTCAACCAGCCACAAGATATCTATAGATTCACTGCCTCCTGAATTTGATTACTCAACATTATACGATATCTAACTTGAATTTGTATACTGTTATATCAAACTGTGGGTGAATTCCTAAAACGGGAGAACGTCTTCTTGACATGGGAATACTACCACGGTAAAGTACTAAACCAATCATACAAAGACAGGTAGAATCTTCTCTCGACATAGTTATGTATCACTTACATGGGATGGCATGGTTTTATGCGTGTGTGGCTTTATACATATATTTTTTTCATTTTAATGTATCACTAGTACAATTTGTAATGGCTCATGAGGGTGATGTTGAGCGCTTGCAGTGGTGAGGGAGAGTGATTTAATTAACTTTCAGTCTTTTTATTATTGGTGGATTTTTGTTTCTTTCAAAAAACCTCGACGGTACGAGGGGAATATAATTGATATAAAAAAAAGGAACACCTAGTCAGGAGGGATATAAACTTAACCCCTTATAATACAAGAAAAAAGGATAAAGAAAATACATGAAAAGAAGGGGGACATAAACCTTACCCTACTAGAAACAAAATAAAAATAAAAATAAAAGGAAAAGAGGGAGGACATGAAACCTAACCTCTCTAAAGCTGAATCTAAAAGTCTAAACCTGCAAAACAGAAACAAGGAACATCACAAGGTTAAGAAAAAATAAAACAAGAAAGTGAGTCAAACCTATATGTCGAGATGCACATTAATTTGAGAACCGAAAACCGAGAAAGCCAACATAGTCTAAAACTAAAGCGGCACGAACCGCCATCGGAGAAGAATCTTGTCATACCCAAGTTGAAGAAGACAAAGCCCATGTTATCAAAATTGTCCACAACTATATTTCCTTCGTGATATATATGAAATGCATAGAAAGTCATCTTTTGAATGCGGTCCAAACAAATAAACCATTGCGTACGAAGAGGCCAAGGAGGATCAAAATCAGTCGATTGGAGAACAGAAATAACACTAGAAGAGTTACTTTTCAGCCAAAGACAATGTCAACCCCACTGATATGCAAACTCTACGCCAATAATAAATGCTGATAATTCTGAATAAAAGGAGTTGCGATGACCAATCTCTTGGCAGAAACCACCAAGAAACTGACCATGGCAATTCCCAAAAAAACTCCCCTAAAAGTAGTAGAACCAGGATTTCCCCTAGAAAAACCATCTGTACTAAGTTTAATCCAAAGAAACTAAGGAGAAGGCAAAAGCACAAGAAAAATAGTTGGCGCCTTGCGAATGATAGGTTGAATTCCCAGAGAAGAAATGATACAAGCATTAAAACCTTGATAATAACTAGGAATAAACTTCCCACGATGGATGATCTCGGAATTGATAGACATGCAAAGATGACGAAAATAGATTGGGTGACCCTAAAAAATAAATTCATTTCAAGCTTTCCAAATAGCCGAAATAGTAGAAAGACTTGTAAAAATCCAGAGATTATGCAACTGTTGGGAAAAAGGCTTCCATACGTAAGCATCCCAAAAAGTAGCTAAGGAATCTGAAAAAGGCAAAGAGGTACCAAATTGATATAGTAACCACCTCCAAAGCTGCCTAGATATCCAACACCTAAAGAAAATATGAAAAATAGATTCCTCAGATTTATTACATAAACAACAAAAGGATGCCAGAGAGATACCATGTCATTGTAATGCACCTTCAGTAGGAAGTTTGTCATGGAAAAACTGCCAAGCCAAAATAGACAGTCGAGGCAGAATAAAATGTCGTCAAAAACCTTAGCCCAAGTACAATCATTATGTTTTTTTTTTTTGAATAAGATGATAACTAGAAGAAAAGGAAAATTTCCCAGTCAACAAAGGCTCCCATATCAGTTTGTCGTTCTTTACATTTAAAGGCAAAGGTAAACGAAGAATCTTTTAGACCATAGATAGGAACAAATCTATAAAATAATCTAGTAAAGACCACCTTTGAGCTTTAATAATATTTGAAACCCAAGAAAAAACTGTAGGAGAAATGATCTAAGATAATGAAGGGCCAATAATCTGTCCATCCAACCATTTGTCGAACCACAAAGAGATTGACTTCCATCACCAATAATTCAACGACTATTATTATTCAGGATAGGCAATGCACGCTTCAAACCATGTCACACAGAAGACTATAAATAGATATCTTGTTTTTGTAAGGCGCAAGAGGAAAACGTTGATGAGCGAAAGAACCCCACAAAGAAGAAGATTGTAAAGCATCCCAACTAAAACTAAGTAAAGACGTTAAGTTCAAATTAACCAAATTACGAAGACCAAGCCCACCTTCTTGCTTAAGTCCACACACCACACTCCAATCAATAGTGACTAACTTTCGGGAAGCCAAGTCCCTGACCAAATTAAATTTCGTCCACAAGTAGAAAGATGCTTTAAAAGGCAAGTTGGCCATTGATAAACTGAAAAGCTATGAAGAAACAAGCTTTGATAAACAGACTGCACCAATTGGAGCTATCCAACCATTGAGAGAAGTTTACCTTTCCAACCTAAAAGACAAGCTTTAGCCTTATCTACGAAACATTGAAAATGAATTCTCCTTGGCTTACCATGAAAAATGGGAACCCCAAGATAAGTGAAAGGAACAACACCCATACGAAAGCCAAGATATCTCGAGATATGCACTTTACGATGGGCAGAGGTTGAACCGAGATAAAAAGTACTCTTAGTTGCATTAACAAGTTGTCCCGATTTAGAACCATATTGATCCAAAATTTTTTGAAGAGATCGAACATTCCCATGATAAAAAAAAATAAAAAATCATAGCATATAACACATGAGTTGGAGAGCAACAACCTCACGGAGCTGAAATAGCAGTAATTCATCCAGTAGAGAAAAGCAAAGATAAACCTCTACTCAAAACTTCCTCTGCTAGACAAAAAAGAAGCAGAGAAAGAGGGTCTTCCAGATGGACACCTTGTGAACAAGAGAAAAACCATGTGGCGTGCCGTTTACCAAAATTGAAAGACGAGCCGATTATAATAAAACATGCACCCAATCCACAAAAAAAAAAGTGAAAACTCAAATCTAGAAAGCGCAAGAAGAAGAAAATTCCAATTTAAAGTATCAAATGCTTTAGCAATATCAACTTTTACGCCCACATTACCACCAAATGCTTTTTTTATCTATAAATTTAAACCCTTCTAAAACTAGGCCAAAGCAATTAGAAATACGTATGCCTTTCAAAAATGCTGGTTAATGGGGAGAAATTATGCGAGTGGCAATAGAGCCAAGTCGACCAGCGAGAATCTTGGGAATAATTTTGAACAGAAAGTTAGCAAGAGTAATGGGCTGATACTAAGCAATGGTGGCAACTGTTTCTACTTTAGGGATAAGGACCACAAAATTGCAATCAGCATTTGGATAAAGCCAGCCTTGCTTAAAAAAATCTTGTACAAGTGCAATAACATCTGAACCAACAATATCCCAACATGACTGATAAAAAGACCTGGAAAGTCATCAGGTCCCAAAGCACTTGAGGGATCCATGGAAAAAAATAGTATTTTTAATTTCATCAGCTGAATGTAAACTAGAAAGAGGAAGATTTTCCTCTTCACTAACCATAGGTGGAATTACACCACAAACACCCTCGATTCCACTTGGAGTGAACGGAGAGTTATATAAAGCCTGATAAAAGTTTACCACATGAACAACAATATCAATAGGGGAAGATAGCACAATTTCAACATCCAAAAGGGTAACAATCATGGAAGAAGAAAGCTTACCTCGAGCATAAGCATGAAAAAAAGCAGTATTACGATCACCTTCAGTAAGCCAATTAACACGAGCACAATCGCGTCAAAAGGTTTCTTGCATACGAAGAGCATCTAGGATAGCTGCCTTAGCCATAACTTCTTCATTAAACCTTTCTTGAGAATTCCCATGAGAAGATGTAATATTTTGGATATTATGAAATCTTTTTTTAGCAATAGTGACATTTCTATGGGCATCACCAAAAACATTATAGTTTCTATTCGAAGACAACACTTAAGAACCTCGAACTTTTCGATTGTTACAAACATGGGACACCCGTATGCAATAGTTGACTGCCAACACTTAGCAACCAAATTGGAAAAGCATGAATGTAAAGTCCACATAAATTGAAACTGAAAAGGTCAGGATCCTCCAAGAAGAGTAGTGGAAGCTGAGAAAACAAGACAATTGTGATCAGAAACGACCCTAGGCAAAGCTGAACAACTCGTATGAGGCCATGTCTATCACCAGCGTGTGTCACAAAGAGAGTGGTCAAGATGCCTCTCCATGTAACCATGGACACTCCCATTACTCAAAGTATAAAAAGCACCAATAGTATCTATATGAGTAAAATCACAAAGTGCAATTATATGTAAATTAACCTTGAACATAGAAGAATTTGAGTTGAAAGTGCGCTAATCATTGTCGGCGTCGCACTATTCTCAAGGATGTGTGGTAGATAAAAATATAAAATTTAAAAAAAAAACCTATTCATAAAATTTTGGGCTTATGATCAAGACCGTTCATATTATAAATCAATATGTGAATATCAACTCTACAAAAAACAAATTAAATGTAAGATTATTTAGTCAATCCTTAAGAACAATATCACTAGACTAAGAAATACATGACAGAATATGACATACTAGAGATTGACAATAGCATATTCCAAAGTACGAACATGGCTTCATTTTCCTGCAAAATACACTGGACTTGGATCCGTCCCCACTTACACGTCCTTATTTTGTTCTATTTTCATTCTATGGCAACCTAATTCTCCTTTCCAAGTCTCTCACCAAAAATTCAATCCCAGTCTCCTCAACCTCACAAGTCAGAAACCACGAGGGTCTAAAAATTATCATAAAAATTGGAAGAGATCTGTTGGGCAGGAGATAAAGAAAAACATCCACTTGTTGAACAAACCGTTTGGTCCCATTCAATTGAAAGCACAAAATATATACAGAAAGACCCTCTCCAATTATTGTTGGCAACTTTTGGAACCTCAACCAAACACAAAGCTAAAACCAAATGATTCTCCCTTTTGCCGCGTTCTTTCTCTCATGATATTTTAAAAATCGAAAGAATAACTTTCTCAAAACAAAAAACAAAAAAACGAAGAATAAATACATTGACTTTTTTTTAAAATGTCATGTGAAACTCATACACTTTTTCTATTTGTCATATGAATTAAAATTTTAAGCAATTTTTCATACTAACTTTCCAAAATTATTTATTTGTCATCTCACTCTAACTTCGTTAAGTTTTCATCCAAAATAAGTATTGTGCCTTGCACATAACTTGCGTTCGGTGTTATTTTGACATTTCAACATAAAGAATATCGTCCAACTTTACCATGGACTGGAGGTGAGTGCACATAGAGGTGAGTGCATGTTATTCTCCCTTTTCAAACGGCAAACCCTCAGTTCATCGTATACAAGTCATGTGCAACTTAGTTTGGATGGAAAACTTAACAGAGTTAGCGTGAAATGATAAATTAATGATGACTTTGAAAGGTTGGTGTGACAAATTGCTTTTAGTTCATATGACAAATTGAAAAATGTGAATAATTTCATATAACATTTCAAAAAAAATCTCTAAATAAATTTTATTTGGTAATAAAATAATAAATAAATAGATTAAATATCAACATAATTGCGTTAGAATATTTTAAAAATAAACCGCACATCCTTTAACTATTTTTCTATGTTAAAAAAACTTACCGTAGTGAGATGATTAGGTTAATTAATAACTAGGTTTCATTTGTCATTTTGAACAAACGATATTATTTATACTAAGAGGGAATGGTGCGCTAAGCCTCACAATGTGCTAGCAATAAATTTGTTCAAATTCACTTTTGGCGAGAATCAGACCAAAAACCTCTCACTTACAAATGAAAAGGAATACAACTAGAGATTTTCATTTGTCATTTTGTTTCATACCTATTTTACTCTTTACACTTTTATTTTGTCATTCATCATTTTTTTCTAATTTAATGTTGTCGTGTCGAATTTTATCAAAATCAATGTTCTAAAAAACGCCCAAGGCGGCGCTTAGGTGCTAGGCGCCTTGGAACTGAGCAGATTTTGTGCAAAACGGCTGGAAAAATTAGGGTGGCTCTAGGCGGCCCTAGGCGGTGCTAGGAGGCTGGGTGGTTTTTTTTTTTTGAAATTTTTTTAAAGTCTAAGTTCTAATTATACCTTGAAATTTTGTTAATTTTATAGAATGGGTGTGTTGTGTATCAACTTAAATTTCGGGATGCTAAAGATAAGTATCTTACATTACTAAATTTCCTTATTCTCCTCCTATTTTCCATTTTATGTTTATTTAAGTTGTGAACTTGTTGTACATGTGTCATCTTACAATACTCCTCACTATGGTTATATGGCATATATGCTTAATGTGTTTTTAAATTTTGGACTTGTTTGATACTCTTTTAGTATTTTATCATTATTTTATTATCTTATTCATGAATTTCATACAAGTAAAATTTTTTGTAAGTGGCAATATGCACTTATTTACAAGATATATGAGAAATTTACCTAAATCCGCGTAGGCGCTCGGTGCTAACCCGTTGCCTGACTAGCACCTAGCGTTTTTTAGAACCTTAATCAAAATAGTGTTCGTCAATGGTGCTTTGTGATCATGAGGTAACTCGAAAAGTAATGTCTTTCTTTGGATTGTCCAGGTAAAAAGATAACGTTTTTTTCTATATCACGATTATTATTATTATTAATTTTTTTTTAAGTTTTCATCTCTAACACGATCTTACAACATTAGAAACATAGTTTTTTTTTTATGAATTTTCCTCTTCAGAGTATTCCAAAATTTGTGATTAATGTTTTATATTTTCAAACTCTTTGCAAGTAAACTCTTCTAAGTCCTACTCTAATTCTTAGAATGAAACTCAAATTTTAGGTTTTAAACCTACCTCGTCTTGCTCCAACCTTTTGGGGAACATTTATGCCAGAATTCCCATGTATTTTTTTTGGTTTTATATTTTACTAGCCTCTTGCCACAAGCGTATACATGTGGCAATTGGCCTTTTTATATTTTTTTATTTAAATAACGAATTTACATATTTTTTAAAAATTATTTAAAAAAAAAAGAAATGAATTAAAGACATGAAATTCATTCAAAATAATTTTAAATATTAAATTCATTCAAAGTAAAAATATGGTTAAATACTTTATCTTCTTTTGGTTCAATTGTAATTTATGAAATTCTTAAAGGGTAATTTATGATATTTTGAATGCTTCACCATTTTGGGGCTCTCCCTTTATATATATAGATACATTCAGTGAATCTAACGGGTAAAATCTAATATGATCAATTTGAACGGTAAAAAATGATTTAACGGTCCAAATTTGAATCCAATGGCTAAAATAATTTTAAAAAAAATGTTTTTAGGTGTTTCATATTCTTTCATAGTGTTCCATGAATTTCATGGTGTTGGTTCAGTAATTTTTTAATATTTGTCGAAATCTAAATATTTTTCGGTTAAAATGTTCATAAGGATAGTCTACATAATTTTTTTTATTTTAAGGTTACTTTAAGAAAAAAACCTAAATTCATTCTTTAATAAACTCAAGCAAAAAATTTAACTCATAAAGGTTGAAGTAGAAAAACTGTTTATGGGTTAAAACCTAAATTTTTTAGGACAAAAAATTTCAGTTTTAACATTGGAGATGGTTTAAGGGTGGATTGTAATATTTTTCCCTTTCATGAATGAACTATTTTCCTATATAAAAAAATAATGCTCAACTTTTTTTTGTCTAACTATAAATTTTGTTAAATTAGTTGTTAGATTAGTCATCGATGGGGTTTGAACCCACACCGTCATGCAAAATCTCAACTCCTTTCCACCACTATGATAAAGGCTGCTTGATTTATTCTTTTGTTTTGATTGAAATAGTAAAGAATTTCGCCGCTTAAAGGAACAACAACAAAACTTTGATATGTCCAAATCAACGTTGAATGGTAGGCAAGGCCATAAATCGAAACTTGCATTATTTGGAAAAAAAGAGAAAACCGAAAGAATTGCATAATATATCTCCAATTTGACAGCTAAAGAGTTTTTGATCTCATTAAATTATATAATGCTAGATAAGCTTGTTACTGTATCAAATAGCTATATGGAACGTCCGATCAGGTAAGGTTATTGATTTGGACTTAACCTTCAACCAGCCACAAGATATTTATAGATTCACTGCCGCCTGAATTTGGTTACTCAACATTATACGATATCTAACTTGAATTTGTATACTGTTATATCAAATTGTGGGTGACTGAATACCTAAAACGGGAGAACGTCTTCTTGACACGGAAATACTACCACAGTAAAGTACTAAACCAATAATACGAAGTCAGGTAGAATCTTCTCTCGACATAGTTATGTATCACTTACATGGGGTGTCATGGTTTTATACGTGTATGGCTTTATATTTTTCTTTCTTTTTAATGTATCACTAGTACAATTGTAATGGCTCATGAGTGTGATGTTGAGCGCTTGTAGTGGTGAAGGAGAATGATTTAATTAAGTTTCAATCTTTTTATTATTGGTGGATTCTTTTTTTTTTTTTTTTTTAGAAAACCTCGACGGTACGAAGGGTGTTTTATTGATTTAAAAAAAGGGTACACCTAGTCAGTGAGACATAAATCTAATCCCTTATAATAAAAGAAAAAAGGATAAAGAAAATACATGAAAAGAAGGGGGACATAAACCTTACCCTTCTAGAAACAAAAAACAACAAAGATATAAGGAAAAGAGGAGGGACGTGAAACCTAACCCCTCTAAAGCCGAACCATAACTATATTTCCTTCGTCATATATGTGAGAGGCATAGAAAGTATCTTCCGAATGCGGTCCAAACAAATAAACCATTGCTTACGAAGAGGCCAAGAAGGATCAAAATCAGTCGATTGGAGAACAGAAATAATGCTAGAAGAGTTACTTTTTAGCCAAAGACAATGCCAACCCCACTGATATGCAACCTCTACACCAATAATAAATGTTGATAATTCTACATAAAACGAGTTGCGATGGTTAATCCCTTGGCAGAAACCACCAAGAAATTGACCATGGCAATCTTAAAAAAACTACACCAAAAGTAGCAGAACCAGGATTTCCTTTAGACAAACCATCTATATTAAGTTTAATCCAAAGAAATTGAAGAGAAGACCAAAGTGTAGGAAAAATAGTTGGCGCCTTGCGAGTGATAGGTTGGATTCCTAAAGAAGAAATTTTACAAGCATCAAAACCCTGAGAATAATCAGGAATAACCTTCCCACCATGGACAATCCCAGAATTGATAGACATGCAAAGACGACGAAAATAGATTGGGCGACCCTGAAAAATAAACTTATTTCAAGCTTTCCAAATAGCCGAAATAGTAGAAAGATCTGTACAAATCCAAAGATTGTGCAACTATTGGGAAAAAGGCTTTCGTACGTAAGCATCCCAAAAAGCAACTAGGAAATCTGAAAAAGGTAAAGAGGTACCAAATTGACATACTAATCCCCTGCAAAGCTGCCTAGATATCCGGCACCCGAAGAAAAAGATGAAAAATAAATTTCTCAGATCTGACATAAACAACAAAGGGATGCTAGAGAGATACCATGTCGTTGTAGTGCACCTTTGGTAGGAAGTTTGTCATGGAAAAGCCACCAAGCCAAAAAGACAGTTGATGCGTAATAAAATGTTGCCAAAAACCTTAGCCCAAGTACAATCGTTATGTTGTTTCCGAATAAGATGATAACTAGAAGAAAAAGGAAAATTTCTCAATTGACGAAGGTTCCCAGATCCGTTTGTCATTCTCTACATTTAAGGGCAAAGGTAAACAAAGAATCTGTTAGACCATAGAATGGAATAAATCTATAAAATAATCTGGTAAAGACCACCTTCGAGCTTCAATAGCATTTAAAACCCAAGGAAGAACTATAGGAGAAATGACTGAAGATAATGAAGGGCCAATAATCGGTCCATCCAACCATTTGTCGAACCAAAAAGAGATTGATCTTTCATCACCAATAATCCAACAACTATTATTATTCAGGATAGGCAAAGCATGCTTCAAACCATGCCACATAGAAGACTGTAAATAGATATCTCGTATGTTGTATGGTGCAAGAAGAAAACGCTAATGAGCGAAAGAACCCCAGAAAGAAGAAGATTGCAAAGTATCCCAGCCAAAACTAAGTAAAGTCGTTAAGTTCAAAGCAACCAAATTACGAAGACCAAGCCCACCTTCTTGATTAGGTCCACAACCATACTCCACACAACATTGACTAACTTTCGGGAAGCGAAGTCCCTAACCAAATAAAATTTCATGCACAAGCAGAAATGTGCTTTAAAAGGAAAACAGGCCATTGATAAAGTGAAAAGCTATGAAGAAACAAGCTTTGATAAACAAATTGCACCAATTGGAGCCGTTCAGCCATTGAAAGAAGTTTACCTTTCCAACCTGAAAGGCGAGCTTTAGCCTTATCTACCAAACCTAGAAAATGAATTCTCCTTGGCTTACCATGAAAAATGGGAACCCCAAGATAAGTGAAAGGAACAACACCCATACGAAAGCCAAGATATCTCGAGATATGCACTCTACGATGGGCAGAGGTTGAACCGAGATAGAAAATAATTCTTAGTTGCATTAATAAGTTGTCCCGATTCAGAACCATGCTGATCCAAAAAATTTCGAAGAGAACGAAGAGATCAAGCATTCCCACGACAAAAAAATAAAATAAAAAGATCATAGAATATAACACATGAGTTGGAGGGCAACAACCTCGCGGAGCTAAAATAGCAGTAATCTGTCCAGTAGAGAAAAGCAAAGATAAACCTTTGCTCAATGCTTCCTCTACTAGACAAAAAAAGAAGCAGAGGAAGATGGTCTCCTTGACGGACACCTTGTGAACAAGAGAAAAACCAATGTGGCATGCCGTTTACCAAAATTGAAAGATGAGCTGACTGTAATAAAACATGCATCCAATCCACAAAAATACGAGAAAACCCAACGCTAGAAAGCACATGAAGAAGAAAATTCCAATTCAAACGATCAAAAGCTTTAGCAATATCAACTTTTATGCCCACATTACCACCAAATGCTTTTTATCCATAAAATTGAACCCTTCTGAAACTAGGCCAATGCAAACAAAAATACCTTGGCCCTTCAAAAATGATGATTGATGAGGAGAAATTATGTGAGGGGCAATAGGGCCAAGTCGACCAGCGAGAATCTTTGGAATAATTTTGAATAGAAAGTTAGCTGGAGTAATGGGCCGATACTAGGCAATGGTGGCAGCTCTTTCTAATTTAGGGATAAGGACCACAAAATTGCAATTAGCATTTGGATAAAGCCAGCCTCACTTAAAAAAATCTTGTAACAATGAAATAATATCTACACTAACAATATCCCAGCATGATTGATAGAAAGAACCTGGAAAGCCATCAGGTCTCAAAGTACTTGAGGGATCCATGGCAAAAAATAGTATTTCTAATTTCATCAGTTGAATGTAAACTAGAAAGAGCAAGATTTTCCTCTTCACTAACCATAGGTGGAATTACACCATAAACATCCTCGATTTCACTTGGAGTGAACATAGAATTATATAAAGACTGATAAAAGTTTACCACATCACCAACAATGTCAATAGGGGAAGAGAGCACATTTTCACCATAAAAAATGGTAACAATCCTGGAAGAAGAAAGCCTACCTCGAGCATAAGCATGGAATAAAGTAATATTAAGATCACCTTTAGTAAGCCAATTAACACGAGCACGATTGCGCCAAAAGGCTTCTTGCATACGAAGAGCATCTAAGACAACTGCCTTAGCTACAACTTCCTCATTAAACCTCTCTTGAGAATTCCCATAAGAAGATATAATATTTTGGATATTATAAAGTTTTTCCTTAGCAATAGTGACATCTCTTTTGGCATCACCAAAAACATTAGAGTTCCAATCTCGAAGATTACACTTAAAAACATTGAACTTTTCCAATATAACAAACATGGGACAACAATATGCAATAGTTGACTACCAACACTTAACAACCAAATCAGAAAAGCATGAACGTAAAGTCCACATAGATTGAAACCGAAAAGGTTGGGATCCTCCAAGAAGAGTAGGAGAAGCCGAGAAAACAAGACAATTGTGATTAGAAACTACCCTGGGCAAAGCTGAACAACTCGTAGGAGGCCATGTTTGTCACCAGCGTTTGTCACAAAGAGAGCGGTCAAGATGCCTCTCCATGTAACCATGGACACTCCAACCATTGCTCCAAGTATAAAAAGCACCAATAGTATCCATATGAGTAAAATCACAAGGTGCAATTATATGTAAATTACCCTTGAACAATAGAGGAATTTGAGTTGAAAGTGCACTAATAGTTGTCGGCGTCGCACTATTCTCAAGGGTGTGTGAGAGATAAAAATATAAAATTAAAAAAAATACCTATATATAGTGGGCCAACCCCACTAATCCGAAATAAATAGCCTAAATTGACCGCAGAAATAAATTTTTGAGTTAAAACTTATATTCGACCAGAAATAAGTCTTTTCGTGCAATTATTTTTCTGGTAATATTGTAAGGACTCAGTCAAGAGGTGTAAGAACCATGTGTTGTTATTATTTATTTATTTATTTTTTTTTCTAGGCATCCAGAATCACGTTACTAATTTAGGGATTGACAAAATTGGAAAACGTTGCCATAATATTGTGAAGTAGTTAGTACAACAAATCACATGCACCGATAGCAAGTGACCATTAGGAATTAGCAAGTGACCTACTAACCTCGGGAAATGACTTGCACCGACCTCAACATAAAAGAATGACCCGGTCTATTTATTTGTATACATTGGTTGAACTCACTCCTAAGCTCCTCGACACGCTTACTTTTATTTGGTTTTTTAGAATTGGTTTTTGGTAATCGCACATTTTGGTAACATCAATCTTATGAATTTTTTTTTTCGAATTCTTTGGCTGTGAATTCTGGCTCGAGCGTGGATTACAATTCAAATAATAATTCGAATAAACTAAAGTACATATAGGATATACTGATGCTAAACTATTTTCTTAAGATATCTTCCAAACTGTTGGGATTGTTTAAAATTCTGCTAAAAATAATATATATATCTTTGTTGATAATTAACACCCCCCCCCCCCAAAAAAATTGTAGCTCCTGTTGTGACATATGTTCTTATCAATATGTGATTGTGTAAATCCTAAGTAGAGATAAAGTAGGAATCCTTTGGGATTTAGAAGATCTTTTCTAATAGACTTTGTATTACTTGGAGATCAAGTTTCTCTCCTCCTAATTACTATAAATAAAGGCACAAGTACTGAGGAATAACAACACAATTCCTCAAGACTATTCTCCAATCTCTCTTCTTCTCTTTGCCGCACCTCTCTAGAAAATATAGGCAACAACACGTTATCAGCACGCTCTTCACGCTGTGCTTAGAAGAATTTAAAGAAAATTTATTCGTCTTCAATCAGGAGAGTATTACGTTTCGATTATTTTTAATTGATTAAATTTAGATTTTTATTGAATTCATATACTTCTATTGATTCAATTTATTTTCTTATGTTGAACGTGATACAAGCTTGAAGATGAAAACCGAAATTTTCTGCATCAAACCAGTTCATTCATATCATCACGCAATCAGGTTCTTCAAAACAACGGCATTTAACTCGATATTTTGCAGCCCTGATAGCATGAACATTCACCATGATGCATGACCCAACTTTATGTTTAACGTATTTTAGATTCTACATAAATTGTGTATGCCTCATAACCATAATTGCTGAAATTATGTGAATTTGATATTTGCCATGAATTGAATCTTACATATGTACATGCATTGAAAATATTCTTTTGCATATGCATCAACGTAAATCTGTGCTTCATTGAAATATATATGAAATTATTTGTCTATAATTGAATTTGAAAAAAATTGGATTTGGGGAATTAGGGTTCTATTCGAATCCGTGCCTTGGCATACTGCCAGGCCGCACGCCACCAGGCCTAAGCCTGCATCAGAACCCAAAAGCCAAGAGGGCCTGCAGCTCTCCATTGACACAAACCCGAGAGCTTGAAGCTCTCTCCTTCCCAGAAAACCCACGGCACCATCGACGGTGCCCTCGTTCATATCGACCACGAGACGGCCTGCAGACATCCCATGAACGTTTTGTTCACGTCGACGACGACCAAAAGTCGTCCCACACCGGAATTGGACTGCGATTCATCGGGATTTTTCTATAAACCCGATTCGAAATTCTTGGGTTTTCACAAAAAATATTGAGATTTTTTCAAATCTCCGCTCCTATTTGAGTTTTTGTCAACCCACGGGTTTACTCCGACCTTGGCAAAGCCGTCTGACACGGCGCCGCGTTCCCGATGTTCTTCCCCGGCGCACACACCCAGCCCCGGCTGGGATGTTTTTCCTCAGACCCGAGCCCTTTAGGCTTCTGTCCCCTCGACCCGTAAAGAAAAAAGAAAAAAAAACAATTTTTTGGGCTCGCTTATTGCGGCCCAGCCCGAGAACAAAGAAAAAAATGTTTTTTGTTTTTTTGGGCCTGCAGCCCGTGCCATTAAAAAAAACAAAAAAAAAATAAATATTTACATATATATTTGTTTTCCTTCTGGGCTTGCCTGCAGCAGCCCGAGTTAATTTTTTTTTCTCTTTCTTTCTCCTTTTTTTTTTGGGCCCCAAATGTTATTTGCCTAATTATTTTTAGGCCTAATAGGGTTTTTGTGTAACATCCCACATCGCCCAAGGAGTGATCCTTAAATGTATATTCTCATCCCTACCTAGCACGAGGCCTTTTGGGAGCTCACTGGCTTCGGGTTCCGTAGGAACTCCGAAGTTAAGCGAGAAGGGGGCTAGAGCACTCCCAGGATGGGTGACCTCTTGGGAAGTTGCTCGTGAGTTCCCAGAAATAAAACCGTGAGGGCATGGTCGGGGCCCAAAGCGGACAATATCGTGCTACGGTGGTGGAGCGGGCCCGGGAGGTGGCTGCGCCCGGGCCGGGATGTGACATTTTGTATTTTTTTTCCCCACACTTTAATTTGGCTTGAAATCCAAATAATCAAATAAATTAATTCAATTATAATTGTAAACCTAAAGTTATATTTTTGAATATACTTGTCGTATATTTGTTTGCATATATATTGTGTTTGATTGCAGGTCTTATGAACTTAAAGTTCATACTTTCGAACCCGAAGTTTCGAAAACGTGCCATAGAAACCTGAAGTTTCTTAATGAGCAACACTCATGTTGAGAGCCGAAGTTCTCCATGCTTAAATCCGTTTAAACCAAACCATGTCTTAGAACCTAAATGTTCTAACTTTGATGTTTATGGAAATTTTATTTCCTAATCACTAATCACATTCTTGTTTCCTCCATTCAGCGTATTGTCGAACCGTAACAAGTTCGATTTCACTAATTTGGAAGTTTCGAAGAAGAAACTACTTTATGTGGATACAAGACGTGACACCCCGCTTGACTATGACTATTTGAGAAATCATTGTAGCCAGTTCTTCATTCGAAGACTTATGCCTAAAGCATATCAAGTGGAAGTACCTCACTAATGAGGACTTCATTGCTCTTTGACTCGTTATGGACAGTTCCAATCACGCAAAGATAACTTTTTTGCCTGAAGCAAAACATGATTGAAACCTTTACGTCCATGAATAGGTACAATTCTGAAGTTTATATCCGATTGAATTTTGACTGGAAGAAAATTTTTCTCGTCCTTCTATATCTAATTTGCTCCTGAAGTAACAGCATAGAAAACAGAAGTTTACCAAATTCTCGGATTTGATTACTACCACACCTGTGAGAAAATGGTGAAACCTTGCTTCTGCAGGGATGCACCGAACACTAATGCTCTGTTTCGGCAGAGGCCTACCGAACCCAAATTTGGGTCCGTCCCTCTCTTACAATCCAATTTTCGAATGTATTTTCCAAACATATGGTAGAATCAAGCCTGCCAAAAGGTAGTATCACGCCCGAAGCATGATCCCTGGTAACTAAAACTTCAAGCATAAGGGATAGTATTCCCGAACCTCAACCCTGCAGAATCTAACTCCGCTTTGACGGAATAGATCATTGGTTATGCACTTTTCAGTGCTTCTACCAATGTTGTTGAAAAGTACCATTCCCGTAGTCAATCAATGAGACTAATTTTGCTCCACCTAACACATTTGGAAGAGCGAAATTTGACATGGAAGGCCTATCTTTTTGGTTTATTTTATGAATAATTTATTTTGTTCTCGGATTTAAGATTGGTGTTTGGATGTCACTATTATTCTCGAATAAAAGAGTTAATTAACGAAGATTACCACATGTGACTACAATTAACTCATGCTTAGGTATGTTTTGTGGGGAAGTTAGTTGTCTGGTTCTATGCTAACTTCATACCTAATCATCCCCTGACAACATTTTCAGGCTTATCCAACCTGATTGTGCGGCATGGCACTGCCCTATATTGTCCAATGGTATTAATTTTACCATAAAGGGAAGCCTTATACTCACTTCGTTCCGGCAGAACACCTTTTTGAGCTTTAAGGATATTCGAGAGTATTATTACCATATTGAAACCAATGTAGAAAACTGGAGTAAAATTTCTTGGCATATCACCATTTTGCACTTCCTACGAATATAGTTAAATGCATATTCTAGAGAAGATGGAACGCTTAACGAGTGGATTACACCCATTCAAGCCACTTTGTGGCCGGCCAGAAGCCCGCGATTCCTAAAGAATTTTTGTTATGGATGTACGTTTGGGATATCTAGGATGATTTGTGATGCGCCGTTTAGGGCATCCCTTTACCAGAAGTAAAGCAATCATACCTGGACACGTATTATACCTTAGCACCCTCTATCTTTTTAACAAGGATTCAAAAAGGGACATTTATGGACTGATTCAACCACCTTACGGACCATTTATATACTTTATAATATGGGTTGATGCTTTTACACGTTGGTCACACGTGTGACTGTTGTCCACAAGCTGTATTCTCCACACTGGTAGCTCAGATTAACAAGCTCAGGGCTCACCACCCTGATTATCCGATCAAATTTATTTGATTAGATAAGTTGGAGCATTTACATCAAAATTTTAATCGAACACTTTAAATCTCAATGGATATTGCATGTTGGTTGGGTTTTTGAAGTTGAACATACAGTCCCATGTTTATACCCAGAACGACCCAGCAGAAGCATTCATTAAACGCCTTCAAATGATTGCGTGGTCGACTGGTCATACGTACCAAAGTTCCCGACCTCTGCTTGGGGCCATGCAATATTGCAAGCAACCATGTTGGTCCGCCTGAGGCCCGTCACGACCCAACCTTATAAAGCGCGTGTTAGTTGGTTACCAGATACGAACCCGACATATCGCATCTGCGCGTCTTTGGTTGTGCGGTCTATGTGCCATTTGCGCCGCCCTAACATACACAAGAACAAAGGGGTCATCAGGGAAGGATGGACATCTATGTCAGTTATGATTCTCCTTCTAATATTCGTTACTAATAACCTTTGCCAGGCGATCTCTTTATCGCTCATTTTACGGATTATCACTTTTATGAGATAGTCTTCCCATCGTTAGGGGGAGATATGAACGTCACCGTTCGTAAAGAACGACGCGAATTATCGTGGACGTCCCTACTATGTCTCATATCGATCCCAATCTAGATCATCAGAGTTTAAGCAGACACTTCCTCTGATCTAGTAAATGTGCCTGCAAAGATGTGTACCAAATGTACTTCGGACCTTTGTCCTGACAGTAGGAACGCCACAATTGTGGCCGACCCTCGTACATTGGCGGCTAGCCAATCAATCTATCTTATGCCAGAAGCATGGTAGATCACTCGGTTCGAGGATTCACCTCCCCAAAAGTGGAGGAACGTGGCACGAACGAATCCGCTCCTCGATCGATGTCTCAAACCTTTTCATCTCATGAGATTAAATCCGGATTACTCCTGAGACCTAAAGTTCTTGGTCCAGTATACTAGTTTGGATGAGATATGGAATTGGAATGAGATTATCATAGATGATGTTTCATGTATATGGTAACTACTGATATAAATGAAAAGCGACGATAACGAACCGCGTTCCGTTGATTAATGTCGACGTAGAACTGATTGGTCAACTAAAAGAATTAATCTATAACGAATGAGATGAATGAAATAGTGCAATATGACGCCTTGGTGCAAGGTTTCTCTCATACGCCATGTGATTCATTGCAGCATTACAAACGTGGTTGTAGTATCTCTGGGATCGTGATATGAACCTACATGGAGTTTCCAAAAGACTTACATGTACTGATTCAAATAGTTCTAGACCACAAGAACACCCTCTCGTTTCTGATGAGGTCTTCACTTTACGGATGCAGAACTATCCGGGCGGATGTGGTATTCCCGTCTAAGTGAATATTTGATCAGTTAGGGATATATGCCCCTGCGTGTATAAAATCCGAAATTGCTAGAGTTGAGAAAATTAACTCGCATGTCGGACTATAAGATGAATGATCTGGGGAGAACTTGACATTTCCTCGACCTGAAGTTTCGAGCTAGTTTTGATGGTATTCTGGTCCACCACTCGAACTAGACCCAGAAGGTGTTATGTCTAAGTATATCCTGATCATTTATATGTTAGATGCAAATGAGACCTTTACGGAAGGTATGAAGCATAAGATTCCATATTGGAACGTGAGGCAGCCAGATCTAAGTACCATTGGCGTTTGTTGTACTTAGCTCAAATGCACTAGGTCAGACATCTTATGTGCTGATAATCTTTTGGCATAAAGCAGCACTGCGCCTAACACGCTACCACCAAACTTGGTGTTAAAGACGTTTTTCCATTACTACGGATTTGGGCTTATCTATCCCTATGCATCTCAGAATAGATCACACCCCCTTGATCTTTGGAATAATGCCTACCTTGTGGGATTCGCTGAATCAGACCGTTTATCTGACCGCAAAGGTACATTCCCGCATGGTTATGTCTTTACCATTAAGGAACACCGCAATATCTTGGAGGTCAACCAGATAGACCTTTTGTTGCGAAACCTTTGAATCGTTCCAAGACTCACTATGTCTCATCACATGAGAGATCTAGTCGAAAACTCTTGTTGAGCATATTCAAAATCCCTGCAATTTTCATCCATCGTTGAGTCCCAACAACGGTCCATGAAGATAACGCTGTATGTATCAACCAGATCATGATACATCCAACAAGTCAACACCAAGCATATTGTGTCTACATCAGCATGAGCATCAGAAGATTGAAGTCAAGTAGTCCAATCCCAGACAACCTTGCCGACATCTACACAGAGTCACTGCCGAAGTCTACCCTTCTAGAAGCGTGCCTGAGGAATTGGTATGCGTAACTTTCTCATTTGCAATGCTTGTAGTTTCATTCGGAAGTTTTGTCAAACTCAGGGGGAGTATCCAGAAGTATACTCACTTGATCTTAATGTACTCTTTTTCCCTACGATTATGAGCATTTTCCCACTGGGTTTTTGCTACCTAACTAGGTTTTAACGAGGCACCTATCCTGGGCTGATCATACCCTTGTGAGCTCTTCTACTTGCGTCCAGAAGACGTATAGTTTTGACTTAATGCAACTTCTCACTTTTCTCCTTAGCCTATGGGTTTTTCTCCCACCTTGGGTTTTGCCATAGCGAGGTTTTGTGAGTTTTACTACCTATGCATTCTTCCGTTTGTTTTGAGATTCGCATTCACTACTTGTGCCAACCAGACGAGACTAACTGCTTCTACATTTGCCTGAAGACCTGATGCGCCATCTACTTGAGTATTTGCACACTTAAGGGGGAGTGTTGTGACATATGTTCTTATCAATATGTGATTGTGTAAATCCTAAGTAGATATAAAGTAGGAATCCTTTGGGATTTAGAAGATCTTTCCTAATAGACTTTGTATTACTTGGAGAGCAAGTTTCTCTCCTCCTAATTACTATAAATAAAGGCACAAGGACTGGGGAATAACAACACAATTCCTCAAGACTATTCTCCAATTTCTCTTCTTCTCTTTGCCGCACCTCTCTAGAAAATATAGGCCACAACAGCTCCTACTTATTTTTCTATCGTTACCGAACATAGGAAGAAATTTTTCATTTTCCTTCCCCTAGTAAAATACATGGAAAATCAGGTTCCTTGAAATCCTTTATGCCTCGGGATATTTTAAGTGGTGAGGAAGAATAGTGGAACAGGTTATAGTTATCATTAAAATAGGTTTAGTCTTGGATTAGTTATAAAAAATATTTGAAAAAAAACCTAAATTTACTGTAGTAATAAAGTTTAAATACTGAATGAAGAGAGACCAGTCGACCACACAAACATGCTATGTTAATGTCACTCAATAAAGTCTCCGTAGACTGATGAATACAAATACATCCACAAGGATGTGAACCAGGGTGGTGTTATATCTACACTCTTTTTTACCTCTCACATACTACTTTCAATTGTCGACTGTCAGCTTACCCATGTGGTACTATATTGCTCGATTTGCTATCAATTACTAAATATTTACTCATTGATGACTGCATTTGCATGTCCACTAGCCAAACACTCCCAATTACAAAATGTAGAGGTAGTTATTAAAGAGTACCATAAAAATTTAGGAAAACTAACGAAAAGGGCTTGAAAACTTTTTTTTAACGAAAAGCCACTTTTAAAGGTATAGTGAATAGTGACAGTTAAAGGTAAAAAACGATTTTTTGTTAAAAGTAAACAGTACCGGAAGTGTTTTATTAAACCTCTCTAAAAATTTTGGGTGACTAATAGCCGAACACAGATGCCCTAAAAACTAATTACAAATTAAGATCTTATCTAATAATTTGATGGGGCGGTTCGAGAGCATATTGGAAGAGGACCTCTAGGATTTGAACAGGGACCACATGGGAGGATGCTTGGGCAGGATTTGGTAACGTGGGCATGTCAGCTCTTATTTTATATTTTGTATAGACTTGTAGTACACACCCGAAGGTCATAGTTTGTCTTGCTTGTGGTATTTGTTTCTTGTGTTATCCCCGTCTCCCACTGGATAGTGCTGTGCATGCCTGATATGAACTTCCCATATATATATATATATATATATATATATATATATATATATATATATATATATATATTATAGAGTGAAACGTTTCGGAAGATTCATATTAAATGTAGCCCATCTCCAATGAGTAATGACGCTAAATTATGCAGAGAGTACCGAGCTTTTCCAACGAAAAATTAAAGATTTATAGTTGGGACTGTTAGATCGAGGGTCTACGTTTGATTTCTTGTTGGATTGCTTGAAAATAACAATGGCTGGCGGGTTACTAGCATGAAGATTTCAAATAATGACCTTCAGAGTTCGGTCACCCATGATTTTGATTCAATATTAAAAGTTAAGATTAAATAGGGCGTAAATGAAGAAATTACATATGATGAAATACCTCATGTCAAGTACGTGATACAAAGACAATATTCATTTTCACCACTGTGGTAAAATGGGCTTGAGTAAGCTAATTTGACCTTCATCATTTGGAGCCATTCTATGGTGTCAAATAATATTCATTTTCACCACTGTGGTAAAATGGGCTTGAGTAAGCTAATTTGACCTTCATCATTTGGAGCCATTCTATGGTGTCAAATATGTCATGTTATGGTCCACGTATAATTTGATGAGATTTTAAAGGAGGAGTATATGTACGCATGTGTATTTAATCATACTGTTGGACTTTGAAAGTGTGAATGTGGCGCGTGCACACACACATATACATACTAGCCTTTATGCACACGCTCACGCATGTGTAGAAGACATTTTTTGAATCACGGAGTGCTACATGCGATTTACAAATTTTAAATGTATTTATATGCGTGAATTGACAAAAGAAAAGTCAAATATTTGAAGTAAATGAATAATCTTAGATCATGCTACAAAAAAACCCCTAACAAACCAATCAAAGCAGTTGAATTCACATAATAAAATCGGTCTTTCAATTTTCATCTACATTCTATTGAATTTACATTAAGAGTAAAGAAAATAATATTTAATAAACAACTGATTGAATCACATTATTGCTAGCCTATTGTGAGGCTAAGCTCGCCCTCTCTCCCTTAGTATAGATAATATTGTTTGTTCAAAAACAAAAAAAAAACAATCATTTGACAACTAATTTAATCACATTATTATATGCGTGCAATAGACATTTTTTTATAACCAACATTACACACCTCTTAAGATGTTTTGAACGTGTTTAAAAATAGAAAAAATAATATTTAATGAACAACTGATTAAATCATATTATTACTAGTCTATTATAAGGTAATAATTAAAAAAAATTATACAAAAAGAATTAATTATTAAAAAAACACTGTTAAATGACAAAAATACTCTTCCATTATTTTAGGTTGCTTTTGAAATTTTTTGTTTTGGGGACATTTTTGTCTTAAAATTTTTAGTGAAATTTGTGACTCCAAAAAAAGTTGTTGGCTTTATATATTCTCATCGATGACTGCATTTGCATGTCCGTCTGGCCAAGCACTTCCAATTACAAAATGTAGAGGCAGTTATTAAAGAGTACCATAAAATTTTTGGGTGACTAATAGCGGAACACAGATGCCCTCAAAACTAATTACAAATTAAGATCTTATCTAATAATTTGATGGGGCGGTTTGAGAACATATTGGAAGAGGGCCTCTAGGGTTTGAACAGGGACCACATGGGAGGATGCTTGGGTAGGATTTGGTAACATGGGCATGCCAGCTGTTATTTTATATTTTGTATGGACTTGTCACACCCGAAGGTCATAGTTTGTCGTGCTTGTGGTAGTTGTTTCTTGTGTTATCCCCTTTGACTGTCTCCCACTGGATAGTGCTGTGCATGGCTGATATGAACTTCCCATATATATATATATATATATATATATATATATATATATAGAGAGAGAGAGAGAGAGAGAGAGAGAGAGAGAGAGAGAGAGGGTAGGGAAACGTTGAGGAATATTCAACTTAATACCGATAGTTTGTCTAAAGGAAATCATGGTGATGCCGTTAGTAGAGTTTTCAAAGATTGTCATGTTCAATTTTAATTAATGTGGGTGAAGATCGTTACATTAGTATATAACCATTATACAATGGTAACTGACAATGCTGATGTCGCAATCCAACGCATCTCTATCTAACTAACTCATTACACCATAACAAACGCATCTAGCCAAACCAATCAACAAATGACACATGTACTTTTAGTTATATTGGTTGTTAATTAGAACTGATACTTGATGTTATTAATTGACTCATTTTAAAGGACATTCCTTATTGTGTAAAAGACTAAAATGGACGTGTATTTATCATTCTCCTTTGTAAACATTGGTTAATTACCTTTCCACTGTTAGATTACTTAATATTACATCTAGAATTCTTTCGAATTAGTCAAGTTCTTGTCATGTGATCCCAATTATCCCCTAGTCTAAGGTAAATATTACTTTTTGCCTTAAAGTCTAAAACCCACTACCCGAGCCCAATTCTCTCTCAAGTAAGTCTAATTTATCGACCTCTGTGTGGCAATAACTCGGCTAAATGCCGTAAAATTATGTTTTTACCAATGTCTGTAACACTATTATATTACTCTACCTTAATACAAAGCCATTATACTTTACCTTTTGTATAACACATGCACCTTCCAACTAATAACTTGTAAGTAGCAAATCGCCATCTCATCAATGCCCTTTAGTTATGCACTATAATATTGGGATTAAAAAGTAGCAGGATACTTTTATTGGTTTAATGATAGTCCAGTATGGCGTGAAATCTAGTCCAGTTGGGTGTGTGGTTCAAAATGCGAAGCATTTCGATTGCATTGTTTATATGTTGATCCAATTCCACCAAGGCCCAACTCTTTTTATCCCAAACATGGGATTGGACCGTACAAATCTTGCCCAACAATTCAGGTCTACTAGGCATCTCAACCATCTGACGTCAGGTAATTTGCAGAATAAATGATAACTAACTGTACTTAGGTATTTTGTGATGAAACAATTAATGCATGTTCGATTGTAAAAGTGGTTAAGTTAGGACAATCTTGATATGATTAGTAGTGGGTCGTTGGCCCGACTCTTAAATATTAACAAGATATCTGAACGGATTCTCTGATCCCACATAATGACTATTCCGATTCTTGACAAGACCCCAATTAAACCTGACATGAAAAATATTCTAATTGTGAACAAGACTCTGACTCAATAACAAATCTTTAGCTAATTAAAAAAAAAATGAGGGTACCCACCATGGTAAATTTTGCACGTGTAGCCCATTAAGCCCTAATTTGGTACTGATGTGATTCTAAAAAAAGTTGGGAGCATTTTTATATTTGGTAAACATTCAACTTCAGTTTAAAAAAAAAAGCCAAAAACACAAAGCTGCAAAACTCAACTGTGAAAAACTAGCTTTTTTCACATCTGTTTTACATAAAAGTTTATCAAACACTATAATACTGATTTTTTGATTTCAAAAACACTTTTACAAAAAAGTTTATCAAACACTCGGCTGGTTTATTTCACAGCTGTTTATTCTCACAGCACAGCAGAAACAAATTTTTTTTCAAAGCACATCAATATCAAACCAACCCTAAAAGACGTGATTTTAAGTTGAGCAAGTGTTGAATAATACAATCCCATTATGGGATACTTTAGACAATTAATTATAACTTATTGTAAAGGTTTTGATGCTTAATAGTACCGAGATCTTTTGTGATAACTCAATATACTTGTCGAGTTATGCATATGGTTAAGTTGATAATTATGTCAGTGCGTTTAGTTGTGCATATGTGGTTAAGTTAGGACAATATCAATGTCATTAATAGTAAACTGTATGAATGACTCTTTGACCATTTTATGAAACGCAAAGCGGTACACCTGTGTCCTAGTATAAGTGGAGTGATATTGAGCAATGTAGCGTAAAAGTGGAATATTTATTAATCATATCGTCCGCTTATATTGTCATGCACCTTAATTATATTATGAGTACACATAAAAATTTATCCATTTTATGACCAACACACTCTCAAGTAGACACACGTTCAACTCGGTTCAACTCTAAGCCCTACGTTTGCAGATCCCATCTTCTCCACTAGCTCCATCGAATTTCCATGACCCTTCTTCACCCCCACAACTTGCAGATCTACAGTCTTATTTGGTTAATTTGTGTACAAATCATCTCCAAAATGCCGACAATTGCACATCATAATTATCTTTGTTGAATATCTGATGGTAAGTTTATATTGTGTAGCTGTACTTGTCATATATTATGTTAATCAAGCACTCTGTCATACAAAAGGAGCAACAAACATGAAACCTCACGTGGAGGGTAAAGGATCCCACACACTTAGGATACAAGGCCTTTGCGTTCATCATATATCCATTAGACGAGAAAAATTTATCTCAAAGACTCAACGTGTGAATCAATCTCTCGCGTACGAAATGCTTCTGTGACTGCTAGTATACAATTTTTTATTTATTTAAAAAGGTTACCCTAGATAGCACTTCACGGACAAGAAAAATATATATCGATCGATACACTCTGAACTGTCAACCCACAAGGTCAGAATTTGACAATAATTTTTTTTACTTTGATCTATTTGGAACTTAGTGCGCGTATCATATTTAAGGAAATCCATGGAACTCATTTCAATTTGAGAAAAATTAATGAAAAAGACTTGAAAATATTGAGTTTTATTAAAAGGAAAAAAATGTGTTGTAAGTGAATAATACCAAGAATGATTTTTTAGGATAAAAATATCATTTTCGTTAATAGCGAACAGTATTGAGAGTGTTTCGTTAAAACTTTCTTCAATTTATCCTGGAGTTTTCTTCTTTGTTAATTCCACCCTCATCCTCCTGAACAGTACATAATGCATGCTTGTTGTAAGTTTTTCAAAACTTCAAATAATCTATGTACCCTTTCTCTTAAGTATGTCTGGTGATGCTTGCAAATACTAAGCTTAATTAAAACAATAGATGATGACCAATAAACTAAGAATTTGTAATTTTAGAAAACACTGATAAAAGAAGTGAACCAATCAACCCCAAAATATATAATAAATAAAGATAAAAGTGTTTAGGGTTTGAATTGTATGTTTATTCTTCTCTCTAGAAGGTAAATATATAGTTGTACACAGTGGCGAAGCCAAGAATTGTCGGGGGGAGGGGCGAAATTCAAAAGGTTTAAGGTCCTGAAAAAATAGACATCCATTCGAGGTCTAAGTCTAGGGTTTGCAAGAAGATTATGTGAACTACTAGGGATATTTGTAGTAGAATTTGCACTAACCAAAGTATTGAAAGGAGGATTTGGACCATCCGAAATATCTGAAGGAGGATTTGAACAACAATATTATTTGTACGAGGATTTAAGCACCATTTCTTGTTTGTATCATGCTATTGCATAACTGTATAATAAGCAAAGTTCTAAAAGATGCTAAGCGTCAGTCGGGAGACGGATATTTAATGGTACGACCATAGGAGATAAAAATTCAAATGATTAAAAGTTTGTAATACTTTTAAATTTTTTTTTGAAATTCGTATGAATTTATAATGAGTTTTAAGAGAAATAATGGAGCGTAGGGGTTCAAAACCTCGTGCCAACAGAATTTTGTCAGTTAGCACTACAGTCTGGTGGTATTCCTCTTTACTTGAAAGTGAGAGATCTTAGGTTCGAATCTCGTAGATGGCGAATTCAATACCAAATTGGGCTGGCCAATGTGTGGCTTAGCCGAACTCCCCCTCCACTTAGCGTAAAAATATCGATGTACTAAAAAAAACAAGTGGCTAAAAAAATATTAGAAAAATGGGCAAATTAATCAAACAAAAAAAATATCTCAATATAAATCAGCACATTACACAGCAAGCTACGTGGCCAAAATTGATTGGGTACACTAGTTAAAAAAAAAAATCAGAGTGGATAATTTTGAGATGGCACGTAGGGCTAGGTGGCGGAGAGAGAAAGTCTCTTTTTCCTCTCGCTTCTTCTTCGTTACCTGAACAAAACTCCATTTCAGAAGTCGCAAAACCTGGATATTTTGAAAAAAAAAAAGAGCCCACACGCAGGAAAACCTAGAAGGCCAGAAAACTAGACGGGACCAGAGGGGCGGAGCCACCGGTCCTGGGCTTGATTTCCGGTGAGAGGAGGAGAGGCCGATACTCCTTGCCCCTATGTAGCTCCGCCTATGGTTGTACAATATCCCACATAACAGGAAATAAAAATCCCAATTATAAAAGAAATAAATTATAAAATTACATTCCTAAACTAAATGGTTGACTCACACTAACACTCCCCCTCAAGTTGGTGCATAGATATCTCCTAAGCCCAACTTGTCAACCAAGTCTTGAAACACCCTTGTTGAAACTGCATGAGTTAACACATCTGCTAATTGCTCTTCAAACCTCACATATAAAATATCAATCAATTTGACATCTAACTTCTCTTTGATGAAGTGTCTATCTACCTCCACATGCTTTGTACGATCATGTTGAACGAGATTATTGGCTATTTCTCTCGTAGCTTGATTGTCGCAGTATAATAACATAACTCCTTGAGGCTTGAACCCAATCTTAGTGAGAAGAATCATGAGTCATAACAATTCACAAATTCCATGTGCCATTCCTCTGTACTCTGCCTCGGCCATGGATTTAGCCACTACATTTTGCTTCTTGCTTCTCCAAGTTATCAGATTTCTTGCTACGAATGTGAAGTGGCCTGATGTGGAACGACGATCAATAATGTTTCCTGCCTAATCAGCATCAGTATACCCCTTTACCTCCATATGTCCATGCTTTCTGAAGATCAGTCCTCTACCACATGCACCTTTCAGATAACTCAATATACGCATCACTGCTGTTATGTGATCCTCACTAAGAGCATGCATGAATTGACTTACAGCACTAACTGCATACGCAATATCCGGACATGTAAGTGATAGGTAAATCAACCGTCCTACCAATCTCTACTATCTTTCGTTATTGGTAGGAACTTGATCTTGGTACATCGCCAGGTGATGATTCTGTACAATGGGAGTTTCAACTGGTTTACAAGCCAACATTCCAGTTTCAGAGATAAGATCAAGAACATATTTCTGCTGAGACAAGTAAATACCATCATGAGATCGAGCAACTTCAATGCCCAAGAAGTATTTCAAGCCTCTTAGATCCTTCATCTCAAATTCTGATGAAAGATACCCTTGCAGCCTTTTTACCTATTATGTGTCATCACCAATAACTACCATATCATCCACATAGATAATCAACAAAGTAACTTTACCTCCCATGCGTTTGATGAATAGGGTGTGGTCCACATTTCCCTATCTTTAGCTGTACTTTTTCATTGCTTCAGTGAACTTTCCAAACCATACTTTGGGTGATTGTTTGAGTCCGTAAAGAGCCTTTCGGAGTCTATAGACTTTCCTGCTTCATTCGGTGTTTCATATCCTGGTGAAAGATTCATGTATACTTCTTCTTCCAGATCTCCATGTAAGAAAGCATTCTTCACATCGAACTATTTCAAAGGCCAGTCTAGGTTAGCTACTAAAGATAAAAGGACTCGAATAGTATTCAGTTTTACGACCGGAGCAAACGTTTCTTGGTAGTTAACTACAAATGTCTGTGTGTACCCTTTAGCTGCCAATCTTGCCTTGTATGTGTCAATGCATCCATCCGCCTTTATGGTGAACACCCATTTACATCCCAATGGTCTCTTCTCTTGTGGTAGTGACACTACATTCCACGTTTTGTTTCTTTGTAAGGCTTCCATTTCTACTCCCATGGCTTCTACCCAATAGGGATCTCGCAAAGCCTCTTCCATTTTTGTTGAAATTTTAATCACAGCCATTTGATTCACCATGGCTTGGTACTTGGTGATAGTCGATGAGTGGACAAATACTGTGCAATTGCATATCGCACTTTTCCTTCTGGAGAAAACCTGTCAGGTGGTTTCCCACAACTTTGCCTATGAGGTAAAATATAGGAATTTTCAACAATATCTGGAGTATGAGAACGTACCTCTTAGATATCTGCGGGGACATAAGAGTCTACTAATGGAGGAGAATGAGGGTTATTTTCTATTTGCATAGTGTCAGTATCACTCGTGGACTCATTACCTTATATTGAATCCATAAATGGTGTAGGCCTACTATTTAACACTGCATGAGCTATCTCTCGATCAAGGGTTTCACATTCAAGATCCACTAGGCTTTGCCTTGCTGTGTCGTTGGCCATTATCAGGCTCTGAACTGCTATATCTGGCTTACTGTTGGACTTTGAATTGATGTGTCGTGACCCTCTGGTAAAGTGGGGTTAGGTGGGTTGCTCATAACACCTAAGTCTTCAGTCTCTATCCCACATGTACTACTAGGACCATGCCAACTGTCTCGTTCATGTCGAACATCAAACCAACTGTAGTATTTGTCTTTACTATTCAACTCCCCCTGAAAAGTATAATGGGTTTGATCAGAGATGAAAAACATCTTGATTTCGGAAAACGTGACATCCATGGTGACATAGAAATGCTTAGTAGGTGGATGGTAACATGATATCCCTTTTGTTGGCTATTAAATCCCAGAAATACACAACGAATAGCACACAGATCCAATTTACTCCGTTAATTCTGTGAAGATGCACATAAGCCACACATCATGCGAAGTGAGAATTGAAAAAAAAAAGATGGTAGAGTGACATAATCGGTCAAAACTTCCATGAGAGTTCGAAAGTTGTGAACTCGAGAGGGCATTTGATTAAGAAGATAAATGAAATACATAACCGCAATAGGCATGAGGAGTATGGGCCCCAATTAGAAGAGCTCGTGTAGTTTCCAAGATATGTTTGTTCTTATGTTTTGCCACACCATTTTGTTGAGGAGTTTAAGGACAAGTAGTATCGTGAAGTATGCCATGCTCTGCGAAAAATTGTGATAGTTCAGAATTGAGATATTCTCCACCATTATCGGATCTCAGGGCATCTGATAAAACTGTTGGAAAATTTGCCCAACCTCACTCTTCTGTTTCATGGTATAGAGCTAAGTCATTTCGGTGCAATTATTTACAAAGGTAACAAACCACCGAATACTGTGGCGCGTCGCTATTGGTGAAGGACCCCATACATTGAAGTGAATTAACTCAGATGGTACAGATCTTTTATTGGGACTTAAGTGGTAAGAAGTACAATGACTTTTTGCAAGAATGCAATCCTGACACTAAAAATCAGAGTCTAAAACGGCATTAAATAAAGACGGAAGTAATTTTCTTAAATGACCAAAAGATGCATGTCCTAGTCGATGATGCCATAACCAGATTCTCTTAAACTTGTTGTTGTGACCACTGCTCACTTGGTTGACTCGGCTCGATACCACATCATCCACATAATATAACCCTTTCCTTTTAGTACCTCGTCCAATGATCACCCGTGTTTGGATATCCTATAGTAGGCAAAAAGTGGGAAACATGAGTACAACACAATCTAATTGTTTTGTAACTTGACCAACAGAAAGTAAATGATTCGATAATGAAGGAACAAGAAGAGTGTTATGCAGAGATAATGGCGATGGAACCAGCTCTTATAACTAGAGCAATTTCACCGTTTGCTGTGATAACATTCTTCTTGGGTAACACGCTTAAGTAGTGAAAGAAGGAACCATCATATGTCATATGGTTTGTAGTCTCAGAGTTTCTTATCCAGCTAGAATCTCGTCTAATGGATGCTGTGAATGCAGTACCAATTTTACTTGGATCATCATAACCATCATTCATTAAAATCCATTTGATTAAAGATGGCATTAAACCGGTATCCTTACTCGGTGTAGTAGCTGATTTTCCTCTTGGACCGTGGATTGAGACATTTATCTTGGGCCCAGTTTAGCTCGCAACAACATCAGCTCTTCCAATTTTAGCAGTGTCATCCTCTGGTTTAGGTTTGGGCTTATTTTGGCCTACTGCCACAACAGCCACTCCAGGTATTGTCTTCTCCAGTGTGTCGAGGCTCGAGGCATGGACCTCCATCATCTTCGACCAAACTTTAAAATTTGTATCGTTCAATCGAATTCCAAACAGAATGCCGCTGATGTTGGTCGACTCAACCGAACTGAACATGGGATGGATGGTAACCAACTTTCCAGACTTTCTTTCTCCAGGTTTGTTATGATGTGATAGGTTAAATGTTGTAGCTTTGATGATTACAAAACCACAAAGATATTTGGGTTTTTAGATTTCAAGAACACCATGGTTTGAGTTTTTTTTTTAATTATTTTTTTAATGCAATCTTTGTTGCAGATTGTACGGATTGGCTAAACTTGTTCTAGGGTTTGGGAAGACACAGGCCGAAACCTGCTCTAGTACCAAGATAAAAGTGTTTAGAGTTTGAATTGTATGTTTATTCTTCTCTCTAGGAGGTAAATATATAGTTGTGCAGTATCCCACACAATAGGAAATAAGAATCCCAATTATATAAGGAATAAATTATAGGATTACATTCCTAAACTAAATGGTTGACTCACGCCAACAAATAAAACGAATGAAAACCAACAAATAAAACGAATGAAAACCTAACTCATGATTGTATAAAGTGTAAGAACAAAAAAAGAAGAAAAAGAAAAGTTAAAACAAAAACTTACGGCGAAAATTGAAAACTTCCCAAGAATCTAAACTAGAGATAACTAACTAAGGTGAAGCGAAAAAACAGAACAAATGATCAACAAAATAATAACAAACAAGAGTGGATTAAATTTAGAGGGAGTGAATCCGCTTTGATATCATGTTAACAATCAAAGGAAAAAAGATGAGAAAATGATTGCAAACCATGAACTGTATTACATAGCCACAAAAGTAAGAACACTAGGAATATTTGAAATTTGTACCACAAAATTTCCAAAAACTGTACTAGAAAATACTAAATCTTGCTAAGACCTAATTCCTACAGAGTTACAAGAGGTGTATTTGTAGATATTTAATCTTGAAACAAATAGGAAAGCAATATTAAACTCTACTTACAAAAATAGGAAAGTAATAAAAATTATTTGCGTATTAGAAAACCCTAATACATAGAATACAACAAATAACTTAATGTTGTAGGTGATGCGAAAATAAGCTAACACACGAATTAAACCCTCTTGTTGACAATTGTAGTACATATGCAAGTAGGGATCATTCTAAACCGGGGATTAGGAGGGATTGCTAATCTATATAAAATAAACTTAGAAACACTAAATAAAACTTTAAAAACACAAATCTAAAATCAAAACACTTAACTAGATTCAAATGATTCCAACTAAACTAGAATAACTCAAAATAAAACTAACAAATAAACTAAAACAGATTCGCGAATGAATTTAAAAGATTCAAGCTATGAAAATTAACCAACTCTAAACTAAATTAACTCAAAGAACTCAAAAGAAATCAAATAAAATAGATTCAAATCAAAGGACATAAATTGTAAAAGGGGGATTGGGTTTTGATGAGAATAACTTGAAAATAAACAAATTCTAAACTAGACAAATTTAGACACAAAATATGGTTGTTTGAATGGATGATGGATTAGCTAGAGGGTTCTCCTCCACACATGATACACTTGTACATAAACCAATTTTTAGTTGATCTTTCGATAACTTATGAAACTCAATACTCCGGGTTAACCGTGATAGCACTTTTTTAACCTTCAAGTTCTCCTTAAGTTAATGAATTGAATGGGAAAGCGCATATAACAATTCAAAACATTCTTCAAAAGTTCCATACGTGAAAAGCACAATAGAGATACAATCAAAGATCATTAAGATTCATGAGAACTATAAGTATTGACGAGGCATTCATAACTATGAAAAGCATGATACTCTTGCCAAGAATTCCCTTAACACGATTGTGGATAGCAACCTTCACTACTCATGAATATAAGTTCATAACGATTAGGTGAAATTTCCTTATATTCTAGCATCAAACTTATGCATGAAAACTAAGTGTGCACTCTTAATTAACATACACAAATAAGTTATCAATCAAATAGTTAAGCGAATTGAAATCACAAATTATTAAAGCACAACCAAAAGTAATTAATTCATAATGCAAATGTAATCATGGCTTTGAATCCCCTAGCAAAAGGGGGGGTGGTTTAGTTCCTCATAATTGTAAAACAAAGCTAAATAGATTTATACATTGAAAATAAAAGAAAGAAAACACCTAAACACTCCAACGATCCTCGTTGAGTGGCAAGCACGTCCAAGCACTTTCCTTCCCTTCCTTTGCTACGGCACAAGGGGTGGTTGTGGGTTGAAGGTTTGGTTGTATGGAGGAATGGATAGGGGATGTATGGTGGTGTTTAGGATGGGTAGGTAGGGGTAAGGCTAGGATAGTTTAGGGAGTGTAGAATGGAAGTGTTGTGTGAATTGGTGTCTTTGGCCTTGATAGAGAAGCCTATTTTTAGGCTTTGAGAATGAATCTCTACCATCCATTTTCTTGGTGAGAATGAATCACTACCATCCATTTTTGTTGGTGAGAATGAATCACCACCATCCATTTTGTTGGTGAGAATGAATCACTACCATCCATTTTGCTGGTGAGAATGAATCACAACCATCCATTTTTTATGCTCCCCATGCATGCAATCCATTTCACCCCAAAATAGCTCCAAATTGCACCAAAATGCACTTCTTTGCTAACTTTGTTATTTAGAACCTACAAACACACGAAAATAGCTTAAAACATTCTAATAAGATGAAACTAATTAAGTAAATGCAAAGAAACAAACTAATAAAGTCACATAAATATGTTCCTATCAGTAGGCCTAATCGATCGAACTGTATTTAGGACTAGAGAAGGAGAGGGCTGGCGACAAGAGAAAGATATAATTTTGAGGTGTGTGTTGTATCACCCCATTGTGCCTTTATTTATAGTAGTAGGATAGGTTAAATCCTTACCCTTATAGGATTACAACTCTAATAGGATAATATCTAACCCTAGGTAATATTCCAAGATATCCCTAGATATACCAGGATTTACATAATCACATTCCTAATCTAATAGGACTGCAACACTCCCCTAGAGTGTGTAAATACTTAAACACAACATCACATCAGGTCTTCAGCAGTTGAGGTAGAACAGCAAATGAAGTCATCGGCATAACGGGCAAATGCGAGTCTCAATTTTAAAAGAAAGTATGCATTGGTAGTAAAACTCACAAAACCTCACTATGGTAAAACCTAAGGCAGGTGAAAATCCATAGAATAAGGAGAAAAGTGAGAAGTATACATAATGTCTAAAACAAACGTCAAACATGACAAAAGTAGTGAAGTCAACAGAGTATGATCATTCCATGATGGGTGCCTCATCAAAACCTTATTAGAGTATCTCCAAAGGAGATTTCAAAATTGCCACATAGGCATATAACAGTAAAAAAAAAAGGTAGCAAACTCTCTCCAACCGAACCTTCAATTTTCTACGTGGCGCTGAGTCAATTAAAGGCAAAGCCTTCTGCTGTCAAATTCATTTAGTATTATTTTAATAGATTTAATGCAATATAATAAATGTTGTTGTGTATTCTAAGAATTTGATTGGTTGCCTTCATATCTAAACCCCACAAAGTGATAAAAAAAAGATTTGGAATGACATTTATTATTTAACATAAATGTTGGATCTAAAAATTCTACAATATGTCAAATTGCCACATAGGCCATCAAAAATTAATTTGATGTTCTAAATATGACATCTCTTTTGGAGATACTCTTAGGTAGTAAAAACCCAGTGGAAAAAATGTTCCTAATCATAGGAAAAAGAGTACATAAAGATCAAGTGAGTATGCTTCGGGATACTCTCCCTAAGTTAGACATAACTTCCAAATAAAAGAACTACAAGCAATTTAACTTAGATAATTGATCAAGAGATCAGCCAATAACTTGGGCAATAACTTGGTCAAGAGATCGGCCAGGTTGTCCTGGGAACAGATTTGCTTGACTTCAATGTTCTGATGCTATTATTGCTGGTGAGAATAAAAGAACTTCAACATTATGTGCTTGGTGTTGTCTCCCTTGATGTATCCCTTCTTTAACTGCTCGATACATGCTGCATTATCTTCAAAGATCGTCGTAGGAAGGTCATCGGCGGTAGTAAGACCACTAGTGCTTCAAATATGTTCCATAACTGCTCTCAACCAAAAGTTCTCACACGAGGCTTCATGCAAGGCTAGAATCTCAGCATGGTTGGAAGAAGTTGCAACTAGTGTTTACTTGGTAGACCTCTAAGATACAGTGATGTCTCCAATAGTAAAGACATAACCCATTTGAGAACGTGCCCTATATGGATCAGACAAATAACCAACATCTGTGTAACCAACGAGGCAAGAATCAGCTTGAGGATTAAGGGGGTGGCGGCTCCTCTCAAGGATTCATGGGTGTAGAACAAGCCCAAATCTATCGTACCCTTGAGGTAGCGAAAAATGTCTTTAACACCATTCCAGTGTCTGTGTGTAGGCACATTGTTGTATCTAGCCAAAAGATTAACAACAAAAGAGATGTCGGGTTTAATGCATTGAGCCAAGTACAATAAAGCACCAATTATACTTAGGTATAGAACTTCAGGCTCCAAAATCTCTTACTCATCCTCCTTGGGATGGAAGGGATCTCGTTTAGCATCTAGAGTTTGAAAGACCATAGTAGTACTCGAAGGCTTCACTTTATCCTCATTAAAACGTTGCAACATCTTCTGGGTGTAATTCAATTTGTGTACTAGGATTTCATCCGAACAATGCTCAATCTCCAGGCCAAGATAATATCGAGCTTTCCCAAGATCTTTCATCTCAAATTCTAATTTCAAGTGAACGACAATTTCCTCAAGCTCTGCAGGAGTTCCGATAAGGTTGATATCATCGACATAAACTATTGCGATCACAAATCTAGAATGTGACTTCTTGATGAACACACATGGCATAGTTCGTTGTTCACATAACCTTGACTTGTCAAATATTCACTTAGATAGTTACACCACATCCGCCCAGATTGTTTCAATATGTAGAGTGGTTTCCTCAATCTAATCGAGACAGTGTTCCGTGGTCAAAAACTATTTGAACCAGCCAATGGAAGTTCTTCTAGAACTTTCATGTAGATTTCCATAACTAGATCCCCATAAAGATAAGCGGTTATTACGTCCATAAGCTGTATATTCAGTTTTTTGGAAACTACCAAACTGATAATGTAACAGAACGTTATAACGTCCATTACAAGAGAATTTTTCTCCTCATAAATAATTCCAGGGCGTTGAGAGAAGCCTTGCTCTATGAAGCGTTCTTTGTATTGTACTATTTCATTCTTCTCATTACGCTTTCTCACAAAAACCCACTTGTAGCCCATGGGCTTCACATCTGGTGAAGTATAAGCAACGGGCCCAAACAACTTATGTTTCCTGAGTGAATCAAGTTTGACCTAGATTGCTTGTTTTCAGTTTGACCAATCCGTTCTACGTTGACATTCATCAACGAAACGTGGTTCAATATCATCCCTAAGCATAATGTCGGAAGCAACTGTATACGCGAATGCATCATCGACAATGTTCTCATTCTGATTCCAAACCTCATCCAATATAGCATAATAGACTAAAATCTCGAGATTCTTGGGAGGCCAGTGTGTCTAGTCTAAGACATTACCATAATCTAGAATAACTTTATGCGTTGGAACATATGAGTAAGCAATGGCCAGATTCAGACTAGGGTCACTACTGCAGTGTTACGGCGTAAGTTAAGTTCGTTCCTCCTTGCAGGTGCGTTTGCAGCAGGTATATGTGATCTCGTCACCTTTGCTAGATTAGTAAAAGCATTTGGCATACGTCGAGCGATGCTCTGAAGATCTAGAATACATTACACTTTAGTTTCAAACTGAAGGGTGCGGGGATCTAAATGAGACATAATGGGAGTAATCCACGACACTTTGCAGGGTTCTACTGAAATGTCAATAATCTTATCTCCTCCTAATGACGGGGATACTATTTCATCGAAGTGACAATCCACAAAGCGTGCGGTAAAGAGATCTCCTATCAAGGGGTCTAAGTAGCGAATAATGGATGGCGAATCATAACCGACATAGATTCCCATTTTTCTCTAAGGACCTATTTTGGTACGTAGTGGTGGCGCTATTGGCACATAGACTACGCACCCAAACACATATAAATGCAAGACTTCAGGATCATATCCAGTAACCAACTGTAACGGTGAATGAGCTTAGGTAGTAGTGGGCCTCAAGTAGACCAAGATAGTTGTGTGCAATATTGCATGGCCCTAGGCAGATACCGACAAATTGGTTCGCATAACCAAAGTCTGAGCTATTGTTTAAATGCGCTTTATGAAAGCTTCTGTGATGTAATGTAAAACAACACACAAATTAAACCCTCTTGTTAACAATTGTAGTATAAACACAAGTAGGGATTGTTCTATGCCGGGGATTAGGAGGGATTGTTCTATGCCGGGGATTAGGAGGGATTGCTAATCAACTCAAAACTGACTTTAAAACACTAAACAAGACTTAAAAACACAAAACTAGGCTAAAGACACTTAACTAAACTCAAATAACTCAAAACACACTAGAATGACTCAAAACTAGCAGATTGACTCAAAAGAGCAATTAGTGATGATTTGGACGAATTTTGATTCTAACTTAACTCAAAACAATGAAAAGACACCAATTTGGACAGATTGACACTAAAAGACACTAAATATAAAGGGGGATTGGTTTTGGATAAATTAAACTAAAACTAAAAAAACTTTGTAAAAACAGATTTAGGTGAAGTGAAAGGATGATGGACTAGCTAGAGGGTTTTGCTCCACACATGACACACATGCAACATAGAATTGATTTCCAATTACGATTTCAATAAACCATGAACCTCAACACCCCAGATTAACCGTGAACTGCACTAATTAACCCTCAAGTTTTCCTTAAGTTATTGAATTGACGGACAACACATACAACAACCCAAAACATTCTTCAAAAGTACCCTACATGAACTGCATAATAAAGATACAATCAAAGATCATTAAGTTTGTGAAAACTATAAGCATTGAAGGCATTCGTAACTATGAACTGCATGATACTCCTGCCAGGAATTCACTTAACATGATTGTGACTAGCAACCTCCAATACTCATGAATATAAGTTCATAACGATTAGGTGAAACTCCCTTATATTCTAGCATCAAATTCATGCATGCAAACTAAGTATGCATTTTTAATTGACATACAAGAATAAGTTTTGAATCAAACAGTTAAGCAAATTGCATTCATAATTCATGAAACAATAACTGAAGGTAATCAACTCATATCACATATATAATCATTGTTTTGAATCAACCTCTAGCCAAAACAGAATTAGTTCCTCATACTTGCAATTAAACAGAAACAATTGAATTTAAACATTAAAACCAAAGTAGAATACACCTAGAATGCTCCAGCAATCCAAATTGAATGGCTAGCACAACTCAAGCAATCATCATTCCTTGCAAATATGCGGCACCAAGGTGTGAGTGATGAATGGATGTGTTTAGGTTAGATATATGGTGTGGCAGAATGTGTAGATAGGTTTATGGATGTGTAGAAGGGTGGTAGAGGATGGATGGATGGATGGAGAGAATTGTAGAGAGCCTTGCGACAGAAAGTGTAGAGACTTGTAAAGGGTGCGACACACATATATATAGTGCTAGGGTAATCAGAAAATAATAGGAAAGGTTCATAACTTAGCTAATATGTCCTACAATTACAAAGAATAAGTAAAGAATAAGAGATTAATAAGAAATAGGTAAGTAAAGTGAGGCAAATAAGAGGAAAGTGATAAAATTAGAATCCAAGAGGAAAAGGGCAAATATAGGTGCGGCAAAGGCTTTAAATAAAAGGGTAAGTGATTTTAGAGCAGGAAATAGGAAAGGAAGAGTCCTCCTTATGTGGCAAGGAAGGGAAAAATAGGGAATGTGTTTAGGAGGTGCGGCAAAGGGAGAAACAAGGTATAAATGTGTCTTTGAAGGCAGAAAATAAGAAAGAATCCTATCCCCTTGTGCGGCAAGCTTTGGAACTGATTTAGGGCTTTTAGAACAATGCAATTAAGTGCCCTAATGTGTTTTGGAAACCATTTGTAACTGGAACTTGAGTGAAGTAGAATTAGGAAAGTTCTAAGCCAAAAATATAAACTTTTGGTTTCCAATTCTGAACTCTTTGTTCTTCATTTGTCTTGAATTCATTTCCTTCGTTTCTTCACTCAATCCTAGCCTCCTTTGATCTTCAATTTTGTCCATTCACTTGGATCCAAGCATGTGTTATCCATCAAATGCCCAAAACTGCTCCAAAATGCATCAAAATGCACTTCCTTGCCTACTTTGCACCTTAGACCTACAAACACACGAAAATAGCTTAAAATACTAAAATAACTAATAACTAACAACATAAATGCAAGGAACCAAGCTAACTAAGTGGCATAAATATGCTCCTATCAAATACCCCCACACTTAGCTTTTGCTAGTCCTCGAGCAAAACAAAACAAACAAAACAAAACACAATCTAAACCTTCCAACATTTGCCTTAGGGATTTCCAATGCACATGACATATTAAAAATCATCACTTACACAAATTTTGGTCATCCATACCCTTAATCACATACTTAATCATGGTCACCATTCACTAGCTCACATTTAATCGATTAAAACAACATTTTGAGTGTAGTAACATGCCTTAGAGAATTCCATCAATTCCTTACTAGATATACACTCAATTTTCACTCAGATTTTGTGACTACACTCCCTACACTAGGTATATGTGAGAAGATTGATGTAAACATGAAAACAAATACTCAAATATGTTATAGCAAAGAAAGCATTTTCTGGAGTTATTAACATGAATATGTATATGATCTCACGAAAGGAATGCTACTACTTAGATGCAAAAACCAGGGACACCATATGCTCATACCAATTCCAAACTCCACATATTGAACACATAACAATCAAGATTGAAATGTAAGGTTTGTAATGGGGCTACGGGTGTTTGGCTAACAAGGAAAGGAAAGGAAAAACAAAGGTTCTTAAAGAAATAGTAAGCAAAGCAATGAAATTGACACTTAGAATTCACTTTTGAATGCATCACTCAACTTTGAACAAAAAGGGAAGATTCATGCAACACTTAGGGTCAAATTCAAACTTTTGGACCCTTTCTTCAACAACCAATACTTTTAAACTCAATCTTATTTCTTTTCAAACTCGTTTTCTTTCTTTCTTTTGTTTTCTTTTGTTTTCACATGTTTTTCTTCTTCTTCTTTTCTTTTGAAACCCAAAACGTACAATTGAGCTCAAAACAACTAATCCCTCCCCCACACTTGTTTTTCTGCATAATGTAGATCAAAAGGAATTCATTCTATGTCATGCTTCACTATCTTTTAAGAACAAGGGTATGGAGAGTCCTACACTAGGCTAGGTCAGGATAATGTGGCTAACAAAGAACATAGGCTAGATAAGGCTCAAAAGGGGTTAAACCTACAAAACATATGAAATATGGGATAAGGCTTTTTGGCTTTGGTTGAAACTAAACAACTTCATCTTGATATGTGTTATGTGATTCAATGTCATGCTTTGAATGAAACAGATACAAGTTCTAGCATTTGGTTCTATGATGATAAGAATGCATTCTAAGTAGCAACCAAGCAAAAAAATAATGAGATCATGTAACGACTTTAGAAAACCAAGAATCATAGATTAATAACTCTCCAAAGAAAGTAAAGGCTCAAGTCTCTCAGGGATGTAGTGTTAGTTTGAGTTCCTTCCTTCAAGCATGTTACAAAAACTGATTTTATCCTTTTGTGATCAAATGTGAATTCATAAACAACAACTACAACTAAGCATAAACCAAGAGTATATCAAACTTCCATCCATGTTCGTAACTTTCTTTAATAGTCATGCAATTGAAAAGCAAATCCTCATCATTGTGTTGGAATGTACCTAAGACACAAACACACAAAAACGACTCTAAAACAACTCTTTTTGGGTTTTTCAAAACTTTTTTTCAAATTTTTTTTCAAATTTTCGTATGATTACTTCAAAGCACACTAAAACACTCCAAAACAACTTAAAAACAGTGAGAAACAACCTTAGAAGTGATGGATGATAAAATCCCACGAATTTGCATCAAAAACACTTTGTTTACCCCTCCAACACTTAAATCAAACATTGTCCTCAATGTTTCAAACATAAACTCACACAAAAGTCGCGAATAACACAACTAACTAATCCAAGCAAAATGAAAGCAGTAAAGAGAAGGGTTTAGGAACGCAAATCTGATTGTGGGGCGATTCCTAGGTCTCCCTTCTTATTCGAATGCATGGGTTGATCTTTGAATGGACGATGATACTTGAAATGATTCGGCAATGGTTTAAATTCTAGTGTGGGTGCCCGAATCATTAAAATCAGCAAGTTAGTAGAAAACAAAATTGAAATTGGAGAAGATGGCTTACTTGCTTGCTCTGACAATAACTCAATGACAAACACCACATCTTTGAAGGTTTCAGGGACTTTGAACTTGGCCAGATTGCATGTGATGGTTGTGACTTGTCCCGTGTCGTAAAACTCAACTTCTTTGGGCTTGTTTGTCTCATATATGTCCTCTTTGATGCATTCTACAGATTCTCCAACCACTTCTTTCTCTTGAATCATTCTTCTTGGTGTACAAGGTTCGTTGAACAATTCAACACAATCTGGAACTTGATTTGGTGTAACAAGAATTGGGATATCACTTTGCACCTTTGGGAGAGCTTCCACGATGTCTTTTTCACTCTCTTCATTCTTTGGAATAAAAAATCTGCGAGGAAAAGGGAAATTTGGTGGAATGGGGTTAGAAAGAATAGAATTGGGAACCACCTCACCTAAGTTGGACGGCATAGAGACTTGAGGGGCTTGCGGCAAGAGTTGTTCTAAGTTGCCCATGTCGTCTTCCTCCTCTTCTTGCAGCAGCAATTCATCCATGTTCGGGCTATGTTTGGATGGTTTTAGGACAGCTTCATCCTCCATATTACTTCCCAAAGTGATAGCCTCAGTGATTTCAGAATTTCCCTTCAAATTGACATTGGTTAAGTTAGAGAGTTCACTTTGTTCTTGAATCTGTGCCATGAACTCCACAATCTGCTCTGTTTGTTTCTTCAATTCATCTGTCCTTTTGGCTAGAATTTCTAATTCATGCGGCAACGAAGTTAGTAATTGAAGCATGTTATCATTATTCGTTGACGAACCTGAATTGAATTGGGCAGATTGTTGTGGTGCATGTAGCCAATGATAAAACTCCTCTGATGGCTACAAATACTCTTCTTGTTGTGAGCCCTGCGTCAAAGAGGTTAGTACATCAAGAATTTCATCATAAGTCATGGGCATACTTGAATTCGATTAGAATTGTTATGGATGAGGTTTTGGTGGCTACACAGGTCTTGAATAGAACTCCTCATCTTGCTGCCAATATCTACCTTATTGAAATTGTTGAGTTTCCCTCACATATAATCTTAATAATCTCTCCAATCATCAAAATGACAATCCCTTGGGGAGTTGTGCTAAGGTCCAAATAAGATTTCTCTGGAGAAATATTTGCTCGAACATAATTTGTGCTAATGACAATCCCTTGGGGAGTTGTGATAAGGCTAGATTTGGAGTGTTCTACCCCGATAGGTGGTCATAAAGATCTAGTGAGAGAGGCAAGCCCTATGAAAGAACCAATTCTCCCTCTATTTCTTTTACTTGAGGAAGAAAATGATAGGGAAAGAAGAAGGAATGACCTGAAATTAACCTGCCAGTGTTAGAAGAAATCCTTGAAGCAGAGTTTCCCGACCCACTACTATTCTCACTTGATAATATGGGCTAAATGAGCAAGAAATGAAGAAGTATGGGATGCCCCAATTAATCGGGGAGTCTAGCAGGAAAGGTGAACCCATAACTACGGACAATTATCCCTCATATATGCCACCACCATTGGCTAATAAAGGAGGATAGACCAGATGGAGACAGGCTGGCCCAAGAAAGGAAACCATCTCAAGCAATGATCGTAGCCCGAAGTGGGAACTTCCTTATACCCCGCACAACAATGTTGTTAACCAACAACTCAAAAAGGAGTTAGCCGAGCTTAGAAGGATGGGGTCCAGAATGCTCAACCTTCAGCTCGCCCGTTATTTAGGATAACCTACCAGAAGCCCTACCCTGAGTATATTGATGAGTAGAACCCATTTCCCCTTAACTTTAAAATGCCCGCATTCCCAACATTTAGTGGAGAAGATAGTAATGTATCATCTAGACATCACATCTTCAAATTCTCCAACCATTGTGTGGCATTTTAGGACAATCCTTACTATAAATTAAGGTTGTTTGGGAACTCGTTGACTGGATTAGCATCAAAATGGTATTTTTTGTTGCCCCCTAATTATATTGCCAATTTTGGGCAAATGGAAATGGCTTTTCATGAACAGTTCTACAGGGTGGAGCCCGAGATGACTATCAATGATTTAGTTGAGGTAAAGCAATATGAGCATGAATCTACAAATGACTTCATTATGAGGTTTAGGAAAACAAGGATGAGGTGTTAGTTCCCTATCAACCATGCTCAACTAATATCTATCGCTCAAAAAGCATTGAGGCTTCCTTTGAGAAATTTTTTTTTACGATGTGCAGTTCAATGAGTTGCAAGTGTTTGTAATTGCTACCACAAAGTATGAGAAGTTGTTAATTAAAGAACAACAAATGAAGCATTCATCCAAAGTACCTACTTTCTATAAGAATAAAGTTGCAATTCATCAAGAAGAATTTGAGGGAACAAAGCTCGAAAATGATGATGGCCATGGAAGAGAGATGATTGAAATGTGTGCAGCAGAGATGACTACTCCCTTCAAACCTTTATTGGTGAAGGGGTTAGTTCAACCAGTCAAAGATCAAAAAGTGGTGATGAATGGTGGTGGATTTGTCCTTATGAAACCACCTAAATACCAAAGTTATTCATTTAATTTGACCAAGGCCTCCGAGGTCTATGAGGAGCTGATGCGGGCAAGAATAAGTGTGCTCGACAGTACTAAGAAATTACCTAAGCCTGAGGAGTTGAGAGGAAAGAAGTGTTGCAAGCTGCACTACACATTTAACCACTCTATAACCAACTACATCCAGTTCAGAGATTGGATACAAGACCTCATAACCAAAGGGAAATTACTCTTAGATAAACCACAAACCAATATGATGATTGATACATATCCCTTCCTAGAGGCTCCAATTAACATGATCAACTTAACTTGGGTAGAGAAAGGAAAAGGAAAAGCCACGTGGGAAGTAAAGGCTAAAAGGCGACCAGTTGACAAACCTACAAAAGAAGCTATCAAGCTACCCGAAAGCCCCAAAGCTACCATAGTCAAATAGGTGGTTTTGTGTAGCATGTGCCAATGTGAATGTAAGCTAGAAGTACCAGCATCTGATGATATTATTAATCAATAATTGATCAGGAGAAGAGAGAAAGAAGAACAAGAGGTCCACAAAAGCATCATGTAGGCATCCGAGAAAGAGACTTCTAGGAATGTTTTCCAGAGGTTGGAAAAAGATTCTGAGCCAAAAAGGTTGTTCGAGGTGTTCAGGAACTATGAAGCCTCAGACGAAGTAGAAGATAAGAAGGCCAAGGTACCAAATTAGATAGATGCAAGGCCTCACTAAACAAGTTACAATGACGTCAGAATGAAAGGAAGAACTAAGAATTTGGCACCCTCAGTCACAAAGAAAGGTTCTACCTGACTCTAGCAGAAATGGCATGTAGTGGGGAAGGATAAGAAACTAGTGAAAGAAATGAGAGCCTCTATGATTAGGAGAGTGCAGAGACAACACAAAGCTCATATGAAATCACTAAAAGTTCTTGTCTCATTAGAAACCTCTGAGAATGTAAAGTTTGAAGAAGTGCTTTGTGGAGGAAAAAAGCAACTTCAATGAAGAAGCAAAAAAGAGGTAGAATGGGCCAACAGTAAAACTGGGGAGAAACGGATCATGTGCCACAAAATCCTCATCTAAGGAAATACAGGATCTTGAGATATGATAATAATGCCGACCCCAAGATGGAGTACATAACCCATATGTTTTGGGACTATTTTGCCCGAAAGAGGAATGTCTTCACTCTTGTTGTTTGAGACCCTTTATGATATTCCAAGGCAAATGTCAAATTTTTCTATAACTAGGGAGGAAGAAGTTCCTGAATTGATGTTTCCAAAAGAAACACAGGCTTGGTTGGATGAATTTACTGACCATATTAGAGGGAAGAATGAAGACTTACCTGAACCTAACAACTTCCACGTAAACATGACATGTTTTATCTGCCATATTTTGCGCCAAACCTGATCAACCTGCTGCAATGGAGGATGATCACTTAGCAACAGAACCTATGATGGCACATGTTAGTGTTGAAGAAGCAGGAAAAGGAGAGTCGGGCAAAGCAGAGTTGCTCGAAGCATCTAAGAACAAGCCCGAGAGAATGTATTCTGACAAGATGGCCTTTAGTCGCCCGAGCATGGCCCTAGCTAACCATCTCAAACCTATATATATATATATATATATATATATATATATATATATATATATATATATATATATATATATATATATATATATATATACTCATCTGGAAGGAGTACTCTTCAAGGAAGTTTTGATTAATGGAGGAGTTGCGGTCGATATACTTTTAGCAAAGCAGATGAAGAAGTTAGGAATGAGTATGGAAGATCTCATTCCTACAGTTTACCGTGAAGAATGAGCCATGAAACTAGGATTTTGGGAGATGGTGGAGACCAAGTCATCTTCCATAATGTATCAACAAGTAGCAGTTTACCATGAAGAATGAGTCATGAGACCAGGATTTTGGGAGATGGTAGAGACCGAGTCACAGCCATTCCTCCCCACAGCTAACGTTGCAGAAGCCAGCTTTTACAATCCTAGTATTGGGATTTTCCAGTGTTTAGGAGCAGATGAGAACGATTGCCCAACTAAGCTGATGACCCAAAAGCTTCTGGAACAAGGGTTATTCCTCACAAGGGAAGAATGGGATAAACCTCATATTGTCCCAACTTCCCAACACCAATAATGTCAAAACAAAGAAGAAATGACCAAACAGTTGCAGTCAGGTTCTTAATAAAAAAATGGTAGTGTATGGGAGAAAGAGAAAGCAAGAAAATGAGAAATTGGCCGAGGAATAAGGGGAAGAAGCTTCAAGTAGCCAGAGTAGTGGTGAAGAAAAGTTTTTTAGAAGAGAGTTGGAGACAACCATACAAGGCCTATCCAAAGTTAGTTGAATTTTTGTGTGCAGAGCCTAACAAGCCACCACCAGAAGTATAAGGCCCCTTAAAGACCATTGATTTGGGAACTGAGGAGGACCCAAGGCCTATCCAAATCAGTGGCCTATTGGAAGCTGAGGATTGGGCAAAGTTATTCAACCTTCTACATGAGTATAAAGAATGTTTTGCTTGGCATTACACTGAAATACCAGGTTTAGATTCAACCTTGGTATAACACAGAATGCCTATCAATGAGGGATATAAACCTATCCAACAAGTACCACAGAGAATGTCAAAAGAGATAGAGGAAAAAGTCAAGGAAGAGATTTAAAGGCTAGTAAAGGTTGGATTTGTCAGCCCTACCAAATATGTTGAGTGGTTGGCCAACATTGTACCTATATTAAAAGCTATAACTAAAGTAGTTCGGTGTTGTGTTGGCTACAAAAACATTAATAGCGCCACACATAAAGATGAATATCCCATGCCTATGGCTGACCTATCCATAGATGTAGTTGCAAAACACAAAGTTTTATCTTTCATGGATTGAAATGCCGGGTATAATAAAATAAAAATGGCTAAAGAAGATATACATAAAACAACTTTTAAATGTCCAGGCCATGTTAGGGCATATGAATACTTAGTTATGCCATTCGGGCTAAAGAATGTTGGAGCAATTTATCAGATGGCAATGAATGCTATTTTCCATGATTTAATTGGCCATAGCATGGAGGTATATATTGATGACATCGTAGTGAAATCTAAAACTGAAGAACATCACTTATTAGACCTCAAGCAAACCTTAATAAGAATGAGGATCCAAAAGTTAAAGATGAATCCAAAGAAGTGTGTTTTTGTGGTAAAAGCGAGCAACTTTTTAGCTTTCCTCGTTCATCAGAGAGGGGTAGAGGTAGATAAAAACAAAACTCGGGCAATAATGGAATCACCTCCGCCCATTAACAAAGTATAACTGCAAAGGTTGCTAGGAAAAATTAACTTCTTGAGGAGATTCATTGCTAACTTGGCATGCAAGATTCAGCTGCTAACCCCTCTATTAAGATTGAAAGACAAAGAAGAGTTCGAGTGAGGCCTACCACACCAAGAAGCCTTTGACAAAATAAAGCCTTACTTGACCTCTCCACCAATGTTCATGCCACCTCAGAGAGGGAATCCTTTAAAGCTTTGTATTTCTGCCTCTGAAAGGTTAATGGGAAACTTACTGACTTAAAACAATGAAGGTGGAAAGGAACAAGCAAAATACTACCTTAGTAGAATCCTTACTAAGGTAGAGACAAGATATACACCAGTAGAAAGGTCATGCTTAGCTCTATACTTCATTGCCTGCAAGCTAAGGCATTACATGTTGCCTTGCCACATCCATATCATCGCCAAGACAAATGTGATCAAATACATGCTGTTAAAACCAATGCTAATTGGGAGGATTGGAAAGTGGATTCTAGCACTATCAGAGTTCAGCTTTCAATATGTGCCTCAAAGAGTGGTCAAGGGACAAGCAATTGCAAACTTCTTTGCTGAGCATCAAGAGTCTAAGGATGAGAATATCAACATCCCAGGAACTTTGGAAGTGGCCAGTGTGTGGATCCCACCAAGCAAAGTTTTCTCGGGCAAAGAAGAATAGGTCTAGCAAAAGATAAAAAGGATAATTAGCCTCTAGATCACTCTTTGGCGACTATATTTCGATGGTTTTTGCACTCAAAATGCTGCTGGGGCTAGGATTGTCATCGTTGATCCCAAAGATGTTATTATTCATTTCTCCAAGATTATCAAGAAACTACCAACAATCAGGCATAGTACAGGCACTGATAATTGGCTTAGAAATCTTGATGGAGTTGGGGGTAATTGAAGCTGAAGTGTTTAGTGATTTAGAGTTGGTGATTAACCAGCTAAATGAAGAATACAAGTACAGGCATATCACCATGGCTGGTTATTACTTGGCAGCACTCAATTGTTAAGTTATTAGGACAGTGAAATATCGGTCAGCTATATTTCCAGAGAATCAAATGCAATAGTTAATGAGATGGCGTAGATAGCTTTTAGAGCATAAATCCAAGAAAGAAGATTGGAGGTAGAGGTGGAAGTGCAAAGAAGAAATCTCCCTTCTATCTTTGATAGATGATTCAGTTTGGATGTAATGACTAAGAAACCTGAGATGGAAGATTGGAGATCATCTATTACTCAGCCTTCTTGCCCCACAAGTAAGAAGAATAGGCAACAAGCAACTGAGTATGTTTTGTAGGAGGGAAATTTACTAAGAAAGTCTCTAGATGGATTGTTGTTAAAATGCTTAGGCCAAGAAGAGTCAATGAGAGTAATGGCCGAAGTACATGAAGGAATTTATAGGGCACATCAAGCTAGAACCAAGATAAAGTAGGAGATATGGTTATTTCTAGCCCAACATAGAGAAATATTACAAGGCCTATGCCCGAGGGTGTGGGGAGTGTCAGAGATATGAACCTCTCTAACATGCGCCCTCAGTGCTCTTGAACCCTATGGTCAAACCTTAGCCTTACAGAAGATGAGCAATGGACTTTATCGGGTAACTTTACCCAGCTTCTAGCAAATGGCACACATTCGTAATAGTAGCAATATATTACTTCACCAAGTGGGTGAAAGCTTCAGCTGTGAGGACCATCACCTCGAATGTTGTCAAGAAGTTCATTGAAACCAAGATCTTACACATATATGGGGTGCTCGAAACAATTGTTATAGACCAAGGGCCATCTTTTATTTCAAGGGAAGTAGAGGAGTTTGCAAGTAAGTTCAAGATAAAAATAATCTATTCTAGTCCTTACAACCCCCAATTAAATGGTCAAGCAAAAGCCAGCAACAAGGTCTTGGTGAACATTATCAAAAGAATGGTGGACAAAATTCTAGAGAAGTGGCATAAGAAGTTAGGAAACACTTTGTGGGCTTACAGAACCTCTAAGAGGTCAGGAATTGGAACTACTCTTTATGCCTTAACTTTCGGGAAAGATGATGTACTCCCCATAAAGATTAATGTGAGTTCTGTTAGGATTCAAAACTAGTTTGGGCTGTACAGTGAAGAATACATTCAAGCTATGTGTCAAGGAGTTGAAGATCTAGATGTAGCCTGAATAAAAGCTTTGAACAAGATTCAAGAAGGGAAGAGAGTTGTTGCCCGAGTTTATAACAAGAAGGTAAAGTTAAAGACCTTCAAGGAATGAGAGTTAGTATGGAAAACAATTCTACCTTTAGGAGTTCAAGTTAGAGGCTTTGGGAAGTGGAGTCTTACCAAGGAATGTTTATTCACCAAGCACTGGGTAAAGAAGGATATTACTTGACAGATTTGGAGGAAAACTTGCAAAAACATCTTGTTAATGCTAAGTTTTTAAAGAAGTATTATCCAACTCTATGGGATGTCAGAGATTGTTCTATTGAAGAAGGTTAGGATTAAAGTTAGATAGTGTAGTAAGACTTCAATGTAAAGCTGGAAGTGAGACAAGTAAAGATGAAGAAGTACGTTTTATTTCATATAAAAATGGAGTTACAATGATCCTAACCTAACAGATTTACATCTTCACCTATATTAATTATTCTGGAGTAGTAAGTCTGCATAATGGTAAAAATTCTGATAGGCTCGACCAAAACAGTGTTATTATTAACAAGTTGAGACTCATCATGTTCCAGTTCCAAATTTGCCCTTTTTACTTTTTCAATTTGTTGTTGAAGTTTACCAATGAGAGTTATTTGTTCAGCCTTCATCATAGCGAGTTGATATTCTAACTTCTGGATCTCAGAAGTCACCACCTTAATACCCTTCTTCTTTGCTAAACCTTCATCCACTAACTGTTAAATGTGAGTTGAAGTACTAGATTGTTTATCCTTAAAGTACCTTACTCGATTGGCTTGCATCTCAGCCCTCTAATGTTGATCCCTAAGAGCCCTCATGTTCTCAAAACATGAGAGGAAAGGCTCATACTGAACTCTTGATAGTTGATCAACCTTGAACATATCGGTTATGGCCTTCTCTAGATCATGAAGAGCCTTGAGGCTAAATGATGCTGAGAAATTCCCTCTAGACCACTCTTGAAAGACTTAGGGTTGATCTTGAAGGCTTGAAGACTCATAGGGATGCCTTGAAGATCTCGGCTTTATCTTAAGTTGCCTGAACTTTTTGAAAAGCTCGAGCAGAGACACTGTTGTAAAGATAGGTGCAGGGGGAGTAGGCAATGCTCCAGCTCCACCAAAGGGCACAGCAATGGAGGAGGTCTCAACAGATAAAGGAGCTCGAGAGGTAGGAGCAGTGATGGTCATAGGAGTAATGGTGGTCTTGGTCTTCTTTTTGGGCTTAGGGATAAGGATCTATGTAACCCCAAAAGCTAAGAGAGGCATTGGAAGAGCTGCCTTGCCCACCAAGGGTAGAGGAGATTGGCCCGAGCCCTCTCCAGAACCTTGTTTACAACCAGGAAAGATAAATTAAGGAAAGAATCTACAATTCAGAATAAAGAAAGGCAAGATAGGAAAACATCAAAAAAGACCAGTGTTAGTGAAGTGGTTTGCATAAAATAAAAGGGTAAAGTCTAAATAATAAGTATACTTGAGGTTGGGAGATGGGTACTTCGGGAGGCATAACTGTGGCAGTAGAAATAGCTTGCAGGCTAGATTCCTCTGAGACCACAGGGATCTCAAGGACTACGGGCTCTCCAAAAGCAGTCGCAGTTGATTGGTGAAGATACAAGTTTAAAAAATGAAAAGAGACATACCTTTGAAGGCTTAGCTCGAGAAGGGAAAACATGTGTTAGTCGGGCAAGAAGAGAAGAAGCATCGGGTTGAATGGACCTTTCACCTCTAATGTCTTATTTAAAAATACAAGTGATGAGTTAATGCAAATATTGAGAAAGATAAAAATGAAGAGGACTGAGGTACTTAAAAGAATCAAACATCTACCTCCAATTCCTTGACAGTAGAATCAAGAATGGCCCAGTTTTTCTGATACAGCTTTGCTCCTAATGGTTCATCCTTGGAAACAATGGTGGGCTTTTTAGTTGCTTGAGGCCCTGGTTTTGAAGAAGATAAGAGTTTTAGCCCACAATATAAAAAGTACAAGTAAGAAAGGGAAAGCTGGGACAAGGTTCACTTATTGGAAACTTTTAACTTCTTTCTGCTAACTTCAACTGGAGGAGCAGTAGAAGACTTGGAAAATTTGGAAGCCTTGGAGGTCTGAGCTCTAGTCATCTTTTTACTTGGGGTTGCCTATGGAGAGTTTAGCTCGAGGTCGCTCTTCAGGCTCAGACTCTGAAGTTTCCACCACTGTTGCCCGAGTCCTCCGAGTTGCCCAAGGCTCAACTACAATCTCTGCCTCACCCTCAGAGTCCTTAAATAATTTGGAGACATCGCCACCTTCCCCAACACCTTGTCATTCTGTCTCAGCCGCGGCTTCTTAGAGGATAAAGGCATCTGCAGCTTCTTCCTCTAGCACGACATTTACTGCTTCAGTATTGCTTTGAGCTACAAGTTTGGAAAGAAGTAAACAAGGGAGCAAAAGAAGGCAGAATCATAAATGTTATAAGTACAAGTTAAAGAAGATAATAGATACCTATTAGAAGGAGCTGCTTATTGTGATGAATCATCTCCTTCCAGTTCTCTAGCTTGCCTGAGCTGGGATAAGACTTGATGGAGAGTTGCTTGAAGAGGCGGTCATGGGCTTCGCGCAGGTCTCTTCCATACTTCTTAATCCACTTTGCTTCTCACCAAGAAGAAAATGTTGAGGTTCATTCAAAGTTGAGCGCTACAGGCTTTCAAGCAACCTTGCTCATGACCTCAAGACTGTGTCAGGCAGCTCGAAAAGTGACTTCTTGAGGAGATCAAATGCGGTATGAAGTGCCACAATGTACAGAGTCAAAGAAAGCGATTGGAATGGTTTGCTTGAAGCCTAACTGGTGGCTGCAGAAGTTCGGGTGATAAACTTCCAGCTCGGGTTCATAGCAGTCACTCCTCACACCCTAAGCTAAGTCCCTTATCTGGATACAGCTTATGAATTTTCTCTACAGAGGGGACTAGCATCTACCTCAAGGGCATCTTGAAAGGCTTGATCGAAGAACCAAGGGTATCTCCTAAGCACAGAGGCCTCTCATTCCAAATATGCTCGAGTTATACAGACTTTGAAGAAGTAGATGCAGAAGAAGGTAGAGTGGTTAGTGGGTGATGCCTCAGCTAAAATTCGAGCAGGGGCCACGCCTTTTGGGAACTCTAGATTCGGTACCTGAAGCTCGGGGAAGTACCATTGAAGCCATAATTGGACCATCCAGGTTGGCCTATTAAGATTGGCTTCAAATAGTTTTCCCTGAGTCATCTCAAAGAGGAGATGGTAGGGATGAAAGAGAAGGAAAGGGTTCGTAGCTACATCGTCAAAGTTATGAAGAACTTCCACCAGAGAGATCCATTCGACCTTCACTCCCTTGAACTTGTTGTGGAAAACATGCTTATTGAGTCAGTGTAGTAAAAAATACATGTCCTCTTGGTCTCTGTTGGCGTTGGAAGATGAGGGACCAAATTCCTTCTTAGCAAACAGGATAAAGCCCGTGAAGGAAGTCTCATAACTCTTGAAAGTAACAAAGTTATACTATAACTGAGTTATAGGACTAGTGTTGCCCGAGCTCTCTGCAGTAAGGCGAGAATGAGGTGCGCAGTCATACGTGACATCCACAACTCTGCTCGAGGGCCTTAGCCTGAAGACATGCGCCATGTTGAGGATAATCGAGGATATGGGGTCAATCCCGAAGTCGGAAGGGCCGTGGTGAATAACTCAGGCTTGGCAATCACTATGGTTTTGGACAGCATTATCAGCTCATATATACCTTGTTTATCCACTTTTGCTTGAAATAAGGCTCAAGCTCATTTATCCACTGAGTCCAGCCTTCATCTTTCATTAGAGGAAACCCACTATGGTGGTTCGACTATTTAGAAGATGAAATGCCCGACTTAGCCTGAAATGGGTTCGGAGTAAACCAATTCTCCTTGGGCATGTTGCTTTCCACTGCAATAGGGACTGGAGAGGTCCACACATGCCCTAAGGAGTGTACTCCTCCCTCTTCGAATAAAAGAGAGGTCTGCAAGCCAGCCCGAGGGTGATGAAGGTCGTTAAGAAGACGAAACATAGTATTGATGCCCTCGCCAGTCTCATAAAAAGGTTTAGTAGTCTTGGTTGCCAATGAAAGATTTTGGAAAAAAAATTGAGAAGGAAATCGAGATTAGGAGGTAGGAACTGAGAGCAAGAAAATTCTAGAAGTTTTGAAGGCTTTTGGAAAGTTTGGAAATTCGAAGGTTTGAAAAGTACTGAGGTACTTGGCCGAGGAGTTTAAGTGAGGATTATATAGTAAGCGGTTAGTTAACATTTGAAATCGTGGGTTAATGCAAGGGTTTTAGTTAACAAACGAATGCTTTAAATGGTGCAAGTCCCAAGTAAAGACATGTAATGACTATTTAATCATTATTAGCGTCTCAGGTTGCAGACCCAATAATGTTTAAAAGTGGCACTGTTTGGGTTAATATTTGAACATTGGGTTTGAAAGAGATAAAGCCCAAGGATACCAATTGAAAATGACGCCCAAAGCCCAGCGTCAATCTCAAGGGCAAATTGAAGCCTTCTCAACCAAGGAACCAGCCATGTGTCCATTTTGGAAGTAACAAGTGATGGAGACTAACCTACTACCAACCCAAAAGCGCTTTCCAGTGGCACTCAAATAAAAATGATGATGACTCACCACTCTCCAAATGCTTTCAGGCAAGAGCAAAGTTACAACAGTCGGGCTAAGTTGCATATAAAAGGAAGAAGGCCCCAGAGACAAGGACACTCAACCAATCAAACAAATAAACTTACAAACTTTGCTCTCAAGCCAGATTTGTATCCAAAAGCGATAATCAGTCGAGATCTCAGATCTTTTAACAATAGTTTCATTATAAAGCCTATCTTTCTCCAGTTTAAAGCTCTGCTACTTTTTAAACATTGTAGTATCGATTTCCTTGTGTAAACTTGTTTACCATCCATCCCTTTTCAACATGTATTCAAATCATTTCTACTTGTTTTCTACTTTAAGAATCTCATTTGTATCTGGATCTGGTCACTTTTATGGATTTGCTTTCATTTAAAACTAATCTGGAACTAAGTAAATGGCTTAAAGGGTTCTGGACACCCTTCCTTCAAGCATACAAGATCATGAACTAAAAGTCCTTGATCACAAGGCAAGAAAAAAACTTAATATGGACTTAACCCATCCATGACAATCTTTTGATAACAAGAAGTCCGAGTAACTTGGGGCGCAAGTAATCGACTTAAATATACGTGTTCTACATCTACTATATTGAGCTAGTAGTGGCACGCCTAGCACTCAGTAAGTTTTGATTGTGAGCCTCAATAGAACCAAAATCTGAAAATGCAGCTTCCTTTCGTTTCTCCTTGCATGAATCAGATGATGAGGTTTATATGCATGTCGCAACCATGGGTTGCACCATTTAAGCTGACATTTTCTTTTGTACTCAAGTAGTTACGAATCTAATTACAAAGTTTTTTTAAATGGTCTCTTTAGCATTACCTTTTAATATATATATATATATATATATATATATATATATATATATATATATATATATATATATATATAAGTAAATTACACAAAACTATCTCAACTATGTGTCGCATCACAATCTCATACCTCATGTTTTAAACACTTGAATGTCATACCTTAATTTATGAATTCGTTGTAACGTCAGACCTTGGTTAATTAATCTGTCAAATTGACCGTTAAGTGATGACGTGACAAATGCAAGACCCATATTTTGCTGACGTGGCAGTTAACTTGTGTCAATGGTCAAACAACTAATAAAAATATTTATTTATTAAAATTATTTTAATTCATTTATAATATTATTTTTAAAAAATTTAAAATTTTAAAAAAAAATCCAGCCTCATGACTCTTAGGGGCCTCACCCCTCTCATCTTCTTCCTTCCCCATAACCCAGAACCACTATCCCACTCCTCTCTCTCTCTCTCTCTCTCTCTCTCTCTCTCTCTCCCGTATTCTCTCTCCCGTATTCTCTCTCCCTTTCTCCCTTTCACGTTGCAACAACGACCTCATTAGCTCCGCCATCGTTCGCAAGCTCCAAGCTCTAGGCTTCATGAATCTCGTCCTCCACACGCACTCCGAGCTTGACCTCACCCGCTAAGCCGACGTCGATTCTTTCTCAGCCCTTGTCGCTGCCAAAGTTGACGGCATTCATGCCAATAACACGGATGTGTGAATTTCATCGCCGTCAATCTTCAAATCCAAACCAACTTCATTGACAGCAGCTACCGATTCAGAGTCAAGAAGCTTCTGTTCCTCGGCTCCTCCTGCATTTACCTCAAATTCGTTCCTCGACCCATTCTTGCTTGTTTGCTTAATTTGGTTTCCTTTTCTTCCTCTAATGTAATTTACATGGCCTTTCTTTGATTTTCTTGGTTGAATTTGGTTTTTGCTTTGTTTGTTGTGTTGCCATTTACAATTCAGAAATCGGGTTTGATTGCTTCTGCAGAAATGATGGTGATGGGTTCATGGTTTTTTAGAGAGAAGTGAGGGGAATGATAGGTTAGGTGGGGTGAAGGCCGCGATGTTTTTTTTTCGAATTTTTTAAAATAATATTTTTAATGAATTAAAATAACTTTAATAATTAAATAATTTTATTAGTTGGCACAAGTTGGCTGCCACGTCAGCAAAATATGGGGTCTACATTTGCCATGTCATCACTTAACAGTCAATTTGACAGATTAATTAACAGAGGTGTGACATTATAACAAAATTCATAAATTAAGGTATGACATTGCAATGTTTAAAACATGAGGTATGAGATTGTGGTGCGACCAATAGTTGAGGTAGTTTGGTGTAATTTACCTTATAAATATGGGATAGGATCAAGGGACAAAGATTTTGACAAATATTTTTACACTCCCTTATAGCCTTTAGATCTTATAAGATCCAAGGTCTTGATTAAGAGTGATTTGGAGGCTTTTAAAAATTAATTGATTTGGATGATTATGTGGATTATAACTAATAAGGAAAAATTTAAAAGGATATCAAATAATAATAAAATTGAAAAATAAATAATCAAACTTTGAAATATACAGTGTAAAAAAATAATAATAATTAATAACATGAAATTCCATTTCCATCTTTGCCGAAGAGGTCTGCAACTTCTTGATGAAAAGTCTTTCTTTCCTTCAAACAAAGAATCGTAATTACAGAAAGAAAAAGAAAAAAATATCATGATACTAGGCATAAAGAGTTTTGCTTGACAATAATTTGTTTTGAGTTTAAGCACCCTAATCCTAGGCTAGCAGCTCAATCACTTTGCCACCTCCATAGCAAAACCCTATCAAGTCAAGCATGTTTAAGATTTTTGCAGCCACAAACTCATCAATCATTCATTTGCACTGTATTAAAAAAAAGTGAATCCAAGAGTCTGAAGATTTAGAAGTTAGGGTTTTGTTCTGAGAAGATTCAAGAGACTGATAGCTTGATTCATTGTTGTGTGCATTAAAATTTCGTATCAATCATATTAGAGTATCACATGTAGTGAAGCGCGAGAACATCGATTTGTCTCCTCACCTTTCTTGGGTGTTCTTCACTGTGGGTTTTGCATTCTTTTGTTATCGGTTTAAATTTTGATTATTTTTTTCAATTTTATGTATTAGATAATTCTATTTAATTTAAATTTGTGTTTTCCTTATTAGTTATAATCCACAAAATCATGGCGGCATTCAGTTTTGGTTACAGTACAAACACAAACATAGGGATGGCAACAGTTCAGTTTGGGAACGAAAATGTTATATTCATCCCCATAACCACGAAAATTAACCATATTCATAACTACAAATTAATCATCGGGTACTATCCATAACCATATCCACCGGATAACGAATTTCTCATCGGTTAACGATTATATCCATCTAGTGTCGTAACAGTGTGGTCTTTGAGAAATGTGTGGTTGAGCCATTGGATGCGGTGCGCCTACTTCGGCAGCATTGGGAAGACATTCAGGCAGGTGATGAGTAGGTTGTGCCGAGGGCTGCTGCTGGGTGTTCGGGGAATGGGACGATTGCTAATGGGTGGATTAAGCCGCCTTTTGGGATCATTAAAATAAATTGTGATGGTGCTTGGAGTAGTCGAGATGGTGTGGGTGGTTATGGGTGGGTTGCGCGTGATTTTGCTGGGATTTTTAAAGGTGCAGGTGGGGTGGGGAAGGGCTTGTGTCAGTCCAGCTTAATGGCGGAAGCAGAGGCTGTGCAACTGGCGGTATTGGCAGCAATGGATCGGGATTTTGGCTCGATTCATGTGGAGACTGATTCAAATAACCTGGTTGATATGATTAATGGGAAGATTCAGACTGATGTCGCTCTGGAAGCTATTCTGTGGGATATCAATTTAATTAAGCAACAATTATGTTTTGTTGAGTTTCTTTATATTCCTCGTACCTGTAACGAGGATGCGCATCTTGTGGCAGCTTATGCCAAGCGTGTGGGGGGTGAACATTCTTGGGATGGTTTGGAGACTGAGTGGTTGTTTAATACTCTAGCTTCTGATGTTAATCTTTTGATTCGTATTTAATAAAGTATTTTCTTGAAAAAAAAAACGATTATATCCATCTTTGTCAATACAAAAAATATATTCATTCAATTAACACATAATAATTTAGTAAATATTAGATGTATAAAATGATTTAATGAATGGATCTTGTGGAGCATAAAAATTAAAGTTAAACATTGATAATATTGGCTGATCTTTAATATATCCCGTAAGTATCATTGAATTATCATATATTTTGATTCATATCAAAACTTATGAAATTTTTCACAAAATACAATTTTTGTATTTACACTCAAAGTAAGGGATTTGACGAATAATGAATATACATATGTGTGTGTGTATTTTTTAATACTTTAATATTATGAATAATTATATTATTTATTATTCAATTCGAATTCAGGAAAGGATACGGATTGCGGATCCCTATTAGCCATATCCAAAACCATAATCGAATAATATTCACGATTTTTCCCCATACCCAAAATATACCCAAATTTTTATATCCAAATCCAATCTATTTAGACGGTTATCTATGGTTATCGAATTTAACGATTAAAATTACTATCCCTACACAAACAGTTGGCGAATTTGAAACATCAAAGTCCGAGTAATTAATACACGGACAATGCCATATATCAGAGTCAGGGAAAAAGAGGAATCCATGGCGTAACTGCTGATGTTGACTCTACTTTGTAATTATGGCAAAATGATTCAGATTTCTGGAAAAGTCAGAGAAGCCATTAAAGGCATTTAGTGTTGCATATGCAACCACCTTCAGAAATTGATGACAGAAAATATATTGCATGAGAGAGAGAGAGAGAGAGAGAGAGAGAGAGAGAGAGAGAGAGGCATACTATGCACTACACACCAGACCATCACGGCTGGTCCTCATATAACTTTGATTATGTTCGGGTATCCTATATTTCAGGCTTTTTTTTTTCCGTTAATTCTTGTTCATTATATCGATAATCAATGACCCAACGGCCAAAACTCCCGGAGTATAAAATACCCGGGACGGGGAGCATGCTAGAAAATCCCCCAACATTGATTCAAATTTAACTCGTTGCCCTTCCCTTCCAAAATTTCCAATCACTTTTGTTAATTTCATCATCCTCTGTTCCTTTTTCGTAACAATTTTCTGTGCCCTGATCTGAGTCCTGTATGACAGCAAACTAGAGGAAATCATACACGAAATCATCACAACCAACACAGGCCGCCCCACCATACCTGTCCCTTTCACACTGTCACACATTTTGAGAGCAATGAGTTACAATGTGCCATGAAATCTTAAGCAAATTAAGAAGAGGAAGATTAAGAAAATATTATAGATTAGCCGAACACTTGTTAATTTAGATTCTACCCAAGTTGTTACATTGTTGATGTGAAGTTAATAATATATGTTTGAAATCTTAAGCACATTAGACAGCTTGTTAATTTAGTGTCAATACCACTCTACACAAGTAGTTCCACTGTTGATATATATTTGGCCGATATTTACTAAGTTAATATATTGTTTGAAACCTTAAATTTCTTAAGAAGACGATGACGATTGGGCAAATATTACAAACAAGTCAAAAGGTTGTTAATTTAGTGTCGATACAATTCTACACAAGGAGTCCAACTATTGATATTTGGCCGATATATACGAAGTTAATACATTGTTTGAAAATCTTAATTTTCTTTAGAGGATGATAAAGATTAAGCAGATATTATAAACAAGGCAAAAACTTGTTAATTTAGTGCCAATACCATTCTACACAAGTAGTTGCATGTTGTCGATATATATATGGTCGATCCTCAGTATGTCCTGATTATAATTATGTATCAGCTAAATATCGATATACATAAAGATTGTAGATTGATGACAATCAATATCAGCCAATTCATCAATGTTCCCTTAACCCTTCGAAATTTCCAAAAGATATTCATGGTCTAGAAAAACAATTTTATTAATTCATAGTTTGTATGTATGTATAATAACACCAGGACAACTGAAGTATGAAACTCAAGCTACTAGTTAACAACTTATGAGTAAGAGGAGTTAATTTAGGGTCTGGAATCAAGCCAGAGTCAGATGAGTCCAATTTATCACATTTTTTTCTCTTTTATTTCTTTTACATGACATTTTCTTCCTGGGAGCACAATCAAAATCACATTGTGTTTGAAGACAACTCAAAGTTTAAAGAGGGTAATTTCAACAGTGTTAGCAACTGGATTGCTTCTCAGATACAACTTTGGCATACATCTCACTCACATCTGTCACCCTTGATATATTATTCCTTTCTTTGCATTTTGCGTGATATGATCAGAGTGAGGCATAAGTTTGGATCACATCTTTCACAGCTACTGTAAAAACGTCAAAGCAAACCGAATACACATATACAAATATAAAATAACATAATCAAGAAAGAATCTGATCTTTAAGATCACTCAGATCTGAAAAAAAATCCAATATAATCTGACAAATAAATGTTAATTAATGGATGATTAAGATGAAGTAGAAACAAGACAAAACTCCGGAGACTACAAAGCTCTAATGCTGAATTAATCCACCAAACCCACTACATTTAACAACAAAACAAGCAAATTTAAAAGAACAAAGACCAAACGCATGTTTTGCAGCATTATGTGGTGTAAGAAATATTAATCAGAAGGAAAATTAAATTAAAAATGTTTAAGGTGACTGAACAACGTTATTCAGTCCACTGAGAGAGTAATAGCAGTGTGAAAAGTGGAAACCCTACGGGAGGGCTATGGTGCTATAGTGCAAAAGTAAAATTAGGGTTGTCGTAGCCAAATAGAAGGAAGCCAATTATACGTTAGTGTGGTGGGATTAGAGAGAGAGCAGAAGTGGACAGAGAAGATTCTTGAAGCCATCATGAAAAAAAACCAGTCCAATGATACGAAAACCTGTTGAAAGAGTTAAAACTGACAAAGAAAACGCAACCCTGCATAGGTGCTGCTCATATTCATGAAATTTAGAGATAAAAATAAAAGAGTAATCATGATCTTTCCCCACTTTCGTCAGAGTTTAATGGAAAAAAAAAACATAAAATAGCGGTCAAAACCCTTCATCATTACACCAATCTGCTTCTGCCTGCCCAACAACCCATGTACAATTTCTTCAACAAAATTAAAAAGCCGTCAGAAAATGAAAAGGTAAATAAAGTTCATAAAAATACACAAATATAAAGGCTGGGAAAAAGCAACTTAAATCTAAAAAGATCTCACCTTTGGATGATCGGGGTAAAAATATGAGATGGGTCGTGAAGATCTGAGTGATTGGAAGCGGTAATTGGGGGGAATGAAGCCTGGTCCGACGTCACTAAACGTAGAATCAATGATCTTTCTCAACTGGGACTGTAATTTTTTAAGATTGGTGGATAAAATTGTCACCAATTGAGATGAAGATCATAGATCTAGTTAAGGGGCCTCGAGCCAGACAACATTCCCCTCAAAAAAACAAATTTGCTTCCTCTTCTTCGATCTATCTGCCTCCATTTTCACAAAGCACTTTGCCCTAACGATGAACGAGAGAGAGAGAGAGAGAGAGAGGGGGGGGGGGGGGGGGGAGTGGTGTGTGTGTGTGTGTGTGATCATGGTGAATGAGAGAAATGAAATGGGTGGTACGAGAGGTGAGGAGAAGGGAAGGATAGAGATAAAAAGGCCGAGTCTTGAGAGTGAGATGGGGGAAGGTAAAAAGGACAAATTAAATTAAAGTCGCAGAGACCCTACCAACTGGGTCTTGGGTTACAGAAATGACCACGACCCTGACCAAAAAAAAAAAACAAAAGAAATGACCCCGACCTAAACAAAAACCCTTCTCTTTCCTCTTCTCGCTCGCTCTCTCTCACTTGTCCCGTCGTCTCCACCACGCAATCTATATATACACACAGCCTCACCAAAAACACACAAACTTTACACGTTCAATCATCATGACCTAATTATATCATCACCTAAAACACTAATTCCATCAATCTCTACCCAAAGATTTTAACTTTAACACAAACCCATTTCAGCCAAGCTTAAACAAACCGGCCTTTCTCTACATATTATATGTATGTGTATACATTAATGAGGATGAATAGTAGTTATCAAAACTCTAAAAATGAAACCCCATTGTGAGCCGTACGATGGAGATGACGAACATGATAAAGATGAGACGCAAAAACAAGCAACCAAAAGGATGAGTCAGTGATTTAGTTGAGCTAATTCAGCGACCCCTATATAGGAAATTTTGGGATTTTAGGATCTTCCACTTTTCCTTTGCTTGCATACATTGTTCTTATTCTTTTAATTAATTTGGTAAAACATTTAATAATATTCACGAAAAGGGGAATCCCTCGTTCAGTGGGTTTTCACTCCTTTTTACTACGGTCGCGGGGGATTAAAGATGACGACAGAGAGTGACTGACAAATAAAAAGTTGTGGAGAGAGAGAGAGAGAGAGAGAGAGAGAGAGAGAGATGAGTCAGCATTACAGATACATACAGGCTACAGCTCATTATTATTCAGGTGCCTGCTGGTCTAGTTTTCATAGTATGGTCCTTCCATTCCCACTCCAACATTACCCATCTCATGTTTTGTACTTAGCTTAATTGAAAGTAAATCTACCTTGCATTCTGTTACTAATTATAAATTTAAGATCTTCTATTATCTTATCATCATTATTTGGTTATACTTCTTTGTTTGATCAATTGAATTTAGTTAAATGAAGTTTTAGCTCACTTAATCATCATCTTTTAACCATTAATCATTCTAGAGTCAATTACCATCAATAATTATAAACACCCAGAGTAGTAATGCTAGTATTGCTGTCGGTTATTATTGACACATTAGCTTCTCTCTTGTCTCTACTATACTTATTAAAAAAAATAACAATTACTAACTAAAAGCATTGATCTAACCCATTTTTATGGATATTGTGACTCGTTATGCTTTTTTTTTTGTTAAAGTAAATCTTAATTAAATGAGTGTACAGATTGTAGAATCCATTCTTATGTAATTTTGGGAAAACTCTAGCCATTAGAGAGAAAAACAGAGAAAAAAAATTATCCAAATCCTTTCCTTTGGCATTGGGGTCGGCGCAATCTCTCTTGGTATCTTCCCTATTTTCCCATATTTCTCTTATGTTGTAATTGTCTTTTAACTCTTAATTGTGGCTGCTCTTTCGCTCAAGCAAGAAAAGCCTTCGTGATAGATAAGAAGAGTCATCATGATTATCACTGATCTCTAACAATGTTGAGTAGAGAGAGCCTTTGTAGCATCTATAATCAAACTTGGATTTTTGAGTGGTAAATGTTGTTTAGATATGAGATGATGTTTTTTGTATTTCTTATGGTTTTGTTGGCATGGCAAAAGACTATGATGAGGAAGCTCGGCGTTTGTTGGTGAATCAGAGCAATACTTCTTTGTCGACCATTGCATTCATCAAATGAATAGTGCAGTCTATTTTAGTGATGCCTTTATGGTAGGTAGTTGAACAACTTGCAAGATTTAGTTCTCACGAGTGTTATCTTTCATGTTGGTTGATGTGGCTAATGAATTGTATCGAAATCCTGATGAGCACTAATTGTAAAGTTGTGGTGTTTCTTTCAACTGTGTGTTGCCTCTTGGTTTCATTTGGCATGTATGCTCTATGTACGTTTATTGTTCTTAATAAAGTTTTATTTTCTCTAAACAAGAATCTTATGTATTTTTTTTTTACTCAATGTGTGTTCCGGATTCAAACCCTCTTTCTACCGTTTTATGATATTTCTTTGCTTATGAATTTATAAGGCATGAGTTGTCAAATCAATAGACGTTTATTTATCATGTAGCACATCTGACAAAATATAAGGCGATGGCCTTTCAAGTTATGGATCAACTATCATTTGGCTACAAGCTAGCGTTCAAGCTTTGTCAAGGAACCCACAGCAACGACAGAAACATAATTTTGAAAATGCAGGATCGAAATCTAGCTAACTGCAAATTAGGTGCTTAATTGGTGACCAAGTTGATTGAATAAGATAAGCAAATTCGAGCAAAATCAGAAATCAAGTTTACGTACACATCTTTACAAGTAACAACCATATTATGTATGTAATGCATAGCTATAAAACTATTGGATAGTATAAATTTAAACAACATATAAGAGTTTTGTAATTCGATTGATTAATAACATTCTTCCTGCACTTGAAGTCTCGAATTGGATTCTCCTTTCTCCAATTCACCATTACAACTATTGTTTTTCTCAGGATTAGGCAATCCAAAGAATAAAAGTTAAGAGAACACAATTAATAGGAAGCATGCCAGCATTTTGGCTGAATTCAGGACCACAGAAACAAGGTGTCCATTGACCTGAAGTCACCTCTCTGACCCTATCTTGTGAGATTTGCATTTCTCTTTTCCCGAGCTCCCTAAATTCATGGTGATTGACCTTAAAAGCATCTTTAGTCGGACACCAAACTTCACCTAGATTTTTGTTCTTTCCCAATTCCCACCACACACCACACACCACACATACTAACGGCATTGTCTCCTCTCTCTCCATTTCCCCTCCAAAAATTCATTTACACACCTCAGTACCTGCTGTGGCCAATTTGTAATCTCAACTTGTATCTTTTCTATCATTCATGCAATTTTGTGATGGAAATTGAGGATTTAATATATAGTTTCTCTCTAAACGCGTGATGCCCTCGAGGCGTCTCTTGACTTTATTCGTAATGTTGTTGCTGTTCGGACTTTATGTATCCGCTTACTCTAAGTCGAATCATAATTTTGTTGCTCGACACTGCACCAGACACGCACTAATACAACTACATTAAGTCATAATACAGAAGCAAACCCCGCCTAACATTTCGTTAGTGGCCGGCATGTTTCCTGAGTTACCCCAATCACAAAAACCTAATGCGTGTGTATAGATTGAGACTTGTAGTTTTATTTTTTACTCATTCCATACTGGGCAAGAAATCATTGGATAACACATCTAAATAGGGGTCTCACTAATCATCAACTCATAAACATTTACAAAGTTTTTTTTCAAATCATATACTTATTAAGCTGAATTTGAAAGCACTTTGTAAGCCGAAAAGCTTAAAGTAATTCCCCTTGATTAAAATAATCTTGTTTGCTTTTAAAGAATGAAGCAATTGGCCTCGTTCTCATACAAATTAAACAATAAGAAACTGAATGTGAAAGAGTAGTTGAATTTGTAAAAAAAAAGCTGAAAAAGGCGACGGCCCTTTTTGCACTCGTTGTTTTTCTCCCACGCCAAACCAAGTAGCTGACCTGGCCTTGATTGGGCAACCAAGATTCTTTGCGAACTACACAACGTAGAAAAAAAAACCAAAATATTTGGGTTGGGGGTCTCTATTTTGTTTTTAATATATAATATATATGAGTTGGATTCGTGGCGCTACTTTTTTTACATGAATTTTGACATAAGTTTTAGATAATTTATTTATATATGGTTGGGTCATAATTATTTAAAATAAAAAATTAAATTGACAAATGACATTCGATTGCAACCATTGAAAACGTATGAATCTAATGGCCTATAACTTGTGTAAGAAATCTGGTGCCACCACTCCGGCCCCAATATATCCACACATACTTATTTTTAGCTATGCCTCATGGAACTCCACTTTAATCTCACTTTGCTCTATGGAACTCAAAAGTCACAATTTTACTTCTTAAAATTCAAAATTTGTTCCACTTTGACTTGTTGACTCTCTCTTCTCCCTAAAAATTATAAGCCACCTCCGGAAACATACGTGGGACCGAACACCCAATAAAACTATGCCACATGTATAATAAATTTGATTATAAATCTCTATTATGCATTAACATCCAACAATCATATCATATTAAGTTTAAAAGAAATTGAAGAGATGAAAAAAATAAATAAATTGATTAGACTAGCACACTGAAATCAAATCCAAATAAGAAATTAAAAAAAACTAAGGCAATGTGGAGAGTTTTGAGAACTTTTGAGTTACAAAGAGTAAAATGATATTAAAATCAAATTCTAGAAGGCGTAGCTAAAAATAAGATATACATATATACGTGTGTACTTTCAAACTTTGCAAACTTCAAACTCAGATATATATATATATATTTTTTCAAACTTTGCAAACTTCAAACTCAGACATACACATCACGACGGATTAAGTTTCGAATTTGGATTTTATATGAATGGTCCAATGAAACATCTGAGAGACAGACAGCCAGACAGGTGCTGCTGGAGACAGATTACTGGCAAAACATTTGGCAATATTGTTGTTTAAAAAAACTACCAGTCCCAATATGTCACTTTGGACTTCTATTTTAATTTCCAATTTTCTTTGGTTTGTGGGCAAGTTTTCGGAAAAGGATCCGGCCTGGGATCCTAAGGATGCCGTAATTTTGGCCGTTTATCGTACATCGTATAATCAGTTTTTGTTAAGTACTATTTATATTTAATTTTAAATTTTAAATTTTAAATTTTAAAATAATTTCTGACTACACAATGTACGATGAACGATTATGATCATGAGATTCTAGGATCCTCATAAAAATGATCCGGCGAGAATCATTTTCCCAAGTTTTCACTATCAGATTATTTTGTTGGGTTTTTTTGGGTTTCCAAAATTGAGGAGTGTAGTGTAGCTGATTAATTTGAAGCAAGGTTTTAAAAAACGCTAGGCACTAGTTAGGCGACGAGCTGGGGCCTAGCGGCTAGGCGGGGTCTAGGTGGGCGCCTAGGCGGATTTAATTAAATCTATTATATTTCATGTAAATAAGTGTCTGTTTATATTTAAAATATCTATGATTTCATTATAAACTACAAAATAGAATGACATATATTATAAGGGTGTGATATCCACACACCCCTTTTTACTTCTCACACACCTTTTTGAATTTCGATCGTCAGGATAAGCTATTGGAACAAGGGTGTGTGAGAAGTAAAAATGGGTGTGTGGATAGCACATCCCTATATTATAAGCTATTGGAACACAATGAAAATATGGAGAACAAATATATAATGTATGTTCTTTTAAGTATTCAACAAGTCTCTTACAATTTATTGAAAAAGTAAAATATAAAATGTAAAATGTAAAATGAAAGATGAAAGTTATGTATTTTCTGTCTAAGTAAGTCGTAACCTAGGAGGGTGTCTAGGCGGATCTAGACAGCCTAGGCAGTTGATGAGTCAATTTCATATTATATATTTTACCCTATTCTTAGTATGTTTTGGTAATTATTTTGGTAGAATTTTGATACTTTGATTTATATTTTCAATATAGGACATTCGACTTCCGCTGGAGCAAAACATGGTTAAACGGACGAATTTTGGAGTGATTCAAATTGGAGGACGTTCGTGTGTCACTTGGCGTATGCGTATCAAAATTTGGAATTTTTCTACCAAGCGATTATTTTCTGGCGATGGAATAAAGAAGCAGCGCGCATGCTGGAAAATGACGTTTCTGAGCTTAAATGGCGTTTTTGGAGCCCAAGACGACTTCTGATGGGTTCGGGGCCTTTTGGAAAAATGTTCAGAATATTTCAAACCTTAAATCCAGTCATTATGGGCCGGTTTTGGAGCAGTTTAAGGGTCTAAACGGGACTGTTCAGATTTCATACGAATTTTACCATTTAATTTAGGGTTTTGTTTCCTATTTTATTTTAGTTAATGAGTTTCCTATTTGGATTGGAAGACCTTGGTTTTTAGTAGGTTTTTAATTAGGTTAAAGGGGCCAGCCGTAGGCAGTTCTGGAGGTTTTTTTATCTTCTTCTTCCCAGTGTATTTTTAGGAGGAGGAAAAATTGGCTAAGCGTAGAGATTTTCAGACTTTTTCCATTCAAGGTGTTTTCGATCTTTTATTAATTTAATGAAGAATTTTATGATTTTTATTATGAATATGCGTAACTAATCCTTTCTTGCTAGGGTGAGGCCACGAGCCTTAGCAAGAATATGTAGTTTCTCTCCAATTTGCTTATGATTATAATTATGCAGGTTTTCAAATTATTAATCACTGGGTTAAACTATCTAATTGTCTTGATGCTTGATCACCATTAGAATGTTTGGAAAAGTAATTTGATGCAATTTTGGTCGAAGGTCGGTCCCTGAAATTGACGAAGGCTTCTTTGTGATTAATATGTGCAAGTTCACTTAGGATGAATACCACGTCTTAAGGGTTGCATGGTTTTTCAAAAGGTTTCACAGAACTTAATGAGTCATGCATGTTTAGATTTGATCTGAATACCACATACGGATTGCATGTTTGATATACGTTCTATGTTGGGGGTCCAAGTAGGCATATATTAGGAATACCTAACCTTTGGAATATGCATGTATGGGTCATGAGTAATTGGGAGAACTATATATGATTGTTAAGGTGACGGCGGATCCCTAGTGTTTTCTTAATTTGATTGTTACAAAACTATTTTCTGTCTTCATCTTAATATTGCAGATTGTCTAATTCTATTAGTTAAATTCGTTTTAATTTAAGTAGGTCATAAAATCAACCATCACAACTTTCTGTATTACAATAATTATTTGGAGTTTGATTTGTTTCGATTTGTTTAGTAATCCCTGTGGAGAACGACCTTGTGAGATTCATTTATACTACAATATCCTTGTCATTCTTGCAAGTAAACAAAGAGTTTTTAACACATTTGTGTGTGGTAAAAACAGCTATCAGCAGTCTAGGTGAGCGTCTCAATAGGTTTAGGTGCCCTTTCTTAATTTTCAAACGCTTAGGCATTAATCGGGAATGTGACAAGAATTTTGAGAACAGTGATTTGAAGGCCCAAATCATAAACCCTTCTGAATTTAGGCTCTAACTTTATATTTGATAGTGTAAATGTTAAGCAAGTCCAATTAGTTTCTTATACAGCAATGCTAGAGATGGAGGATTCAAACTCAAAATCTTAGGTACAAAGATGGATGCTGTTGACCAATTGAGCGACAAACTTCTTCCAAAACATATCCACTTTAAATACCAAATCAATAACTAAATGGATTTTTTAGTTATAGACCAAAACCGAACCAAATCAGACTGTATCTCATTAGTTTGGTTGCCAGTTGAAAGACTGACTGAACCTAACCTAATCTACAGACAACTATTTGAATTGTACTGAATTCTCAAAAGACCAACACATTCTCCTGTCTAATTTGGAATTAAGTATGGTTGTTAACATCATGCACTCAAACGAGGAAACTTCACAAAAGATAAAACAAGACGATGCAATAACATGATTTCTACAAAGTTTGTTACTATATTGCAAAGTAAATTGACAAAGTCTCAGGCAAATAGGTGTAGACACAAATGATTTTTATGAATAGAGTCATGAAAAGTTGAACAGCCATTAAAAGCATGCCAACACGTGGACGGTAAGAACATGATACATAAACATATCATACATTTAAATCTCCGGCTTGATCTTCACATCTCCATTTGGTAGTGTGCTCTGTGCTTGTGCAAGCCGTTTTGTTTCCTGTATCATACAAAAAGAGTTTAAACCTTATGAGGATGATAATTGAACACACCCAAAGAGACAAAAAAGAAAACACACAGAGATGGTAATATGGATGCTTCCAAAGAAGGCTCCGGTTTTCTCAGAGAATGAGAATGAAATATCGGCAATAAACACAAACAAGATGGCTTCTGCTGAGTTTTTGTTAACACATCGGTAGCAGATTTAATTGAAAATAGGTAAACCTTCAGAGAAAGGTTGTTTGATATGGATGAATGACCATAGGGAAGAAAGGCCGAAAGGGACAAGACTATCTTCACTTAATTTTGACAAAAGCAATATGCTTAACCAAAGGACATATATGAAGATATTTTTGGGATAATTCAAAGTATCTTACAGCAGCAGATGCAGCACGTATGTCTCTGTAAGATTCAACTTCATCCGGAAATGCCTGTTCAAGTTCCTCCAGAAGATGTTTGCGTAAACTCTGACAAAATGTGCATGGTATGTTGAATCATGACAAACTTCAAACACCAAAATGGAACTAAACAATAATTTTCACACGGGAAAAGCTACCTTGAAGGTATCAGTTTTTCCTTTAGTGATCTGATTCTTAGCAATGCAGCTATTAATGACATCCCTCGTGAATTCATCAGGATTCTTCCCATCATCGATCAAACTAGGCAAAACAAATAAGTCAAAAGTCAGAACTTCTCCACAGAAAAGGAATTGTCAGTTGTTAAAAGCAAATGACAGGAGAAGCCTCACTTAAAAACTTCCATAGGAACCTGGATATTGCATTTTTCTGACAGCTTAGCCATGCTGTCAAGCTCCATAACAAGGGCATTTCTAACAGGTCAAACCCATTGTGAGACGGTCACCAATCAACAATAAAATATATTGAGAAAAAAAGGTTTGAATAAACATCGAATAAGCTCAGACAGAGAAATTACAGGCGTTGGAGGAGGGGAAGCTGAGACGCAGCATTGAACGAAGACACCGTGAGGTAGAGCTGGTGAATGAGGCCTAAAGTTTTCTCAATAGAGTTAATGACCTGATTCAGGTTTTGCTTTGGATCATCAACCGCTGCCGATCCAGTTGTATCATTGGTTTGAGGGACCAACGTTCCGTTTCCGCCACTCCCACCGATTCCAGTTGTATTCTGTGATGCATCCATCTCAAACCACTCTAAAGCTCTTCAAAGGAGAATCTTATAAACAGAAATCAAGCTATTTAAACGTTTCTGTTTCCTCGTAAAATTCACATTTAGAACTTCCCGCAAGATAAACAGGACAACAGAAGTACAGCTGATGCAAATATTTCTGCATCACAATATAATGAACCAGGGATCACTTCAGTATAAAATTGAAAAAAACTTTCATCCATTATTCTTTTTTTTCAAGTTTACAAACCTAAGAACAACAGAATGCAGAACATGAGAGACTCCACAGTTATCTTTATCTAAACCGAAAGGGTATTCTTGCTTTCATGACAAGAAACACAACATACACCTTTCAATTCATCTGCAGGTGCAATATCAACCTGTCTGCTTAAAACCCATATGTTTCCTAACCCTAACTCCAATTCACTGATAAAATTTCAGTTTCTTTGATCACATTTAGAGGTAAATTTCAGTTTCAGTTAATAAAGCAATCAAATTAATAAAGCAGTCAAATTTCAGAAATACGGATTGAATCACAATTTAGAGGTAAATTTCAGTTTCAGTTAATAAAGCAATCAAATTTCAGAATTATGGATTGAAACCTTTAATTTCCAATTCCAAAGACTCCAACTTGCCAACTAAATTTGCAAAAAGATTGAATTCCGTTCCTAAATTTGATTCAAACCCAATATTCACAGTAACCAAACACATCTATCGAATCCTAATTGAAATTTATGCCCTAATCAACCGAACAAAGGACCTCCCCAATTTCATTTTACTTTCCAATTTAAAAAACGTAACTTTGAATAAATCAAAAATGAGATTACCTTGGTGTGTGAATTGCTCGTTGAGGTTGAGGAAGCTGCTCTCCAAACGGAAAGAGGAGGCTTCTGGCTCTACGAAGCGACGTCCCTTTGTGTTTATGTTGGATTAGATTGGACTTTTAGTTTCTGGGCCCGGCCTATTTTCACATTGCATTGTTGGTGAGGGCCGACCTCAATCGAGCCCAATGAAAAGCCCAACAAGAGTGCACATCCCTTCTTACAAGGCAAAACTTTGCTTAAAGTTTCAAATATTTGTGCTACAGCCTTAGAAGCTTGGATTTGAATGAATAATCCTCTGGATTTTACGGTTTTTGAAGATAGAGGAGAATAATTTTTTATTTTGAGGGGATTAGGAGAATATTAGCTATGAAGGAAACGTTTTCCTTCTAATCCTCTCATTTGGGCAGGATTTGAATGAATCATTTTTCTGATTGACTAGTCCATCTACTATCTTTAAGTCGGCTACAAAATTTTAATTTCTCATTTCAACCTACCTTAAAAATAAGACTTATCACCACCCTAGTAGAAATGTCATTTTCTGGAGGCCATTTTTTTTTTTCAAAATTTTGTCATCTTTGTACTTGTCCAAACACTTTATTGACCCTATAGTTTTAGTTGAATCAAAGCTTTTGTTTTGCCTAATTCATATTGTTCGAGACCTATTGAAAAAGAAAAAGAAAATAAAACTCAAACTCTTCTCCACCCTCTCGAGTAATATATGTTACAAGAAAATATATCACTCAAGATAAAACAGATTACTTGATAAGAACTCAAAATTGGCTTGAGTGATTCGAAGGCAAAGTCTTGAATGCAATTAAAACTAAGTGGTCAGTTAAGTCCAATAACAAGTACAAAGAAAAGGAAAATTTCTAAGGGCCTTGGTACTTTACTTAAATTTAACTTTTTAAATTTAAAAACAAATTTCAAGTTTTAGGTCTTAAAAACTTATTTGGTACGGCTATTTTCAAAAATTGAACTCAAGATTAACTAAAAAAATATAGTATATTCTCTAAAAAAACAAAAAGTAAGTTTTTAGAGTTTTTAAACTTAAATTCACCCGTTTCTTTTCTCTCTCATCTCCCCTCTCACTCCAAATCTCTTTTCTTTCTTTTTTTCTTTCTACCTCCCCCTTCTCTTCTTTTTTTACTTTTTTTGTCTCTCTTCCAATCCGCTCTCTTCATTCTCTCGGTTCTCTCTCACTCATCTTCCTCTTGTAACAACCCGTTCTAGAATTTACAGAACGGAAGGGTATTTTCGTATTTTCACTTTGGTTGGGTTTTATTTGTTTAAAATATTGTTTTTGGGTCTTAATTGGTGTGCCCAAGGGGCCCACCTCTGTTTTTGGTCCCCGACTTCTCTCATCTCTTCCCTCCCCGTAACCTTCTCTCTCTCATAGTTCTCTCTCTTCCCTTGTTTCTCCTTTCTCTCTCTCAGTCTTCCTCTTCCCGAGCTCTCACCATCCTACAACTGTCCCTCTCATCTTCTCTGAGACCACACACATGTACAACTACCTCCATACCTGGACAGAAGAGCTTCAAAACCCAAGCCTTGCACCTGGAAACCCCATAATGAAGTTATTACTATTCATCATATTCCCCAATATGTTTTTTATTTTTCCGATGTTGGTAAGCTTTTAAAAACCCTTGGGATGTGTTTTAGGGTTAGATCAAAGCTTGTTTTAAGTTGTGTATACGTGTGAATCGCAGAAAATAGCTCGGAGTTGCTTTTCCAAAGTTTCCAACGAGCACCACCCCTTTCGAGGTATTTTTCGACCAAAGCACAATGAGTTGGCCAGCATACAAGGTACCATTCTCTTCATCTCATTGAGTACTACAACTTTCATGTTTGGATCACTAAATTTGGTTGAGTAACAAAGAAGTTACGAGTGTTTGAAGTTAGCCTAGAAATCGACCAAATGATGGCCTGAAAACAGGCCAACCCAACCCATTTCCCTTTGAACCCAGATACAGACCCAAGTTGGGACCCGGCCAAACCTTACAGCCCAACCTAAATCCTTAGGCCAAGCTTTTAGGCCCGAGCCCACTTCAAACCCAAGTCCAAACCTTTGACCCCAAGCATTCGGGTCTTACTGACACGGACCTTTAGCCCTTTGAACTCAGGCCCAACCCAGTAACCTTTTGACCTGCAGTTTAACACCAGTTGACCTATGGTTTGACCTGATCTAGATGAATATTCCTGGAATTTTTTTTTGTTGACTTTTTCGAATTTTACCGAGGACCCTTCTGAAGGTAATTCGACATCCTGAATACGTTTTCGACATCCGGAATCTGTTTTCGACATCCGTTTTCTCAAATTCAATTGTTTTAATAGAGTTTTATTAATTGGACCCTTTCTGTGCTTAAAGGCAATTATTTGTGGCGTTTCCGCTTCCGCTAGTTTACGTGGCTCTTCGGCGGCGAAGCATCTGTGAGTGGACCCCTTCTAACATGCATGTTTTAATAGTAGAAATGCATACATAAAAAACTTGATTTAATGGTAACATTTTATAAGTAAATTGGACTTACATTATATGATTATCATGCTTTTCTAAGAATATTTTGGAAAACCATACTTTATCAAACTATTGTTCTTTGTAGTATATATGATGGATGACTATATACTATTTATGAACACGTTTTTACACTTTTTTTTATAGTATATATGATGGATGACTATATACTATGAAGATGTTTTTGAGATATATGTACTTATGTTGGAAAGATTATATTCAATGTTTTGTGCATATCTAGTGGTCGCTGTTCTAGCTTCGGGCCGAGGGAGATATATGTAGATGGCTTTGGGCCGAGAAATATAGTGCCTACAAGCGATTTGCACCACTTCAGGAATTAGAATCGAGGTGTACAATCCCAGCGTCAAGGCACTTCTGCATCGGCATCTTCGAGTCCTCTCGGTGTAGGACCCACTCCTTTGTTCATTCAATTTTATATCATTTCTTTTCTACTGTATAGAATTAGTTGTATACTCTGAACACATTCCTTAATTGCATATTAATTACATTTAAATTTATAAGTATTGTTTATATTTATTATTTCTCATGCATCATAATATGGCTTCGTCACCTTCAGGTGTTAGCCAGCACGTGCCTACCCTAGTGTTTAAAGAATATCAGGGTCAAGCGTGTCATCTCTGGTGTGTAACTCCTTTGCCACCTAAGCCTTTGTTTGTTGTTAACCCACACCCGACTCATATGTCCCTGCTATGCTTGCCTCATGCCACATTTGTACTCGCGGCTTCATTGTGAACACGTTATTGATGTGAAAATTAACTTGACACTCAAATTAAACCCTATTGATGACAATTGTAGTATATACGCAAGTAGGGATTGTTCTGGACCGGGGATTAACTAGGGATGCTAATCAATGTGCAAAAGACTCAAAAACACTAAACTAGACTCTATAGACTCTAAACTGACCTTAAACACTCAAAACAGCAAGAAACGATCAAAAAGACTCAATTCTAGACCCAACAAGTGAATTGGACAAAAATCAACTCAATTGACTCAAAAGACTCACAGAAAACAGATTTGGACTCTAAAAACACAATTTAAGAACAAGGGGGGTTTGTTTTGACGAATTTGAAATTAAAACAGAAACTTGTAATCAAACTTCAAAGAAAACAGATTGTGATGAAATTGAATGGTAAAAGACTAGTTAAAGGGGTCCTTATCCACACATGAACATATGCATACAACTTGATTCCCAGTTATGATTTCAACGAACTATGAATGACAATGCCCCAAATTAATTGTATTGAACTAATTAATTCTCATATTTCCCTAGATTCATTGAATTGAATGTGATACGCATCGCAACCAAATTATTCCTCATCAAAATCCCTAACTATGGAATACGCATGATAGAGACATTCAATAAAGATTATTAAGTTCAATGGAAATCATAAACATCGACTAGGCATTCATAACTATGGAATAAGCATGATAATCCAACCTAGGGTTTACTAAACACAATCGTGACTAGCGATCTTTACTACTTATGAATATAAGTTCATAACGATTAGGTGAAATTCCCTTATATCCTAGCATCAAATCTATGCATGCAAATTAAGTGTCGACCCTCAACCCACATACATAAACAAGTTCTTAATCAACACAGAAAAGTAAACTACATCCATAGTTCATGAATTCATAACTAGAGTAAATCAAATCATAACCAACATATGTCCATGGCTTCAAATTCGCCTCTAACTATAAAGGAATTAGTTCCACATGTTTAAAATAATTGAAAAGAAAATTAATTTAAACATGAAAACAGAAACAAGAAAAGAAAGAACTCCAAACACTCCAATGGTGGCAGATTGCTTGCGCGAGCCTTCTATTTCCTTTTGGACTGCACGGCACACTCCTTCTCTCCTCCAAAGGTGGCGGCACAAGGTGGTTATGGTGGTGGGAAGGTGCGGCTATGGTGGATGAATGGTGGTGCACGGTGGAGGAATAGTTGCTTGGATGGAAGGTTGCGGCAAAGGTTTTTGTGATGGTGAATGGGCGGATGAATGAATGGATGAAGGCTTGGAGGGTGCGGCTGCTTGGATTTCTCAGTGAGGGGTGATCCCCAAGTGCGGCACAATTAAGAGGGATATATATAGGCACCAAAAACCCTAGGGCAAATCAGATTAGGGCTTGGACTTAGCATAAGTGAAGGAATTGGGCTCCTAGGTGCGATTGGTTTTATTAATCCACAAGGAACAAGGTTTATGGCCCAATTAACCCAAATCCACAAGGAAATGGGCCAAATAACTCAGAAATCCAAAGGGAAGAGAGAGAGAAGGTGCGGCATGATTTTAGGCCCAAGATAAGGCTTCTAGAAGTCAGAAAACCAAGGGGAATAGGGGGATAGGTGCGGCACACTTTGGAGGGAAATGGAGATGGATTGCAAGGCAAGGCAAAGGCCTTCTAGAAAGATTCTAGGCGCCACTTTTGTAGGAAATCAGTTTTAGGCTTCTAGAAAGACATTTCAGCATGTTTTTAGGCAAGAACAAGGCATGAAACATAATGCATGTCTTTAGGAATGGATAAGGCCTTCTAGAAGAGACAAGACATGGAACATGGCACAAAACATGGCATAAAACATGTAGAATGTTTTATGGAACATGTTTGGATAATGTTGGATAAGATAAGGATATGGATAATGTTTTGGATAATGTTCCACCTCTCTTGCACTTTCCTTATCTTCTTTGTCTCAAACTTATTTCATCATCTTCAAAACTGATTCCTAGCTCTTTTTAGCTCCAAATTCGTCCATCCATGGTGCTCCATTTGCATGTACTCCATTTTAGCTCAATTTAGCTCTAAATGCACCAAAACGCACTTTCTTGCTTCACTTGCCATTTGGACCTACAAACACACGAAAATAGCTTAAATCACTATAATAAACGATAACTAACTACGTAAGTGCAAGAAAACAAGCTAACTAAGTAGCATAAAATATGCTCCTATCAGTTATCGGCTTTAATTAGCTTAGTTTTTTTTTTCATATATTTTGCTTGTAGTGCTTGAACCAAGTTAGCTTAGTAGCTTTTGTGTTGCTTCAACGATTTGTTTGTGTCACTTCGGCGATTGTGGTGATCTCGTGTTTGTGATGGCTTTATTTGAAGGCGTTATTGCATGCTGCCGTTTTTTGTGACAAATCTGCTTTGTGATCCTTGGTTGTGTTGATCTATTCTACTAGCCATATATGGTCTAAAATTATTTGTGATTTGTGCAAATTATCTCTAGATCAAGAAATTGGTCATTAGAGCAAATGTAACGATCTGGCACTGGTTGTATTTGTTGGTTTTAGTAATGAAACACTTCATCGCTTCTGTAAAAGTGTGGATATTTTTCTAAAGTTCTAATGTTCTCACAATGCCCTTTTATCCTATGTAACTATGTTTGGATGAGCAACCTTCAAAGTCTCAAAAATGTTAAATTCAATTGGGTAAAAAGCACTACAAAAGTATCTGTGAACTACTCAAACACAACAAAGGTACTACTAAAACATTATACACACATTAAACAAAAGACTTTCAAAATGATACGTTTCAGCGTACAACAAGTTATTTTCAAAGTCACTCGTTTTTTTTTTCTTTCTCTATAGTATGTCCTAACTAATTCAGCCTAAATTCGATGGAATTTTAGTCCTTCGTCCAATCTGGTAATTTGACTCCAACTTTTGTGTGGAATCATTATCTTCCGAAGCTTTCGAGTCATCTTGTAGTGATAAGAGAATGAGCTTAGGTTGGTGCAGACTTGCAGGGAGTTTGTGTCTTAAATTTGTTGTCCTTGGGAAGAAATAAAAACTATGAATTCCGGCTTCTTACTTACAAATAAGAGCTGATTTTAGGCTATAATTGTGGAGCAAAAAATAATTAAGAAAAATATAGAGGTGACACGTGGATCCTAGGGTGAAAAGGAAAAAATTACCCTCGAGAAACACCAGAACTCTACACACACGAGTAGTGGACAATCATCCCTCAATCAAGTCAAAAGTGCCCAAAATAGGTATTTATTCAAAACCTATTTCATCCATCCTCATCAAATATTTTCCACAAGGTAACCCCCCCCAAATCTTTCCTTTCAAATTATATTAATTAGCGTTTACCAAAAAAATTATATTAATTAGCTAATTAATTGATTTATTATTCAATTAATTTATTAATTAGCTACAAATCATGAATCTCACCCAAAAAACATCCAAGTGGCCGGTCCATCTTCTCCCAAAGGGCTTGGCCTCACCCCTATATAAACACCCACACTTTCTCCAAAACCTAAGTTTTACACTCTTGCTAAATTCTCTAAATTCTCCAAACACTTTTTCCTCAAAATTCTAACTTTGGCATTGGAGGTTCTTCGGCCAAAGCCCATCCCCATTCATCGTGGGTGCGTGAGGCTCTTGGCCTTGACCTAAGGTGTTACTTGTTTTGTAGGTGTAATTTTGTCTAAGAATAAGGAGGAAGAAATTTACATCCACAAATTGGTGCTTTCATTGAGAGTTGAGTCATACACTTATAGAAGACTCTCGCATCCAAGGTTTTCTATTTTCTTGTCCATTTGTAGATTTTTGGCACATTCGTATTATTAGAATTTTTTATTTACAAAAATTCTTTGATAAAACGTAAAAGAAAAGTACAATGGCTAGAAATTTAGAAACTTCAACGAACGAAAATTCCAATGTTCAAGAGATGGAACCACGGTGATCCACGAGGCTAAACATTACAATATGTGGAGTGGCACCACCACCACGATGCTTCACTATGGCAACCACCAATGTGGCCACCATGGTAGCCAACTACAGCGAGGTCTATGGCGCTACCATCACGACCTAAGCCGTGTAATCCAAGCTTGTCGTGCCATCTAAGCCCCACAGCACCAAAGCCATAGTCCAAGTTGTGTCACTCCAAGCCCTAGCCGAGCCGGCTCGAGCCACCAAAACCCAACACAAGCCCAATGCGTCGCCAAGCCGAACCCTAGCCTCACACCCTCGTGCGCCACACGCCAAGCAGCCCACTCATATGGCCCAACCTGCTCTCGTGGTCTTCCAAACAGCCCAAGTAGGCTTAAGATTAGTTCAACTGTTCCGACTCCAAATTTCTGGACTGATAGTTAAACCGGGGGCATTTTCACCATATTTCTCAACAGATTTGACATTTCCCAACTCAAATCTCGCACCCGAAGTCTACCACATTTCTATTGCTCAAGGAGACACATTCCTTCCAAGCTATTCTAACCCAAATGGAGAACAACACTTGTCTCAACAAGTCATAGAGTTGGTGAGCACTCTCACATAGCAGACAACCTTGGTGAATCAGCTATTACAACGCACAAGATGCAATGTGCCCCATACAAGGTGTCCCGAAGTAGGACAAGGGCAGCCGAAGAACCTCTCCAGCAGCGTCCCGGCAAGCAGCAACTAGACCAACCACGAACTAAGCGTTCGGGTAGTGTACAGTCTCGATTGGGCCCCCGAGATATCATATACTTCCGTCTTAGCATGTAGAAGAGCGTGCACTCTCGACTAGGCCCACGGACGAGCATACATTTACGGTTAGGGCCACACTTTAATAGTTAACATGAGCAACCTTCCAGGCGAAGTGTTCATTCATGGCTAAGCTCGTAAGGAGCATCTTTTACCTCACATCGGAGTAGACAGCAAGACGGACGAAGAGAAGCAGTCACTCAATCCGGCTCAAGTTCAACCGGCAGCCTACGAAGAATTCCCTTGCCTGCCAGGAATGGACCACATGCACCGCTGCTGCGACATAGACTAGTCAAGCATGTAAAAGAGTAGCCTAGATTAGCAGGTCAAGACCGGGGGCAGTCGATAGCTCCGCCACCCCAACAAAGGCTAATTCAAGAAGAGGTAGAGAGGCTCTTAAACGAGTGATTTCGTGGTTTCCAATGCAACGAAGTCACCAACAAGGCACTGCTACGAGACATAACCAATATAAATAGGTCATCATTCACGGACGAGATTAAACAGGCATAGCCTCTAGCATGCCGCACTTCACAACTTTCAAAGGAGATGAAGATCCGGAGAGACACTTAAAGCACTACCGAAGCACGATGGCCTTTCATCGGAACAACGATGCCCTTTTGTGTAAGATATTCGCCACCACTATACAAGGCAAGATGCAAAATTGGTTCCACACCTTGCCACCGTGATCTATCTGAAGTTTTAACGATCTTTCTTTGGTTTCCATCAAAGAGTATTCCTCATACCGCTCAATCAAGAAATCCGACCACTTGTTCAACATGAAGAAGAACCCAAATGAGTCACTCCGCGATTATGTGAAGAGGTTCAAAGCAGAGAAGGCAAAGATAGTCAGATGCGATGACTTGATAACAAGAGTCGCCTTCCAAAAAAAACTTCTAGCAGACCACCCGTTATTCGAAAAATTGATTATGAAAGAAAATCTAACTCTGATATACTATTTCGCTCTGGCAGAGAGGCATGCACTTTGGGATGAGGCTCGCCGATGCACATTCAAGGACTTGAAGAAGTACCCAACATGTGGATGACTTATTTACATGCTTGACGGTATCTGAAGTAACAGTAAGCTCTACCTTCATGTGAGAAGAGCTAAGGATCTAACTACCTGTATTCCACAGTTCAAAAGCTCTCCTCGATGTGAAAACCAGCTACCAGAAATTCAAAAGCTAACTTTGGTGACAGTTGTTGCAACCCTGAAGCTTAAGTTATACCTTTAGAAGCATGCAGTCATCCTTATGACGCACTATTCCGCTTAATCCAAAAGCATGACGGAAAAAACGCAGACACTGGCGGATGCAAAGTTTTTTATGAACACAACAGCTCAGCCCAGAAGGTGTGCCAAGGGTAGATGACCATTAGAAGGACACATTCGAAAGTAAGTTTTCTCCTCATCGCCCCAAAAGATTCTACATAGGAGCAACATGTACCGACAGTAGGGCACCACATCTTGCAACGTGTCACACGGCTCCCTATCGCGCCTTCACGGTTACCCTAGGCAACGTAACAGAGCGATTCAACAATGCCCGGGAGGTAGGCGAGCACACCTTAGTCGCGCTTGCTTCATCCGATAGAAACTTCTGGCATTTGCATGTCGATAGCGTATCCAACTACAAAGGCTCAGGAGCAGGCGTGGTCTTAGTCACCCTAAACAGTTTGATGCTAGAGCATACGATAACTCTAGGCTTCAAAGCATTCAACAATGAAGCAGAGTACGAGGCCCTACTAGCAAGCCTTCGAATGGCAAAAAACTTGGCAGTGAAAAAGCTCGCAATTCATTCTAATTCCCAGCTAAATCACCAGCCAGACTATTGGGAGTACATAGCAAAACATCTGAAGATGGCGCAATACCTAGAGGAGGTATGCAAACAACTTAAGGCATTTAAAACTTACACCCTCACTCAAGTTTCGAGGGCAGACAACACCCGCACGAACGCGCTAACTGGCCTAGGCACCATCCTCGACCACCAAGCTCTATTCCGGTAGAGTACCTATATAAACCAAGCATAGAGGCGGAACTAGCAGCCGAAATGTCACAGGTTAATATAACTCTCAACTGGAAAAGTTCTATTATAGACTACCTGGTCAATGGCACACTCCTCACAAAAAGGTTGGAGTCTAGAAAGCTCCAAATAAAGGTAGCATGCTACTACATGTGGAACATAATTCTTATCCGAATATCCTACACCGGACCACATCTCCACTGCCTAGCGCATCCCGATGACTTAAAGGTTTTAAGCTCAATCCATAAAGGTGTTTGTGGAAATCACTCTGAAGGCCGATCCCTAGCATAGAAGGTTCTTAACATGGGCTACTACTGACCTACCATGCACCAAGATGCTAAGGAGTTAGTATAAAAGTGCGACTGCTGCCAACGCTATAAGCCAATTCCAGCACTACCTGCTAGTGAACTATACCCGCAAATACGTTCTTAGTCGTTCATGCAGTGGGTAGTCGACCTATTTGAACCTATACCGCCAGCTATTAGGGTCAGAGGCATGATGATCGTGGCTACCGATTACCTCACCAAATGGGTAGAAGTAGAGTCCATGACGACCATGACTCAAACGAACATAGAACGATTCATATAGAGGAACACCATTTACCGATTTGGCAAAGTTCTTCCAAAAGTATGGCATTAACCAGCACATGTCCACACCGATATATCATCAAGTTAATAAGTAGGCCGAAGCATCCAACAAGACGATCTTCGATTGCTTCAAGAAATCCCTCATCAGCAAGAAGGGAATATGGCCAAACGAACTCTGAGGATGTCTAGGGGCATATCGCACCACTAAACGACGAGCCACCGGTGAAACTCTTTCTCTTTGGCATTTAGTTTAAAAGTTATCATTGTGCCAAGCATCAACACTCTACTGCCAAGCGTTGAGCAGAACAGAAAAGAGATGGTCATAAGCTTAGATCAGTATAAGAGAAGCGGGAGCAAACCATCACCCTCATCGCAGCCTATTAGTAGTGGCTCTTCTCTAACTACAATAAAAGGGCCAAGAACTGGCAGTTCAAACTCAGAGATCTAGTCATAAGAAAATCCTTCATCACTGCTCGTAAATAAGGCTCCAAAAAGATGGATCCTATCTGGGAAGGTCCGTACAAGATCAACAGAGTAGGTAGCAAGGGTAATTACACCTCGCCATCATGAACAACAAAGAGATCGAAAAATAGTGAAACGCCTACAATCTAAGGAAGTACCATGTGTGACCTCCCGCGACATCAAAGCCCGAAGACTCAAGCAGCTCGACGGGCACCACTTCACAAGCAGAGGACTATCCAGTTGTTATGTAATTCCTACCTTACAACTAAGTTCTCGTCCGTTTCACTCGTTTTTTCAATAAGGAATTCAGAAGTAATCTATAACTTGGCTCAGCTACATACTTACAAGAACTGATCACTCTTATACTTCAAGAGAAGACCGAGCCCTTCTTAGAGACTCATTGTAGTAATCCCCCCCCCCCCCCCCCCCCGCGAATGGACCAACCATGCTCTCTAGTGCGAGAAGATAAACTAATCCCTACATGGGTCTGCTCTATAAAGCGGGAAGGTAAACTCTGCACTCCGAATATCCAGACGTGGATGAGATGGGCTACCCTAGTATAACTAAATGCACGATGGCTTATGTTGGGGTTCCTAGAAGTAGCCACAATGGTCTTTTTCAAGGCTTAGCTAACTAAAAGCTTTTGGGTCTCTTGGCATAATCTGTGGGGAACATGACTCTAGAGACAGAGAGGGCACATTATGCATTACGCCCGATGAACGGCAGCCCTAGAACCCTAAAGCTGATGCCAAGTGCACTAAGGTAGCCTATGATTTCCAAAAGACTGCCTACGGCTTGCCCTTCGAGCAGTAAAACCACTCTAGACTTATACAATCGCACATTCTTGTGAAAGGTTAAACAAGCTAGTATGCATATACGAAGCATTATCTATTACTGACATACTACGTAGTCGATAAGTTTCACCTCTGCTAAGTGCGGAATGATCTACACCATCCTAAAGTGTTGTGATACTTGCTACGCAACCTACGAATTCGAAGGAAGCCAAGGTTAATAACATAGTGGTTATGCGGACTTGTCTGCTTCTGTAAGTAAGGAATCCGGCTAACAACCTTGCAAAGTTCTACACCAACACCTACGGCTACGTAGGCTACGTAAGCTTGTCTGCTTATAGAAAAGTGGCTTGCCTGCCACTAGCCTACAAAGTCTAAAGATTAGGGCATGAACAAAAGAAGTGAAGATGGAGAAAAGTGAAGGAAACAAGTTTATTAAATTTTCTAGCAAAATTGATAAACAACTAGCAAAGACCAAAAGTGTTCAAGCCAAGCAAAAAGCAATGACGAAAACAAAGAAAATCCTAAAGACTATCTAGAAGAATACTCTTTAGCAATTTGGACACTTTATGACTACTCGATCGCCACACCTTCAGTAGCCGCAACATTATCAGTAGTGGCACCATCCGGCGTTTCACCCCCAGCTGCTCTAGCCTAGCTACCAACATCTTCGACTACTTCACCAATAAAGGCCTCAAAAGTAAAGGCAAGCAAGTCTTCCAAAGAAATAGAGAAGGTTTCGAAGTTTCTCCAAGCAAAATCAAAGAGATTATCTACATAACCCAGCTTGTAGACATCGGCCTGACTTTGAACAAGCAGAGCCTCGAGCCCAGCCTTCCCACCTTTCAGTTGTCCAATCTCCTTGAGCATACCAACATGGACGCACTGCAGCTTATCCACTTCTTTCTTCAAACTTTCGTTGATCTTCAGTGCACCTTGGAGTTCCAACATTCGGGGTTCAAGCCTATTAACGACCTTCTTGAAGTGGATCACTTGGTTATGAGTAGCAATCAACTCTTCATCTGTTACACCCTACCTCTCCTTTTAATTTTAAAATTGTTTTGGGCCTTAAATGGTGAGCCCAAGGGGCCCACCCCTGTTTTTGTTTTCCCCCTGAGTCTCTCGCCTCTCTGTTCTCTGTTCTCTCTCAACTCTCTGCACCTTTTCCCTCTCAGCTCCCTCGAAGTCACTCTCCTCATTCTCTCCCGTATCTCCATCATTCATCACCCTCCTGTGATCGCACGCATGCCATCACCACCATCATCGTCATTCTTTCTCCCTCATTTCGTCACACTCTCTCTTCTGGTCGCTACAACAAACGGAAGAAAAACCCAGGGAACCCTCCAGCTAGTTTTCCTCCATTTTTTCGGCTAGGTAAGTTCGAACCTCTATCCTTTCTTTCTAGCATGAAACTAGGTTGAGATCTGAGATGTTTATTCGTGATTTTACAAGGCTTTAGGTTGAGATTGACTCGGGGGTGCGCACACCCATTTTTTCGGCGAAACCCTTGACCCTCGAGGGTTGTTTCGAGCGTCTTCGGTTGATTCGCTTCAAATTGAAGGTATCAGCGTACTCCTCTTATCTTGTGCTTCATTTTGATACTTAAATTGGACCCTAGATCTAGGTGTGACGAACGGGCGGAGCTGGGAAAACCCTGGCGTTCTTCTCCGGCGAGCTGGGCCCTTCCAAACCGTGATGAGAAACCCAAGCCTTACGGGCCGTTCTAATTTCTCGGACCTTAAACCCGTTGCAAAACCCAACCCTCTTTCTTTTATTTATGTTTTAAATTGTTTTGTTTGGTTATAGGGCATTTGGGCCATTTTAATTTGGGCATTAAGCCCGTTACTAGCCTAACCCAGTATCCCAGCCCGTTTCCTTTTTTATTTTAAGTTATATAAAATAAAAGGCCTTGGGCCTTTGTAGCTGGGGCCTTCGGCCCGTTCTGTTTAAACCCAAAAGGCCATAGGGCCTGGCAGCTAAATCCAAACCCTTGGCTTAAAGCCTTGGGCCGAGTGAAGGTCAGGGCCTTTGGCCCGTGTTCTTAAACCCAAAAACCCTTTTGGGTCCTTTTAACCAAGGCCCAAAGCCCGTGAACCCTAAAGGCCAGCAACCTTTTGGGCTAAACTCTAAACCCAAACCCGGATCCAACCTAACCTAGTTAACCCGGGTTTGACCCTGACCCATGGACCCTAACCCGTTTGACCGACCCGGTTGACCTAGTTGACCGTTGACCATTGACTTTCTGGTTGACTTTTTCGGGTTTCGTTCGATACCCCTCCTAGGTTAATTTCGACGTCCTGGACCCATTTTTAAGTCCGTTTTCCCAAATTAAATCGTTTGAATAGAGTTTGACTAAGTTGGACCCTTTATGTGCTTAGGGGCAACTATTGTGGCTTTTCTATATTCGCTAGCAGCGCAGCGTTAGACGACTAAGTACTGTGAGTGAACCCCTTCTAAAAATTCATGTTTTATTAGTAGAATTGCACGCATGAAAAGCATGAGTTTATAAGAATGATGTATGACGTTACTTTTCAATAAATATATGTGCGATGATTTTGGATTACCAAGTGGTCCCAATTTCCGCTACGGGATGAAGGGATAGATTCCGGTCAATCCCGGGCGACGGTGGAGTTAGCATAGGGCCTAGAGTGTATTTCCCTCTGACTATTTAGCACAGGGACAGTGGAGCTGGCATAGGGCCCGAAGTGATATTTCCTCTTACTGTATGCTCAGGGACGGGGAAATGGCATAGGGCCTGGAGGGATATATGTGGACATTTGACACTAGTGATTATTATGATATGCGAGTTATGAATTGAGATATTGCATGGCATTCTAGGTTTCGGAAAACCTATGTTTATCATGATATAATTGTGTTTTCATAAAACTTGGGGGATAATATGTTGATAACTATTTCTTATATGTATATCAATTTGGTCCACTCACCTTTGTTTTGCACCCCCTTCAGGGTTTAGAATCGAGGCATACAATCCCGGCATCAAGGCACTTCCGCATCGGCATCTTTGAGTCCCCTCAGTGTAGGACCCACTTCTTTTGGTCTTTATTATTTTATATCACTTCCTTTCTAGCACTCTAATTAGTTGTATGCTCTGACCATGTTCCTTATTTGCATACTAATTACCATTAAATTCATAATTCTTATTTATTTCTCGTTCTCATGCATTCTAAATGGCTTTCGTCACCCCTCGGGTGTTGGCCAGCACGTCACCGTCCCGATATCTACAGGACATCGGGATCGGGGCGTGTCATCATCCTTTGCATAAGCAGCGAAACGAAGCTAAGAAACGGCACGCTTAAGATCTTGAATCTGAGGCATGTGACATCCAATCTCCTTCTCTGCACTTTCATATTTAAGTTGGATCGCATCAAGCTTAGTCTTTAAGTCGACGATCTCTTGGTGAATGGTCTCAAGCTACATATATATTAAACCCTTTTCAAATTGACAAGCTTAGATTCCAACCTCTTGATCTTATTGGCAGAACAATAAGCTTCGGCGGCCATAGCCCTTGCCACTTCCTTGGCAGCCTTACTATCTTTTTGGTCAATGAGCATAGCCTTGGCTGCCAGAATAGTCGTCTTCTACATCATGGCAAGTATAACAGTCTTCCTATACTCGGTCGTATGCTTCGCAAAGGAACTTGGGTAAATAACCCATCTAACGCCATCGACAAACTTGGCACAAATGTCTACATCTTCAAACAGATCTGGTTTCAAAAGCGCACAGATCATAATAGCCTCTCTAGAAATAGGCTTAGTGGATTTCTCATGGCTGCCCACATGAGCAGTCTCTTTCTTCCCAGCAGGCAAATCAATTTCAGCAGTAGATGGAGTAGGCATTGGAGCCACTTTAGCTGCAGAGTCCACCTTATCGCTTTTCATAATAGCAAGCCTCTCCAAATGTGAACCGGACTTAGCTCCCAAAGAACATCTTAGTACAGACTTTGGTACTTAGGGCATGATAGAACCTTTATAGGACCTTTATACTGAGCAATCCTATCAGCAATAGTACTAGCTATTCTTGACATAGCAGGTGCCACAGGCTCAGATCTAGCAGCCTCATTTTTCTTCCTATTAGAAGAAGTCATGTCAATCACAGACCTCTCGACAGCATGCGAACCCTCATGAGCAGTGGAGGAAGTCTTCATTTTTTTCTCAACTGGCATCTCTTGAGCAGGCAAGAAATACCTCTTATTTCCACTTTTATTCATAACAGGCTCCATGACAACGATCTGACAAGGCAATGCATCCGCCCTGATCCTCTTTACATCATCTCTCGAAACAGCCCACCTTTTTCCCGGGGAAGAGGACTAAGCAGCCAACGTCATTTACAGTACTTAATAGGGGAGCTCAACCCATACTGGATTTTCCCTCATTTTTCTCTCGAAATAGTAAGCAAGAAGCCTACATGCCCAACATTCTAGCAACCCATGACGCCTGCAACCTCCTCATTTCTCTCAATGGCCAGCTTATCCTACGTTAGGTCCAAGAGCTCAAAGGACATGAGTCATACGGCTCGCCTAGCACTGGGCCACAACGCCTCAATTCGCGGCCCCAGTCGCATAAGTTGCCATTGGCTCTAACCAAGCCGAGCAGCCTAAGCAATGGTCCCTACCACAACACCTCATCGGCCCATGTCAAACCGAATCCTGGCCCCTACCAGCTAACATGCCATACCACCCTGACGGCTGCCCCGCGACAACATTATCCAAGAAGAAGACAAGGAAAATTAATTTTTTTTCTTACATCGGTGCGGCGCAAAGAAGGCGAAGAAAGCAACAACAGACGGTCATGTGCATGGGCAAGTGTAGAAGATTGTTAGGGAAGGGGGAACAAATATCCTCTAGTGTTCTTTCTGTTGTATGGAATAATAAATTGCTCTCTAAGGTTGATTTAATCATCTACTTAAGGTAGACTTAAATAGACTTTAGAAGTGATTATTTCGCTTTCCTAGAATGATCTAATTTCCAATTAAAGAGGGAATCTACACCAAAATAGGAAACAATCATACGTTTCCTAAAGCAAGAAGATCTCTACACATGCTACCCTTTCTTGTGAGCAACCCAACAAGTGTGGGAACATTTGTGAGCCAAAAATAATCAAGAAAAATATAGAGGCAACACGTAGATTCTAGGGTAAAAAGGGCAAATAACCCTCGAGGAACACCAGAACTCCTACGCGCGAGCAATGGACAACCATCCCTCAATCAAGTCAAAAGTGCCCAAAATAGGTATTTATTCAAAACCTATTTCATCCATCCTCATCAAATATTCTCCACAAGGTAACCCCCAAATCTTTCCTTTCAAATTATATTAATTAGCTAATTAATTGGCTACAAATCATGAATCTCACCCAAAAAATCATCCAAGTAGCCGCTCCATCTCCTCCCAAAGGGGCCAGCCTCACCCATATATAAACACCCTCATTTTCTTCAAAACCTAAGTTCTACACTCTTACCAAATTCTCGAAATTCTCCAAACAATTTTCCCTCAAAATTCTAACTTTGGCATCGGAGGTTTTTCAGCCAAAGCCCCTTTCCCCCCTCCCCCAAAAAAAAATCATCGTGGGCACGTGAGGCTCTTGGCCTTGACCTAAGGTGTTTTTTGTTTTGTAGGTACAATTTTGTCTAAAAACATGGAGGAAGAAATTTACATCCACAATAATTCCCATGATAAACTTCTAAAGTTGTCCGGTTTTGAAATGGCCATCTTCTGCCTGTGCCAGTTTGGATTTTAGTTAGGATACGGGGACCAAATCTAACACATAAATAGACAGAGAGAGCATGTTAAGTAAAGCAAATGAAGCATCAACTATCCCATTAGTGTTGCTTTTGCTCGCTAGCGGAGGGAAAGAGGGTCGATGAGATCACATGCACAACAACTCTATATTACTCCACAGAATTTTTTTCTATTGATCCCAATACCCCAATAAGAACTTCCAATAAGGCAATAATTAAGTTCAGTTTAAGTTCTAGGTTCAGTTATGTCTGCATGCTTTTAATTTTCATTATTTGTGAAAACACTATTAATCAACAGTATTTCATAATGACTTCAATCAATTGAAAGGATTGATCAATAATCTTTCACAAAAATCTAATATTATAATTATTATATGTTTATAATTTGGTTGTTTACGTCGAAATAAATAATAACACTATTAATAATAATATCGTACGTTGACGAGTTCAAATTATAAGAACCAATCATGAATTATATATCTAAATAACAAAATGTTACCACATTTACTTCTTTATCATGACCAAAATAAGTTCAAATACTGCCTCCGCCCACTGCTTTTGCTACGCGACCACTCATAATTGTAGAAGTTTAATAATCCACTTTTTCCTTATATTTTATGGCCTTCTTTTTTGAACTAAAATAGAATAATCACTCCCTTGAACTTATAATTTACAATATCTAGTTAATGGCTATGGAAATGTTCTGCTAGATGACCAATTTACCTCTTGCAATTGTTGTTTTTCACCAACCCACTGCTCATTGAAGAATGAAGAATATGCAATGGAAGTTTTACACCAGGTTGGCATCGGCATATAGTTTTTCAAAATATCTGCAAGTGCTTCGTCTCGATATGAAATTTCAGCATATACAAAATATCTTATATCCATGATCCGTGTTGCTTTAGTCAATGTCATGATTTCCATATGGATGTATTTATACAAAGATTATATCGTTAATTTTGAGTGCAAAATGAGCGGATGAGCTTTTATATATAGCGACATCGTATCAACAATATATATAATAATAATTTATATATATTTATTATTGAAATCTCTAACAAGGTTTGTTAACTAGAGGCAAAGTACACGAAGAAAATGAGAATTGAAGAAGGGTGGTGGGAAGGGGAAAAATATTTACCTAATTAAAATCTGTTTTAGGTTTTTCATTTTGGCTACATATATTTCTTCCACATACCTTTCACCGTCAAAAGTTCCTCTATTTTATTTTATTTTTTTCAATTTTGAGTATAGCAATAATGATAATGGGTTAGATAATTAATTGTTAAGAGGGCGCGGAAAATTGGTGGATATTGAACCTACACCAAAGTGCATAAACATGATTTTTTTTTTAAAGCAAAATATATGCGAATCTGTTTTTGTATATGGAATTATTAAAACGAATTTTGGGTTTTTTTTTTTTTTTTTTTGCAAAAATGGCAATAATAATCTATATCAGAATGAGAATAAATTGAATCGCTGCACTGAACTCATCATCTTTTTCTTGCTTCAGGTATTCTCCCAGGAAAAAGGAATAAAGCCTCAATGGAATCGATTCTATGACAAATTAATTTATACGATCATATACAAAATTAATCATCCATCGAATCATATCAAACTTATGTTTAAAAAGTTAATTTAATTTAATCTGTACTTTTAAACGATTATAGTGGTTGATCAAAGTCCTATTTGAGTCATATCATATAAGTAGCACGCATCAAATGTCAAGTGCAAAACTTGAACTGCCAAATTGAATGGTAAAATATCCAGGCGACAAATCTTCATTTTATTGAATCGTACTTAGTAATTGGTTAGTAAGGATGGCAACGGTTCAGTTTGGGAACGAAAATGCTAGGTTTATTCCATAACCACAAAAAATAATTATATTCATAACCACAAATTAATCATCGGGAATATTTATAACCATACCTACAAGATAACGGATTCCACATCGGTATGGTTATATCCACCTTCATTATTCGTTCAACTGATGACACATTATAATTTAATAGGTCTTAATTCCGCCATTAAATATTCTCATCCAACTCATCAAAAACATAACAATATTTCCCAAGATGTTCATGATAAGCCGAATATGATAGTAAATTAAAGCAAACTGGTTCTATGAAAAAAAAGAAGAAAGGGATGACAAAAGCAAAGACAACAGCCACTTCAGGAGAAAGAAACAAGTTATGAAATAATTTCAACACTTGTGAATATACATATTATATATATATATATATATATATATATATATATATATATATATATATATATATATATTATGTGTATATATTATCTAGGGCGGATTTGGAGACAGCTACGGATCAGAAACCTCTAAAACAATATTTGAAACCGTAATCGAATAATATTCACAGTTTTTTCTCATATCCGAAAAATATTTATATTTTCATCTCCAAATTCATCCCATTCAGACAATTATCCACAATTGTCGAGTTTAACACGTTGAATTGTCATCCCTATTAATTACCATAAGTTGTAGGAAATAACTTTCAGTGGTTGCACAAAAGTTAATCACCTTTTGATTTGTGGTCAAACTATGAGAATCAAAATCAACAATTTGTGGAAATTAATTAATTGAATTTGAAGCTAGCTTCTCAAATAACACTGATTACCAATAAGATTCAGAGCCATTCAAATTGGAATGAGTTGAGTGAACGTGGACCTTCCAATGCCACCTTCAATTTGCCACTAATAATCCAGTATTTATGATAAAATTCATATCCAATGATTAACCTTTTATTCATCTTGTTTCAGTGGGAAGACCGATCCACTAATATTACATTGACTCAACTTGAAACTAGTACAATTGAGGCAGCTGAAGGAGTAGATAAAAGAATATTTTCTTAATCATAAGTACAAATAATGGATTTTTACCAGACTTATGTCAGCTTGTATATATATCATGGATGGATACTTTGACCTACTGGGGCAGCTACCCCCACGTAATTTTATCCTGTAAAATTTTATAGAAAAATATATGGATATTCCAGCATTATTATTTGTTAAACTTTATTTTATTTTTCAAAGTAGCTTTCATTAAGAAAAATTTATCACCTCGTCCTGGCATGCAAATAGTATGAATATTTCGTTATTAAGAAAGTGTCTAATGTTATTGGCACTCTAAAACAGTCACTAAGCATTATAAAAAAATTATAATTAAAAATAAAAGTACACTTATGAAGAATCTACATTAACATTTTTAGAATGTCAATATCATCTCCCATGTTGAACACACTTCTTAAATTATAATGTAGGAACAACCTTCTGTCCAGATGGCCAAATACTACAAGTTGTTATAGGTGAAGGTTTTGACGACGAACAAGTACGTAGAAATATCTATGATGGAGGATAATAGCATATTTCCCCTTTGTTTTTTGACTGCTACAAGTGGGAAATCAAGTATTTCTTAGTGATATATCTATGATGGAGGACAATAGCATATTTCCCCTTTGTTTTTTGACTGCTACAAGTGGAAAATCAAGTATTTCTTAGTGAAATATTAAGATGCGAGACTCACCATAAATAGTGAGTCCCGCATCCAGCAGTACATGCAAGCAATTTTTTTTTTTGGGGGCATTTTTATCATAAATGATTTTTGAAATTGAATCACACCGTCAAAATAGTTTTTGAAACTGAAAATCGATCAATGCAGTCTATGAAAATAGGTATCGCAAATCAATATGGTCTTTCTATAACAATTTTGTCAAAAATTATGTTATATGCTGATATGGCACATAAATGGGTCCCACAAGATTTGAGGGTATTTATCACATATGATCCCTAAAATTGATCCACGCCATTAAAATAATCCCTGAAATTGAAAATCGATTGATGTGTCCACGAGAATAAGTGTCGCAAATCAATGTACTCCTTCCGTCACAATTCTATCAAAAAATTTGTTATATGTTGATGTGGGTTTAATAATTTAATGATTAATTAAAAAAGTTGTCAAAATACTTTTGTGCAGTGAGGCTATCTCAAGGCAGAGCTTGTCATTCTCTGTGTCACCAAGATCATCGAGGCAACGCCAAACAAGCTCTCCAAGATTAAGGTTGTGAGGTTGTCGAGCCTAAATGTTAACGGTTATGTCACATAAGTCGTCTGCAATCCAAGCCGTCACTCGTCACTAAAGTAGTCTCAATTTTGGTCCAATTCGGTAAAGGTATCGAAGGGTGTAAAGATGGGTCTCTTGAGAATTTTTTTTGCATAAAAGAGACATCGAAGGCTACTCTACATGGAGGCCGAGGAGTGTAGTTTAGGATCAAAGATGATTGCAGGTATGGGTTTCTAAGTTGACAACTCTTTAATTAATAATCAAATATTAAACCTATTTTGAAATTATTTTTAATTTAATTATACTTGTGGGACTCATTTATGTGCCACAACAGCACACAATAATATTTTTGACATAATTGTAACAAAAGGACCACATTAATTTGAGACACCCATTTCTAGGACCACATTAGTCAATTTTTAATTTGAGGGACTATTTTGATATGTTGTCCAATTTCAGGAATCATTTGTGATAAAAACAACTTGTGGACTCAATTATGTTCCACATTAACACATAACAAATTTTTTTTTTTATAAAATTGTGACGGAAATATTACATTGATTTGCAATACCTATTTTCAGGGACTACATTATTCAATTTTCAATTTTAGAGATAATCTTGATGATGTTGGTCAATTTCAAAGACCATTCGTAATAAATAAATAAATATATAAAAAAAATTCCTAAACTAAGATGGCAAACCAAAATCTAGTGTGAATTACGTAAATCAATCTTGTAGGGGTTAGTATTTGGCCTTATATACTGAACAACATTTTGAACAATTATAGTGCAGACACATGAGGCCATTAATTATTGACGTATCAGAACATCTCAATCAATCGATCGATCGAGCAACAAGGACTCTGTCGTTTATAAGTTTATAACCATTTAAAGCCAAATCTCTTCAACAGAAAATAAAACAGTACGGTCAATTCAATGTCTTCTCACTTTTTAACGTGGGTGGTCATTGAGATTTTTTTGATAAGGTTTGTCGTCCAAGCAAACTTGTAGAATATTATTAGAAGAGTAATGCTAGAAAAATCAAATTTGTAAACTAAATAATGTGGTCGTAGATGATTGGATTATTAATTAAGTGTCGATTAACGTGCTTGTTTCTTATTGGTGACACATCGTTTGGTTTGTAATTTTGTTTAAAAAATTTGGTCTCTCTAGCATTACTCTTATTAAAACTATGATTATTGATAGACTAAATTTAAGTGTCACCAATAAGTAATAAACATGTTAATCAACACTTATATAATAATTCGATCATTAACTTCCATGTCATTTACTTTACAAAATTTAGTCTCCCTAACTTACCCTTATTGATAAATGATACCCAAGTACTAAAATTTTTAGAGCTAATATTAGAACTATTTAGTACTACGGTCTAGTGGTATTCCTTTTCACTTGTAAGTGATAGGTCTTAGGTTCGATTCTCGCTAAAAGCGAGTTTGAACGACATTATTGCTAGCCAATTGTGAGGCTAAGTCCACCCCATCTCCTTAGTGTAGATAATATCAATTGTTAAAATATATATATATATATTAGAACCATGGGTGTGGGCATTAAGATTTCTTTTGATAAGCTTGTACTAATTATGAAATGCTCTCATATCTATTGAATTTGAAGTATTGAGCTTCAACGATATTACGATTCCTTAAAAAGTAAGAAAATCAAATTGGGATTAACTTGCAATACCTGTAGAACAAGAAATCCTAACTAGGAGGAATTTATTCTTTCAATTTGATTTAGGTCTAAACCAAAGTAATGTTAACTTGATTGTTCAATTTGGTATAGTTTAGGACTTAAAACTATTACCATTACCAAAACAGTACTGACTAGGTTTTGTTATTTCTCGTCATAAAAAATTACACAGATAATTTATGCTACGTATATTTCAAGAGGAGTTCATACTCAAAATTGAACAATAGTTACCGTCGAAAACGGAAAAGTTTGAGCTGACTTCCAATTTGAATGATTTAGGGATTTTAGATTTCATATTGTCAAGAGTAAAAACTGCCAGGAAAAGTATTTAAATCTTCACCATGCATCTGGGAACCAAAGGTCTGGGGTGTCTCAGTGGTGCAAATTAGAATTCCCTACCCACCCCTGAGTTACCGTGAGAGAGCTGCCCATGCAAGGGTATGTTTGGAATAGAAAATGTTAAGGAAACCATGTTTATAAATTATACTTTGTAAATAAAATGTGACGGCTGATAGTTGGATATTTTTTTTAATGATTTAAACAAGAAATTCAACTATCAACTATTGCATCATGAAGTTTACAAAATATAATTCAAGTATATGATGACATTCCCTTTCAGTGGAAAATATGCGTGGAGGCTCAAGGAGGAGCTTTGGTGCGCAGGAAAATCAGGGTCGTCGATTTTAGGCCACTGCATGCCACATGCAGATGCAGTAAGCTAAGCAGCCAGAATAATACGCAGCCACTGGGCCACAGGGTCTCACCACTGCATTATGCATTGCATGGGAGCCACCCTCATGTTGCTGCTGCATGCCCAGTTGTACAAAAGTAGTGGCGGTCAGGGACGTTATAGGAATACAACAAAACAGGAAACGATAGGCAAGGTAGCGTCTGATAAGTGTTCTGAAATTATGCAGAAAGCTCAAGACTTTGAAGAACAATCGAAGAATAAATCAAAGAATTTCTAGAGAGAAAAGATGAAAGAAATGTGATACTTTGTATATCGATCAATCTGAATAAATTACATGTGCATTGCTTGGATGGTTATATAGAGTTCTCAAGACTTAACATCCAAGCTACAAAGCTAACTACCACAACCAACTCTTAACAGATTATGCTGACATGGCACTCCAAATATTACTACCCTTATCTTGACATGGCACACCTACTAACATATTACATTCAACATCCCTCCTAAATCTCAACTAGGATTTCCTAGTTTGAGATTGTAAAAATGTTTAACAAAGGATGGACTATGCAATCCTTTTGTCAAAATATCTGTAGTTTGATCTTCAGTTGGAATGTACAAGACCTCCAAATCTCCTTATTGTACACGTTCCCGAACGAAGTGATAATCTGTGTCCAGATGCTTTATTCTAGAATGAAACACTAGATTGGCACTGAGAGAAATGGCAGACATATTGTCACAGTGAATACTTGGTGGATGAGACAGAAAAACTCCTAAATCCTTTAAGATATTTCTCACCCAAGCTATATCAGTAACAATGTGTGCTAATGCTTTGTACTCGGCCTCAGTAGAACTGAGGTTTGCTTCTTAGATTGCCATGATATAGGATTATTCCCTAAGAACACAACATAACCAGTAACTGATCTCCTTGTGTTCAAATCACCTGCCTAACCAGAGTCTGAGAAGCCATTTAATTGAGGTGTTGTTGCTGCAGAATACAAAACTCTAGTGTTGGTGATGACATGAATTGACACACCGTATTGACTACATAAGCAATGTCTGGCCTAGTAAAGGTCAGATATTGTAAAGAACAAACCAAACTTCTATACAAGGTTGGATCTGTCATCAAAGTACCTTCTAACTCAAGCAATTGATGGTGTGGTTTACATGGGGTTGAAACTGGTTTACATGTTTCCATACCAACTTTATGAATTAAATCCTTGATGTATTTGGATTGATTCACAAAAATATCACCATTGGTCTTGTATTGAATCTGCAATCCCAAGAAATATGTGAGTTTGCCCATGTCTTTTCAATCAAATACTGCAGATAACTCTTGAATCACTCCTTGTATCTTCCCAGAATTGGAACCAGTTAATATGATATCATCAACATATAATAGCAGAATGATTATATCAGACTCAGCTTGCTTTATAGACAAACTAGTATAAGAGGTTGATGCACAAAATCCCAAGACTCCCAAATAGGTTGTAAATTTGGAATTCCAAGTCCTCGAGCTTGTTTTAAACCATATAATGATTTAACTAGTTTGCAGACATGTGTAGGATGAGATACATCAACAAGCCCTTGAGGCTGCTTCATGTATACTTCCTCTTGTAAATCCCCATGAAGAAAAGCATTTTTAATGTCCAATTGTCTGAGGTTCCAGTGATTCATAGCAGCCAAAGCTAAAACAATCATCATTGTAGTATGTCAAACCACTGGACTAAAAGTATCCAGATAATCAATACCATGTTCTTAAGAAAACCCCTGAGCAACAAGTCATGCCTTATATCTTGAGATTGTACCATCTGGATTCTTCTTTACTTTATAAACCCACTTGCTTCCAACTATAGCTTTATCTTCTGGACAGGGCACCAAAACCCAAGTTCCTTGAGCCCTTAATGAATCATATTCTTCCTGCATTACTGCTTGCCATTGTGAGATTGTTGATGCCTTTCTAAAAGATGTGGGTTATTGGATATCACATATTTAAGACAAAAGTGAATAAACACCCGTGAATACATCTGCTTCAGTAAGTTGTAGAGAATGAAGTTCAAGAAATGAAGCTAACAAAGATGCATAATTCTTTCTTTCAATAGCACTACTTTTTAATCTAGTTGTCATAGAATGTGTAGATTCAGAAGCAGAAGGACATGGGTCAGAAGTAAAGGATAGTGGAAGAATTACCTCAATTTGGTTGGTGGAGTGGACAGGCAACATTGATGTTATACCAGCAGGAGGAGAAGAGTGATATTTGAATGATGAAACTGCAAACTTGTAACAATTGGCTGTCTGTGATATGAATTTTTAGTCTTATCAGCAGTATGTTAAGAACTATTATTGCTTGAATCAACTGATGGAATGTTGTTGGCACTAGTACCTAAAGACTGACATGTCTCAAATACTAACATATCTCTTCCTTCTTGAACCACGGTTTTATCATTGTGTATATGCTGAGATACCCCTCTTGGTGTATTAATCTATATAATAACTAGAGACGCTGATCTTTGCTAAGTTTCCTTTGAACCATGAGAATCACAAGTCTGTCTAAATGGAAAGATATCTTCATCATGTATCACACTTCTGGAGATAATGAATTTCTTTGTTTGAATATTGTAACATAGCACCCCTTTATATCCAGGAGCAAATCCCAAAAACACACATTGTACTGATCTAGATTGTAGTTTGTTCTCATTAAATGGTCTAAGAAAAGGATAAACAATAGATCCAAAAATCTTCAATGAATGAATATCAAGATTACATTTGAACAGAATCTGATATGGGGATAGCATTCCAAGGTTCTTACAAGGCATTCTATTTATCTAAAAAATAGCATAGAACAACTGTGATACCAAAATTGAGTTAGGAGTTTTGCATCTAACATTAAACTAATGGATGTCTCCACAACATGCCTATGCTTCCTCTCAGCAAAACCATTATGTTGTAGTGTATGTGGACAAGAAGTAAGATGAACAATGCCCTTACTATCTAAGAACTAATGAAACATGTTACTCATGTATTCACCCCATTATCTGATTGCAAGTACTTAATAGAAGCATTAAACTGTGTAGTAAGGAATGCATAGAATTTGTAAAATATCTAAAAAGCATCTGATTTATTTATCATTGGAAAAATCCATACAAATCTGGAACAGTCATCAACAATGCTTGTGTAATATCTAAACCCTTTTATAGACTTCATTGGTAAAGGTCCCCCTACATTTGAATGGATCTTTTCAAATACAACACTAGATCTATCTTGTTGTACATGAAAAGGTAATCTACTCATCTTGCCATGAATACATGCAGAACATAGTGATTGAAATGAATCTTTTACAACTAATATCTCAACACCATTCAACATATTATTTAACACTTCTTCAGAAGGATGACCCAACCTTTTATGCCATATTGAACTCTTAATCTTTTTTCCAACAAATGCAACACTATTTCCAAGCCTTGCAGTAAAAGATTTTGAAAATACAGTGACTGGAATTTAGAACAGCTCCCATTATCTCTACACCATCATCACTCTTTCCTTGGTACAACACCATCCAAGTTGCCTTATCTTGTATAAAGAAAACCAAATCATCATAAATGAACCAACATCCATTATCTCTACATAATTTTTTGACAAAGAGTAAATTCATTGTGATTCTAGGCACATGTAAAACTTTGTGCAAAATTAAAGCATGTTGATGGGTTTTAATAAGAGAAGAACCAATGTTTGAACTGGCAAACCTTATCCACTACCAACAGTTATTTTGGCATCACCATTATATGGAACAAGATTGTTCAAGACATCTAAGTTTGATGTCATATAGTGAGTAGCACCTATGTCAACCACCTAAGTTTCATCTAATGCAAAGTCATGAGAGTTCTGGCCACCAGTTGTTGGATTTGGACCTTGAGCAGTCATTCCTGCAAGTGATGCAAGAGGTGAAGCACCTTGATATAAGAAGTTGTTCATATGAAAGCATTCTAATGCAATGTGTCATTTCTTGCCACATATTTTGCATATCACAAATCCTCCAGTAGGTTGACCAGTATCAGTTCTATAGTAGCAATTATGTGTTGTATGACCCCTTCTTGAGCATTTCTGACATTCTGGAGATATTGAAGACTTGTAATTAGTGTTTCCACTCCAAGAATTTCCATGCTTACTTCCATTTGCAGAATTCAAAGACCCACCAAATTGAGATCATTTCCCATTTTCATGAGAGAAACTAGAATTAGAATTATAACCAGAACCAGACCTGTTTCCAAAGTTAGAATAAGCCCTGAAGTCGTTTCCTCCATTATTTCTTCTGTTATTGAAGTTGTTGTAATTAGGTCGTGGATGAAAATTCTATTGAAAATTCTTGCCTCCATTGCTTCCATAACCAGATCCTCTATTAAAACTCCCATGATTATAGCCATCATTAAAACCACTTCCTTATGACCTTTATGAATTTGAGCTTTCACCCCTCTCATAGCTTTGATATGGAACCTGTGAATGTGATGAATGCCCTTGAACAGACATTGCAAAAATGTATTGAGACAGATTTTGTATTATGGACTCAATAGTTGCTTCAACCCCCAGAAGTTGTGCCCTGAAATCTGTCATTGAGATTGGTGTATCTCGAGCAAGAATTATTGTCTTTATTGTCTCAAACTCTGGTGGTAATCCAGACAATGCAGCAATCACCAAATCATTCTCAGTTATCATCTCCCCTGCAGCCACTAATTGATCTTTAATGGCTTTCAATCGCAGCAAATATTTATCCACTGAATCAGACCCCTTTTGTATCATATGAAATTCAGTCTTAAGCTGATTAACCTTGACCACAGACACAGAAGCATATCGTTCTTGTAAACATCGCCACGCTTCATGAGAATTCTTGCAACCAATCACATAATCTATGGCTTCATTCGAAAGAGTAGTAATGAGCAAACTTAACAAGACACATCAGTTTTAACCCATTCTTTGTAAGTTGTGGAAATTTCGTTTGTCACTCCAGCTTCAGGTTAATACAGAACTTTGGTGGACATTGTGATTACCGATCAAATAAATCAAAGAGATCATATCCTCGAAGAACATATTGAAACTGATAATTCCATTTGGCAAAATTATTTTCTTGTAACTTCACATTAATCATTCTCAATAGGCTTTCAATTTTGACAACGTTGCGCCATATCTACTCAAGAACACAGAATCTTGGCACAATTCAATCAAGAAATAAACTTGCAATCAACACACTCTTGGCAATCGGCCTTTTTCGAGTGACTCAATCTTCAATCAATCAAGAATTAATATGTCACAAAAGGAAATGGCAATTGGCCTTTGTATTCCTTGAACAATCTTTCAGAAATTGGCTATCGGCCTTAACAAACAAGCTTGCATACAAGAAATTTTCACTACGACATATAAACAAACAGATAAAATGCACAAAATAGAAACCGAACCTGAAACACCATTTCTCGATCGAAAAAGCCCATCGACGATTAGCAACCAATGATCAGATCACAGCGGAAGAAACTCCCCAGAAATAGAAACCGAATACGAATGATACCATGATAAGTCTTCTGAAATTATGCAGAAAGCTCAGGACTTTGAAGAACAATCGAAGAACAAATCAAAACTTTCTAGAGAGAAAAGATGAAAGAAATGTGATACTTTGTATATTGATTAATCGGAATCAATTACATTTGCATTGCTTGGATGGTTATATAAAGTTCTCGAAACTTAACACCCAAGCTACAAAGCTAACGACCACAACCAACTCTTAACATATTATGCTGACATGGCACTCCAAATATTACTACCTTTATGTTGACATGGCACACCTACTAACATATTACATTCAATAGCATCAGCATCAAAGTCAGGTTGGACATGTGTAAGAATCAGGCAACTATGCCACTGTTACTGATTGTTCATGGGTAATTGAATACTTTGCCTTACGTACAGTTAAATGGTAGACAAAGGTGTATAGTATTGATACTCGTAAATGAAATACAAGAAGTAATTTAATATTAATGTAAGCTTTGGATGCGGCGAGGAGACCGTCGTGAATGTGGTGGTGGGAGTGGTTGGGCGAGAAAGGATAGCAAGGCCAAGGAGGTTAAGTTTGGCCATTGAGGCTTCTTCCACAACTAGATAGTACATGGAAGGATTTAAGACCAGACGTAAGGTTGAGTGTTAGGAATGGCTTCTGTGATAGCTAGGTCTATGAGTGGGTGAGATAGAGCATAGTTTTAAGGGACTTTCTAGAATACTACATAGTATGGACATATTGCGGGCGTATTTTTATGGTTAGATCTTTATTTTAAAAAAATAAAAAAGTAAGATTTAACGGTTAAAATATTTGGAATATTGAATATTTCAGAGCATTCATGAATAATTAAGCGAATTGCATTTAGATATATGTTCTTAATTGAATATTACGAGGAGAATATGTATAAGGAAAACCTAAGTTTCAAAGTTGCATGTGTAATTCATAAGTAATTAATAAAACTACATAGGATTGTCAATGGCGATGATTAAACCCTAGTGTTTTTTAGCTTTAATTTTTCCAAAGGGACACTTTGGATGGGGTCACTAACTACCAATGTTATTTGATTGAAACCTTTATAATTTTTAGCTTTTGATCGAAGTCCCTAATATTAATATAATAATGTATTTCTATGTAGGTTATTATAGTTTTAACTTAAAAATAAAATTTGTAGTTATTTATATTAATGAGATTTAGAATATAACCCATAATTTATGAAATTAAAAATATTAGAGATAAATTATACTCTCCAATACATATATATATATATATATATATATATATATATATATATATATATATATATAGTGTGTGTGTGTGTGTGTGTGTGTGGGTACGTTCATAAAAAAACTAACCAAAAATTATTGTAACAAAATATAAGTACATTTTTCAAAAACACAAAAAAATAAAATATTAGGCTTAATAACATTATTAAATTTCTTCTATTAAACTTGACTTAGATAACTTCTCAAATCAATGAAATAAAATGTACCCATATAAGTTTAAAAATGGATTAGAGAACATATTGAATGATTTTTATATATAAAAAATGGGTACATTTTATATTAAAAAGGGCGTATATTTTTCATTTAGCAAATTGGTATTATTAAGAATGGGTACATATCAATATTTTTATAAAAATTTAATGGGTGTGAGTATTAAAACTCTAAATCAATTACTGATTTTTATTATAAAAATTGTGTAATTTACATGTAATTCATTAATATATTAATGATAGAAACTTTGATTAAAATCTAAAAACTAAAAAGATCTTGATCAATTAATATTATAAACTAGGGACCGAATACTAATTTTTCCTTTTCCACAACTATTTTTATTTTATTCTTCCTGCCAGTTTTAATTCTAAATCAATATCAATTATTTGTTTTCGATTTTCTTTAATTCACAATTTCAAATACTTTTCTCAAATCAATTTTTAAACAAGAATTAAGGATTAGTTTTAAGTACAAACTATTCATTTAATCATTGCAAAGAACGACCTTATTTGAGCCGTTATCTACAATTATCTTGTTCTTTTACAAGTATTTTTTTAAGTATTTTTATCATTACTTTTGCAGGTGGTAAAAATCCTATAAACCACTTTTGGTAATTGTGCTCACTTATGAATATAATTTAAACTAACAGTACAAAGTCATCATGCAACAATCATGTATACGGTTCCTCAAGTAAAAATTAACTAACAACACAAGCCAAATTTATGAATGCAATGGTGAAGTACTTACTTTCGGTTATGGATATAATTAAATTAACAATGCTTCAGGTAGTTGTGTTGTTGGGCCCTTAACAGTTAAAAGAGGTAATACAAATGTACCTAATGAAAACTGATCGCACAATGTATGATGAATAAACTCGACTTATGAATCCCTGGCTCCTCACAAAGAGGATCCAGAGAGAATCCCCGTTTAGAAAAAAAACTGTTAAGTATTGCAGTCCTATTAGATTAGGAATGTGATTGTGTAAATTCTAATGCATCTAGAGATATCTTTGAATATTTCCTTTAGTAGTTAATATTCTATTAGAATTGTAATCCTAAAAGGATAAGGAATTAACTTTTCCTACTATTATAAATAAAGGCACAATTGGGTAGAATACAACACATCTCACAATTACACATCTCTCTCTTCTCTCTCTATGTCGCCGTAGCCCCTCTCTCTAGCCTATATAATTGTTCAGTAAATTATGACTATAACACGTTATCAACATGTTCTTGATGCTGCGCTAAATAGAGTTTATTCTCCAACCAGGGGAGCATTACGCTTTAATCATTCTTTTTATGATTAATTTATTATTTTATTGAATTGATCCCCTCTCTCTGGCCTCCATAATTGTTCAGTCAATTATGCTTACAACACGTTATCAGCACGCTTTTGACGCTGCGCTAAAGAGAGTATTATGCTTTAATCATTTTTTTATGATTAATTTATTATTTTATTGAATTGATCTACATGCTATTGATTCAATTTAATTTTTCATTGTTGAACATGATACAAGTATTAAAGATGCAATTCCGGCTTTCCGATAAGGATCTTCTATAAATTCAAAGGTTTTTGTTGTTTTCTGCCAATCAGGTACGCTTAAAATAAAATAAGATATTTGAAACGACCATGAAGCATGAAAACATTCCCCATGATGCATGAACCCCCTACATTTACATTTACCTTCCAATATTATATATATATATATACACACACACACCTTTATGCATTACACAATTTTTGCTATTTGGAATATGTGAGTCAAAGAATCAAAAGAAATTAAAAGCAATTAAGGTTTTTCAAACCCTATAAATTTCGAAAAAGAATTTAAAATTAATGAGAAATATTTGGCTGAGCCACGGCATGGGGTTTTGAAAGTTGCTGGGCCCGCAACCCTATAAAATAGCATACCAGCATTTGTTTGCTGGGCTTTCTCATGGTTTAGCCCACGCCAGACCAAATACTGGTATGCTATTTTATAGAGCTGGTATGCCAACATGGTTTAGCCCATGTTGGGCTTGTCTGCGCACTCGGCCCAAATTAGCCAGCAAGCCTTTGCTTGCTGGGCTTGCATTGCGTCAACCAGAAGCCAGCAAAAACTGGGCTTCCTTTCGCACCACTGCCCAAAGCAAGCAAGCCCATCGTTGCTAGCATTTGCCCTCCTTCCCTGGCCCACTGACTTGCAATCAAGTTGGGCTGCTGTGCAGCCATATAATGGAACCCAAAGGCCTAAAGCTTGTTGCAAGGCTGTAACCCATTGCAGTAAGCAATTACATGCTAGGCTACATACCTTTTTTGACCCAATGCCATATTTTGGATCCCCACTTCATAATCATGCTTCTATAATTTTTGGGACTTTATTGGTTAACCCTAATTAAGCTATAGTTCACTTGTCACTTAGCTCGCTGCCAATTGAAGCTAATATGACCAGCATGTCATTATTTTGCTTCCACAATTGACCCTATATGGTCCTGATCTATTGAATTAATTAAAAGTGACCAGCAGTCTATTAATATGACAAGACATCTAAAATTATTGGCATGAAGCCCACTTTTGGACATTAACGATTCAATATTTTAATTCTATTCTTTGAAAGTTGACATCCTTTCGTAGTCCCGAAACGCTCACACTTGAGTTCTCGAAGCAACTCAAATCCACTGCACTTAAATTAGCATATTGTGTTATGTGTTCTTGCAAGAACCTCTCTTTTATGAACTAAACATTCGTAAACTATATTAAACTTGTAGTTTCAAATTTAGTGCCTTCGAAACCCGAAGTTTTCATAAAACAAATACACCCATGAAAACCCGACGTTTTTCATGAAAACCATGTCCTAGAACTCGAATATTTGAACTTTGATGCTTATCGATGATCCATTCCCATAGCACCTATTACAATCTTGTTACCTCCATTTCAGTGGATTGTCGAACTGTCACAATTTCGATTTCCCTTATTTGGACGTTTCTAATATAAACCACTTTATATGAGCTACAAGACGTGAATCTCCACTTGACTATCAAGAACTTGAGAAACTATTGAAGCCAACAATGGCATGGAAGTGCTGAATAAGCCTCTGCCATTATCTTCATTCGAAGAATTATGTCTGAAGCATTACCCACGAAAGTACCTCTCAAACGAGGATTTCATGGCTCTTTGGCTCGCTCTTACAGACCCTCTAATCATGCAAGATATTACCTGAAGCACACCATGATTACATCGTTAAATGAGTACAATTCTGAAGTTTATAAATCTAATGGAATTTCGACTCGAGAATACTTTTTCTCATCCTTCCATGTTTTTAACTCGCTCTTGAGGCAACAGTGTAGAGAATAGAAGTTTACCAAATTCTCAAATCTAATTACTACCACAAATGTGAGAAAAAGGTATAGACCCAGCTTCGGCTGGAGTCTACCTAACGGTATGACTCAGTTCGGCTAGAGTTTACCGAATGGCTCAACCCAGTTTGGTCAAAGCCTACCGAAAGTTGATGCCCTGCTTCAGTAGGGATGTGCCGAATGGCATGCTCTGTTTCGACATATATGCACCAAACAGTACTCTCTACTTTGACGGAGGCTTACCGAACAGACCCTTCCAGCTTTGGCTGGCACTTACCTAATCAAATTCTGGGTCTGTATCTCTCACAATCCAATTTTGAGTTTGTTTTTTTTTCAACATATAGTATAACCAGGGCCTGCCAAAGTGTGGCATCATGCTCGAAGCATGATCATTGGCACCTAAGACCTAAAACTTCAAGAATAAGGGATAATATTTCCAAACCTTAACCCTACAAAATCTACTTATGTCTTGATGGAATAAATAATTGGTTATGCATCTATTCGTGCCCTACCAATGTCGTTGAGGAGTACCATTCACGTAGTCAATATGTGAGACTAATTTTGCTCCACCTAACATTGTTGGAAAAGCATAATTTTGACATGGATGGCCTTGTTGGTTGAATCCCCTTAAGTAAACCATTTACTTTGTGAACATTTTTTCATGGTCTTAGATTCAAGTTTTGGTCTTTGTTTTAGTTATAGATAATTTTATTGATATTGTCTTCGAATACGAGTTAACTGAATCATGTTTCTTATATACATGTGACCAAATTCAATTAAACATGTGATTAGGTACGAATGTGGGAAAGTTAGTTGTCTGAATGAATGTGATACTACGTACACTAACTTTACACCTAAATCACATCTCTAGCAACAACTTCAGATCTATCCAACCTGATTAAGAGCATTGGCACACTCCTCGTTGTATGAATGGTACTAAATTACCATTACAGAGACCTTATATTCTCCCCGTTCCGGAAGAACGTCATTGAGTCTTAAAGGATATTCGAGATGACAATGATCATGAATGAAACCATTGAAGAAAATAGAGTGGAATATCTTTGCACCACCTCCAAAAATGAGCCTGAAGCTTTAATTTGGGGCCAGTAGGCTGTCTCATAACTGGGAACATGCCACATGTGGCCGGCCTGGAGCCAGGTGATTCAAGCAGTTTACTTATGTTGGCACAACCTTTTGGGACACTTAGGTCGAACAATGATGCTATGACGCATCCCCTTTCCGGAAGTAAGGATTTTGTGCCTACAAGCACACTTTGTCATGCTTGCTCGCTGGGGAAATTGATTTTCTAACTCATCCCTTGCAAAGATACAAAATTACCCTTTTTCATAGTAGATTCAAAGGAATATATGTGGACTAATCCAACCAAAATGTGGACCATATAAATACTTATGATTTTGGTTGATGAATTGACAAACTGGTCACATGTTTATCCACATACATTGCTGCTAAACCTGAAGTTCTTGGTCAAATGTACTAGTTTGGATGAGTTAATGGAATTACAATTAGATTACCATCGATGATGTTTTCACTTATATGGTAGATACCGACATAAATAGAAAGCAACGATATTGAACCGTGTTCTATTGATTAAGTGACATCGTAGAACTGATGAGACAACCAAAATTACCATCCAGATCAAATTCCTTACTAAAGTGTGTTTTGGACTTATTATTCCTACACTGCCCAAGGTAACCCTGTTGTCTTACAAGTGAGAAAAGAAGCATAATGAGATGAATGAAATAGTGCAATATGATGCACACCTTATGGTGCAAGATTTCTCTCTAACACTCTGTGATTGATAGCAGCATGATGAAATGTGGTTAGTGTTTTCTCCATGGGGATATTGATACGGAGATTTACATGTAAGTTCTCGAATAATTACAAAGATTGGTTCAAATAGTTTCAAACCACAGAACACCCTTTTAACTTGTTTGAGGTGTTCACTTATTGAAGCAATCTAGCGGATGTGGTATACCCGTCTAAGTGATTATTTGATCAGTCAGGGATATGAATGAATGCACTTGCATGTTAAACTATGAAGTCTTATTCCGAATTGCTAGAGTTACAGTTTATGTCCTTGACAAGAATCTTACTAAGACTCCGGAAGAGCTTGAGAAAACTGCCTCGCACCTGAAGATGGAATTTAAGATGAATGATCTTGGAAAAACTGCCCTAACCTAAAGTTGAAGCATTGTTCTGATGGTACTTTGGTCTACCAGTTGAACTACACCCTGAATGTGTTACCTTTGAGTATACATGTGATCGTACATACGTTATATGCAAATGAGACGCTTGAAGAGGTTATGGAATCCGAAATTTCATATCTGAGTTTAACTTTGCGCTTCAATGTATTTAGCTCATTGTATTAGACAAGGCATCTCCTTCGCTGTTAATCTAATTGGTAAAGATGCAGCACTGCGCCTACACATAACCACTAAATTGGTATTAAAGACGTACCTTGAAGGTACTATGAATTTGGGCAAATCCCAACGCAACTCGAGCGGATCCAACCCTCCTGATCCTCGGAATGATGCTTGCCTTGTTTGTTATAATGACACTGGTTACTTATCAAACCCACATAAGGTAAAATCCCTGAATGGTTATGTCTTTACCATTAGGGACATCGCAATATCTTGGAGGTCCACGATATGACCATAGTTGCGAAACCTTCGAATTGTTCCAAGATTCACCTCACTTCACTACGCCACAAGTGAGACATGATTAGGAGTTCTTGTTGAGCATATTCAAAGTACTTGTTTTCATCCATTGTTGAGTCCCAACGACGATTCATGAAGATTATGCCGCAACCCGACCAAGACATGATACATCAACGAAGTCAACGCCAAGACATATTGCGTCTACATCACATCAACAAAGCATCAGGAGATTGAAGTCATGCAAGCCGATCCCGGACAACCTTGCCGACCTCTACACAATGTCATTATCGAAGTCAACCTTCCAGAAGCTTGTTTGAGGAATTGGTATACATAACTATTCATATGCAATGCTTATAGTTCTCATTTAGAAGTTCTGTCAAACTTAGGAGAGTATCCAGAAGTATACTCACTTGATCTTAATGTACTTTTTTTTCCCTACGATTAGGAGCATTTTTCCCACTGAGTTTTTGCTACCTAACTAGGTTTTGACGAAGCACCCATCCTGGGCTGATCATACCCTTAATTGCTCTTCTACTTGCGTCCAAAAGACGTTTAGTTTTGACTTAATGCATTTTCTCACTTTTCTCCTTAGTTTATGGGGTTTTCTCCCACCTTGGGTTTTACCATGGCAAGGTTTTATGAGTTTTATCTTTTATGCATTCTTCCTTTAATTTGAGACTCGCATTCGCTCATTGTGCCAATAACTTCATCAATTGTACTTACTTCATTGCTGAAGACCTGTTACGCCATTTAGTTGAGTATTTACACACTCAATGGGGAGTGTTGCGGTCTTATTAGATTACGAATGTAATTTTATAAATCCTATTGTAAGGATATCTTTGAATATTCCATTTAGTAGTTAATATCCTATTAGAGTCTTAATTCTAAAAGGGTAAGAAATTAACCCTCCCTACTACTATAAATAAAGGCACAATAGGGTGGAATAGAATACACCTCACAATTAGACGTCTCTATCTTCTCTCTCTATGCTGCCGCACCCCTTTTCTCTGGCCTCCATAATTGTTCAGTAAATTTTGCCTACAACATTAAGGTAATTGTGCCGGTTTACAGATTAAAATGACAAAACATTGTCCTTGTACGATTATTATATACATTTCCTTGAATGGGAGTACAATTTAACTAGCCTAACAAACCTGTAACTATTTTTAACTGCAATGCTAAAGTAGTTACATTCGCTTACAAATAGGGCTTTGATAAATTATTTCTTTCTCGACATTACTTAAAATGGAAAACTAACCAAAAAGCCCAAAAAACTTTCTTTTTAATCATCAGGATTTTCAAAAATATTGATCCTACCCTTTAAACATCTGTACAAGAATGGGTCAGTATACAACAAAGTTCACATGACTTCACCAAAGAATACATCCAAAAGAATAGAAAAGAGGACTGACACTTTCATATTACATTGGAATACAAAAAACAAGGTGGCAAACATTGCAGCAGCCAAGACAACATAGATTCACATGACCTTCATTAAAGTAAAGACAAGTCAGCCAATTTTTAGAAACAGTGCTGACAGCTTTCAGAAACAGTGTGTTGTCACCATTCAAAAAGTTGTAAATAGTGAAACGTAATCTATCTTAGATTTTGTATATAAGAGAGTTTTTCTCCCTATGAAAACGACATCTCTCAACATGTGAAAACACGTCAACACCCTACTCTAACCATATACTCACACCATCTTCATACACTCAAGCATCCACAGCCTTTCTAGCATCCTTGGAAATAATTATCTTTGTAAACATTTTATATATAAATAAAAGTTCAAGTGTACAAATTCAAGCAATTTCCAAGTCTTAAGTAAGTTTTCTTATTCTTTCTTTAGTGTGTTTGTTTAATTAGACTTCTAGTCCAAAACAAGGAAACACTATTGTAGTTATATTATTAACCTGCTAAACTGACGATCATACTTTGTTCGAACACTCTGTTATAGTTGAATGCTTGTCATACAAATAACTGGACATTAACCAGGGTACCTTTGAGTTCTTCGTACCTCTGAGTTCAACCGTTAAGGCCTTATACATGCATTATGAGTGGTCGTCATGCTGAACCATGTCGAGTTCCATGTGCAAGGTTCTATGTCTAGTTGTTATAATGGTCATCTGACTATATAATCAAGCTTGTTGTGCAAATATGGTATCAGGGCCAAGTTTAGCATTTTAATAGTATAATTATAACAGCAAAGTACCTTGAGGATGGAAGTCATTAACGCAACTGATATCACACGTGTTTATTTTGTATGAATAGTAGATATTATTGTCTCTGTAGACCTTGTCAACCACAACTACCAGGTATTTATTGTCCTAGACACCCAACTATAACTAGCATAAAGAGAAGATTAGCACATATATCCAAAAGAATTAGCAGGACTTTGAAGAAACAAAAGTTTTATCTTGATTATCTTAACATCCTTCATTTATTTGTAAATATAATAACACAAAAGTATAGCACGAAGTTTTAGAAGCAAAAAGAGCAACAAATCAAGTTTTAGAGACCTTGAGAGAAGAAAGAGAGTTTCTAAGAAACCAGTTAGCCATAACTTTAGAGAAATGTAGACTGTAGTTTATAATAGATTATCTTAATTTAGAAATTATTGAACCACAAAAAAAAAATAACCTTAGGCCAAAATAGTTTAGTTTGTTATTTTCCATTGAGAAAGCATAATCATATTTTGCATAGTGAAGAAAATCCACAAGCCAATAGTATTGTAGATCTTATTATTAGTCAAGCCGAAAATATAAAGTTAGAAAATAATAAGTATAATCATTTGTTAAACCAGTTGTTAGAGCATTTTCAGAAAAAATCCATAAAAACAATTAGACAAAATTTAGATGATATTACATCCCAGTTAGAAGATAATAATAAAAATATTCAATGGTTTCCTAGCAAAAGGGAGATAAAAGAGTTTATTGACCTCATAGATAGTAAGCCTAAGCAAGTAGAACTTAGATCATTAGAAATAGTTGAGCAGTTAAAATTAGAAGTTCAAAAAATTCAATTAGTGCAAAGAGAGTTGAGTGAACAAGTAGATAAGTTACATAATAAAATAGATAGATTATTAGTTTAATGACCGACTCTAGAACTAGCAAAAAATATATTCAAGCTTTGAAAGAAATTAGTAAGTTAGACAAAGAACCAGTAGGTTTAACAAATTTTTCAACACAAGTAGCTAGTAGTAATATTCCAATTAGATAAAATAATTTAGTTATACAATTATTTTTAAGTTTGGCTGAAAAATTAGGTCAAGTTCAAGAACAAATAGTAGAAATAAATCAAGTTTTACATAACGCATCTTCCTCACTTCCACCATCTTTGCTAGACAAATTAGAAAATTTAACTTTAAGTGCAAATAATAATATTAGAAGACCTAAGATAAATCCTTTTGATAACAGAAAATGAAACTCTTTAGGAAAAAAGGAAAAGAAATAGTTAGAGGTGAAGATATTTATCCAAATGAAGAAGAAGCACAAGAATTTATTAGAAGAGGTTTTGAGAGAACACAGAAAAACAAATATAATTTGTACCAATTAGGTTTATTTGAAAATAGAAGTAGATTTGTAAGTAGCATCACTCAACATGAAGCTAGCTGTATTGATAAAGAAGTTACGCTTAATTTAATTAGTAAAGAAGCAGTTACTCATTTAAGAAAATCACATTTCAGTTAGATTCACATAGGAACAATATTAATTGGAATAGCTGGATTAACTAGAGTACAGGTAGGCACAAAAGCATTAGAATACATATATGATGATAGTTGGGATAATCACCAACAAGCAACAATAGCAACATCTAAAGTAGACTTAAGTTCAAACTTAGCAGTCATATGTTGTATTCCAAATTATGTTATGACAATAAATGAATTTAGTAAATATATTAAAGTGAGCATAAGAACAAAAAATTATAATATGAAAGGAGAGTATAAAAATTTGTGTATTAGCTTAGTGTATATTGGTAAAGTATCTGATAAATATAATCATAAGTTTAATTTAGTTCAAACATTTGGTAGTAAACATGTAAATATGATAGAAGCAAAACCCGTAGATAATAGTTTTCTAGAAGGAACTCAGTGGATATTACCTAATTTACAGGTAACAAGAAATAAACAACCATATAAAGTACAAATATATGAAACTAGTACAAGTAATGCAGTAAATTAGGTTTAGTAATTACAAGAAAATAGAAAATATAGAAAAGGATGAGAGTGAGATCGAAAATGAGATTATTCATATGGCTTTTGATAATTTAGATATTAATTTAGTTGAGCAAAATTTTGGATGTCACATCCCGGCCCGGGCGCAGCCACTTCCCGGGCCCGCTCCCCCACCGTAGCACGATATTGTCTGCTTTGGGCCCCGACCACGCTCTCACGGTTTTGTTTTTGGGAACTCACGAGCAACTTCCCAGGAGGTCACCCATCTTGGGAGTGCTCTAGCCCCCTTCTCGCTTAACTTCGGAGTTCCTACGAAACCCGAAGCCAGTGAGCTCCCAAAAGCCTCGTGCTAGGTAGGGATGTGAATATACATTTAAGGATCACTCCCTGGGCGATGTGGGATGTCACAATCCACCCCCCTCAGGGGGCCGACGTCCTCGTCGGCACACACGCGGCCAGGGTTAGGCTCTGATACCAATTTGTCACATCCCGGCCCAGGCGCAGCCACCTCCCGGGCCCGCTCCACCACCGTAGCACGATATTGTCCGCTTTGGGCCCCGACCACGCCCTCACGGTTTTGTTTTTGGGAACTCACGAGCAACTTCCCAGGAGGTCACCCATCCTGGGAGTGCTCTAGCCCCCTTCTCGCTTAACTTCGGAGTTCCTAAGGAACCCGAAGCCAGTGAGCTCCCAAAAGGCCTCGTGCTAGGTAGGTATGGGAATATACATTTAAGGATCACTCCCTGGGCGATGTGGGATGTCACATTGGATCATATTGTAGATAAGCTTATAAAAGATATTGATCATTTAGATGAAGAACAATATTTAGAAAAATATAAGACATGTGATTTAGGACTACATAGAATTTCAGATGAAGAGATGAAAATATTAATTTTAGAAATAGGAGTTGAACATATTTTAGGATCAAAAGAATATAATAATTTATTTGAATTGAAAGAAGAATGTAATCCAGTAGAAAAAAGTAGTACATCAAAAGTAGAAAATCCAGGACACGCAAGTAGAACTAACCAACAATTTTTTAGACCAACAAATGAACAATATAATGAAAAGGCACGAGTAGATTACATAGACGAAAGTATGATAAAACCACCCATAAAAAAATAGGATTCCATATTTGAAAGGGTTAGAACAAATTAATATAGCAGGTAAATATTAAACTTAGATAATGTAGATCCACAAGACTGGGAAAGAACGATTAAGAGATGAGAAAAATGGTGCGTACATGCAGCATTAATGTTAGATTTTAGTAATTCACAAAATATGTTAGATTACTTTGAGCATACTTTAGATGGATTAGTTTTTTATTATTTCCAGTCATGGAAAGTTCTAAATCCAAAACAGCATCAGGCAACTAAAACATATTTTAACATTGATGGTTTTGTTACTCTGATTAAACATGAATTTTTAGATCATAATAGGTTAGATGGCAGAAGTGAACCAGAACAAATAGGAGTAATTAGAAAGTTAGAACAATTACAAATTTGTGATTTACAATATATAGCTGAGTATACAATAGATTTCTTTAAATATTTAGGAAGAACAAGTAGAATGAGTGATATTAATTTAGGAGAAAAGATTTGGAATGAATGGCAAAAGCATCCAAAGAAAAATGATATTGCAATATGACCTAGAATTCAACATGTATATGACATACTTAGGCAACAGTGTAGCCAAATAAAAGCTAAGAGACAAATTAGGAAACAATTTTACATGAGCTGTAAAAATATAGATTTACCACAATAGTATAGCTGTCATAAGAAGAATAAGCATAAGAAAATATATAAAAAGAAATATAAGTCATAGTAACCAACATATAAGAAGAGAAAATATATTCCAAAACAATTTAGAAAAAGAAGTGGTACATCTTGGATTAGAAATTATAAAGAACCAAAAGATAAAAGTAGTTGTAAATGTTATTCATGTGGAGAAGTTGGACACATTAGACCTAAATGTCCAAAATTAGGAAAACAGCCGAGAGAAAAAGTACATTTGATGGAGTTGTTTAAGTTAGAAGAAGATGAAGACATTCAGTCAATATACAGTTTATATGATTTAAGTGATAATGAGACTATTTATAGTATAAAAAGTATAAATATGATAGATTCACATTCGGAAGATTGAAGTAGTTCAAATAGTGATTTAGAAGAATATATGTGTGCATTCAAAGAAAAACAACATGAAGAAGAGTATAAATATATAAATTTAGGTTGGCCAGAAAAAGTCATAGGTGTAGTTGACACACCCCGACCCGAAAGTGGGGCGTGCTGGCCGTCACGTGAGCGTGACGTAACCATGTGCGCAGTGCGGAAGTGAGATTGATTAGAAAGATACGAACCAATTAAAACCAAGCCACTAGCAATCCAATAAAAGAGAGTGTGCTAGTGCGAGAGTTAAGGTGCTTTTACAAAACCAGAGCATAAATGGCCTACATGCAATCAAGCAGAAAGTACTAAATGGAATTAACACCCGCAGGTGATCCTACATGAGTGAATTCTGCCAGAACGTCCGGGAGATCCTCGTATGCCACCAACGAACACTACTTAATACCTGGAGAGGCGAAAAACAAAGTTGAGTGGGTCAGTAAAACAAATCTTTTTCAAAACCATTCTTTTTTCAAATCACTGTAACCCCTCTCCGTAAAACCTGTATAATTTTCCAGAAATAAAATATATTCATATACATATATATCTCAAAATCATGCTGGAAATATCTGTAGATATGCCATGCAAAAGTATCATAACTAATATCTGAACTGTATGCTCATATCGTAATTCTGTGATGTGAATAGTATCTTATAATATATATATATATATATATATATATATATATATATATATATATCTCATAACATCTCAATCTCATCATATATATACTCTGCACATACATCAATATCCTCATGAGGTCACTATCACATCACTGTATCAATATAAGAATGCTCTAGTGCTACAATCACATGAAGACTGTGCAAAGGATTCGCGGGTCACCTACGAGTCGAACCCACTTATAGTGGTCTATACGACAGGACTGTGCACCTAACTTGGATCCAAGGCGAGCATGCGGTGCGGGAGGTGAACAACACGTGAAAGACTGTGCCCCTAACTCTGGGCGTGACCACTAAGAATATGGGCAGGTTTATGAGCTAACAACATATCACATCATTTCATTCATTCGTATCACATCACATCATTTCATTGTCATCATAACTAGTATAGAATCTTACCTGATACTTACATGTGCGTCCGCAGCACCGTCACAATTATATGCAAGTACTAATGCATAATTAAAATAAATAGATACTTGCACGGCATCTCAAATCATTTCATCGTTTAAATTCATTTTCTGGGAAAATAGCAATATATATAGGTATGTACGAAAAACAAACTGCCCACTCACTGATAAATATCCAGGTCGTAGCCCCCACGTCTAGCCTGGCTACGCTCGTCCTCGGGATAGGCCTCGCCTATATGAGAAGTAACTGAATAAACGTCATTTAACGTACATAAACGGAACTTTAGAAATAACTTCTCATACATTGATCAATTTTGACATACGAATATACCAACGCGACCTACTCGACGTCACGGACGTCGAAAATTTTTGAAATAATTTTTCTCGAGCCCACACGCGTCTTCTTCTTCGTCCAGACGCCGGAAACTGGGTAGACCTGCAACTCGGGTTTTCTCACTCATTTCTTCACCATTTTTCCTCATTTTTCTTCCTACTTGCTCTAATTTAAGTGAGGAAGAGGGCTATACCTTCAAAAACCTCAAAAAACGGGTGAAATCTCGTCGGGAAATTCTCCAAAACCGGCCAAACACGAACTGGGCTATCCCGACGTCCAAACTCTGTCAACGTTAGTCTCCGAGGTTCATGGGAACCTTCTAAGGCTCGTGGTGAGCTTGGTTTTGCCTAAAACGCAACCAACAAAAACTTCGTGAACAGTACATAACTCAGAGCTCGAGTTTTCAACATGAAATCGTAAGAGTTCTTACCTAAAATGGGTGTCTTTGAGTTCGTATGGACCTCAGGATTATGATTATGGTCTTTGCAGCGTCGATCCGTGAAGAGTTGGCCTCCTTTGGCCTTGGTCCATACGTGAGAGGCGAGAGAGAGAGTGAACTCGAGAGATAGAGAGAATGAGTCTGTAATGAGGAGAAAGACACGGGAGTGAGGTGAGAGAGAGAGTGTGCTGATTGGTTGTGTGGTCTAAAAGCCACCAATCAAACAAATATCTCATTGATTTCTAATTGGTCCCAAAATGCATGGATAAAGTATAATTGGACCCAAAAACTTAACAAAATTCACAAACGTACCTCAACGTTCGAGGGCAATTTCGTCAATTCACAACCTCGTGAATAATATTTCGGGACGGGCTGTCACAGTAGTAAATTAGTTGCAAATAAATATTATAATACATATTCAATATTGTGTGAAAAGTGTTACAGTAATAGGTTATTAGAAATTAATTCAGCAGAATCACAAGAAAATACTAAAATATTAGGAAATATTGTTTATAATATGAAAAAGCCAAAAATTATTTCTTTAATTACCATAAACTGTGAAATAGAAATAGCAAAAGAACATAAAATACAAACAATAGCTATGATAGATACAGGAATCGCAAAAAGTGTCATAAGAGAAGAATTAGTACCATAAAAATATAGACAAAAATTAGCAAAACCAGTGGTAATAACACAATTTGATGAAAGACCAGTTTATTTAACACATTTCATTAATAATGAGTCTATTAAAGTAGAAAAAAAACAACAATTTAATTTACCATTAACATTTATTTCACCAGTAGGAACATACCCATTCATTTTAGGTTTAAACTTTTTGAAAAGTTTACAAGGTTTTTTATTTATGAATCCTAGCATAACAGTTTTCAAAAGAGGTATTACAATAACTGACCAAAGTAATATTGTAGAAGCATACAAAAGCATAAGTATAGAAAAGTCTAGTGGCCAAGATAGTCATTATTTTGAAAACTCAAAAGAAAATGATGAGCATAATAATATAGAAGAATTTGATGAAGAAATATTTGAATATGAATATCCAATTTTAGAAGAATGAACCGGTATAGCAATATTACAGTTAGACCAAAAAGCTTAGAAGAATTATTACAATTAGCAAAACAGACTAGAATCATATGAGAAGACCCACCGTTACATTGGAGTAAAAATAAAATATTAGCAAAATTAGATATAATTAATCCAGATTTAACCATTAAGACAACTTATATGCCTTGTAGTTTATTAGATAAACAAGAGTTTGAGCAGCAAATAAAAGAGTTGTTAAATTTAAAAGTAATTAACCCTCTAAGTCTAGACATAGATCAGCAGTATTTGTTGTAAGAAAACATTCAGAGCTAAAAGAGGAAATGCTAGAATAGTTTATAATTACAAGAGATTAAATGATAATACATATGAAGATAGTTATAAGTTGCCAAATAAAGATGAGCTTATAAATAAAATTCAAGAGAGTAAATATTTTAGTAAATTTGATTGTAAATCAGGATTTTGGCAAATACGATTAGCAGAAGAATCAATTGAGTTGACAGCTTTTACTTGTCCAGAATGACATTTTGAGTGGCTTGTTATGTCATTTGGACTTAAAAATGCTCCATCAATCTTTCAGAGAAAGATGGACCAAATTTTTAAGAAATATAATAATTTTTGTAGTGTTTATATAGATGATATTTTAGTACATAGTAAAAATAGAAATGAACATAGGAAGCATTTAGAGTTAGTTCTACAAGAATTTATCAATAATGGAATTGTGATTATCAAAAATAAAATAGCATTAGAAAAGAAAGATATAGAATTTTTAAGAATGTATATCAAGTCAGGTACAATAAAATTATAAGATCATATAGCTAAAAATTTCTTAGAATTTCCAGATAAGTCAGAAGACAAAAAACAGTTACAAGCATTTTTAAGATTGTTAAATTATGCAAGAAATTTTATTACTAATTTAGGAAGAAAAATAGCAGTATTACACAGTAAAACTAGCAAAACAAGACAAAAATATTTTTATAGTGAAGATATTAAATTAGTTCAAAATATAAAGGAAGAAATCACTCGACTTAAGCCGTTAACATTACCATTAGATGATAGGTACAAAATAGTTGAAACAAATGCTTCATCATTAGGATGGGCAGGTATACTATACCAGAAAAAGCATAAGGAGTCACCAAAGTCTGACGAACAAGATATTCATCAGGAAAATTTGGTGATGTACAGTCAAGATTACCATCAACAGATTTAGAAATTTTAAGAATAATTAACTCACTTAAGGCATTCTCTTTATTTTTACATAATGAAGTATTTACGATTAGAACAGATTGTCAAAATATAATTTCTCATTATAATAAGATACATACTAATGAACAGGCAGCCCAAAGATGGGTTAATTTTGTTGATTCAATTATAGGAAATGGTTTAAACCAATTTTTGAACATATGAAAGGTAATAACAATACATTAGCTGATATCTTATCAAGATTAATTTGTTGAACAGGAATGGAATATTGTGGACCATCATCCTCAAACAGCACCTTTCAATGGATTCCAAAATAGCATAAGCAGACCAACATTACCACCAATACCCACTTTCAACTTTAATGGCAATATTGTTGAATGAATCAGAAATCCAACTCTGAGATATAAGACAAGGATACCAAAACTATCTAATAAGCAACAGGTTCTCTTAGATAATTTTTGGAACATCCAAATCAAACAGGTAAGCATGAGGTTAGGTCATAAAAAATTAATTAGAGGCTTAGAACAAGAATTTGATAACTTTAATTTTAATTTCCATCAAAGCCAGCATCATATTCATTCTCTTGAGCACAACCTTCAAGTCATTTCTAGAGACCATGAGGCATTACTTAGTAAGTTTGCCAAAATGAACCAAGAACTCCAATCTCTTAGAATGCAACAAAAGGCAAATGACACCTTGAAAAGAGAATTAAAAATGGGTTTAGAAACTGATTAGCATAAAAATAAAGAAAAAGAGGTTATTGAACCCATAGAGCAAGAGGCTAATGAGCCCATAGAGGAAATTAAGATTGAACTCTTAGAATAAGACATTGAGATGGAGCATCATGAAAATAATGAGCAACATCAGTATCTGAGTGACAAAAAAAAACAAGAAATATATGAAAGTTTTCTTAGGAACATAACTTTAGACTTAATAATAGATAATATCCTATTAGAAGAGATTTCAAAAACAAAATTAAGAATAATGCCACCAGATATACAAAATGAGATCCTGAGCAGAGCATCACAATCCATGAAAGAGTTACAATTACAATTACAATGTGCTTTGTATCAATCCATTTTGATCCAAAACTAAGGATGGATATTATTACAAAGATGCATCCACTATATCTTTGTGATAATACATAGAGTTGTATTTGTAAACCAGAAGTTAGCATAGTTGTAGCCAAGATTAACATGAGAGATTTTAGACCATGGCATTTTAGTTATGAGCATCAGAAAAAGCATAATATAGTAGAAGTTACCCCAGCATTACTATTAGAGATTGGCTATCTTGATAAAATATTCATCAACCATATTTCCCAACTAGAATTATTTCCTGAAACGCTTATCAAAGTGATAGAAGATTATCTAGAAAAGTGGAAAGAAATTTGCATAAGTTTTATCAGTAGTCCTCCAGATTGGTATGCACATATGCAAAACGAGAAAACTAGGCATATAGCCATGATTAACAAATAGTCCTTTAGACTATCCCCTATCTCCTCACACAGGTGGACTCCTTCATACAAAAATATTCTAAAATTTTGAGGGATCCAAATGTTAGCTTTCGATGAGTTTGAAGATTTTAGGTATGATATGATATTAGTAGCAAAAGAAGAAGAAATGCATATTTACAGCAAGTCAAAAGCCCGTCGTCAGCCATACTGGAAGCCTCGGATTTTCAAAGAAGAAACAACAAATATGTATTACAAGGTGAAAGAAGATAGAGAAAGAGATGCAAAGCTAGTAGAAGGCAATGAACAGTACTGGAACAATTTAACAGAAGAAGAGCTGCATAACATCAACAACATCATGGAAGCATGAAGAGCTAGCAACAAATTAGCATAAGTTGAATAGCATCATGTAAAATAATGTATTTCCAGACAGAAATGTCAACATCATTGTGGACCGCTTTTAATGGCATAAGAGTAAATAAAAAAAGGGCTTGACCCATTATAGATTTTTCATACACAAAATGTCTTTTTAATTAAGAATGAATAGTGCTAGGCCATTTTCACTAAAACTCCCTACTTAAAAGGGACATGGACGAACATGCATGGATTACTGGTCACAGTTACAAAAATAAAAATTCATCATGCGACAATCAATCTTTTTCCAATTACAACTACACATCTAAACTATCAAATAATAAAATTTTCTTTGTCAATTAAAAGATGGTCAAAAAAAGTTTGGTCTTCTATTATAAAGTAAAATTATTAGCAATAATATAATTTTACACAAAATAATTTTTTATTTTCTTCAAACATCGCCCACATGTCATTATAATATCTCTATTTTTTTCTGTCTCTCTTTCACATTTCTTTCCAACTTCTCTAGCCGGCTAACTCTTTTTTTCCTAACCTGAATTCGGAAAAGAAAACAAAAATCCTAGTAACACAAATTCCATACTGTAGATATAAAATTTAAAAGATTTAAATTAACCAATATATTATTATAACTGACTCCAACAGTTTACTTGATCAGTTTGATATTTTTCACAAATTAAAAATTTAAGGACTAATGAGCGTATTCTATTTTGGTACGAAAATGTTCCCCAGATATTTGAAATCATGTGGTGTTTACTACCTACCCCTGGAGGGTAGGTGTGCACTTAGAAATGGCAATTTCTTACACGACCCATTAACACGACACTTAAATGACACAAAAATAACTAGTTTCGGGTCAACACGATAACTTATCGGGTCGTTATCGGGTCACACGATAAGAACCCGTTAATAATGGATCCTTCACAGGTTTACACGAGAGTGACAAGCGGGTAACCTGTTTCGACACGAAAAGAAAAAAGTTATTTTTATGATTTTAATTTTTTTAACTACTATAAAATACAATAGATATAGTGGATATATATATATATATATATATATATATATATATTGTTTATTAATTATTATTCTAAATAATTTTAAAATTTAAGTTTTATTTATTTATTTATTTATTTTTATAAAATAATATGAGCAAAGAGTGAGATTAGAAAATTATAAAACACATTAAAAATAAAAACATCAAGTAATTTAAAAATACCAAATACATTTTAAAAATTATAATAATTAATTTACAAGTGCGAAAAATGTGAAAAAAAAATATGCAAATACTCGTAATCACATCCTCTACGCTTTAAATGTGACAACCCATCCCGCATTTATAATTCTCGATATATGAAAAGACGATATTGCCCTTTAGTGTTGGTGGCATTGTGTGGCTAAGTTTTAGTTTGAGGACCAATGTGTTAAGTCTCTATTAATTTGGAACCAATTGCAAGTGAGGAAATAATTGGTTTTGATTGGTTGATCAACTTTGGTCCACACAAACACCAACACTCATTCTCTCCCTTCTTCCCCGTATCTCCCTATCTCTCTCGAACTCTCACTCTCTCTCTTCTCCCCATGTACGGACACACCCAAAGAACCCTTAAACTTAACAGATCGAGGGAAACAATAGCACCATCGTCTTCATCTCGTCGATACGAGTTCATCCATACAAATTTCAGGTAAGAATAATATCGTTTTCACGTCGAACAACTTACCTCCGAGAATACCACTGTTCATGCATTTTCATATACATGATTTTTAGGGAATTCTAAGCTTATAGGAAGCTTCTTGACGTCTCCACGAAGCTAGGGGACGTTCGTTTGACAAATTTGGACGTCGAAGGGTTGAGATCGAAGTGTTTCTAGGTAAGCCAAACTATCGAACGTCCTCGGGGAAAATCTAGTGAATTTTAAGCCTTGAAACTTATATATCATGATTCTACATGTCATTAGCTTCATTTTGGTACCAATTTCGTGAACAATGGATGAAAATCGAGTGAGAAAACAAGTTTTGAAAAATTACCCAGTTTCCGGCGCTGGCGACGGTCACCGGAGCTGGAGGTTGAAGGTGACGAAATATTCCGTCAATTTTGACGGAATATTCTGACGTCGTCAATTAGTTTGGACAGTTTCCGTTAGAAGTTAATGGAATATTCTGAGAAATATTCCTGACGCCGTTAGCCCTCCCGTCACACGTGCCAGGCATGTGCCGCGCGTGGCTGGCGCGTGCGGGATCCAAAAAAATTTCTAAAAATTCCTGGGTGTTCGTGACGTCGAGTAAGTCACGTTGGTATATTCAAATGCCAAAATTGATCAACGTATGAGAAATTATTTCTAAAGTTCCGTTTATGTATGTTAAATAATGTTTATTCAGTTACTTCTCATATAAGCGAGGCCTATCCCGAGGACGAGCATAACCAGGCTAGGCGTGGGGGCTACGACCGGGCTATTTATCAGTGAGTGGGCAGTTTGTTTTCCGTACATACCTATATATATTGCTATTTTCCCAGAAAATGAATTTAAACAATGAAATGATTTGAGATGCCATGCAAGTATCTATTTATTTTAATCGTTAGTACTTGCATATAATTGTGACGGTGCTGCAGACGCACAAGTAAGTATCAGGTAAGATTCTATACTAGTTATGATGAGAATGAAATGATGTGATGTGATACGAATGAATGAAATGATATGATTTGAGCTCATACACCTACACATTTATATTAGTGCTCTCGCCCAGAGTTAGGGGCACAGTCTTTCACGTGTCGTTCACCTCCCGCACCGCATGCTCGCCTTGGATCCAAGTAGGTGCATAGTCCTGTCGTATAGACCACTATAGGTGGGTTCGACTCGTAGGTGACCCGCGAATTATTCGCACAGTCTTCACGTGATTGTAGCACTAGAGCATTCTTATATTGATACAGTGATGTAATAGTGACCTCATGAGGATATTGATGTATGTGCAGAGTATATATATGATGAGATTGAGATGTTATGAGCTATATATATATGCAGCCGAGGGCTAAGATGATTATCAGATACTATTCATATCACAAATTTACGATATGAGCATACAGTTGAGATATTAGTTATGATACTTTTGCATGGCATATCTACAGATATTTCCAGCATGATTTTGAGATATATATGTATATGAGTATATTTTATTTCTGGGAAATTTTACAGGTTTTACGAAAAAGGGTTATAGTGATTTGAGAAAAGAATGGTTTTGAAAAAGATTTGTTTTACTGACCCACTCAACTTTGTTTTTCGCCTATCCAGGTATTAAGTAGTGTTCGTTGGTGGCATACGAGGATCTCCCGAACGTTCTGACAGAATTCACTCATGTAGGATCACCTGCGGGTGTTAATTCCATTTAGTACTTTCTGCTTGTCTGCACGTAGGCCATTTATGCTCTAGTTTTGTAAAAGCACCTTAACTCTCGCACTAGCACACTCTCTTTTATTGGATTGCTAGTGGCTTGGTTTAGTTGGTTTGTATCTTTCTAATCAATCTCGCTTCCGCACTGCGCACATGGTTACGTCACGCTCACGTGACGGCCAGCACGCCCCACTTTCGGGTCAGGATGTGTCATTAAAGGTGCGTACATGAATTTTTAAAACCATACAAACCCTCATGTATTTTTAAGGGAGTTCAAAATAAATAAAATTCATAATCATTACTGTATAAGTCTAAAAAGGTGAAAGCATATATAAATGCTCATGATTGCATCATCTACGCTTAGGCGATGATTACATGGTCGTTTAGATTTTTAAAACCCTCCAAATCTCATGAATAACATGTTTTGAGTGCAAAATTAATAATATTGTAGAAGTGTAAAAAAAAATATACATTCACTCGTAATGACAAGTTTTACAACTTTCGTGAAGAGGTCAACTCCAAAATTTGACACCATAATCCATAAATTTTAGATTTAAATTTAATCATCCATTGTCATTTACACTTTATTCTACTCACCAAATTTTATTTTTTAGATTTTCTTTTTTAAAAAGTGATCATTTGAAGTAGTATTTATGTGACAATATGATATGTATATACTAATTTAGTATTATGTTTTACATTTGTTGGGGTCAAATTATGTTTTACATTTTCATTATTTATTGATTTAAAATATATTTTTCTTAACGGGTAACGGGTCGGGTCATATTACTTGATAATATTAACGGGTCGATTTTGGGTTGGGTCATATTACCCGTTTATTTTAACGTGTGTTACACGACACGACCCATTAAACTATCGAGTTTGACACGAAAATCACACGAACATAAGAAACATCACACAAATGCCAGGTCTATGTGCACTATCAAGCCTACAACCAATCACTTTATTTAACTTCTTAGTTTCAAACCACTATACTAGGGTCAGCCAACACATGCCAATATAAACCATTCCGAGTCTCTGCCCACAAAATCACAATATGAACCATTGGTTAAACTTGAAATTAGCGTCGAGCCCCACGATTGTTGTATGTCCCTTGTCGGTTACGCAAATGATTTCTGCGCCGTTAATTTCATATGAATAATATTAGAAATACTAAATTTTTATTAAATTTGCGAATTAAATGATGTGTCATTAATAGAAAATAAGTACATTAATCAACACTTAATAATGATCCAATTATCAACAACTACATTATTTGATTTGCAAATTTAGTTTAAAAATTGGTTACTGCTAGGAAGATTAAATCTGTAAACTAAATTTGTAAATTAAAAATGTGTCACCAATAAAAAATAAGCACATTGATCAACACTTAAGTAATAATTTAATCATCAACTACCATGTCATTTAGACTATAAATTTAATCTCTCTAGCATTATTCTTAAAATTTTAGTCCTCCTAACATTATCTCTTCCATATTCCTTCCCGTTTTCAGTTATATGGAATTTGATTTTCCCAATTAACGGTTATCTTTTTTATATTTTCAGTATCACACTGCAAACCCTGCTCTTACCTGTGACTGCAAAACTCTATATAAACCCAAAAATCCCACTTCATAGTTCAACACAAAAAAGAAAACCAACACTTTCTCTTCCACCCCCCATGGAAACAAAAATCGATGATAGCTTGTGGGTTTTGGCTATCTTCTCCAAATGCCAAGCCTTATCCTCCACAACCACCGTTGTTGCGTTCCTCTGCATGGCCGCAGCTTGGCTAGGTGCGGCCGTCTTCTACTGGGCTTATTCTCCCGGAGGTCCAGCGTGGGGAAAAATTCGATGGAAGAGAAGAAACTCTCGTGAAAAAAATGAAATCACCAACTCCAACCCAATTCCTGGGCCACGTGGATTTCCAATCATAGGAAGCATGAACCTCATGACAAACCTTGCTCACCACAAACTCACAAAAGCGGCGGAGGTTTTCGGAGCCAAGAGGCTCATGGCTTTTAGCATGGGCGAGACGCGCACCATCGTCACATGCGACCCTGGAGTAGCTAAGGAAATCCTCAACAGCTCCGTCTTCGCCAACCGTCCAATAAAAGAGTCAGCATACTGTCTCATGTTCAACAGAGCAATCGGGTTCGCTCCTTACGGAAGTTACTGGCGTACCCTCCGCTGCATCGCCGCCACCCACCTCTTCTGCCCGAAACAAATCTCCACTTCCGAGGGTTTCCGTTCCAGGATTGCTGGTCAAATGGTGTCCCTTATCTCGACAAATTGTAACAACAGCTTCCTTGTCCGCGACGTACTTAGGAAGGCTTCGTTGAACAGCATGATGTGCTCAGTTTTTGGACGTAAATACGAGCTGAGTTCGTCGAATGAAGAGACCGAGGAGCTGAGTCGACTTGTCGATGAAGGTTATGATATGTTGGGAAAGTTGAACTGGTCCGATCACCTTCCTTGGCTTGCCGGTCTGGACCTCCAGAGCATCCGGCTTAGATGCATCAAACTCGTTCCTCAAGTGAACGGGCTCGTCAGCCGAATTATTCAAGAGCATAGAGATCAAACCGGTCCTAGGAACAATGATTTTGTCGACGTTCTTCTATCTCTTGATGGAGCTGATAAGTTGTGTGACAATGATATGATTTCAGTTCTTTGGGTAAGCGAAAAATTCTCAAACACTAAAAAATTAATTTTCCATATTTATTTTATCTAATTTTATGTTTGATAGAAGTAGTGAATTGTCCAGGTGATTATGATATTCATTTTCAATGTTGAGTTCAAACTCTTCAATTTTTTAACGTAAATTAATATAGAATATAACTTTTATGTATAATAGTGTCATGTTTCTCAAACAAACAGAGTAGTACAAAGTCTTAAATTATGTTGTAAAATTGTTTTGCATTTTCTTGTTCCTTCAACTTACAATATAAACTATTTAGTAGGTCTTTTTAAAGTTATTAATGTTGCATGTTTTGATTTCATACTGTAGGAGATGATATTCAGAGGAACAGATACTATAGCCGTTTTGATAGAGTGGATCCTTGCAAGGATGGTTATGCATCATGGTATCCAAACGAAGGTTCACGAGGAGCTCGATCGCGTCGTGGGAAAATCAAGGTCGTTGGTCGAATCCGACATTCAATCCCTGCCTTACCTGCAAGCGGTGGTCAAAGAAGTACTGAGAATGCATCCCCCGGGTCCACTTCTATCTTGGGCCCGCTTGTCCATCACAGATACCATAGTGGATGGCTATCACGTGCCAGCGGGGACCACAGCAATGGTGAACATGTGGGCCATAACCAGGGACCCAGAAGTGTGGCTGGATCCTCTAGAGTTTAAGCCAGAGAGATTTGTGTCCAATAACAAGAAAGCTGACTTGCAGTTCTCTGTATTCGGGTCTGACTTGAGGTTGGCGCCGTTCGGGTCGGGTAGGAGGAGCTGCCCCGGGAAAGCATTGGGGTTGACTACAGTAAACTACTGGGTCGGGTTGTTGCTATATGAGTTTGAGTGGTTTAAGTCGGATCCTAATGCCCCGGTGGACCTGTCCGAAGTGATGAGGCTTTCATGCCAAATGGCTAACCCTCTCACTGTCCAAGTGCATCGCAGGCGCAACTAAACAAATTAAAGCATGCCGGTTACATCCTGCCTGAAAAACCCTATGTCCGAGACTCCGAGTGTTCATCTTTTTGTCCATAGCCAACCGCCAAAGACGAGAATTTAGTAGCATATATATGTTTTGAAGTTCTTTCTAAGAAGTAGACCTTCAAGTGCAGTCTCGTTTAATGCATCAGGTTGTATATATTAATTTCGATCGTACAATATTAGTATGTGTTAGTCTATGTGATCCGTACAATAAAGCATAAGTTATGGTACTAGACTAAGACTTATTAATTGTAACGTGTTTATTTCCGTAATAGCAATCAAATTGTCTTTTGTTATAAAAAATAAAAAATAAAACAATAGGTTTTTGCCTTGATAGTTTACAATTTTAAGAACCTCAAAGTTCTCCTGCACAACTTCGACAGAACTAGCTAGCGTGAAAATTACAGATGAGCAACTAGTTGAGAGAAGAGAACATGGACTGAATGAAGCTTTGATGATGAACGATGAGAAATACTACTGAAATGGCATACATGGCTATTTTTATTTCGTCTGCATGTCTTAGTAATTAAGAGGTGTTTAGTCAAGTCCAAATCAATCTTTTGCACGTAAGGTTGCTTTTGCTATCAACTTCTGATTTCATCAGTTTGATGTTTGTCGTTTGGCTGTACCTGTACGGCCCAGCGATATTAATTTTTGCGACTATGACCATGTCGGTTTTCTAAACAAGTTTGTGACGACAAGATTTTTATAGTAAGATTTGTATGAAATCATTTTTTGGATCTTATCACAAATGAATATGCCCTTTGTCTGTGATGAGATGAGACCCTACCCACATATACGCTTATGGCATATCGAATACATGCAAATGAACTAGGATGAAAGCACATGTCGGTCAATAATTCATGTGCAGAGTGATTAACATATGTATAGAGTTAATATAAGACATCGTGTTATTGAACTAAATGTTATCAACATCACAGTCGTGGTCAAAATTACCCTTATGACACCGTTGGCATCACAATGATGGTCGGGTTTGTGTAAGAATCAAATATCTATGTCCAATTTCCTAAGATTTTTATGGTGATTTTATTTTAGTCGCACTCTAAATTTTTCAAATTTGAAAAGAAAATTACATTTATGAGGAGTGCATAATGAGATTTTTTGAATGTTAATAACAATTCTTTTATTTTCTGAAAATAGAATACTTAGTAGTTTTGTTGATCCTTTTTTGGTACAATTCAATTGTTGGTTTTTTTTTTAAAACAAACGATATAATCTACACTAAAAGAGGAGGAGGATGAGTTAAGTCTCACAATGACTTAGCATTAATGTGGTTCAAATACGCCTTTAGCAAAAATCGAAACTAAAAAATCTCACTTACAAGTGAAGAAGAATACAATTAAATCATAATACTAAGTGACTTTTTTCTTTTCTTTTTTTGCTTTAAGTAGTTTTAAATAATAAATAAAGGAAGGTGTATATGGTACTGGCTGTTGTAATGAAATTCAAGAAACATTCGCAAGTGATTTTTGCACACATCTTAATTTTGTCTATTAATTTTCTCATGACTTTCCCAATTCACATATAAAGAGGGAGACGAGGGGAATATGCAAGCGTGAAAAGAAATGTGCAAAAATAAGAAGTATTTTAATACCAGGAGAGAGAGGTATTAAAATAGTAGTTGGGAAATATAAAAGGTTGTTTTGGTGGTGGAGGCTAGGGCTGGAAAAAATTTCAAAATTTCCAAACCAAATCGAAAAAATCCCGATCCCAAACTAAAAAATTCCCAAAACAAAAATTCCTGAAATTTTTGGTATATCATCCCAAACCAAACAGAAATTTTCGGTATGGGATCGGTTTTGGATTTCTATTTTTTCGGTATTCCCATACCGAACCAAAAAAATATTATATATATATATATATATATATATTATTTTTTAATTATAACAAAATTATTTCAACCGTTCATTTTTTAGATTTAATCTGTGCCATTCATTTTTTAGGTCTGATCTCAAACAGTCACACTCCCATCTCCCATTTCACTTTCCATTTCCATCGAAAAACAAGAAGCGCAGCGCCGCAGCCCGTCCCTGAGCCTCACCGACACCGAGCCCTCGTCTCCTCCAGCTCCTTGAGCCTCTCGTCACTCTCCAGTCTTCCTTCACCACACAGCCACCACCACCACACCACCGCAGCGCTCTCTCTCGGGATCTCTCTCTCTCTCTCTCTCTCTGGCGATTTTCTCTCACAGATACAAGTCACAGAACTCTCGATCCCTCAAATTATGTAATTAATTTAGTGTTTTGAAATCTAATTTATGTCTTCCCTTTGAAATTTAATTTAGGGTTTGAAATTAATTTTGTTTGCAGAGTTCACTTCTAACTTATATGCAAAGCGTCTGATGCTTTTACATTCAAAATTTTTGAATCTTTGTGTGTTCATTTTGTTGCCGTCGATATTGAGGCAAACGAATTTCAAGGGCTCCAAGTTATTAGGTGCTAGCTTCTTTGATGCTGATTTAACAGGTACATTTGTTTTCAGTTATTTATCATCACGAATGTTGTAACCTTCGAGTGGCGTTGGTACATGTTGCAAATGTTTAGGAAGAACATGGTTAATCGGTTGTTTTGTTTACTGTGATATTCTCTTTCCAGGGGCTGATCTTTCTGAGGTCTCGTTCGTTAATGAAATTAACTAGACAAATCACTGCATCAACTAAGAACGGTCATGCACCACCACCCATAGAATCAAGAAAGAGCTCTCAATTTGTCAATCCTTACTATGTCTGGACTTGGTAAGTTTCCTTGTGTTGAGTCAAAATAAGTCGCATACTCCAGCATACTCCATTCTTGGTGGTGCCCTTCCGTCAATTTGTTTATGTTTCAGCCTTGCGACCATATTCTCCTCGGAATCTATGAAACTTTGATTTCTGATAAGGTGTCCGCGGAGTCCTAAAAGTAACATTCGTCGATTCCTGGTCAACATCATTTATGGTTGAGACTAGGATGGTATTTGATCGTCTTCGAGCCCCCAACTTCCGTTCTTGATTAATGTAAATATCATTGGCAAATTCTTTCGTAGTTGTTCATCTTTCATAAATCCAAGCATTTCACCTTGGACTATAAATATATATGTTGGAAATGGATCAACAAGGTTCAATATATTATTGATGTAATAATAATATATAAAATCACAATATAATCTAATATATACAAAAATGTAGAACATAACAAGTATATATGTATGTGATTCAAAATTAAAATTTGAATATAAATTGCAATACAAACTGAAAGCAAACGACAGAAAACAAAGAACAGTAACATCTCAATAAGAATTCATTAACTTGTTGAGTAGATAGAAGCTTGTGGATTGCAATGTCTTTAAAACAGATTTTCAGCCCTACAGAATGCTTATAGTTTGTTAAGCATCCGCTTCACCATGATTCATTTGTCTAAAACAAAACCCTTGCACTGGGACTTTGATTTCTAGTGAAAATCAATGTAGTTCTCAATAGGAAGACAAGTATGGAAGTTTGGGGTTGATGTTATATTCTTTGTCATGCAATGATGTGTTTATATAAAACATGTTGAAGATCATACCAACAGGTGTGAGCAGTTAGAGCATCTCTTAACACTTCAAGCTAAATTTTTGCTAGTTTAGCTAGCCAAATGTCCAAAAGCTATTATAACTAGCCAATTTAGCATGACCATCTCAACACTGCTAACTATTTTAACAAAAACTACAATATTTTATTATTTAACCACTCTACCCTTTAAGATTTAATTACTTAATCATTTGACAAAAAAAAAATCCCGACCCATGAACAATTCTAAGACCACCGTTTATCTCTCTCTCTCTCTCTCTCTCTCTCTCTCTTCGCTTTTTCCGTTCCTTCCTCCGTTTCCTCGTTTTCCCTTCTTTCTCTTGTGAAAGTCCTAGGATGGGCACTAATTTAATCTATAAACACTAAAGCAAATTATGAATTAAATTAATCAGTTATGCAAACTTAATCCTACACAAATATTCAGCACGAATATAAAGAGCACACACACGATGTAGGATTTAACGAGGCAAAACCCACCACTGGGAAAATCCTCGGGCTACCAAGCCAGGAAGCACTAAGAAAGAAAGAATACATAAAGACTTACAAAACTCATCAACTAGACACTCATACCAGTTGGCAGTTTTGTCTCCGCGCTTTGCTACTCGATCTTTCTTCAGTCTTCGAGTTGAAGTGGCACAGCAATAACGCAGCTATCAATCACCTTTTCCTCGAACTTTGCAAGATGCTAACTCGATCATGCAGAATGTTTATGTGATGAAGTGTTTGTTTGAAAAAACAATCAATTACGAAAATCACAAGGCACATTTTCATAATTGATATTCAATTTAAAACCTCAAAGAAATCAGCATGAAAAATAATATCTTCTTCTTAAAAACCCATGCTGTTGGAACCACAAGCTAACAACAGTATTCAAATTATTTTTCTACGCACACAAAATCCAAGCTGGTGCTTCTCAAAGATTATTTTCAATGAAATCAGTTTTTATGCATATATGGCTCAACCTCAACACATTCCTGACTTCCCATATAAATACAAAAGGCACCGACTAGATTTTCTTATCTGATAAGACTTACAAAGCAATCCATGTAGTTGAATAACTCTACCAACATGCGATCAGATTAATCCCATGCAAACAGACGAGATAATTCATTCTAGAAAATACGGTTCATCCAGCCGCACCCAGACGGGATAAACATCCATTCTAGAGTAAACATGCAAACAGACGGGATAGACATGCGATCAGATTAACACCTACGTCTGAAAATACGGTTTGATAGACGGGATAATTCATTCTAGAGTAATAAAACACACAAGAATTAGAGTCCTAACCCGAATACAATCACATGCGACATAGATGAATGTAGTTGGATGTATACATGCAAACATACCTGAATGATTATCGCGTTTCGGTAATATCTTCGCATCGAAAGTGTGAAAAACCTTCCTAGACTTAAACTTTTATAATTGACAATATGTAACAAGTCTAAGCTATTACAGACTCAGGCATTTAGTCAGGGATTACCAATTTTACCCTGACATCTTGTGTCTACTGTGTTGAGATTAAATTTCACATTAATGAGAAAATAGACTTTACATAGACTTACGAGTAAATTGGACTAATTCTCGTATTGCCAATTAGTTTTATAGTAGAACCTCAACTTTATTCATGGTATCAAAAAGTAGGTTATCCACATGTAAAGCTCAACGGTCACACGTGCTTCATATCATCTCATCTGTGTTGTCGTCATGTTTGACTTAAAAAATTGTCATAGATGAATGGTGTGCTGTGAATTAATCTCATATTGATGGAATGAGATATCTTACATATGCTTATAGGAAAGTTGAGTTAGTCCCTATATTGTCAATTGATTTTATGTGGAATCTCAATTTTTATTATGTTGGTTTTTTTTTTTTTTTGAACGATTCTTTATGTTGGTTTGTAGGAAAAGAAGCTACTGGCAATTGTAGTGGAGTATCGAGACACCCCGCAGCCCAGCATCTTCGACTTCGACCTCCGCCTTCGCTTTCACTGCTTTTCTTCATCTCATCAGACTTTCTTTAGGAAAGAATATGACTGAAGTTAACAAAAAATCCAATTTTAATAAAATTAAAACAAAATTAAATGTTTAATTGAATTCACCCAAAGGCCCAAGACTAGGCTTGGCAATTCCTGACACGACACGATACGAAATTAACAAGTGTTCGGGTCGACACGATAACGAATCGGGTCGTTATCAGGTAACCCGATAAGCACCTGTTAAGATAACGGGTTGATTCGGGTATACAAGTAGGTAACACGATACACGATAAGTAGAATATTAATTTTATAATTTTATAACCCTAAAAAAATAATATATTAATTTAACAATTTTATACTCATAAAAACTAAAATAAATATATATATATATATATATATTAACTATAATAATTATATATACTATAATAATTGTACCCCAAAATATTAACTATCTATAATAATTATAATTATATATATATATATATATATTAAATTTTGAATTAAATTTTATAAAAACTATAATAATTATTAATTAATATGCATACATTGATTTGATTCCATTCCATGCCGCCCTTTTTGAATAAAAAATGAGGGAAAATGAAAATGATAATAAAAGTTGAAAATGAAACAAAAAAGAGAGGGAATTAGGGAAAGATGGGTAGCCTGTTTGAGGAAAAAGTGAAAATTATAAGAAAAGTTGAAAATGAAACAAAAAATAGAGCAAAAATGAAAATTAATAGAAGTGGTGAGAATTTTTTTTTTTTAAGTTATTAACTTTTTATCACACATATGACATATCCCACTATTTTTATAATAACACGTGATGTACTACTCCCTGTACTGGTCAATTATACATACAAAATAAATAGATTTAAATCTACTTAATAAATATATATATATATATATATACACACACACCATTGAACTTGATGGAATACGAATTCTTCGAAACTAATTTCAACGATCTCAACGTTCAAACTTATTTGTATATGCTTCGAGATCACAAAAAACAAAAATTCAGAGATCAAGTAATAGGACAAAGTTTTTCGATAGTTATAAACGAAAAATTATGATTTAACGATTATTTTTACTCCGATTTTGATGATTTTTTTACAGCTACACTCCTTGACCCTATGTGAATACAATGAATGAATTCGATCTTCAATTTAAAATATTTACACAAGTGGATACCATAAAATCTTATATTATACTTAATGAAAGTATAAATAAATTCTTAAGTGTTAGTCAATCTATCGTTTTGATGGGATACAAATTCTCCAAAACTAATTTCAATGATCACAACCGTCAAACTTGTTTGTATATGTTTCGAGATCACATCAGCAAAAAATCACAAAGAACAAACATTCAGAGATCAAGTAACGGGACAAAGATTTTCGACGGTTATAAACGAAAAATCACAATTTAACGGTTATTTTAACTCCGATTTTGATGATTTTTTACATCTACACTCATTGACCCTATATGAATACAATGAATGAATTAGATCTTCAATTTAAAATATTTACACAAGTGGATACCTCAAAATCTCATGTTATACTTAATGAAAGTATAAATAAACTCTTAAGTGTTAGTCAATCTATTGTTTTGATGGGATACGAATTCTCCAAAACTAATTTCAACTATCACAACCGTCAAACTTGTTTGTTTATGTTTCTAGATCACATCAGCAAAAAATCACAAAAAACAAACATTCAGAGATCAAGTAACAAGACAAAGCTTTTCGACGGTTATAAACGAAAAATCACGATTTAACGGTTATTTGAACTCCAATTTTGATGATTTTTTACAGCTACACTCCTTGACCCTATATGAAGACAATGAAGGAATTCGATTTTCAATTTAAAATATTTACACAAGTGGATACCACAAAATCTTATGTTATACTTAATGAAAGTATAAATAAACTCTTAAGTGTTAGTCAATCTATTGTTTTGATGGGATACGAATTCTCCGAAACTAATTTCAACGATCACAACTTTCAAACTTGTTTGTATATGTTTCGAGATCACATCAGCAAAAAATCACAAAAAACAAACATTCAGAGATCAAGTAACAGGACAAAGTTTTTCGACGGTTATAAACGAAAAATTACGATTTAACGGTTATTTGAACTCCGATTTTGATGATTTTTTACAGCTACACTCCTTGACCCTATGTGAATACAATGAATGAATTCGATCTTCAATTTAAAATATTTACACAAGTGGATACCCCAAAATCTTATGTTATACTTAATGAAAGTAAAAATAAATTCTTAAGTGTTAGTCAATTTATTGTTTTGATAGGATACGAATTCTCCAAAACTAATTTCAACTATCACAACCGTTAAACTTGTTTGTATATGTTTCAAGATCACATCAGCAAAAAATCACAAAAAACAAACATTCAGAGATCAAGTAACGGGACAAAGTTTTTGGACGGTTATAACTGAAAAATCACGATTTAACGGTTATTTTAACTCCGATTTTGATGATTTTTTACAGCTACACTCCTTGACTCTATATGAATACAATGAATGATTCGATCTTCAATTTAAAATATTTACACAAGTGGATACCACAAAATCTTATGTTATACTTGATGAAAGTATAAATAGACCGTTAAGTGTTAGTCAATCTATTGTTTTGATGGGATACGAATTCTCCGAAACTAATTTCAACGATCACAACTGTCAAACTTGTTTGTATATGTTTCAAGATCACATCAGCAAAAAATCACAAAAAACAAACATTTAGAGATCAAGTAACGGGACAAAGCTTTTCGACGGTTATAAACGAAAAATCACGATTTAACGGTTATTTTAACTCCGATTTTGATGATTTTTTTACAACTACAATCATTGACCCTATATGAATACAATGAATGAATTCGATCTTCAATTTAAAATATTTACACAAGTGGATAGCACAAAATCTTATGTTATACTTAATGAAAGTATAAATAAACTCTTAAGTGTTAGTCAATATATCGTTTTGATGGGATACAAATTCTCCGAAACTAATTTCAACGATCACAACCGTCAAACTTGTTTGTATATGTTTCGATATCACATCAGTACAAAATCACAAAAAGCAAACATTCAGAGATCAAGTAACAGGACAAAGCTTTTCGACGGTTATAAACGAAAAATCACGATTTAACAGTTATTTTAACTTCGATTTTGATGATTTTTTACAGTTACACTCATTGACCCTATATGAATACAATGAATGAATTCGATTTTCAATTTAAAATATTTACACTAGTGGATGTGGATATCACAAAATCTTATGTTATATACTTAATAAAAGTATTATTTTCGAGTATAGATATAGTACTTAAACGACAAATGTTTTAATGTTTTGAAGTAATATCTATGTGGCAATGTGTGGTATGTGCAAATTTTTTTTAAAAAAATATTTTTTTCTTATCGGGTCATAACGGGTGTGACACGACACGATCCGTTAAGATAACAGGTGTTACGCGAAAAACGATACGAACACGACAGACACGATTCGTTTGCCAGGCCTACCCAAGGCCCTGGTCTTTGATAATTAAATATATAATTATCATGGTCTTAATCAAGTAATTGCTCGACCCATTTCTTAACAAAGTGAGGAAAGTAAAGTGTAATTAAGCGTGTGAGAAACCTGCAATTTATCAATGTGAGGTAGATGGATAAGTATGGGTTTCTACTCAAACATCCCAGCAATATCAGATACAAGATTTCACCAAAAGTCACGCCTTTTAATTAAAAAAAAAAAACAAATGAAAAAAAATTGAAAACTTTTGAGTTTTAAAAATAAAAGATAAAGTAAATAGTACAAAGATTGATTTTTTAGTGTAAAAATGTAGTTTTTCATTAAAGCAAATAGTAGCATGAGCTTTTCATTAAAGTTCTCTTTATCAAAAGACATGTTAATTTACATATATTTTATCAATTGAAAGACATACTGGTGAGGCAAAAGACCAACCGTAATTCACTTTTCTTATATCCATATATTAATCATATATATGGGTTAGGAAACCGGAACACACGTTTTTATCATATATTTTTGCAAAATTCACTCTATAATATATTTTAGGAGTTTTTGAACATTAGTCCTTGCAAAAGATTAAAATTTATAAAAAAAACCTTGTGCTAAATTAAATATTCAATTTAATCTCTTGAATGTACTTTTATCAAAATTTGCATTCAATTTTTGTTATTTAATGTGTATTTTTATTTAATCTCTTCACATTAAATTTTAATTTTATTAATATGCACATATTTAGTTTTTTAATTATAAATGAACGTAAATGAGAAAATATTAAAAGAAATTTGTGATACAAAAATATATAAATACATAAGTGTCGATAAATGACTGTGCCGAAATATATAAAATTGACGTTTTTGTACCGAAATATTTGTACCTACATGATTGTACTGAAATATATTATAATGAACCTAAATGTATGTATCGAAATGTATTATATTGAATTAATGTTCCTAAATGTCAATACCGAAATGTATGTACCAAAATGTACGTACCTAAATGTCAATACCGAAATATATGTACCAAAATGTATGTACCTAAACGTCAATACTGAAATGTATGTACCAAAATGTACGTACCTAAATATATGTACCGAAATATAATATATTGAATTAATGTTTCTAAAAGTCAATACTCAAATATGCATACCAAAATGTACTTAACAAAATGCATTATATTGAATCAATGTACCTATATGTTTGTACCGATGGATATACCGAAATATTCAAATGTATTAATGTATCTAAATGAAAAACATACAAAATTGTTATCGGAATATATATTATAAAAAATTAATTGCCTAAATGTAGACACTAAAATATATTATGATGAATGAAATAAAAATTAAATTTAAATGTAATTAATACATTAAAATATAAATATAAACAAAACATCAAAATATAACTAATAAATGATATGATTAAATGTACTAAGGACTAAAATTGAATTTTAATCTTACATAAGGTTAAAGTCTAAAATTTATCTTTTTTAAGGATTAAAATAAAATTTTCTATATATTTTAACGAATTAATTGTTTATTTTTTATGTCTTACTATAAAAATTATTCCTACAAAATCTTTAAAATCCAAAACCATATATATATATATTCTATAACTTGAAATATTCAACGGATAATCATCAACTTATTTTGCTTCGTTTGTCTGCACTGAGAGTCATTTCGATTAATTAAATACGATAGTAACTAGTCATAATAAGCAACTAGGTCAGAGAGGACATGGATTGAACGACACAAATAAAGCTACGATGATGAACGATGGCAAATATTTTGTCAAGTACTATTCCTAACAGATAAGACATGGCTGTTTTATTTGTCGTCTGCATGTCTTAGCAATTAATTGATGGAATTTGGTCAGGTCCAGATCAAATCTTTTGCGATGCATTGCCATTAGTTTATATATATACATATATATGTAAGGTTATTTTCTCAATTAATCTGTGGGTTCATCACTTTTATGTTTGTCGTTTGGCTGTACCTGTACGTACCTTGGGGAAATATCATTGTAGTTAGGAGAGCAGCCAGGGGATCGTTAGATTGTTGAACGATAAGCTTGTCAATTTTGTAAAGAAACTAGCTTGTGATGACAAGATTTTTATCGCTAAGATTTGTGTGGTCTTTTTTTGGATCCTATCTTAGAAATGAATATGCCCATTGTCTGTAATGAGATCTTACACATATATACATATCGGGTGCATGCAATGCATGATTTTCATGTCTTGGATAACCTTTGTTACTCGTTATGTTTGCTAGATGAGAATTAACCATATCAATACCTCAAGCCCAAGTTTTTGACAATTCAGCACATCTAGATACCAAAATTTTAAACTAAGTTTACAAATCAAATGATGTGTTACTAATAAAAATAAAAAGCATTTTAATCGATAATTAATTAATAATTCAAGGATAATGCTAGAGAGACCAAATTTGCAAACCAAATAATGTATCACCAATAAAAAATAAGCGCGTTAATCAATACTTAATTAATAATTCAATCATCAATATACACATCATTTGGTTTAGAATTTTGATCTCTTACAATATTTTTTTTTAACAAACGATATTATCTACACTAAGGTGGAGGGATGGACTTAGCTTTACAATAGGCTATTAATAATATAGTTCAAATTTGACTTTTGCGAAAATCAAACCTAAAAAGAATCCATTTAATTATATAATTGTGGCAATAAATGGATGGCCACAACGTTGTCGGTAAAACAAAAAATGTTCACAATGATAATCAAAGCGCTCAACGGATTTTTATTTTAGTGAAGTTTTTGAAAAGATAATCTATAAATGTTGTTAATTAGCATCGTCCTAACTTCTTAATCGATTAACACTTGAAAGCTCATATATTGCACATTGATGGACGATAATATACTAAATCATATATTCAAACTTATTAGCAACATTTCTTCTTTTTATTTCGGTCAAACAAGATAATTTGATTCAATAGAGAGCTAATGCAAGGTTAAGAATGTTCAAAGATAATCCAAAACGACAAAGGAAGATTACAACCCACCACATAAGAAATACAAGAAATAGGCCCAAAAGGAGTGCCCATAACAAACATAAAACCCTATATCTGAAAAATGGGGTTGCAAATGGCCCTTTACCACAATGGTGAAAAGGTGTTGAGTCATTGCATGACGGTGTGAATTTAAACTTTGCTGGAAGCAATCTAACATCTAATCTGACAAAATCTATCGTTTGACACAAAAAAAAAAAAAAAAAGGGGTTAGCAGCATGCCACCCTTGCTAGGAAGAGGCAACGAACCAACCGGATGAACGGAAATGGAAATGGACAAGCCACCGTGCAAAGTGAGACTCACTGTAAAACAAAAACACCAAATCTGAGACGAAAACAAGAAAAGCTGAAAGTTTCAGAACGATCTTTAAGGCTGCCACTGACCCAACCAAGAGGAGGAACCGGCAGCTAGGGGCTAGGGTTTGTGGAAAAATACCTGGGCAAGGGAGAGAGGAGAGACCGAGCGATCAACAGAGGCAACCGCCCAATCTAAATTGCTGATTACCAACATTTCATTTGGCTATACTTAGGATCCGTTTTGGACCTCATTCATTAACATCTACAAAACAATCGTCTCGTGCATGCTACATGATACCTCAATTGATTTTGAAAAGTTGGGATAGTATTGTTTGTGCTCTATAGATTTCATCATTTGTGCTCTGTTTAGTCAAAATGGGCTACATTTAGTTTTGGGAATTTTAACAAAAAATTCTTGGTACTGTTCACTTTAACAAACAAAAAAACTACATTTTTACACTAAAAAAATCAAGTCTGGTACTATTCACTTCACCCTTTATTTTGTCGTTTTTGTTAAAATTCAAAATTTTCAAACCATTTTTATTAATTTTTCTTTTAGCTGGAAATTATACTCAACAGTTCATATTGGGTTTGCGCTCTTTGGTCTATATGAGTCCAAACATTTTTGTAGTGCGCCCAACACCTTCAACTATTTCCATTTAAGGACAACTGAACATGCTTTTCTTGGGCCTCAATGGGCCCAACAAGAACCAAAATATTCATTCTGAAAACCATTTCGGGGCATTGGCTCGCAATAGAATGAACTCAACTTACTAGACTCAACACTAGAACGTAGTCTCGTCCTCATGCCCATGCCAAAAACTTTAGAAGACGATCAATTAAAACCCCGTTTGACAAAATGCTATACAACCCAGAAAATAATCAGGGACAAATAATTTAGTTCAAAATAAATTTTAACCCAAGTATAATCTAAACGGACGCATTCCCTAGGCCAAAAATTAATAAAGGGAGCTTTAATAAAAAGGGCTTGAACTAAGTTTATTTTAACCAAAAAACATCCTATAACTTTTTTTAACCAAAAACCATCCCAGAACAAGGTAAAACCCACCAAACCAACAGATAGCTCGACCACCAGCCAGTCACTCATGGGCTCTCCTTTGGCCCTCATCCTCCTCCTCCTCCTCTTCGTCTCGCTGAGTACTACAAGTTTCCTTTTTGAATCACCCTATTTCGTTGAGTATTGAAGAAGTTATATCCATTTGAATCTTACCCAGTTTCCAGTGACCTCCGAGGCTTTCGAGGAATTTTTCGGCCAAACCACAATGAGTTAGCTATCATGCAAGGTACCATTCTCTTCATCTCTTCGAGAACTAGTTTTTGAATCACTCGATTTCGTTGAGTATTAACAAAGTTATGAGCGTTTAAAGTTTGTCCAACCCAGTTTCCGGCGACCTCCGAGTCTTTCGAGGCATTTTTGGCCAAACCACAATGAGTTAGCTATTGTGCAATGTACCATTCTCTTCGTCTCTTCGAGAACTATGATTTTCGTTTTTGAATCACTTGATTTCGTTAAGTATTGACAAAATTATGAGCGTTTAAAGTTTGTCCAACTTTTCGACCGAAATCCAGCCTTCCCTTCCGTTTAGCTCCGGCGAGCAGCAACCACACCAAGCCTTTTGGGCCGTGCACAAACAAACACTGTATCTGGAAAGAAAATGAACATTAACACTGTTGCTGGAAAAACATAACACTGTCTCTACAAAAAACTAACACTGTCGCTGGAAAAACTAACACTGTCGCTGGAAAAATAACACTGTCGCTAGAAAAATAACACTGTCGCTGAAAAAACTAACATTGTCGTTGGAAAAACTAACACTGTCTCTGGAAAAATTAACATTGTTGCTGGAAAAACTAACACTGTCTCTGAAAAAACTAACACAATCTTTGGAAAAGTTAACACTGTCTCTGGAAAAATTAACACTGTCACTGGAAAAACCTAACACTGTCTCTGGAAAAACTAACACTATCTCTGGAAAAATTAACACTGTCTCTGGAAAAACCTAACATTGTCTCTGGAAAAACTAACAATGTCTCTTGAAAAATTAACATTGTCTCTGGAAAATTAACACTGTCTCTGGAAAAACTAACACTGTCTCTGGAAAAACCTAACACTGTCTCTGAAAAAACTAACACTGTCTCTGGAAAAATTAACACTGTTTCTGGAAAAACCTAACATTGTCTCTGGAAAAACTAACACTGTCTCTGGAAAAACTAGCACTGTCTCTGAAAAAAGTAACAGTCTCTGGAAACAGTGACTTAGATTCCAGAAACAGTGTACGTCGAAAGGAACCAAAATCTAAAAACAGTGACGTAAATTCCAGAAACAGTGTTACTTAAAATCCAGAAACAGTTTATTTTTACATTCCAGAAACAGTACTACAACTTTCCTTTTTGAATCACCCTATTTCGTTGAGCATTGAAGAAGTTATATCCATTTGAATCTTACCCAGTTTTCGGCGACCTCCGAGGCTTTCTAGGCGTTTTCTGGCCAAAGCACGGTGAGTTAGCCATCGTGCGAGGTACCATTCTCTTCGTCTCTTCGAGAACTACGATTTTCGTTTTTGAATCACTCGATTTCGTTGAGTATTGACAAAGTTATATTTTGAATCTTACCTAGTTTCCGGCGATCTCCGAGGCTTTCGAGCAGTTTTACGGCCAAACCATGGCGAGTTAGCCAACGTGTGAGGTACCGTTCTCTTCGTCTCTTCGAGAACTACGATTTTTTGTTTTGAATCACTCGATTTCGTTGAGTATTGACAAATTTATGAGCGTTTAAAGTTTGTCCAACTTTCCGGCCGAAATCCGGCCTTCCCTTCTGTTTAGCTTATAACATGGTTTTTTATTAAAACTAAAACTTTTCAAGCTCTTTTCATTAGTTTTTCTATTAATAAAAGCATTCACGCAATAATATACAAACAATATTACAAGTATAGAAAGGATAGTTAGGATTCTTTGTCCGAAACTGGCCAGAGGAGACATCTACTTTTCCAAGAGCAACAACCAACACAGCTATATGCACTTAGACACTTATTCATAGACACACCGCCGAACACATTTTTCCGTTCACTTCTTATTCAACAAACCAGAATCCTGCATTCTAGAAATTGCCTTCTCAAACTGGCTCCACCTCTGCTCCAACGTCCCAATGTATCCGATCGACATCCTCACCAGCCCCGGTGAGATTCCGGCCAGGGCCTTCTCCTCATCATTCATCTCACTGCTCGTGCTGCTTCCAGAGCAGGACATTAGGGTTTCATAGTACCCTAGGCTCACAGCCATGAACCCAAACTGCGTGCAGTTCTGCAAGAGATTCATGAGCCTGTTGGCTCTTTCCTCAGTCCCCATGTCCAAACACAGAAGCCCTCCGTATCCGTAATCTTTGTTTCCCACTGACTTGAGAAGCTCGTGCTGGGGGTGGTCGTCGAGCCCCGGGTAAATTACTTTTAAGCCCATCTTCTTCATCCTTTGGGCATAAACCATTGCCCGGTGGCAGTGTTCCTTCATTCTCAACCATAAGTGGGGAATCCTCTCAGCGAGTTCAAATGCCACCTTGGGATTCATTGTGGGGCCCAGGATCAGCAGGGAGCCTTGGTGTAGGTCCATCATGGAGTTCACCAGGCTTGCGGGTCCACACACAACACCTGGAAATTTTGATGCCGTATATAAAAACAGTTCAGCATTTTTGTTGACAATCACAAAATAAACTTAAAAATTAAAATGGGTTAAAAAAATACAGAACACACTAGTGAGGAGTGGTGGGATGGGTTCCATCTAATTACACAGAGGAAAATGCTAAACATACGGTTAAGATTCTTTCTTTTATGAAGTGACCTAATGCTTTGAACTAAAATTGACAACGATATTAGTAATTAAATTATTGATCTCCCTTATTCAAAAAATAATAATATTAAGGAGACTAAAATTTTAAATTAAATGATGTATCACTAATAAAATATAAGTACGTTAATCAAAATTTAATGATCCAATCGTCAATAATCATATTATTTGATTTACAAAATTTAATTTAAAATTTGGTCCTCTTAACATTATCCTTATTCGAATTGATGTTTTTCCGTACCTTTTTCTTTTAATTTTTGTACATCACAACACACATAGTCTTGCAATAACCATAGAAAATAACAAAATGAAAAATCAAATCAAGGATCACATAAACGATTCTTCTAGTAAGAAGAATACAATTCCTAATTTCTTACCTCGACTCCCTTTTTTTTTTTTTTTTTTTGAGGTTGCATATTGAAACTGACACCAAACAAACAGTCTAAGAAAAACACAAACCATTGGTTTGAAACCAACATAAACGTAAGTTACCCAAAAATACACAACCCAACAAAAACGAACAGAAACACCTGTCCTCCTGATATCGCAGTATAGCAAGATGTGAATCACGAGTCACAAAAGTAACGCGCTCACATGTAACCAAACCTATCCCTCCGCACCCTTGCGAAAGTAGTTTATAAAATAAAACCACTGAACACACGTTTACGTCAAATTTAGAGATATGATCTTTTAATGTAATTATAGGTGACTATCATCGTGAGCGTTATTAGATTTCATATTTCATTAAAATATTTAAACGACATTTTTTAAATCACATTTATAATGTGTTGTAACGCTGTACCGGCATTATCATTATCATATTTCATATTTCACTAAAAATGCTAGGTGTTGATATTACTGTCATTATCAATAATTTTTGCAACCGTAGAGGGTAAAGAAAATAACACAAAACGTAAGAAAAATATGTACTATTTTTACCTGCAATGATATCGGCACCGCCGCTAATAAACTTGGAAATGCTGTGAACAACCACGTCAGCACCAAGCTTCACCGGAGAGAGAACCATGGGAGAAAACGTGTTGTCCACCACAACCGTGACCCCCTTCTCGTGGCCGATGCGGCTGAGCTCCGGTATGTTGGCAACGGTTAGAGTCGGGTTCGACATGGCTTCGAAATATAGGACCTTGGTCTTCCCGACCTCGATCGCATTCCTCACCATGTCCAGGTCGCTGATGTCCACAAACGTTGTCGTTATGTTGCAGGCCCTGGGGAAGAAGTGGGACATGAGGGCGTGGGTCCCGCCGTAGACGGTTCTGGCGGCGACGATATGTTCCCCGCTGCTGACGAGCTGGAGCAGGACGGAGGATATGGCGGACATCCCAGAGGACGTGCAGTAGGCGGCCTCTGTACCCTCGAGGGCCGCCATCTGTCGGCTGAGATTGAGCACGGTAGGGTTAAAGTGGCGGCTGTAGATGAAGAAATCGCGGTCGGCACCAAGCTCGCCGGAGAACATTTTGCGAAGAGTCTCGGGCTCCATCACGGTGAACGTGGCGGAAGCCTCAATCGACATGTTGACACCACCGTGCTCACCAAACTCGTGGCGAGCACTGGCTAATGCCGCGGCTGGGTCTTCCCAGGCCGCAGCTGCAGCCGAGGACAGCAACATAGACTTTTTGGCGGCAACGTAGTCGTCGTTGTCCATGTCGTCGTGCTCGGCTCTCTTCTTGCTGTTGGTGGTGGGGAAGACTAATCCCTGGGATCTGGTGTCAGCCATGTTTGGTGATTGCTAAGGGAGTTTAAGGTTGGGTTGGGGGGGGGGGGGGGGGGGGGTGTTCGGGAGAGGTAAATCAAAAGGAGAGGAGGAGTTGGTTTGTGCTTTGGGTTCGGGGGAATGTAATATCTTCTATATATAGGGAAACAGAGGTTGAAAGGTACAGTGAATCTGGTCAATTTTATTTTTCTGCGGTTAATCTGGAATCCTTTCTGTTACTGCGGTGTAATTAATGTGCGTACACGTTTTTTCTTTTTCTTTTTTTTTCTTTTTTAAGAATTTTTTTCAGAAAAAATAAGAATCACTTACAGTTTTTTTTTTTTTTTTTTTTTTAAATTATAAATTGTGCCTTTTTAAAATCTGATTAAAGTGATTTAACTAATAATTACCTTTGTATTTTTTTTTTTAAATTTAAAGTACATTTTATTATTTTCACATCCCGGCTCGGGGCGGATCACGTTCCGGACCCGCTCCACCACCGTAGCACGATATTGTTTGCTTTGGGCCTGACCGCGCCTTCACGGTTTTGTTTCTGGGAACTCACGAGCAACTTCCCAGTGGGTCACCCATCATGGGAGTGCTCTAGCCCCCTTCTAACTTAACTTCGGAGTTTTTACAAAACCCAAAGCCAGTGAGCTCCCAAAAGGCCTAGTGCTAAGTAGAGATGGGAATATACATATAAGAATCACTCCCCTAGGCGATGTGGGATGTTACAATCCACCCTCCTTAAGGGCCCGACATCCTCGTCGGCACACCACGGCTAGGGTTAGAGTGATTTAAAACCAAATTTCACATTTCGGCCCGGGGCTGATCACTTCCCGAGCCTGCTCCACCACCATAGCATGATATTGTCTACTTTGGGCCCCGACCACGCCCTCGCGGTTTTGTTTCTGGGAACTCACGAGCAACTTCCCAGTGGGTCACCCATCATAGGAGTGCTCTAGCCCCCTTCTCGCTTAACTTCGGAGTTCCTACGGAACCCGAAGCCAGTGAGCTCCCAAAAACCCTCATGCTAGGTAGAGATGGAAATATACATATAAGGATCACTCCCTTGGGCGATGTGGGATGTTACAATCCACCCTCCTTAGGGGCCCGACGTCCTCGTCGGCACACCACGGCTAGGGTTAGAGCGACTTAAAACCAAATTTCACATTCTGGCCCGGGGCAAATCACTTCCCGAGCCCGCTTCACCATCGTAGCACCATATTGTCCGCTTTGGGCCCCGACCACGCCCTCGCGGTTTTGTTTCTGGGAACTCATGAGCAACTTCCCAGTGGGTCACCCATCATGGGAGTGCTCTAGCCCCCTTCTCGCTTAACTTCGAAGTTCCTACGGAACCCGAAACCAGTGAGCTCCCAAAAAGCCTCGTGCTAGGTAGAGATGGAAATATACATATAAGGATCACTCCCTTGGGCGATGTGGGATGTTACAATCCACCCTCCTTAAGGGCCCGACGTCTTCGTCGGCACACCACGGCCAGGGTTAGAGTGATTTAAAACCAAATTTCACATCCGGCTCAAGGCGGATCACTTCCCGAGTCTGCTCCACCACAGTAGCACGATATAGTTCGCTTTGGGCCTTGACCCCGCCCTCACGGTTTTGTTTATGGGAACTCACGAGCAACTTCCCAGTGGGTCACCCATCATGGGAGTGATCTAGCCCCCTTCTCGCTTAACTCCGGAGTTCCTACGAAACCCAAAGCCAGTGAGCTCCCAAAAGGCCTCGTGCTTGGTAGAGATGAGAATATACATATAAGGATCACTTCCCTAGGCGATGTGGGATGTTACAATTATTATATATTTTTTTTCGAACTTATCGTTTTTGTTTTTTTTATGTGTTTATGCTTTATTTAGTGGAGAGATATTTCCTTTCTGCTTGTAATGAGACTGCGCATCTTGTAGCATCTTATGTCACACGTGTGGGGATGTCCACTCACGGGATAGTTTTGAACAAGAGTAATTGTTTAACACTCTTGCGTCTGATGTAAACATTTTGATTCGTATTTAATAATATTCAACTTTTGACCAAAACAAAAATTTGTTTATGTCCTACAAACATTAAATATTCTCTTTTTCCAAATTGTTTGTTTTTATAGATTTTTTTCCAAATGGTTGGTGATCCAACATAAAATGTACTGTCTAGTTTTTTCAATTTTTTTATTTGTGTCAAACTGTTTTTCTTTGCTGTTTTTTTTTTTACTTACAATTGTTGAGAAACTACTATAGGTACAAGTACAACATATATGTGTATATTATTGTTGGGTACATTTGAATTTGTAAAAAGTGTGGATAGGAATGTTTATTTGTAGTTTTAGTATATTTGATATGATACATATTGTTGATATTGTTACATTATTTTTTATTATGTTTGATTTCGTACACATTATATATTAGTTAAAATTAGTGGGATTTGAAAATATTTTAAACCATTTAAAAAAAATATTTGTAAATAATCATTGCAAAATTATAGGGATAATTATAAAAATAAAATTGTATCAAACTACGTTTTTTTTCACAATTATCTCTAAAGGGGGAGAGGGTAATAAAAAAAACTAGATTATATATAGGAATTTGTCTCAATAAGTTGTGCATTTCTTTTTGGCGTGAGATATTAGAAATATGGGACAGTGGAAGGTTAACTAATTTTGGTACAAGAAATGATTAATTCTAGCAGTGTGGCACCAAAATTATAAGAAAAAAGTTTAATCAAATCTCTAAAAAGCATAAACTTTTAGTTTTGAAAATTATAAACTGAGGCGTCTATATTAATATATTTTTTATTTAGAAATAACGTTATTTTGTTCGAAGTTTTTTCCTTCTTATTCTTAAGATATGCAAAATATAGCCCGCATCTAATCAATAACCTTTACTCAAAAGTGTTTTGTTTTTCTAATTTTTGTGGGACGAGAAAAGCAAGTTGGCATCGTTATGGTACAAAATGTCGAATTAGGGTCAAAATGTGCACAATCGTGTTTGTGTCCAATTGTGTCCATATGTAGGTTCATAAGTACGAGCACATTAGTATTGTGGCATGCTTACTGTGCTTGGTTCCATAGTGAAGCACTTCCTTTAAATCATTGGACGTATGGAAAGCTTGAGTTTATATAGCACGAATAGGTGAAGTGTTGGTCGTATCAACTATAAAGGGCATATCATATCAATGGTATGGTATGTATGGGCATATCATATCACATGATTTAATATAAGCAAACAACGAGTTCATAAATGAAATGATAACATTATAGATGCAAAAGAAAAAATTGTTAGTCATAAGTTGAAGAGGAAGTGATCGAGAAAGTGATCGAGAAAATTGAAGTAAAGTGATCGAAAAAGTGATCGAGAAATCAGAAGTAAAGTGATCGCAAAAGTAATCGAGAAATCAAAAGTAAAGTGAGCGGGAAAATGATCGAAAAAATTGTTAGTCATAATGAAATCTCAAAATGAATTACACTGTCAATATTTTTATATTATAACATAACAACTTTACTTCTGATTAAGTGATCGAGAAAGTGGCATTGCCAAAATTCCAACTTCTAGAGGACAAAAAATATCTTTGTCCGTGTTTTAGGCAGATTAAAAAAAAACTCTCGACTGTGGGAAGTGGAATCTACACGTTTTATTCTCGGCTGGCTCTAGTCCTTATCGTAATCATGCTAGAGAACACAAATAAAGCAAACTGATCAGAAACGAACTTATCTAAAAAGACACAATAAAATGAATACAAAAGAGAAAGTAGCTAGGTGCACGTAATAGCTTGCGGATCAAACTCCTACATTCTTGTTTTCTTCTGTGTCGCTCATTTTATTTTACTTTCGCTCCTTAACACATCGTGAAAACGATATATTACTTTGCTTAGCAGTAAGGAGTGAAGAACAACCAAGCTTAGCAGTAAGGAAAGTCCCATCCGCATAATACTTTGCTTGAACACTGACACTCTTTCCTCATTGTTAAAACAATTGGACCATGCTTACAGGAAATATAAATTTTTACCAGAAATAGTACGTAGTCCTCCTTTCATTTTTCTTAAAGGAAAGATCAAATACTCATTGGTATCCAAACCTGTTATTGTAGTGTCTTTTTATTATTTTTACCATGTGATGAAGAAATCCCAGTCTTTTATAGCACAATATCGTTGTATAAAGAAAAACAATATACATAACAACTTAATGACAAAATATCCCTTTTGTGTTATTCTCTCCATTCTTCCCTTTCGATTCGATTAACTACTGGAATTAACATTACAATAAAGAAAAAAAGCAACTTCATTTGGTGAAATTGACCTTGATTTCATTGTAACATTCTAGGGTTTGGGTTCAAGTTCCTAGACCAGGTCGCGGAACAAGGATTAGGGTTCCGAGGTCAAGGGTCGAGTCGATTTAAAGTCCAAAGATCATGGTTTGTGATGAGAAGATCGATTTAATTTGTTCATTCAAAATGTGTACATATGACATGAAAAATACCAATTATCTGCTTACAGAAGATGATAAAAACAAGAGTACGTACATCTATGAAAATGGCAAAGAAAATAAGTTATGCATGCTGATCCAGAAAAATAATTAAATCATGGGTTAATATTTGTTTAACTTTTTCTTTAGCATGTAGTCATCAAATTAAGCAAGACCACGTACTCCCGATCGTCATGCTTATCTTCTTTCCATGGACATTTCATGACCAACTGATAAAAGTCAGAGATCATGTCAAAACTTTCTAAAACGCATGCATATTACATTCATTTTCTTTAGACGCAACGAAACAAAACCAAGAGAAAAAAGGGAAGAAAAAAAAAGGGAAAATAACATAAAGAAGATTCAAAATCCAAAATTGACAATCGATTCTGATTGTTTTTCAATAAATTGATTATATCGTCCAAGTAAGTAGGAACCTAATCAATATATATATATTTGGTACCACAAAAAGCAAGATAGGAGGACAAGATTAGAAAAGTTGTGATCCTGAAAAGGACGCGAATTGGAACTTGGCACGTAAGTTGGATTAATTCAGAGTTTCCCATTTTTTCCTTTTTGTCTTTCAAGGAAACTGGTCTTTCTCTAGGGTTACATGCACTTCGTATAATCATATTTCTTGTGATTGTGAGCATAAATATAATATAATATTGAAGCACGTCTTATTTTCTATGTGTTCCAAAACTTTATGTGCAACTAGATAGTACGGACCGTATTTTCCTCCAAGCATTGTAAGCAGGCATGGTCCCAATGAGATAAGGCAGAACCCATGTTTGAAAAGCACAATCCTTGTCATTGTTTAATTGTTCAGACAACTCGTTTTCCAGTCGACTTGGAACGTTATCTACCGATGTTTAATTCTGTGAAATTTTGTGTCCCACCAGTATATGCTATATAATATGTATGTATATGGTATATTAAAATATCACGCTTTTTAGTTAAAATAGTTAATGGGATTAGCATAAGTCATTTTCACTTTGGTCCCTGACATTGAAAATAGATAAAAGTAATCTCTGAATTTATTCACCGTAAATCATTTTGGTCCTTCCGTGAAATATTATCTATAAAAAAAATTGTTAAATTTGTCACGTGAACGACTACGTGACCATTTTTAAGAATATTTTTGTCAAACTAACTCCTTCACTTAATAATGATATTGACAGATTTTTCATGGAATAACTGAAATGATTTTTGGTGAACAAATTCAAGAACCACTTCTCTCGATTTTCAATGTCAGAAACACAAGTGAAGAGAAATGTCAATCTCATATACCATTTTAGCTAAAAAGCCTAATATGACACCTTGATTGAGATTCGCTTCTTGGTTATTAACTAATCACTGTTACTAGTTTAGAATTATTTTTTTTCCGAAACAAACGATGTTATCTACACTAAGGCGGTGGGGAATGTTTAAGCCTCACAATGAGCTAGCAATAATGTGGTTTAAGTTCACCTTTGGTATAATCGAACCTAATAGCTCTCGCTTACAAGTGAAAAAAAAATACCACTAGATCGTGTATTCAATTGGAAATTTGAGAGATTTTAATGGATTTATAAATTTATGGATTTTTATAGAATCTAATTGATTTGTAGAGATTCCAGGTAAATTTTTTATTCAATTCCCTCAAAATCTCTTGGAGAGAAGTGAGATTTGTGGATACTTAAAATACACTACCAAATCTCTCTAATTTACTCTAATTCCTCAACTTCTTCAAATTCATTAAAATCAAATTATAATTGAATACACTTAGAATGTTATAAACTTCTTTAAAATCATAATTGAATATACTCAGATTTCTAAAGATTTTAATAAACTATGTTAAATGCATGATTTAATACACATTAAATTTTAGATAACCTAATTCCTTATTGAATACCCCTAAATTCATTAAAATTTTAAAATTTCTCAAAATCCCAATTGGATACAACAAGATTAATAGTTTAGAATTCCTATTATAAAAATCCAAAAATAATAAAAGCAACAAACTTGCAGACATGAGTTTGTACGCATTAGTAGGGCCATATGGCATCCAGGACTATCTAGTAGATAAAATATATATATCAATTTTTTTTGTCGAAAAAAAATTTTATTATATAGTCATGATTATTCATAATCTCGTATCTCTGAGTTTATAAAAGGATAAATATTAAAGAACTTTAACGAAAAACTCTTGGTACTGTTCACTTTAACAAAAAATCACATTTTTACACTAAAAAGTCAATCTTGATACTATTCACTTTACCCTTTATTTTGTCCTTATCGTTAAAACTCAAAGTTTTCAAGCCATTTTCATTAGTTTTCCTTAAATATTAAGGAGACTTCTCAAAAATGATATTCTTGTTAAAGTATAATTTTGAGACAAAATTAAAAAAATCTCCTTAGTATTTTCCCTTATAAGGAATATCCACACTGCACTTATGAGCTATGATATTAGGTAGCAAACAAATAGCATTGACAGGCAAGCACCGAATATTTTGGTCGATGCCACGCAAGCACGCAATTTTTGGTTGATGCATTATGATTTGAGTTCTCATCCAAAACCTTAATCATAAAAATAACAAAAATGCTCTTCTTATCACATATTTATATCATCATTTGTACACTATTTACTAAAAATTGTAAATATGTTTTAGTGGATCCCACCTCTATTGAAAATAATACAATAATAGTACAAATATATGGTAATTGTATCGTTACTCTAAAAATAATAATGAACAAATGATGAAATTCAAAAGAAGAAAAAGAAAGTTGGATTGTAGCATATACCCTCTGTGTAGAGTGATCGAGATTGCAAACATAGAAAACTCTAAAATTACAAACAAACAAGTAGAAGAATAAAATGTTTGTGTTAATATTTGAACATTGGGTTTAATTGAAAGAAGGCCCAAAGATGACAATTGAAGGAGAGTTGCTGAAACCCAGCACGAAGCCCAAAAGCCAATTAAAGTCTTTTCAGCAAAGTACAAGTCACTTGCCTACCTATGGAAGTAACAAATGATGGAGATTAACATACTATCAGCCAAAAAGAACTTTCTAGTGGCATTCAAGTAAAAAGAACTGATGACTCACTACCTTCAAATTGCTTTCGGGTAAGAGCACAACTACTGCAGTCGGGCTAATCTGCCTATAAAATGGGGGAAGTGGCCCCAGAGACAAGGATATTTAACCAATCAAACAAACAAACTTACAAACTCTGCTCTCAAGCCAGATTTGCAAACCAAAGCTGTAATCAGGCCAGATCTCTGATCTTTTAGGCGTAGCCTACCCAGAAATTCTATTTTTCCCTAGTTTAAAGCTCTGCTACTCATGTAGTATCAACCCCCTTGTGTAAACTTGTTTACCATCCATTACTTTTCAAGCATACAACCCTTGTAAACCCAAAGAGAAGTATCTGCAAGAAGTTTAACCTTGCTAGACAAGGTAAAATCTTGCCCAAAGCTCTTTGTTTGTTTTCTAGACTAGTAAATCTATCATTTAGTATATTGTTCAGCATGCATTCAAATCATTTCTACTTGTGTTCTACTTTGAGAGTTCCATTTGTGCTCAAATCTGGTTATCTTTATGGATTTTCTTACATTTAAAACCAATCTAAAACCAAATAAATGGCTTAAGGCGTTCTGGAGATCCTTCCTTCAAGCATATAAGACCATGAACTGAAAGTCCTTGATCTCAAGGCAAGAAAGAACTTAATATGGACTTAACCCATCAATAACAATCATTTGATAACAAGAAGTTCGAGTAACTTGAGGTGCAAGAAACTGACTTAATCACACTTGTTCTACATCTACTATAATGAGATAGTAGTGACACGCCTAAGCACTTAGTTAGTTTTTATTGCAAGCCTCAAGGCCTATACCTAAGGCCCCACAAATGCACCTTTTAGAACTAACTTTGTCTTGTTCTTGCAGCAGACAAACAAGTAAGAGCCCGACCATCAAACACATTCAATCCAACATGTCAATCCCCAGGAAAGTTGTGCCAAGGTGCCGAGGACTAGGGGTGGGTTCGGTTTAAATTGGTTCGGTTCGGTTCGGTTCATTTTTTTTAGTTCGGTTTTGGTTTTTTTCACATCACAGTTGGGTTTAAAAAAAAAACAAAGTATACAAAAGATTAATCCTTGTTTGGTTCTTGAGAAATTGGGTTTAAAAAGTAAAGATATTTTAAATTCTCTTTTTCTCAGTATTATTTATTTAATTATTTGTTTTGGATATTATTTTTTTCTTCACATCAAGCAAACAAACAAAGTATACATAGGGTTAATCCTTATTTGGTTCCTTAGAAAATATCAAGGAAAGTCCTAAAACTTTTTAGCAGAATAGATCACTCAAACATTACATGATTATTAATAAAGGGCAAATAAAGCAGTAAAACTCAAATCACAAACAACCATCAAATCCAATGGTATGCTAAAAGAATGCAGTGAAAGTTTCAGTCTTTTACAAAGTAAAGCAACAAAAAATGGAATTTAAAATGTTTAACTCTCTATATCCCCCCTCTTTCCCCTCAATTTTTACCCAGCAAAGATATGAAAGTAAATGGACTGGATTGCATAGAGAGAGAAGTTGTACAAGTAGATTTGATTACCATGTGATTATTACTCCAAATCACTCATAATTTCAATTCAAACAATAAAAACACAAACAAAGAAGAATATGATTGATCAATAGACAAATGGAAAGCAACTGGTTTAGTGATGAAACAAACAAACCATAAAAAATTAGAAGTAAAATTGGAGTGTGAGAAAAATGAGAAAAGGGTAGTAAGTATTTGGCAACACATTAGGCTTACAAATTTGGTTTAAAAAATAATACCCAAAACAAATAATTAAACAAATAAAATTGGGTTTAAAAAATAATACCCAAAACAAATAATTAAATAAATAAAATTAAAAAAATATTAATTTAATTAATTCGGTTCGGTTCGGTTTCTAGACCTTTAAAACCGAACCGAACTGAATTCTTTTGGTTCGGTTTTTTCAATTCGGTTCAGTTTTTTCGTTCGGTTTGGTTTTTTCGGTTTCAGTTCGATTTGGTTTTCGGTTTTTTGAACCCACCCCTACATAGGACCCTCCTCTAGGAGAAATCTTCACCCAAACATAAACAAACGTAGAAAACTCTAATATTGAATTCGACACTCATTTCTCAGTCTACAATTTTGATTCCACACCTCCACCTCAAAGCTCTCCACAAAATATGAATCCAAAAATAAAATCAATTGAGAGGAAAAAAGACTCCTCCACGAAAATAAACAAAACACGTGCTAGTGATAAACAAGCAATAGGTGTTACAATAGAAACAAATGGTCAATGATCATGATCCATATATCTTAGTCCCAATCATCGTAATCCAAATTATTTAATCATTACCAATCACTAATTGGCATCTTATCCGAAACATGTCCATTGAAACTTAAACCGCAGAAACAGATGAAGTTTTATCACAGTAACAGTATACAATTATATTTATGTATTTTTGTATGTATTCGATTCTTACCCATCTTCTAATAACTAATAATTTAATCTACTAATGATATCGTTTGTAAAAAAAAAATTAAAAAAAAATAAAACTTAAAAAGTACAAGAAAATTAACCAAAAGGAAAAAAACTAAAAGAGGTCACAATGTCCCGTTGCTTTAAAATTAAATTTTTTACACTTATTTTGTGTGTGACCTTTTTCATTAATTGATATATGTAAGTTTATAATAACAAAGTTAAAAACGATTGAATTTATTAACATGTCAATCAATTATAAAAATTATACACAAAATAAGTGCAAAATTTTTTAACTCGTTTGCTTCGATCCTGGAGAGTTTGGCTTGGATGACATGGGAAGAGCTACGTCAGGGCTTGCGTAGTATTTATTAGATAAAACATGACTTGGTGGATCCCGTTGCCACGCCGCCCCCTCCTCCTCTCCCCAAAAAAATTCTCCCGCGCATTATATCAAAAGTAGATTGTGTGACCCAAAGAAATTTTGTAAGGATCTTGGAAATTCTCAAATAGTGTTTATTTATCATATATTGTGGACTTAAAAATTATTTTAAATATTTTTATTTAAAATAAAATATAAATAATATCTGAAAAAAATTAGTCGCACAATGTTTGATGAACGAACACAATTTGACGATGTTCGTGATTCTCACAAAGATGATTTGAAGAGGATCCTCCTTCCAAACAATTGGCCTTCATAAATCAAGACATCACATCATGTGCTATCTGGTCCGACGCCTTTTGTAACATAGTTTCGGTGCAGCTCAACGCATGATATTTTTTCATAGCTATAATGTTATGTGTGTTTTAACTACTAAATTTAAATTTTATAATTATTAGACTATTGTTAAAAGAAATGTCAAATCTTAAATATAATGTCCCACAATCCAATTTGAACGTAAAAAGCAAGTTTCCTAATAGTGAATATTTAGAGAAATTTTATTTAAACTCATTTAACTTATTTATACACCTAATTTACTTTTTGCACCCATTTGATTTTTAACTAAACTATAAATATTTCTTTAAACTCAAATTTAATACCTAATACACCCCATAAACCCAATTCAATATGTGATTTAAACAAAATAATGTTCTTAACAGTGATTCAAAGAACCATTCCAGTCCCGTATTTTACACCTATGCAAGTTCCTTGTGCCTATATTCCTCTTCCTGCTCCCTTACCTCTCTCTCTCTCTCTCTCTCTCTCTCTCTCTCTCACATACACCTTTGAAGCCAACTTCATCAAAGTATGCCAGTCTGTGCAAGAGAATCGCTTCCTTCTTTTCTTCCTCTTTCCATCTTCTTTGTTTTGGGTAAATGTTTGATAACGCCACAAGGGCTCCATCATCATCTAATTCTAGCTCAAGAAGCTGTCTTGCAGCATATTCCCCTAATTCATTCTCACCATGAATTTGATTCTGCTTCGATGTTTTAATCATCTTCAAGATCCACAAAGAATGATCGTAAGGTTTAATTATAGTGTTTGGGTTTATTGATAAATTTGAGTTTTATTATTAATTTCATTTTGTACTTAATAGTAATTATGCAATAGGGTAAAATAGAAAATTAACATTCAAAATTTTAAGTTGGGTGTAAAAAGATGTTGCATGGGTTTAAATAAATTTCCCGAATATTTATTTTGATTTTGAAATATGTAAGCAGTGAATTGTGGCATTTTACTTTATTTAACCACAAAATGAAAGAAAAAAGGTTGAATTAGTATCTTCTTTTGGAGTTTGAAAGTTTGAAATTGAAAAATAAAATAAAATTCCGGCAACGTTTTTATCAATCAAGACATCACATCATGTGCTATCTGGTCCGACGCCTTTTGTAACATAGTTTCGGTGCAGCTCAACGCATGATATTTTTTCATAGCGATAATGTTATGTGTGTTTTAACTACTAAATTTAAATTTTATAATTATTAGACTATTGTTAAAAGAAATGTCAAATCTTAAATATAATGTCCCACAATCCAATTTGAACGTAAAATGGAAGTTTCCTAATAGTGAACATGTAGAGAAATTTTATTTAAACTCATGTAACTTATTTATACACCTACTTTACTTTTTGCACCCATTTGATTTTTAACTAACCTATTAATATTTCTTTAAACTCAAATTTAATACCTAATACACCCCATAAACCCAATTCAATATGTGATTTAAACAAAATTATGTTCTTAACAGTGATTCAAAGAACCATTCCAGTCCCGTATTTTACACCTATGCAAGTTCCTTGTGCCTATAGTCCTCTTCCTGCTCCCTTACCTATCTTTGACAATAATCTCTCTCTCTCTCTCTCTCTCTCTCTCTCTCTCTCTCTCTCTCTCTCTCTCACATACACCTTTGAAGCCAACTTCATCAAAGTATGCCAGTCTGTGCAAGAGGAATCGCTTCCTTCTTTTCTTCCTCTTTCCATCTTCTTTGTTTTGAGTAAATGTTTGATAACGCCACAAGGGCTCCATCATCATCTAATTCTAGCTCAAGAAGCTGTCTTGCAGCATAATCTCCTAATTCATTCTCACCATGAATTTGATTCTGCTTGACACGCCCGCCCCTTAATTATATTTAAATCCTAGAAATTAAATCCCAAACCGTTTTCAATTATACAATTTTAATCCTTAAAGTTTTACAATCTTTCAATTTAGTCCCTAAACCCCTTTTTAATTTTATAATTGTTTTGGTTCTTAAATGGTGAGCCCACTGGGCCCACCCGGTTTTGTCCCCCCGAGTCCTCTCCCTCTCTTCTCTGTCTCTCTCCTCTCTCTGCTCTCTCTCCCTCGCTGTCCCTCTCAAACTCTCGAACTCCCTCTGTCTCCCTCTGCACTCTCCCGTAACCCTCTCTCCCTATCTCTCTCGCACGCACCCTCGCCATCTCTCTCGACTCACCCTCGTCACCCCCTCGCTCTCTCACCCTCTCGGTGGCATCGCGACAGGCAGAAGGAGCCCAGAAAACCCTCTGCAAATGCCCGGTATTGTCCGACGAGGTAAGTCACGATCGACTTCCTCTTTCACTTGGTTCGTGTTTGGGTTAGAAATTAAGAGTTGATTTAGTGAATTTCTGTGAGTTTTAGGTCGAAATCGGGACGGGGTGTACGCACCCATTTCCTCCGGCGAACCCGTGCGGATCGAGGCGATTTCCGACCGTCTCCGGTCGTTTCTCGACGAACCCAACGGTATAAACCTCTCCTCCCTTCTCCGTTCTTCATTTTAGTAAGTAGATCGGGGTCTGGAACCCCGGGTTGCAGTCGATCGGAGCCGGGGATTCCGGCGTTCTCCTCCGTTCGAAACCAGGCCTCCCAGGCCGCGTGAAGAGCCCGGCCCTTTGGGCCAGAACCCAGACCCAACCCTCTCGGGCCTTAGGCCCGTAACCTAGCCCAAACCCATTCCTTTTTATTATTTATTTTATGTTTAATTGTTAATTAGAAATTAGGGCCTTCGGGCCTTGTTAGGAAAGGCACGGGCCTTAGGCCCGTTAGGACCAAACCCAAATCCCCAGCCCGTATCATTTTTATTTTTAGTTTCCTAAAACTAATTAAGGCCTCGGGCCTTTGAATACCTAGGGCCTTTGGCCCGTAACCCATAAGCCCAGAAGCCCCTTTGGGCTAACCCTAACCCTAAAACCCAAGACCCTTTTTGGGTCAGTTTACCCAAGCCCAAACCCCTGTGACCCAAACCCTAGCCCAGGTCCGGATCCAACCCAACCCAGTGACCTGTTGACCCTTGACCCAAACCCGTTGACCCTTTGATCCAGACCCGTTGACCCGACCCGGGTTGACTGACCCGTTGACCCGTGGGTTGACCCGTTGACCTGGTCAACGGTCAGCGTTGACCTTGACTTTGACCGGTCAACGGTCAAAGGTTGACTTTTCGGTTGACTTTTTCGGGTTCCGTCCGGGACCCCTCCTAGGCTAATTCGGACGTCCTGGACCCGTTTTTGAGGTCCGTTTTCCCAAATAAAATGGTTAGAACAGAGTTTGACTAAGTTGTACCCTTTATGTGCTTAGGGGCAACTAGTGTGGCTTTCTATGTTCGCTAGCAGCGCAGCGTTGGACGACTAAGTACGGTGAGTGGACCCCTTCTAAAAATACATGTTTTATTAGTAGAATTGCATGTATGAAAAGCATGATAACATGAGAATGATGTATGTGCGATAGTTCTGATAGTGTATAAATGTATATGCGATAGTTATGATATTACCGCTACGGGATGTAAGGATAAGGTTCCGGTCCATCCCGGACGACGGTTTAGGTCCACTTCCGCTACGGGATGTAGGGATAGGGTTCCGGTCCATCCCGGGCGACAGTTATGGTGCTGGCATAGGGCCTGGAGTGTGTTACCTCTGACTTTTGAGTACAGGGACGGGGAGCTGGCATTGGGCCTGAAGTGTGGTTTCCTCTGACTGTATGCTCAGGGACGGGGAGCCGGCATGGGGCCTGAAGCGTTTATATTGGACATTCACTAGCGACTATTCCTCTATGAATATGATTATAGTATGCGAGTTATGAATTGAGATATTGCATGATGAGTTAGGACATGAGATATTGCACGGCATTCTAGGTTCAGAAAACCTATGTTTATCATGATATAATTGTGTTTTCATAAAACCTGGGGGATAGTACGTTGATAACTGTTTTCTTATATGTATATCAAATTGGTCCACTCACCTTTGTTTTGCGCCCCCTTCAGGGCTTAGATTCGAGGCATACAATCCCGGCGTCAAGGCACTTCCGCACTGGCATCTTCGAGTCCTCTCGGTGTAGGAACTACTCTTTTTGTGTATTCAATTTTATATTCTTTCTTGTAGTAATTCGTATTAGATGTATGTTCTGAACACGTTCCTGAAACACTTATTAAATGTGCAATTTAAATTCATATTTCTCGTTTTTATACCTTCTAAATGGCTTTCGTCACCCCTCGGGTGTCGGCCAGCACGTGACCACCCCGATGTCTACAGGACATCGGGGTCGGGGCGTGTCACTGCTTCGATGTTTTAATCATCTTCAAGATCCACAAAGAATGATCGTAGGGTTGAATTATAGTGTTTGGGTTTATTGATAAATTTGAGTTTTATTATTAATTTCATTTTGTACTTAATAGTAATTATGCAATAGGGTAAAATAGAAAATTAATATTCAAAATTTTAGTTGGGTGTAAAAAGATGTTTCATGGTTTTAAATAAAATTTCCCGAATATTTATTTTGATTTTGAAATATGTAAGCAATGAATTGTGGCATTTTACTTTATTTAACAACAAAATGAAAGAAAAAAAGGTTGAATTAGTATCTTCTTTTGGGGTTTGAAAGTTTGAAATTAAAAAAAAAAAAATTCCGGCAACGTTTTTATCAATCAAGACATCACATCATGTGCTATCTGGTCTGACGCCTTTTGTAACATAGTTTCGGTGCAGCTCAACGCATGATATTTTTTCATAGCGATAATGTTATGTGTGTTTTAACTACTAAATTTAAATTTTATAATTATTAGACTATTGTTAAAAGAAATTTCAAATCTTAAATATAATGTCCCACAATCCAATTTGAACGTAAAAAGCAAGTTTCCTAATAGTGAATATTTAGAGAAATTTTATTTAAACACATTTAACTTATTTATACACCTAATTTACTTTTTGCACCCATTTGATTTTTAACTAAACTATTAATATTTCTTTAAACTCAAATTTAATACCTAATACACCCCATAAACCCAATTCAATATGTGATTTAAACAAAATAATGTTCTTAACAGTGATTCAAAGAACCATTCCAGTCCCGTATTTTACACCTATGCAAGTTCCTTGTGCCTATATTCCTCTTCCTGCTCCCTTACCTATCTTTGATAATAATCTCTCTCTCTCTCTCTCGCTCTCTCTCTCTCTCTCTCTCTCTCTCTCTCTCACACACACACACACACATACACCTTTGAAGCCAACTTCATCAAAGTATGCCAGTCTGTGCAAGAGAATCGCTTCCTTCTTTTCTTCCTCTTTCCATCTTCTTTGTTTTGAGTAAATGTTTGATAACGCCACAAGGGCTCCATCATCATCTAATTCTAACGCAAGAAGCTATCTTGCAGCATATTCTCCTAATTCATTCTCACCATGAATTTGATTCTGGTTCGATGTTTTAATCATCTTCAAGATCCACAAAGAATGATCGTAAGGTTTAATTATAGTATTTGAGTTTTATTATTAATTTCTTTTTGTACTTAATGGTAATTATGCAATAGGGTAAAATAGAAAATTAACATTCAAAATTTTAAGTTGGGTGTAAAAAGATGTTGCATGGGTTTAAATAAAATTTCCCGAATATTTATTTTGATTTTGAAATATGTAAGCAGTGAGTTGTGGCATTTTACTTTATTTAACCACAAAATGAAAGAAAAAAGGTTGAATTAGTATCTTCTTTTGGAGTTTGAAAGTTTGAAATTGAAAAAAAAAAAAAAATTCCGGCAACGTTTTTATCAATCAAGACATCACATCATGTGTTATCTGGTCCGACGCCTTTTGTAACATAGTTTCAGTGCAGCTCAACCCATGATATTTTTTCATAGCGATAATGTTATGTATGTTTTAACTACTAAATTTAAATTTTATAATTATTAGACTATTGTTAAAAGAAATGTCAAATCTTAAATATAATGTCCCACAATCCAATTTGAACGTAAAAAGGATTTACTTTTTGCACCCATTTGATTTTTAACTAAACTATTAATATTTCTTTAAACTCAAATTTAATACCTAATACACCCCATAAACCCAATTCAATATGTGATTTAAACAAAATTATGTTCTTAACAGTGATTCAAAGAACCATTCCAGTCCCATATTTTACACCTATGCAAGTTCCTTGTGCCTATATTCCTCTTCCTGCTCCCTTACCTATCTTTGACAATAATCTCTCTCTCTCTCTCTCTCTCTCTCTCTCTCTCTCTCTCTCTCTCTCTCTCATACACCTTTGAAGCCAACTTCATCAAAGTATGCCAGTCTGTGCAAGAGAATCGCTTCCTTCTTTTCTTCATCTTTCCATCTTCTTTGTTTTGAGTAAATGTTTGATAACGCCACAAGGGCTCCATCATCATCTAATTCTAACTCAAGAAGCTATCTTGCAGCATATTCTCCTAATTCATTCTCACCATGAATTTGATTCTGCTTCGATGTTTTAATCATCTTCAAGATCCACAAAGAATGATCGTAGGGTTTAATTATAGTGTTTGGGTTTATTGATAAATTTGAGTTTTATTATTAATTTCTTTTTGTACTTAATAGTAATTATGCAATAGGGTAAAATAGAAAATTAACATTCAAAATTTTAAGTTGGGTGTAAAAAGATGTTGCATGGGTTTAAATAAAATTTCCCGAATATTTATTTTGATTTTGAAATATGTAAGCAGTGAATTGTGGCATTTTACTTTATTTAACCACAAAATGAAAGAAAAAAGGATGAAATAGTATCTTCTTTTGAAATTTGAAAGTTTCAAATTGAAAAAAAAAAAAAAAAATTCCGGCAACGTTTTTATCAATCAAGACATCACATCATGTGTTATCTGGTCCGACGCCTTTTGTAACATAGTTTCAGTGCAGCTCAACGCATGATATTTTTTCATAGCGATAATGTTATGTGTGTTTTAACTACTAAATTTAAATTTTATAATTATTAGACTATTGTTAAATGAAATGTCAAATCTTAAATATAATGTCCCACAATCCAATTTGAACGTAAAAAGGAAGTTTCCTAATAGTGAATATTTAGAGAAATTTTATTTAAACTCATTTAACTTATTTATACACCTAATTTACTTTTTGCACCCATTTGATTTTTAACTAAACTATTAATATTTCTTTAAACTCAAATTTAATACCTAATACACCCCATAAACCCAATTCAATATGTGATTTAAACAAAATAATGTTCTTAACAGTGATTCAAAGAACCATTCCAATCCCGTATTTTACACCTATGCAAGTTCCTTGTGCCTATATTCCTCTTCCTGCTCCCTTACCTATCTTTGACAATAATCTCTCTCTCTCTCTCTCTCTCTCTCTCTCTCTCTCTCTCTCTCTCTCTCTCTCTCTCTCTCTCACATACACCTTTGAAGCCAACTTCATCAAAGTATGCCAGTCTGTGCAAGAGAATCGCTTCCTTCTTTTCTTCCTCTTTCCATCTTCTTTGTTTTGAGTAAATGTTTCATAACGCCACAAGGGCTCCATCATCATCTAATTCTAGCTCAAGAAGTTGTCTTGCAGCATATTCTCCTAATTCATTCTCACCATGAATTTGATTGTTTTAATCATCTTCAAGATCCACAAAGAATGATCGTAGGGTTTAATTATAGTGTTTGGGTTTATTGATAAATTTGAGTTTTATTATTAATTTCATTTTGTACATAATAGTAATTATGCAATAGGGTAAAATAGAAAATTGACATTCAAAATTTTAAGTTGGGTATGAAAAGATGTTGCATGGGTTTTAATAAAATTTCCCGAAGATTTATTTTGATTTTGAAATATGTAAGCAGTGAATTGTGGCATTTGACTTTATTTAACCACAAAATCAAAGAAAAAAGGTTGAATTAGTAACTTCTTTTGGAGTTTGAAAGTTTGAAATTAAAAAAAAAAAAAAAAATCCGGCAACGTTTTTATCGGGGCCCTCTAGCGCCCTATCCTCATTGATGTACGTATCCATTTCTTATTAATGAATATCATACCTTTTCCAAAAAAAGAAAGGCCAAGTTCATCCCACCTTTCAAAGGGAAAATGATTATTAGGTTGCTTAGGTTGGTCAAATTTGGAAGAAGAATTGCAATTCAGAAAGGTTGAATTAGTAACTTCTTTTGGAGTTTGAAATCAAAAAAATAAAATTCCAGCAACGCTTTTATCGAGGCCCTCCAGCGCCCTATCCTCATTGATGTACGTATTCATTTCTTATTAATGAATATCATACATTTTCCAAAAAAAAAGAAGAAAAAAAAGGCCAAGTTCATCCCACCTTTCAAAGGGAAAATGATTATTAGCTTGCTTAGGTTGGTCAAATTTGGAAGAAGAATTGCAATTCAGTTGTGGAAAATTTAATGTCTGAATCAGAAAGGATATGATCAGATGTGCATTAAATTTAGATAATTACAGATATAATTACCAAACCATACTTTCAAAAAAATATATATTAATTTACTATATTTAGAGAAGCAATGACGCAAGGGCACCCTCACTAGACACTACCAAGTTCCGTGCGAGGACCACCAATAAATAAATAAACTAATGAAGTCTAAGTCATCACAAAGTTCCAAGAGCAAAAAGCGCGCGCACACGAGAAAGCACTTAAACGAAAAGCACCTACTGATTCTTGGATAAGAATAGACTTGTTAAAGTGGAATTTGTTCTATTTCAGCTGACTCTGTGAAAGAATCAGATGCATAAGCACCAGACCAACATGAAAACAGTCCAAAAACTTAAACACTGAAGAAGTTTTCTTCAGAACATCATAGACGTTGAGAGCAGCGTACAATTACACCTTTCACAATGACGAAGACTACAAGAACGTAATACTGGTGAAGTTTTCTCCCATGGATTACACGAGGTACATCAGAATTTGAAAAACATCGACCCAAGGCATGATTGCCCGCTACGCTGCAATGTTCGACAGCATACAAGTACAAAGAATCGAATGATTTTAGCTTATTTGTATTGCATTTGATCATATTCCATCGCATTTTTAAGACTGCGATCTGATAAAGATATAAGACGTATATAGCAACAATGAAGATATATCCAACTATACTTCCAAGCTGTGCAAGCCCTCTGAACTTCGGTGCGCGCCTTCCAAATTACTAGATGAAAAGGCTTCAAATTTTCCTCTCTGCAGATGCTCAAGGAAATCCATGACAACCGGATCAGTCCAAGGTGCTCCAAATGGAGCTTCAGCGCCTGCAACCCACCCTAGATGGCCACCTTTGGGTGTCACTATCAACAAGCAGTTTGGATTGTCCTGACAAAACAGTAAGGGATGTACTATATTAACATGCTGATAGTATATAGGAGATCACAAGAAATATGTCAGAAAGATTCTTCACAAGCAGAGGGAACACGACAGTATGCCAATCCATTTGATACAAGTGATCTAAGGAAGATAACCTCTTTTTTTTTTTTCTTTTTTCTTTTTTTTTAATTCTAACAATCCCAAGCATATGGGGTCCGTTGAATTTTTGTAAGAAACAGGGATTCCCTGGTCATTTCATTTTCAAGGGTATGCTCGGTCTAGAACAGTCCGTCCACGGCAACTACCCTACCTTATCACGTTACTTAGTATTTCAAAAATTTGTGGTTTATCTTGGTGTACAAGGCATTACACATGCCAAATTATCTTGGAAATAAAAAAATACAAGAACTATTGGAGAAATAACAAATAAACCACTAATCCCTATGTTTGGATGAGGGAGTTTCTAAGTACCGAGGAACTCTAGACTCGATTGTCAAAAATGCAATACAAGAACACTACCAATGAACTACTCAAGCACTACAAAGCCACTACTGAAACACTAAAAAGCAGAATTCCAAATGGCACCTTTCAAGGAGTCATTCAGAAGTTCTCTCATATGTATTGCATCTAGTCACTTCCAAGTCCATCTATCCAACTTTTCTACAGCATTCCTAACAAATATTGCCTCAGTTTCATGGAACTAGGCCCTCATCCAAACGTTAGGTAAGGTTTTAACATAATTTAGGGAATATTGTCTTGGTCACGAGACTCTACAAACCTTGATATCCTCACGAGGAATTCCCCTACTCGGAGCAATTGGATCATTTTCCGCCTGAAACCATAAGAACAACAAGTGTAAGAACATCTGCAATAACTGAATACAATTCTAGTTATGCTGCTCATGCAATCAAAATAAGAACACTGTTTGATAGAAAGGACATAACTGTAAGGATGGATGAGGTAAGTCATGACAAAGGAAAGTAGTAGTTTTGTCTTGTTTTGAAAGGATAAGCAGTGATGGAAATATAATATAAAGCTATGGATTACCACTATTATGTCATAACTTGTGCTTATCATGCTCATCAATCCCTCCACCAATCACCAATCTATTCATTGTTAGAGGGAGAGATTATACTGGGCATGGGGGTTCCTTATCCCTCTATTTTTCCTTTCACTCAAACAAGCACTTCAAGGATTGACAACCTCCCTCCCATCACTATCTTTGCATCTTTCCTTCCCTCTCTCTTTTCTATCATTCCTGCCAAACTCGGTATAAGAAAACACCACTGAATAGATATGCCCAGGCTCAATATGTCTCATATTTCTTATAACAAGTCCACTATAAATTCAACCAGAATAATAACAAAAGAGCTTTTAGAATCTACACACGCCAACATCTGCTGAGAGGTTCATAAAATGTCTATTAACCATATGAAATGTTTGAGAGAAAGATTACCTGAATGCAAAGCAATGGTGTGCAGACATCCTTTATGGAATTTGAACTACTGGAATTAGAGTAGTAGTCATCTACTGACTTGAAGCCAAATGAAACTGCAAGTTTTCATTGAAGGTGTTCTCATCAGATGAATGTCATGTTATCCCATCTGAAATCAAATGGTTTCATGTACACAATATACATACCACGAGTTAGTCCGTCATCAAACTCCCTGACGGTCTTTGCATTGGCAGCCAATGGAATATTATACTCACCAGCCATGTCTTCAAAGAGTAGAGCATGCCTACAATGTAGTGCCATAAAATTGGGTTATTTATCAACCCCAAGCTGAAATATAAATAACGGTTGAGAACATAATTTAATATTGAGATTTACTTCTTGAAAATTTTGCAGAGTGAACTTGCAAGAGCTTTGTCATAAACATTATTAAAGCCCTTATGGAAGTCCTCGTCTGCAATGACCAAATTGAAAGGATTACACAACGAGACAGCACCAGAAAGACGGCATGCATTAGATTCCTGCAGGTACCATATCACTGAATATAAATGAAATGAAAGTGGAGAAAGGGATAAGAAAATTCCAGTGCAACATGTAGGTCCACGTATTGCTAATTTTTAAAACTGAAGATATAATATACTCCTCTAATAGAGAATGTAGCCATCGGAAATTCAATTCAAGGTCATATAAGATTGGTATTAGCTCTATATTTATATCCCTTGTGCATAATGCATGATCAACCAAATCCAACTTGTACAACATTCTATAATTTAATGGCCATGCTGTATCAAGATAAAAGCTTGTTTCTTTTCCTGCCAGTATAAGTTCCCTTTTTGCCAAGCATTAATGGATTCCGTTGAGCAGAAACAACAGCTTGTTACAACAAGATAGATTGCTAAATTACTGCCTTGTTAAAGCTAATCAAGATTACCAGCGCAGTAGACCTACTGCAGATATGCAACATTAAGTAAGCAAGAGCACACACACTGAACAATTGTAGCGCAAGTCAATTGTCCAAACGAACAAACAGTACAGAAATCCTAAAAGTGATTGGTCAATGACAAAGTATACAGCCAGAAAGTTAGAGGAAATGAGTGAAGTTGCATTCTACCTGACCCAAGTAGCGAACGAGAATGTTAGCGCCAAGAGACCAACCAACAGCATACAGATTAGCTTTCGGATACCGAGCACCAACATGAGCCACTACTTCACACATATCTCCTAAAAATGAAGCCGAATAGAACTGCATATCAGCGGCATAAGATAACTAATCACAAAGCTGGCTTAACAAACACATCAAAAAGTTCAAATCTTCGGCATAAAACTCCCATCAAAGTACCAAAAAACAATGTGAAATCGAAAACAACCCCATTACAACAAGTATCAATCCTGCCAATTGTAAACAATGCTGGCAAAAAATGTTAATTGGGATTATAAATTTAAACACAGAGAATCACGAATAGGGTACAATTGTAAAAATAGAAAATTGATTGGGCAAAAGTGAGAATACCTGAGGAGTTGTCACAGGGCTGCCGCCGCAACCGCGGCTGTTGAACACCACAACCCGCCACCCTTTACTTTTGGCGCGAACCAACATGTGCCTTACATACGAGTCATCACTCCCTCCGGTTAAACCCGGCTGCAAAAACACACATTACCCAGAATCCAAATTCAACTTTTAACTCAAAAGCTTTGCGCTTCGGGACAAACAGGAAATGATGTAGTCAATTCTATCACTTTAAAATGCTCTCAACTCCAAGTTTGACCACACCCCTTAAAGGAAGTGAAATGGGAGAGCGAACGAACCAGGAGAATGAGGAGAGGGGAATCGGGGGGCAAGAGGCGGTCGTCGCCGGAGACCCAGTCGAGGGCGACGGCGCCGTCGTCTGCAGTACGGAGGCACTCTCGGCGAAGCCTGACGTCGGGAGTGGACCTGTAGAACGAAGCGAATATGGTCTCGACGTGGCGGTTCGACCCGATTACAGGATACGGGTCGTAGGGTCGGGTCAGGGTGGTGAGGACGGGGAGGAAGAGGTCGCGGGCGCCGCCGAGGATTTCGAGGGACGGGTGGGCCATGGGGGCGGCGGATGAGGTGACGAGTAGCGAGGAGAAGGCGGAGAGGCGAGTGTAGCTGCGGGGATGGGACACGTGGCGGAAGTAGGAGAGAGGTGGTGAGTGGCCCAGGGAGGCTCTGGCCATTGGCTGGTTGGTTTTGTATGCAGCGGATAGATTGCGGAGTGGCTTTCGGAAAGACAACAAAAAGTGTTGCTCTCTCCTTCACTATTTGGCTACAAACGTTTAAATAATAAGGTAAATTACAAAAAATTACCTTAATTATTAGTGTCACAACACTTTTATACCTCATTTTTTAAAGTTGACAATATCATACCTCATCTTACGAATTTGTGCCAATGTTATACATTCCGTTAATTGGCCGTGAATTTTTCAGTTAAATGCTGACGTGGCTTGATCCGGGACCCACTTTTTATTAAAAAAAATTAATAAAATATTATTAAAAACTAAAAAAAATCATATAATATTTTTTAAATATTAAAATAATAAAAAAAATATAAAAAAAATAAAAAATAAAAACTGATCGTCCCGTCCTCCCTTTCTTTCTTCTCTCTCTTCTCCCCCATTTCTTTTTTCTCTTTCTGGAAACCCAGAAAACAAAAGAACAAAAAAAAAAAAAAAAACTAATTCGTCCCGTTCCCCTTCTTTCTTCTCTCTTCTCCCCCATTTCTTCCTAACATAAACCGACATACTACCAATGTACGAAACCTGTTGGCGGGCTGACTGCGAAGCATCAACCAATTCCGCCACATTTGTTGACAAGGTAAACCTCTGCGTCGAACCCATCTCAAATTTCTCAAACAAAACGACCACCAAAGCCAAAACCTTTCTTAAATTCAACAAGTAAGTTATTATCCGCTCTGCAACTTGAAGAACTCCTTATCCCATCTATCTCTCGGAAAACAAAATTTGACGGCATTTTTTGCTCAATGGGCAGGTAAAATGGCGGTAAAATGGCCTGAGAACACCCATATTCGAGTCGGGCACACTCAGAAGCCGATCCTCCACCGCACTAATAGCAAGATACATTCAAGGATACAAATCTGACCGAGCAACCACACCACGGAAACACTCAAATTCTCCTTCAATTATTACAGCAATGCTCAAGTAAATCAATCACAAACCCATCAAACACCCATATAAAAACCGACCTGAAAACTATTGAAAACTCCTAAAATCAAACACTCACAAAACATGAACGAAATCGAAAATCACATACAACCCATCAAGGGTTTCTCCTCTGGTAACCGACCCAAAATTCCCTCCAATCGAAAGCCGCAGCCTTTGGTTGCGAAAAAGGAATCAGATTTGTGGGTTTTGTTTGAATCGGAAGTGGAGGAAAAGGAATCGAAGAGGGAATTCAAAACCCCACCAGGAATTGGATTTGGGTCAGAGAGGAGAACAGGCACCAAAGATTTGGAATTTGGCAAAAACATATGATGTTTTTTTTTTTTTTTTACTTTTCTTTATTATATTTAATATTTAAAAAATATTATATGATTTTTTTTAGTTTTTAATAATTTTTTAATAAAAAATGGGTCCCGGATCAAGCCACGTCGACATTTAACTGAAAAATTCACGGCCAATTAACGGAAGGTATAACATTGACACAAATTCGTAAGATGAGGTATGACATTGTCAACTTCAAAAAATGAGGTATGAAAGTGTCGTGACACCAATACTTGAGGTAGTTTTTTGTCATTTACTCTAAATAATAATTGTATTAAATAAACATATTTACATGAATTATGTAAGACAATCATATGACGATTTTATTAAATGCACGTAAGTATTATAGTTAATTTTGTAAAACGAAGTTTTAATTATAATGTTTTATTAACTTTAAGCCTCCAAGTTTTGGTGGCTTTGACCGCGAAATGACTTTATGTCAGTATATAACTATTCTCTCTCCCTCCATCATTACTTTAATCATGTAAACTTATAAACGACGGCTTAGAAGTAAAAAGTAATTTCACGTCACCTTAGTAACTTAATACAAAGCTTCACACACGGAGGCTTTGAAAAATATAATATGCATCACATTAATATGACGATGGAGGCTCAAAAAAATAAATATGATTATTAAAAGTAACTTTCTCTAATCATACAATCTCATTAACCGAGCATCATATATATGTTACTGAAATCATAATCTGAATTTGTATGGTTTTGGCCGGCCCGGAATGGTTGAATATCGTGACTTCTTGTATTTTTTTATTAAATAAAATAAAAAACATAACATAATAAAAAAATTAAAAACAAAAGTACCCCATAATAGTTATTTAACCATATAATTAACTGACCCCCACAAATTCATCTGAAAAAACCTCAATTAGCTTCCTTAACACTCTGTTTGGATGCAATAAAATAAAACGGAATTTCATTTAAAATACAGAATTTGGGATGGGAAAGCAGTTTTTCCTCGTTTGGGAGCTTGTAGCGTGAGAGAATAGCAGTTTTCCCTCATTCGTTAACCTTCTCCAAATACTTTTGCTTTTCCTCCTCCGTCATGAACGCAGTCACCGGAAAAGACTTCCCGATCCCCATCGGAGTCTTGAAAACGATCTTCTTCCCCGCCGGATCCTCAACGCTCATCTCAGATATCGGGACCCAAAGAAAAACCTGCTTGCTCTTGATCCCTGTCATCTTCTTCATCCTGCACTTCTCCACGTACCCAGTCACCTCGGTTGCGTAGCTGACACGCGTGTTGGACCCCTCAAAGAAGTGCTCGTAGGGTTGCTTCTGCTTCATCCACACGAACCCAGTTTCTCTGACCCTCCCGCACTCCACGAGGTCCTGCAGGGGGAGGACGCCTTTGGGAAACCCTAGCTCTTCCAGTAGGTCTATGGACTGCCGATAGCAATCTTCGGGGCCGTACACGATCTCCGCCCCGGCACGCTGCTTGTCTTCACCAACAAGTTGCTTGCCACTAGGCATCTTTGGAGGAGGGTCGCGAGTAAAGCTTTGATATTTTTCAGAGTGTTTGGAAGGAGGTTTTGAAGGTTTGGAGCTTTTAGTTTGTTGGGTTGAATTAATAGATGGGAGAGGGCTTCAAAGTTGTTGGATGGAAGTTGAACAGAATTAGGGTTCGGAGAGGAAGGTGGGTTGTTCACCAAATGGACATTGAGCTTGTGTCATTGGTCGGTGAGGCGCTCTCACCTATTACGTGTTTATGGTGATAATGGACTTATAATAGAGGGTCGGAGACACGTTGATGACACTGTATTCACCCCATGCCGAAGAAATTCTTAATTTCAGCTCAAATCGACAAATTTCGTCAGTATTTCCGATATATCGATTAAATGTTAACAAACTGCCATATGACATTTCCTAAAGTTTTATTTTAAATTTCCACATTTTTTAGCAAATTGCCATCATTTCTATTGAAAAAAAAAACCGATATCAATATTTTTATCAACATTTCAACAATTTTGCATATTTATATTTCCACCGATACCAATATATTCACTTGTAGTAGAAAGAGTACTAGCTAGCTTGTCAGTTTTAAGTGTCCAAATAATTTGGTAAATAATAGAAGGGTTAATTGCTTACAACTTAGGTAAAGAAAAGTTAGTTTTTGCTCATGTATATATGGTGTGCTTACCGGTTACCATTAATTTAGTGTTTCTAAAAAGGGAAGGTAAGGCTTTGCCACGGTTTCACATGGTTTGGCGTGTTGGATGGTTATACTTCCCTACATCTAAAAGTTGATCTATAGGATACCAAAGTCTAAAACTAAACCTCACGGCTCGAACACATCTCAAAAGATGTTTCGAGTGCCAGGCGCCAGTAGGTTTCGTGCACGTAGGTCAACAACATATGTGCTTACGTGCGGCTGATCCTAACAAATTTTAGGAGTTATTTTAGATCTCCAACCGAAAAAGCTAAATATAATATCATTTTGGTAACATCTGCTGGTGGAGAAAGTCTTAGGTCGGGCATCTGGACCACACGCCCGTCGTACCTTAGACTACCACCTCCAGGTTTCGGATGGAAGAATTTCTCCTGCTGGTGACTAGAAGTTGAGAAAACTTTTAGGTGTCAATTTGTTTGAATGAATTTTGACCAGAAATGCAGCAATAGGTGAAATTTTGCCAAGCGTAGCATTCAGTGCTGAAATTTAGGTAAAAGTTTGGAGTAGAACCACACAAAACTTGACAAGGTTCGATGATCTTACGCACTGGATATTCCGTACCTGAATATCTTGGTCAAGTCCCAACTGCGGCATCTTTGAGTGTTACTAGCTACAAAAATACACAGATACGAACATGAAACCTCCGGTTAACAAACTATAGCTTTCTCCGCAGTTAATAGTTACTTATGTGTATCTAAAGACCACAAATCAATTACGATAAACAAGATAAGACATTTTATGAACAGAAAATCGAGGCCAAGATTTATTCCTAAGAAAACGCCATCACATAATAAGCTTTTCCTTAGAAGAGAGAGAGAACCGAGTAGTCAATTGTTGCAAACAACACAAGAAAGCCGGTATCAACACTAGTGCTTGTCCTTGGGAATATCCTTTGGTGGAACCCTTGATTCCAGTTCCTTGGAGATTCTGAGAGAAAATCCATGAAGTTGTATTAAGATGCAAGACCACTAACAAAAATATATGAAAGCAGAGTATATTATTTCCATGATAATAAACATAAAACGGCATATCACAATTCATCGAGTCCTCAAGATCACACTTAAAAAATATCCCTACGCAATGGTCAATATCCACTGTCCAGGTTTGGCTGGACAATGATTTGTACACTGCACCAGTGTTTGATAACAAATCATTCTTGGTTTATCTTAAAAACCATGGACACAAAGAATACAACCAAGTAATACGATAAATGAAAGTCTTTTATAATCTGCCCTTCTATTTGAGGGCTGATTCCAAATTACAGAAACTAATGCCCTACTCCAACCAAAAGATCGAGACTAGGGTAATAGTAATACTGAAAGGCTAAGATAAAAGAGAAAAGGCAATGGAGACAGTATCATTTTAAAGATGCCTAGTCAATTAGGTAATACGGTACATCTAAGGCTTCAATAATCAAACCCTTCAAACCCCCACCAAACTAGCATCTCTCAAACGGGAGATCAGTTTTCACACCATTACTTGCTAACTCACTAAACCTTCCTCTTTTCCAACATCAAGAAAAAACAAACGAAAACGGTTCATGATAACATCATAAATCTTCTTCCAAAATCTGAATATAAAGCATATCAGGCGCAGCAATCTGCTGAACGTTAACACTTATCCATGTTAACAGTGACACAGGGTTAAGCTAAACCATTTTCAAGAAACATATAGAATTCAAATGAACTCCCAAATTAAATTTTGACTAAATTGAGTACATACTTGCACACTTACAAACAATTTCGTAGTGCACATATTTTACAGAAAAACAAAACGAAAATAAGAATGAGAGGAGGATTACTTGGGTGATTCTTCCTCAAGCCAGGTGCGGATGTGTTTGACATTGCGCTTGAAGATGGTAGCTGATTGCCTCACATCACTCCTCAGCATGAGAACCACCGCGCCTACACCAGCAACTGTCAGTATGAAGTTTGTCAAAGCCATACTTCTTCTGCTTCTTGCAAAACCTAGTTCCAAGACAAACGAAGGAAATGATTCCGCATTCAATCCACTAAATGTAATTCAAAACATATAACCCAGGTTTTAGCTAACTTAGCCAAAAAGGGTGGATATCCATTCGCAGAATTTTGCGATTTCGCTATGTTTTCAAGTGCCAAGAAAACGGTTATACAAAAAAATGATATAAATATGTAGAAAATTGGACATATTAATTATCGAAACAGCTCAGGAAATAAAACCCAAGTGAGGATTAATTAATTAAAATCAAGGTCCAGAGTTGATCTTTAACATTCTTTCCATTCAAGCAACGTCAAATATTCAAATCAATAATTCAAAATTTTGAAACTTAAATTAGCTTCCCAACTATTTAAACACGGAAGCCAAAGTCCCCATCTCAACCCCAGTCAGTAGCTATGGCCGCTGAGTAATTAATATTATTCTTCTTATCTTAATATAATCTCAATCTTAATCAAATCACAAAAACCACCCAAAAAAAAAACCCTTAAATCGGCAACAAAATGTAAAATTGGATTCAGAAAATCAAATTGTAAATATAAAAACAGAAATTAAATATGATAGTGAGCGTGAAATTACCGAAGAGAAGTTCGGACGGTGAAGTGGTAAACTTGGGGCTGCTCCTGGGCAGGTGGCTTCGCGGGAAACTGAGACGGCGGAGCGAAAATGTGGTGGTGGCGAAGAGGGATTCTGCCTTCTGCGAGTGAGAGAGCACCGAAGGTTACGGATCAAGTTAAAATATGGATTTTGGGTTGTCTTGTTTTTTGCATGGACCCAATAAGGCATTTGGGTTTTTTTTGTTAATGGACCTACACTGGGTCCAAGTGCCCTTGGACTTGGGTTGTTTTTTAAATCCTCTCAATCTGTCCTGCGTACCTTCGGTTCCCTTTTGAAAATGCATACGCAAAAAGCACTTATGCTTGAAAGCGATTTTGATAGAAGCACGATTATTCAAGAGTTTTTTAGAAAAAACTATCTAGAAGGATTTATTGAAGCACTAACAAGTTCTTTCGTAATCTATGAACGTTTTTAAGAGAGAAAGCTCACAAATTAAAGTGGAACGAATTTTGAGTTTAAGAGATTAAAATGGTGACTTTTAAGTTACAGTAGGCAAAAATGAGATCAAAATCGAGTTTAGGGGCGTAACTAAAAATAAGCCTTAATTTGGTTCTATTATGTTTTTTTTTGTTGTCAAAATTGGTTCTATATGTTGGTTTGTCGTTAAACCACACATAAAGCAATAATATTAGGTATTAGACTTGTTATTCATACAGAGATATGATTCCACACACCGTTTTAACTTTTCACAAACTTCTTCTGATTTATGACTATTGGATAGAATAAATCAAATAAAAATAATGAACAACGTCAAACAAAAATATGTAAAACGTAAAAAGAGTGCTTTTATCATCTTCCTTTATAAAAATCGAATCATATAATCTAAACTACACTAAAACCCTCTTTGTTAGCCAAAAGAAGGTAAAAAAATAATTTTATCTTCTACCACAAAACAAAATCATGGGCAGTAGAGTAAATTCACATAAACTATATTTTACTTTTTTTTCAAAGCCTCACTCAATGGTGATCATAACATCCTCTAATTTTGAACAATAAAAATATAAAAAAGAAAACTTGTGCCTCTAATCCACATTCCTTTTTTCTCTCTTTCTCGTTCTCATTTTAAAATCAAAATCAAAATTATTTAGACGTACAAAGTGTGGGGCATATGCTAGTAAAAAATAAAGAAGAAGAAGAATCTATCGGTTCTAAAAAAAGTCAAAGAAGATTTTCGCCAAGAAACCTAACGTGTAAAATCTTCCCAAAGAAAAGGGGTACTGATGAGTGGGTTCGGAATCAATGGCTTTAGTTTTGGGCTATGAACATCAACCAAATTCCCACCACATGCACCAAACTTTGGTGCTTTCTTGTCTCACAAGATCTCTCCTTTTTATCCTTTTTAAATCTACACTTTCCCTACTATCATGATTAATCACAAGAACCATATTTTCAAAGCAATTTTTTGGCCAATTACTCACATTTTTCTTCTCAAAATTAGCTACCTATGTTTTGCTTAAATTTTGGAATTGGTTAAGTGTCTCTAGCACAATTGTAATTTTACAATGGACTCTGAATACTTGTAATCACTTATATATTTTCTTACACATAAGATAAATTCAGTTGCGTTTGTGACAATTCGAAATCTGAATGTTCAAGTTCAAGATTTGACTCTTACGAGTTATGAGTTACGTATGAAGTAAATTTTATAATCACTCGTTGGATCAGTCTAATTTCACATAACATATTTCACAAACATGTTCATGGTCAAAATGTGACGACCCGTCCCGAATTTGTATATAATTTAATCCCTGAGTATGTAAAATGACATAAATGCCCTTGCAGTTTAGAGACATGGATGTACTTATTCAAGTTTAAATTATTTGTCTAGTACGCATCGTCACGAGCGTGTCGACGCAAATTAGGATCGAATCGGGTTCGTAACGAAAATGTTACAAACAAATAGATGTAATTGGATAGAAATATAAGGTAGGAGTCTATCACATATTTGCCAATCACCTTAACTCCTACAATCTATAACCCAAACAAAATTGGGTTGGTTTAGTTCTAATTAGACCCATTTGGGTTATGCCTAAATCCTCTAGCCAATCAAGGCTTTGTTCCTTTTTATTCCGCCCAATTCTGTAGCCCACGCACATGCACACACACGTACACCCATGTCTTCTCTCCCTCACCTTCTCGAAATCACTCCGTCCATACAACTGTAGATCATCACCTCCAAACACCATAAAAACCTCACGGATCAATGTATTCAATACCACCATATTCTTCCTCGTGGTCTCGCGAGTCTAACCATACATTTGGTTTGACGTGAAGACCTCGAAAACCTAAGAACCCATAAGCTCCGACGAGGAGCTCAGTTGCTCCGACATGATCGCGAAGGTTTTGCTTAGTTTTAAAACCTAAGAATGTACTCTTCTAACTCTCATAGCACTTAGGAGTTGTTTTGAAGTGATTTGGACGTTGGGACGTGAAGATTCAGAGAGTTACAGTTTAGGTCGAATTCCTCCAAGTTTATTCCGACCATTTTCTGTTAGTTTTAGGGCTCCAAATAGGTGTGGATGTGTTCTCCTAGTTGAGAGCTTCATTTCCATATAAGATTTACAAATTTTGGTTGAAAAACGAGAAAGATATTAAGATTTAAAAATTTCTCAGTTTTCGGCAAGTACAAACGAGGGCGGAGTCCGGTGAGGTTCAACGGAAAAGACAGAGAATATTTTGTTAACCTAAACGGAATATTCTAACGGCGTCAGGTAACTTTAACGGAATATTCTAGGTTTTTAACGGAATATTCCCTAACGGCGTTAGGGCTTCCATCTGTGTGCCAGGCACATGCCTGAGCGTGCTCGACGCGTGTGGCCATGCCTTGGGCGGCACGTGAGGGCGTGTGGGACTTTCGAAAAATATTTTTAAAATATGGGGATGTCCGTGATGTTGAGTAAGCCACGATGGTATATTCAAACACCCCATTTGAGCAACGTATGAGAAATTAATCCTAGGTTTTGGTTATGTACTTTCAAAATAACGTTTAAATAGTTGTTTCACATATAGGTGATACATTTCCAGATGATGAGCGTAGCCAGGCAAGACTCAGGGGCTACCTGCTACATACCAGTGAGTGGGCTTTTGGTTTTCTATATATACGTATTTATGATTTACATTTCCCAAAAATTGTTTTCAATGGTTTTACGTTTTTAAATGACATCTCAATTGCATCACATTTTAGTATATGCATTAGAATCGATATGCATAATACGGTATGACGTTGCGGACGCCCAAGTAAGTTTCAGGTGAGTGCATACTGATGATAAAGATTGCAGTGCTTATGGTTATGTATATATATAGTTAGTGCTCATTATCCTGCACCTCGGTGTTAGTGCTCTGCCCGAGGCCAAGGCCTAGCCTTCACGTGATCGTTCACCTCCCATACCACACGCTCACCTTGGATCCAAAGCAGGTGCCAACCTGTCATACAGACCACATTAGGTGGTTTTGACTCGTAGGTGACTTGCAATACTTGCACAGCCTTCACGTGATCGTAGCACTTGAGCGTATGTATTTACACCCAGTCTGTTGTACAGACCACATTAGGTGGTTCCAAGTTGTGTGCAGGAACTGGTAGATTAGCTATAATTTCAGCCATACAGGTTACCTTAGGTGACTCCGGCTTATACATCACTTTTACATTGATTCACATCACCTGACTTACATATTTGTTTCGGAGATACTTGACATGGCATATACTTGGTTTCTATCGTTATCGAGCATGATTTTCTATATATGTATGTATTATTATTTTCTGGGAAAATTATACATATTTTATGGTGAGGGGTTACTATATTTGAAAAAGAGAAATGTGTTTTCAAAACTTTGTTTCTGCACACTCACATTTTCTGTTTTGCGCCCTTCCAGGTTCTAGCGAGGCGTTGGTATTAGTGGCTCACGAGGACTCTACAACAGTTCTGATAGCCTTGCAATAAATATAGGAACTTTCTTTCATATTATGTATAATTAATACTTAGCCTGCTGGACTGCACTTAGGTTTCCTTCGCTCTGAGTATGTGTGTCACTATTTTAAACACTCTCACGCACTTATATATATTTCTCTATCGTAACTTAGTTAGTTTTGGTTTTTTTTAATTACTCACATTTTCATATCACTATCACTTCCACACTACGCACATGGCTACGTCACCTTCACGTGACGGTCAGCATGCCTCAATTCTGGTCGGTGTGTGTCACAAGAATAAACAGATTCCTCTGTTTTCACATGTATATAGTCAAGAGTTCAATTTGCTACTTGCTTTTCCAAATAGTTGTTCATATTCTAATACACTTTACCAACCTAAGCCCATCGCCAACCGAAAGGTTCAGAGGGCCTAAAATAGCCTAAAAATTGTCTCCAACCGAGGGCCAAGCCAAAGGGCTCGTGGGCCCCATAGAATTTAAGACGGCCAAGGGGCCAACCGGTTGGCCCAATCCAGCCAACCAGCTAGTTAGCCCCGGGCTGAGCCAGATTTCGAATTTCCAATAGCTACTTGTTGACGTCAGCTAGACGCTATAATTATTATTATTATTATTTTTTTTTTTACAAACATGTTTAACTTAAGGTTTTGGGCCAAAATGTTTTAAAATATATATTTAATTGTAGGCCCACAAAATATGTTTAACAAAAGGTTTGGGTGTTCTTTTTATAAGTTTTGGAGGTTACTCAAGTTCTTCCCACTAATGTGGGACTCCCACCCACTTCCTTTGTTTTTTTATACGCTCCCTCTCCCACTATTGATGTGAGACTCTCACTTCTTCAATTTTTTTTTGTTTTGTTTCCTACTTCCTCTCCCATAGCCGATGTGGGACTATCCCACCCACTTCCTTTTTTTTTTTAATATTCTAAATAAAACCTCTCACATTTGACTTGAAATATATAAGTTGTATTTTTTAAATTTTAGTTGTATTTTTTTAAATTTTAGTTGTAGTTTTTAAATTTAAATAATAAATTATGTTTGGCTCTTTGGCCCTCGGTTGGAGATGGTTTTTAGTGACAGGGCTAAAACGAGCCGTATGGCCCTTTGACCCTTGGTTGAAGATGGTAAGAAATATGGCTATGTACTGTTCATTAAAATATTAATTTCTTGGAGGACCAGATGACTAAAACGAGCCCTCTGACCAGCCTTCGGTTGGAGATGGCCTAACTTCATCACAATCACAAAACAAAATCACTTTGATACTCTTTTCAATTACAAACTTACAAAATTGTGTTACCCTACGTAATTACAACCATGCATTGTGTTACTTATTTACAAGTTCATGCTACTCGACATGAATAAAAAGATTAAAAGTAAAAAAAAAAATTGAAGGGGATGGATAAAAATCTACCCAATCTGATATTCTTCTTGGAACAACTGCCTAATCTAAAGCCTAAAGCGAGTCGGTGATTGTCTCAGAATCTCTCGTTTGTGTGTCCCAACAAACAACTTGATGGTTCAATGTGGGTCCCACCACAAAAATTACAAGTGGGGCCCTTTGTTGATCATGAGTTTGGTCATTGTAATCTGGACCCTTGGTTATTCGCGGCATCATCCTGAACCCTCCAAGTGGCAAAATCCCAGACGCCCAATTTTTTCATCATTTCTATTAGAGGTGTGCTATCTACACACATATTTTACTTCTCACACACTCGTTGTTAACTTATGTCATTTAATCTTCTTTATCAATTTGATTCAACGGCAAAAAATAAAAAAAGAAGTGTAATAAACAAAAAAAAGTGTGTAGATAGAACATCACTTTCTATTAATTTTTTTGTTTACAAAATCGTTTCAATTATTATTATTTTTGTTAAAAAACTAATTTCTCTTATTAGTTTGTGTACTTTCATACCGGCCTACCTTTTTTTACAAAAAAAAAAAAAAAAAACCGGCCTACCCTTTGTCCAGATATATAAAATGGATCAGCTAACTGGTGTTATTAAATTATAAATTACTAAATTAGTTTAAGCATAAAAGAAAATATTTCAAGACTATGTGTATAATATAAAGGAAACATGTAATCAATTGTCATTACAAAAGAGCAAAGACTAATACCAAGGTCATAAGAAGAGTTTGGTACGTGAATTTGTAATTAAACACAGCATTAAAATAATTGATTGTATGAATTAGTTGAGCTGACTTTAAGCCTACAAGTACATCTTACACATTAACGGCTGGCATCAAATATCAAATGATTTGATAAGCTCTACCAGTTCCCACTGTCTAATAAAGTCGAAAATAAATGAGGAAACTCCATTGTGACCATCCCATGATTCATGTGATACTTAAAGAAACTGAACGGAGGCATGTGGTCCTGCAACACTTGAGTGCTTTTGTCTCCCCATTGTCTCTACAAAATGTGCACTCATACGTTTATACCAATATATAATTAAAATCCCACATCCATTTTCTATTTCTAAATTGTGTGCCGTGTGAGCTAATTCCATCTTCTATAATCCCACTTAATTATAATTACAATAATAATAAATAATAATCCCAACTTGTCTTTTAACTTTTGCATATGCTTGTGGAAGTAAATCACTTTTTAGAGGCATACTAGTGGATGGACAATGGGACCAAAGTAGTCCTAGGACCATTCGAAGTCCGAAAAAAATATATGTGAAGGTCTTACGAGGATTTTCCAAATGTTTATTACAGATTCTTTTCGTACCTATCAAGTGTTTGATGCAATTCCTAGTAGGCATATATCGATAGGTTGCGTTGACAGAATTTGAAAAATTATCTCTATATTACTCATTAGATTGCATCGACATATGTCTATATCTATTGACATGTGGTTTGACTGACAATAATAAGCCAACTAAGTTTTCGACGAAATGCCCCAGTGAATAAACTAAGACTTTTTTTACTCTCTTCCCGCTCTGCTTCTATCTTAAAGACTTGTATTTAACACTAAGACCCCCAAGCTTCGATTCCTAGATTCGCCACTGCATGCTATGATGAAATATCTCAATTATATTGTTTGATACTTAATTCACATTCTAAAGTTCTATCATCTATGAGGTTGGTTGTCCATTTTTCTTCTTAATACATCAAGTTGGAAAATTACTTTTGAGACATGCAACATAGTTTGTGTTAAGACAATTAGTGCTCTGGAATATAATTGGTGAGTCGACCACTCTATAAATACGAGCGACCAACATTGCATCGGAATGAAATCTACAGATTAACACTTTAACAAGAGGATTTTGATAAGTTTTTATCAAATTTTTGTCATCAAAGTGATAAAAATAGTATTTACTACTACATCATTTGTTTTTCCTTGAACAAAATGTTAAATTTGCTCAATTTACTGACGCATCATAAGGTTGAATTATTATTTTTTTCCGCACACCAATGTCATAAGGTCATCTTCTACCGAAATAACTAAACATTACCCCATATAGAATTATTGCCCTGCAAAAAAATATTTTTAAATAAATAGTGTCAGGCAATGCTCATACACTATTTCCAATCAGAAGACTAGACATAGCCCTCTCAATAATTTATTAGTTTTAAATTGACATTTAAATTTATTAGTTAATTTAATTAAACTATCGTTTAATGTTTTCAAATATTACCGTTGAATTTGAATCAGCCATCTGTCGGTGGTAATTTTTCTGGCAAATCAAACTATTTTTTCGTTTTGTAACCCTTAGTAGCCCTCCCTATTGCAGATGGATTAACAAAAGTAAAATTGGGCCAAATTGGAGCGGACCAATCCTAATTTCCACTCCATTGCAGCGCGCTCCGAGAGTCCGACCCTCCAAGCCTTCGATCTAATTTCCCAGTCCCTCTCTCTCTCTCACGTCTACAGATAGGAGAGAGAAAGAGATTCGCATTATCGCATACCAAGATAGAGACTGCAGAGAGAGAGAGAGGCAGAGATGTATGGATATTAATATCGCAAATAAAAAATAAAATAAATTATGATTTTTTTTTATTTTTAAATTTCTATAATTCATGCCTTTCATGGAAAGAGAGCGAAATATATAAAACAAAGAGAAAAACGAAGGCAGTTTAGAGAGAGAGCTTGAGTCGGAGAGAGGGAGAGAGAGAGAGAGAGAGAGAGTGCCGAGGGTTTTCAGTTCGGTAATGGTGATTTAGGCCTGAAGGCGAAGAACCCTAATTGGCGACGGGAGGACGGGTGATTGGAGAAGGGGCTCATTGGAATTGAGGGTGAGTTTTTTCATTGATGCTCTTCGGCGGGGGAGCTGATGGTTGGAAATGGATCGTGTTCGCGGAGGCTAGCACCGGCGGCGGTGGCGGTGGCGGTGGTGGAGGGAGAAGCGGCTGGCTCATCGGCGGCGGCGGCGTCGGTGGCGGAAGCGGTTTCTGGTCTTGGACTGCTTCCTCCAATGTCGGCTTAGCCGTCGCCGTCACCGTCACGGCCGGTATCGCCTTGGCCGCCACAGTCGTCTACTCTCGTAGGTAAAGCAATACAAAAAGTCCCCAAAAAATTACTGAATCGAAATCGAAGTCCCTAATTCGTTGTGAGAGCAAAACCCTAGATTCTTCAATAGGTAGATAGATTGATAGGCAGACAAAAACACACATAGATGATTACGCATCAGAAACAACCAATGAAAGCCCTACGGCGGAGTCACACTTCTTCTAATCCACCTCCACCGTCATCAAATTCCACATCTTCACCGTCACCGTCGTCAAATTCAACATCTTCACCGTCGTCAAATTCCACATCTTCACCGTCACCGTCGTCGTCGTCATGGATTCATTTGCGATCGGTTTTGTTAGTCGTTGCTTCCTCGTCTTCCACACCAGTTTCCACTGATCGGTGAGTTTACACTGTTCTTGTTCTTCCCCCTTTTGTCTCCTTGGATTTTGTCCCTTCAAGTCTACTTGGTTACTTAGAAATTGTATGAACAGGAAGAAAAGCTGAGATTCCACATTTTCTAAACACCCAGATGGGGTTTTTCTCATATTTTTTAAATTTGAGATGTAATCCTGTAGCTCGATCTAGAAGTATCCAATTGATTCTAAAACTGTCCTATTCAAGTACTTATTCCTAGTCTTCCCTTACTCCTCTCCTGTAGGATTCAGATTCTGACTATTCCTTCCTTGCTTTTCTATATTGTTTAGATTGAATTGTCCCGTTACTAGTACGCATTAGTTGTGGAATGTCGGAAATGAAATCGGGTTTGAGTAGGCTTTTCTTGCCACAAATTTAGAGGTTCAGTTCTTCTGTTGTCTCTGATTTACAATAAAAGTGCTTTATGGGTTTCCTGTTTAGTCATAAACCTTGCACTGTCCACAAAAATTCTCTCTACTTTGGTGGCAATGGTTCTCTGTCCTTTCGAAGCGGACCTTATTTTTATAGGTGAATTGCACATTGTTCTTTCTGGAGATCTTCGTGTCTTTTGTATACCACTTTGGATTATTAGTTATGTTTGTTTTACTTATACTTCGTGCAGTGAAGTCTGATCACTTCTATTTGTCTCTTTCTTCAGGGGCAGTCTTAAATCACCTTGGTCCCGTAGGAGAAAAAAACATGCCCTTCTACCAAAACAGTGGAAAAGTTTATTTACACCAGATGGGAAACTCACGGATGGGGGTCTCAAGTTTTTAAAGAAAGTTCGCAGCGGAGTATGTTCTTGACTTCTGTCAGACCTATTTTTCTATTTTCCATTTAATTGACTTTGTATTTGATGTATGTTTTACAGCTGTTGGATACTAATCACTTGCTTTCTGATGCAGGGTGTTGATCCAAGTATTCGAGCTGAAGTGTGGCCGTTTCTTCTTGGAGTGTAAGTATTTTCATATCTATGCGATTGCTTTAATGCTTGTAGTTTTGTATGTGTTATATGAAAATTAGTTAGTATATGATTTCAAAATTTTAAGAACTTCATGTTAAAGTGATGACTGTTTGGTTGCCTGGTCCTGGGGAATGCTTGGTTCGGGGAGCCTTGCAGGTGTCTGCTATGAATTATGATGAATTTTTCATCCATCACCCAGATGTACTTTTAGTCTTTTCTAGTGTGCCTTAGCGCTGTGTTTTCCGAGTGCTTTGTAAAACATGCACATTTTGTTCGATTTTTTTCTTTGGTTTCATTATGTACATCCTGTGTGATTTTCCTAGTGGCTATGATTTGGTACAATGGGGAGGGATGAAAAACCTAAATGTGCTTGTTTTAAGTTCCAACGATTATTAAAGCCTGGACCCCCATGCATTGTATGTTCTGTTTTTATGGATGATTTAGTCTTGATTAACATGGGAACTGGCATCTGAGTGCATGGTGTTAAATTCAGATGAGGAATTTTTCTTCCTATTTTCTTTTGCATTATTTTTTCAGCATAATTTGCATCTGGAGGCGAAGTTTGGACTTTTGATTCTGGTTTGGCATAATGAAATATGGAACCTCATCTCGGTTGCCTTGTAGTCTTGCAAGAAATATGAACTTATAAAATGCTTTTGCGCCCTTTTTTGTGCTGAAAAAGGTTTGCCTGTGGATTTTGGTATTGGCTGATTTGACATTGATTTGCTCTTTCTCAACAGCTATGATGTGAACAGTTCCAAGGAAGAAAGAGACTCTGTTAAAAAACAGAATAGGTACTGTCTTTTAGCTTTTTGCCCTTCTCCTGTATGTTGTATGCATTTGTGATTAGTACATAAATTTTGTATGGCATAGTCCTTGTCACGGCTCCATATCTCTCTCATTTCTGTATATGTGCGTGTTTTTCTTCTTCACATTGTTCACACTTTCTTTATCACTTGCAATGCAGAAAAGAATATGAAAACTTACGGAGACAGTGCTGGAGAATTTTAACACAAAGTGATAAGAGCTTGAAGTTGAACGAAACTTCTGGTAACAGTAGCACTGAGGGCAGCGGGGATTTTAGTCAAGTTTTAGATTGTTTTGATCAAGGGGATGTTACAGGTGCCTGGAAATCCATTTCAACTGAGGGTGGAAACCAATTACCCAAGGATTCAGATAACCCTGTAGGCAATCAAGCTGTTCAGACTTCTGAATCACTTGAAGCAGATGCTGAGAAAAGTGGAGTCACCTGTGAAGATGCCTATGCTGCCGATACAGAATCAACTGATTCTGATTCCTCTGAAGAATCTGATATCACTCGACCATTACTATCCAATGATGTTACTGAAGAAAATTATGTTGATGACAAGGCTAAGGAGAGCTCTTCTCCCTCCAATATGGAAAACAAGCCCAAAGTCCACTCAGCAGAAGATTTTGCCACATGGCAGAAGATCATCCGCCTTGATGCTGTGCGCGCAAATGATGAATGGATTATTTACTCACCATCACAGGCTGATGTGTCAGAGATCAAGGCACGAAGACTAGCCGAGAGTGTCGGGTTAAAGGATTATGATCACTTGGAGCCATGCAGGATTTTTCACTCCTCTCGCCTGGTTGGAATCCTGGAAGCCTATGCTCTCTATGATCCTGAGATTGGGTACTGCCAGGGGATGAGTGATCTACTCAGTCCTATTATCTCAGTGGTGGAAGAGGACCATGAAGCCTTCTGGTGCTTTGTGGGTTTTATGAAAAAGGCACGGCATAATTTTCGACTGGATGAGGCAGGAATCCGGAGGCAACTTGGCCTTGTCTCGAAGATTATAAAGTGCAAAGATGTTCCTCTCTACAAACACCTGGAGAAGCTTCAAGCGGAGGATTGCTTTTTTGTGTACAGAATGGTGGTGGTTCTCTTCAGGAGAGAGTTGAGCTTTGAGGATACGCTTTGCCTCTGGGAGGTAATGTGGGCAGATCAGGCAGCAGTCAGGGTGGGGATCGCCAAGTCTGCTTGGGGAAGGATTAGGCAAAGAGCCCCTCCTACCGATGATCTCTTGCTCTATGCAATAGCTGCCTGTGTGCTACAAAGAAGGAAGACTATAATAGAGAAGTACAGCAGCATGGAAGAGATCATGAGGGAGTGCAATAGCATGGCGGGCCGTCTGGATGTGTGGAAGCTTTTGGATGATGCCCATGACTTGGTGGTGACTCTTCATGACAAGGTTTAGAAACACCCAATGGTAATGCTGGGCATTGGTCTTTTTCCTTCTCTTCTTTTGCTTTCTTGCCCGTACCCCGATTCTCTTCTTTTACGTTTCCTTATTTTTGTTGCACCTGGCGAGGATACCTTTGATAGCAAGGGATGTTGAGGTGAGTTTCACACTTGCTTGAAACAAGCATCTGATAGGCAATTTCTGGATTGGAGTAAATTATGGATTTAGTATATAATGTATTGCCCGCACTCTCTTGCTTTTCAGAGTGGCTGTGGCAGCAATGCAGATTTAGTAACTCAGATCAACAACCTGACTCTGATTTATGAATTAACTTTGTCCCGTCTTTTGAGTAAATTGTATTTTTGGGTAGCAATACATGACATTTAAATGGTACCGTGTTACGGAGAGATTAATCTCACCCTGACTGTATAGTCCGTGTATCTATCTATCCATTTATTTCTCTCGTCACATGATGATGTGACGAGGGAGATAGACGGTCACACAAGGGAATACAATTGGTTGCACGGCAAATTCTCTAGTGAAGGTGCCATCTTCTTCTACCTCTCATGGTTTAATCCAACATTTTATTCATGAACGTGTGATGTAGTTGGAACTTTCTTTTTTCTTCTTATATGCTGTTAGTAATTTGTACCATCCATACACCAATCCAGAAAACTGTCTAGCACATGTCAGCTTTATACCTTTAGAGACCCGTTGAAGGGTTTGTTTTGAGGCACCCCTATTGAAGCATGTGAATTTCTCTCCAATCAGGAGATCAATTGCAACACTGACACGTGTCAACACCAAAATAAAGCTCCTACAGTCCTACATCGACCGCATGCGGAAAAAGAGGACTCTCCACAACTATAAAAGGAGATCATTCTCTTACAATTAGGCCTCCTGATCGATCGAATATTCATTAATCCATTATCATAAGTCACTAATTTCTTATTCCTTTATACATTACCTTCACTAGGTGACCGAAGCAACTTTGTAAATATCACATCTTCATATTCCATGTTATTCCAAAGTTAACCTAATTTTGTGTGCAATTGAAGGAAGCTTTTACAATTCACTCTCCCATGGTGTACAACATCTTAAGGTAAGGGTCAAGTACATGCAATGCTTCAACCTTGCATGTGCCAATAAAATCCATAGATACTCGGAATATACTTCAAATTTTGAGTTGACAATTTATTCGGATAAAATTTTCAGTAAAACAACCTAACGATGTTATTTATATAAAGATGTGTAATATAAGAATGCTATATGCAAAAGTAAAATGCATGGTTAAACGCAATGATCGAGATCATTCAGGCATCCACATTTGTCGGAAGAAAAATGTTTTTACTTACCAAATCATTTTTTATTGTGTTTTTTTTTTGAAGTGAATTTTTTACTGTGTTAACAGTACGTTTATGACTTGGTTACTTTAATTAACCCCTCCGGGCTCCGTACGGCCGCCTAATATTTTCAGTTCATTTTTCTCAAAGTCTGTGACTTTGAACAACGAGCATTTCTCTCTCTCTCTCTCTCTCTCTCCAACCTCTCTGTAACTTCACAGTCGGATCACTCTTCGAATTCCGATCCCTCCTCCGATCTCCCGCAATGTCCACCGCCGAACAACCCCCCGCCCAGAACGGACTTGAACCAGACCAGACAACAAATCCGAAACCCGAATCCGAATCAGAACTAGTGCCAGAGCCTGAAGCTAAACCGGAGCCAGCGTCTGAACTCGAAGCTGAACCAGCACTGGCGCCGGAACCCGAAATTAAACCGGAACCGGTGCCTGAACCCGAAGCTAAACCCAAGCCTGTGACGGAGGCCGAAGTTAGACCGGAACCCCTACCCGAACATGAACTGGTGGTGGCCGATGGCGCGGATCCGAAGGTGAACGAAGTGATCGAAGCCTCGATCCAATCGCACGGCCAAGGAGCTGCGCATCCGGAGCTGAAGAAAGACGAAGGAAGCCGTACATTCACGATGAGGGACCTGCTTAGTGGCTTGAAAAATGACCAATCAAACGAGGTCGCTAATGATTCCAGCTCCCCTTACGGTTACAGGTTCTCATTCCTTCATTTGATTTTAAATTTTTGTTTTTTGGTAATGTAATTGTACAAAATTCTGTTTGTTGTGCTTGAATTCTGGTTCAGTGTGGAGAATTCGTCCAATTGGTGATTTTTTTTCCTGCAGTTCCCACTTTTGGGTTTTCGAAAACTGGAATTCACAAAGGATGATGGAATTATGAACTTTGAATTGGTTATGATGGATTTGAATGTCTTTGTTTTCGACGAAATTGATCTGTTTTAGGTGTGGATCAATTTGTTAGTGAATGAAATTTGTGTTTGGGGTGGTAAAAATGTAAGTTTTGTATGGTCATTGTAGTGGTTAATGTTAAAAGTTGTAACTGTAAATTGGGTAGGTCGATTTGCATGCATCTGTTTTTGACGAAAGTTATCAGTTTTAGTTATGGATCAAATTATTAGTGTGAATAGAATTTGTGTTTAGGGCCAAAAAAATGTAAGTTTTGTATGGTCATTGTTGTGGATCACCTTAATACTTTGTTAATCATTTTTTGACAATTTATTTGGCGATTTGTGGATTGAATTGTATCAGTGAAGAAAGCCCACAAGAGCAACACTCAGAGCAGAACATTGCTGCAATGGAGTTGATCAACAGTGTCACTGGTACCGATGATGACGGTCGGTCTCGCCAACGGGTTCTTACGTTTGCTGCCAAGAGGTACTGTCTTCTTTGTCTTTCCTTCTTACTTGTCAGCTCGCAGGTAATAGCAATCCTATATTTTACTAAAACAAAGTTCGAGTTCTTTGCAATTTGCATGATCAAACTTCTCTTTTCTTATATTTCTTTTATGGCGATGTTTGCAACTGCATAATGCCTTTTAGGTATCTTGCTTTCCCAGAATTCTTATTTGTATATAAATTTTGTAGGTATGCTAGTGCAATAGAAAGAAATCCACATGATTATGATGCACTTTACAATTGGGCGCTGGTTCTTCAGGTTTGTGATACTCTCCTGTTCGATATTTGGTTGCATTTAGTTATGGTTTTGCTCATCAAATTTCAACCAGATGGCTGTGAATTTAACTATTTCTTAGCAATGCAATTGTGAGAATGGTGTTGTTTTATATGCGTTTGGAGGCACATGATGTTGATTTTAATCCCCCTTAGTTGACCTTGATACATGCCTTACAAGTATAGGATTCCTAAGTCCATTTAGAATTGGGATAACAAACTTATTTCCTAACCCTAAACTGATTGGGATTACAAAGAAAAACCTAATTCCCAATTCTTATGGGAAATAACCTGTGCACATTCCTTTTCTTCTTTCCCTGCACCAGTTGGAAACCTAAACCTGTAAGTTGTATGGCGTTTGTATTTTGATGAGCCAAATCACAACACATGGTAGTCAGAATAATATGCTCACTGAAACTTTGTCTACCATTATGTGTTGTTTTCCAACCTAAAGTACCATTCTACATTAGCCAACGTTTTCCAATTGGGTCATATGTGTGGAATGAATAACGGTATAAGTACCTTCATTATGTTAACTCTTTCCTCCAGTTATGTGCCTTTAGATGTTTCAGCTTCTCTATAAATGATTAAATAATGTGGTGTCACTTGAAATTTTTGTTTTTAAGGACATTTTGTCTTCCTCTTAGGTGAACCAGTGTGAATTTACTATCTAAATGATCCTCGTTTGGAATGCAGGAAAGTGCAGATAATGTTAGTCCAGATTCTACTAATCCTTCTAAAGATGCTTTGCTTGAGGAGGCTTGCAGAAAGTATGATGAGGCTACCCGTCTGTGCCCAACACTTCATGATGTATGTTTGTATATTTACAATATAATCTCATCAAATAGCTAGTGAAATTAGTAATCTTGAAACTGCTATGATATGGCACTTCAGAAGGTGTATGTATGTGTGTAGCTGATCTTTCTATAATTTCTGATTAGTTATCTCACTTGTTCGAGAGTGAAAATAATGCGTGATTTTTACTTAACAGGCTTTCTATAATTGGGCTATTGCTATCTCTGATCGGGCAAAAATGCGTGGTCGTACAAAGGAAGCTGAAGAACTATGGAAGCAGGTTAGACCATAATTACAGTGCTTCAGCCTTGCAAGATAGAAGTTACTTTCTTTTTTCCATGTCTTAAAAATGTTGCTGCTCTTGTTACTCTCCTGCTGCGGCTGTTGTGGCAACTCTTACACATGGCTGCTGGATTCTGACACTTGGAAGTTGGATATGACTTTAATATTCAGAATATAATAGCATAGAAACGTGAGCGATTTGATACTTTTTAGTTTATTCTTATGTAAAAAACTAGGCCTTTGGACTTTGTGATCTTTTGGAGGTTTAGGAAATTAGAAGTTTGCTTCTTAAATCAATTTTGCCTTCTCCTTAGATGTGGTGGTGCTGACATCAAGTGGTGGTAGTTCTCATTTATTTCTCTCGTCAAATCATAACCAACTGGATTTTTAATTCCTAAAGAAAAACATAATTTCGAATAAATGAAAGGATTTTTACCACCCCTTGATTTGATTTGCAGGCGACCAAAAATTATGAAAAAGCAGTGTTGCTCAACTGGAACAGTCCCCAGGTATGACTCCATAAATTGTTGTATTAGGCTATTCCTATTTCTTATGATATCCTACTAAAACCAACGTTTTATACAATTACGAAAGAGAAACAGATTATGAAATCCAGGAAAATGTACTTATTTGCATTGTCTCCTTTGTTTCCTAGTACTAAATCCGTGCCATATATTTCAGGCACTTAACAACTGGGGACTTGCTCTGCAGGTATCTTAAATTGCAATAGTAATTGATTTTAATTTTAACTTATTTTAGAAGAAATAAAAGCTTTTTGAATTTTCTCCTTGATCGGCATATATTTATGTTCCATGTCATGAACTCCAAATTGATTTTTCTAATCAATCATGCAATTTAGGAACTCAGCGCAATTGTTCCTGCTCGAGAAAAGCAAACAGTTGTAAGATCTGCAATAAGTAAGGTACTGTATAATATTTTTTGGAGATATCAGAATGATTTGATAAATGTGGATGGGAAACCAGAAATTATTTTCATCTTTGAAGTGTTTGTTTCTTATTAATACTGCCATGACTCATGTCACTTTCTTCTGGTGCAGTTCCGCGCAGCTATTCAGTTGCAGTTTGATTTTCATCGAGCAATTTACAACCTTGGAACCGTATTGGTTAGTTTGTTACTTAATAATTTTAGGATAATGTGATACTCCATTCATAATTTAAATGGTTTCTCAGTTTCCTCTATACTGGATAACAAGAAACCACTGGTTCCCTTATCTAATAATCCCCTGTAACTTGAATTACCAAAACTTGGTCTTTTTCTTACTTGCAGTACGGATTGGCTGAGGACACACTAAGAACTGGGGGATCTGGACACCCCAAAGAAGTTTCACCTAATGAGTTGTATAGTCAATCGGCTATCTACATTGCAGCAGCTCATGCTTTGAAACCAAATTACAATGTAAGGTTCCCATAGTTTTCTTTCTCAACCAATTTGATTTGATATTTATTTGGAGAAAAGGACAGCCCTTCAGTGAGAGAGACGTAAAATTTACTTGGTTTTATTTTTCCTTTAAAGTTTAAGGATATTCACTTTGATTGTGTATGCTAAGTTTTTGTGTGTTAATTATTTACAGGTTTACAGTAGTGCCTTGCGGCTCGTGCGATCCATGGTAAGAAGTTAAGAACTAATACCAACTTCAGTAAACCCTTTAGGCTTCTGTATAAATATTTTTGGTCAGTTATGAGGTCAGGTCTCTACTGGTTCTCCATTGAGAAGTGGTCCTTATGACAGAGCCATACATGACGCACGTTCTTGACTTTTCCCTGATCTTCAAGACTTAATTTTCCCAAATTTTTCAGTGGTCATACCTTGATGTTTGCTTAATCTCATTGGTTTGAGAGATTATTTTTTTGGTTTGCTGACATGATAATTTCTAATCTTTATAGCTTCCTTTACCATATCTTAAAGTCGGATATCTTACTGCACCACCAGCGGGAAAACCAATTGCACCTCATAGTGATTGGAAACGATCGGAGTTTGTTTTGAATAATGAAGGGCTTCAACAGGTAATTCTTTATCGTTTTAGTGTATATCAAGCTCAGAAAAATCGTCTGCACATTCGATAACTGAATTAGTTATAGTAACTTTCCTTGCTTGTGCCAAGTATATTATTTATCTGTTTGTTACTTATTTGTGTTCTTTCTGTTCATCTACTTCCTTTCAGCAGGTTAGCAAAAATGAGCAAAAGCATGTACCCCAAGGCATCTCAAGCAGATCAGTAGAAGAAGCAGCTATAAAAGTCGATGTTCCTGATATCGTTTCTGTTTCAGCATGTGGTGATCTGACTTTACCACCTGGTGCTGGCCTCTGCATCGATACAATTCACGGACCCATCTATCTGGTAAGGAATGCCCTTGGCAACAGATAGAAATTCTTTATACGAAGAGAAGTTCTTCGGTTCTTTGTGATGGCATCAAATCATAGAATTTTTTCTGTGGTCTGTCAAGTGCGTGAAAAAGTGGACTAAAAACATTGCATTTATATTTTAAAACCCGATTCTAATGCAAACATTCTACCTCCAGGTTGCCGATTCATGGGAATCCCTTGATGGATGGCTTGATGCAATCCGTCTAGTTTACACTATCTTTGCGCGGGGTAAGAGTGATGTTCTGGCAGGTATTGTAACAGGCTGACTTATTGTAGTTATTATTTTTCTTTCAATGTTTCTGAGTGATGTATAATTTTCCGATCGAGAATGACTTGTTCGAATAAACTCTGTATATCATAAGCTTTTTTGACACGATCAAATACAATTTTTCTCTGCATGGTCAGATTATTATCAATAGTGGACCTCGTTGCTCTTTCTATCTTCCAGAAAACTCGAAGAAAACTAGCATTTGCACCTCTTTTTGCATCTTTTGAAGATCTCTGTGTTTGATGTCTGCATCTCATTCTCATCTCAAAACTGACCTCAGACCGCCATCCGCCTGGGCTGGATCCGGCTGAGCTTCCTCATGCTAAAGAGCGTATACGTTATGTCATACCGAATACTTGAGTTTTACCTCGTATTCCTTCGGTTTTCCCCTCGCATAACGTACTCTCTCTCTCTCTCTCACTCTCTATGATTCATCCGGCAGAAGTAAAAATGCAGAAATATTTGCTCAAGAGGTGGTGAATCACCCACCAAGATGAAATTTTTATTGTGTAGGATCGGACACAACTTGCTACCATTCTTCCGTCCACTAAATATATATATATATATATAAAGCCTTTCACTCTAGGAACCTAAAAATTTCATGCACATTGGATAAAGCCTTTTCACTCTAGGAACCCAAAAATTTCATGCACATTGGGGGTTTTACTTTGGCCAGAGCAAGAATGGAAGCGGGAAGAGTCCACAACCCTTCGCCGCAAATCAATCCGGAAGCAACCGCGGGAACCATCAGCACGGCCTTCTTGCTGTTAAGCTTGTGCCATACAAACACAATCAGACTCCCAATGCACATGTCTACGGCAAAGTATGCCCCGACCAGAAAGGGAACGCCCATGACCATCGGAAGTGGCATCCACTTTCCAATCTTAGGCGAAAAGTCTCTGACTAGGTTAACTAACACCGCAAAGGCGAAAAAGCCGTAGCAGAGCTGCAGGCAGTGCTGAGGCAGCGCCGAGAAGCCTTGAACGCTTAGAATCGCCATGTTCCTGTAGATCAAGGCGTACGGAGCTTTGAATTCTCCGTGCGGGTTTCCAACATCGAATGCCTTGTAGAATAGGAAGAAGCTGAGAGGAGCTGTCACACAGCCTAGTAAAGTGCCAATGGCTTGGCTCACAAACATTGCTCTAGGCGAGGTGAAAGTTAGATGGGCTGTCTTGAGATCTTGCATCAGAATACATGCCACGGAAACCACCGATTTGATGAGACCGCACCCGGCAAGCCCTGCCACCACACCGTGCTCTTTCCCCGTCATTGCTGCCAGCATGAAGAGGGCAACTTTTCCGTAGTTATAAGCCATGTTTATATCGGTTAGACCAGCTCCGTAAGCATTGCAGAACGCAAGAGACGGAGCAAGCATGTAGGCTACTATAACATAATACCATTTAAGCTCCGGGAACATCACGGGGATCGCGATTATCGAAATGATTGAAAAGACAACGTATCCGGCGACTGCAACCCACGTAGGGATGTTTTCGCTGAGGAAGATTTCGTTCTGCTTTTCTTCAATCGGCTTCGCCTTGCCCTCGACATCTGCAGGGAGAAGAAGTTGATTAGCAAAAACTTCAACTGAAACAACACAGCAGCAGCATGAAACAAAAGGAAATCCGGAGGCTGATTCTATTACCCAATGGGAGATTCTTGTTCTTCAATCTGACATGAATATTAACAATGGTGCAAGCCAGAATCTTGATGAAGTTGTAAATCCCGTCACCGAGGATTAGGGAAACCGAGAGGAAAACCTTGTAACCGTATAAACTCTTCATGTCGTATTCGTCTAAACTCTCCGGGAACCAGTGTCCTTTAAGCCGGCCAATGAGCGGCCACATTACCCCGAAGGAGAGCACGGATCCGAGAAGCAGAGACAGGTTTACCAGATGGGAGCATATCATGCCTGCTCCCACAAAAGTCATGCTAAAATCGAAATAGAATCTGCATTTTGATAGCAGCAAATTATGAAGGATTAGTAACAAGAAGCAGAAGCAGAAGCAGGGAAAGCGAAGCGATTGAGTGATAAAAAATTCGTACGTATTCTTCCACGCCTGCAATCCGAATGTCGGAAACTGCGAGAATCCGCATTCTTCTGTGGCACTGTAAAACCACTTGAAAAATCCCCACAGGAAGCTGACTGAAAAATACTTCATGAATCCGTGTACTTGCTTCCTGCAAATCATCATAGCTTTGGCTGAGTTTTGATTCTAACGGGGCGCTTTAAGAGTAGACCTGAGCGTAGCCACATTAGTTAAAGCAAATGTGCTCTTCCATATGCACCCGAGTTAAAAATATTTATATATATATACACATAAATATGGATTTCAAAGGAGTGATAAAAGAGAAGTGTTGGCAGATGTTTACTTAGCCATCTTATCTCCCTGAGTGTGGAAGCCATTGATGAGAACCGCAGTTGCCAAGCCACTTGGATAAGTCAATTTCAAGTCAACTATCATAATCTGTTAAAAGATAAAACAAAAATTCCATATGAAAATCTACTTTAAAGGAAAAATAAACAATATTTATCTCCTCAAAGTCTCATTGAACAAGTAACTAAAGACGGCAAGGAACTTGTAGTTCAAGTGATTAACATCATTGATCCTGAGCTAGAGATCTTGAGTTTGAATCCTCAAGTGATTAACATCATTTACTCTGAGCATGGTTTTAAAAGTCGCTAGTTGGATGGCAGACTGAGGCCTAACGCATAGGCATCTAGCGGGAGCCTAGGCAGTTTTGTTTAATTTTAATTAAATTTATTATATAATATATAAATAAATGTCTACATATATTTAAAAGAATACATAATTGTATTGTGATATATAAATCGCAAAATAGAATGACATATACGTTATAAAGTATTAGAACATATTCAAAACATGAGGAACAAGTATATAATGAACGTTCACCGTATTCAATAAGTTTTTTACAATTTATTGAAAAAATAAAAAATAAAATGAAAGTTATCTAATTTTTGTTTAAGTGTGAATGGCGATTTAGGTGGATGCCTAATCTCAGAGACTTAAACAGGACGATGGTTAGCCGCTTAACACCTAGGCGGTTATTTATAGAACAGTGACTTTGAACCAGAAGTCCAGAGTTTGAATCTCCTACCAAAGACGAGAAAATACCAAGAAACTAAAAGAGTACAAGATCAATACCTTTCTCAGAGGAATCAAGACAAAAAGGCCAACAAAGCAGACTAGAAAAAGGAAGGCGGTCATCCAACCAAGCCCAGGTTCCTTAACAGCAGTTGCAGAGTTTCCTTCTGTGTTCACACCTGAGAGCTCATATGTCTTCTTGTTTAATCCCAACAAATAAGATGCAAATCCACCTGTTTATCCAAAAAAGTATAAAATTATATAATGTTTAAGCAACAATAATTTAAAACTTAATATAACACATAAAGAAAAACAAAAAAGTACCTCCCACAGCAATACTATAACAAGCAACTGCACAAGTCTGAATCATAGTATTCTCCTGCCGAGTGAAGGGTTTTGATTTGAATCCCGCCTTCTTGAGCAGGTTCGTCCACGTTCGGATGAACACGAAGGCGAGGAGAGCAGCGGAGACATTGAGATTAGGAACAATCCCAGTTGTGAGGTTTAGCTTCATGGCTATCACACTGTACACCGTTCCAATCACTATGCTCGCGACGACTCCCCGGACTGTTAGCTGCTCTGTCCACGGAAGGATAGTCCCAACCGGCCCCTCGGGTTGAACTATCGTGTCTTCTTCCATTACATCTCTCTCTACCTCCTCCTTCTCTCTTGGTTCCAACTCCATGTTCATGGCTTCAAGGTCCCTGTTGCTTGTTTGTTAGGCAATGGGAATAAAAAAAGAGTTTCAAATGGAATGCAGGAGAACCATTTTTTTTTCTCTATAAATAAAAAGAAGAGGACAACTTCTTAAAAGGTCACTTATGCATGAACTTACTGTCAAGTTGTTATATTTTAGTCCCTTTTTCCACCGCAAGCTTAGCTAAAGGGATGGTACGGGACTGGACTGACTTAGGCTATACAATTACAATTACATAATCTTCAAAAGTTGATAAAAGTATTTGGTGGTGCCTATTGCAGTGAGCTAGACAGGAAGAAAAGGATGCTTCCTTGGTGAATATATAGCCCACAAAGTGCAGAAATTACTACTTGGACATGTTTATCCTCTTCAATTTTTCTCGGCTCACAAACCTACAAATTCCATAACCACATGAGTATATCTTGTCACTAGAAAATTTCAGACTTAGTAGAAATATCTTGCGTGTGAATGACAGTTCTAACCGTTAAACTCGATAACCGTGGATAACCGCTTGAATAGATTGTATTTGAGTATAAAAATTCAAGTATACTTTGGGTATGAGGAAAAACCGTGAATATTATTCGGTTATGGTTTTGGATATGGTTATAGGGGTCTCTAATCCATATCCGTACCCGAATCCGAACCAAATAATATATAATATTAAAGTATTATATAATATATATGTGTGTGTGTGTGTGTATTCATTATTCACCGAATCCATTACTTTGAGAATACAAAAATTGCATTGTGTGATTTACATTTTGTGGCAAAATTCAAAAGCTTCGATATGAATCAAAATCTATGAGAATTTAATGGTATTTATGGGAAATATAAATGATCAACCAACATTATTAATGTTTAGCTTTAATTTTTATGCTCAACAAGATTCATTAGTTAAATCTTTTTATACATCAAATATTTAATGACAAAATTAATATTTACTAAATTATCGTGCGTTAATTAGGCGAATATATTTTCTATATTAACGAAGATGAATATAATTGTTAACTGATGAGAAATCCGTTATCCAATGGATATGATTATGGATAATACTCGATGGTTAATTTGCAGTTATGAATATAGTTAAATTTTCGTAATTATAGAAATGAATATAACATTTTGGGTAAATGACAAAAAACTACCTCAATTATTGTTGTCACCACACTTTCATACCTCATCTTTAAAATGTGACAATGTCTTACCGCATCTTACGAATTTGTGACAATGTCATACCTCCGTCAATTTTTCTGTTAGTTTTTCTGTTAAGTGCTGACGTGGCAAGATATGGGGACCACTCACTAATATAGCTGGATTAAAAAATAATTAAATATATTTTTAATAGTTAAAAATTAAAAAAATAAATTTTTTTATTTTTATATTAAATCTCTCTCTCTCTCTCTCCCCTCTCTCTCTCTCTCGCCTCTCTCTCTTCTCTCTCTTCTCTGCCCAGAACCCATTCCCATCTCCCCCCAACCACCCCGACCCCTTCCCGTTCCCCTTCTGTGCAACCCCCCACCCCGCACCTCAACCCAGTTCGTCCCCCCCCCAAACCCAACGCGCACTCATCTCTCCTCCCCATCTTCATCTTCTTCCTCCTTTCTCTCTACTTGCAACCCAGAAACCAAAAAAAATATAAAAATAAAAAAATTCGAACCTAGTTTCGCCCCAAGAAGAAGAGAGGGTTCTGGTTGATGTGGTTCAGCCGTCGATTTCATGCGTGGAAGGACCGCGTCACAGAAACTGGACTCGCCCACCAACTGCCCGACGGATGCCAAAAATAAAATCTAATTAAAAAATAAAAAATAATTGCGTGCGTGCCGTATGATTGACTTTTCTCCGGGTGCAAAACAAAGACTGCAACTTGGCCCAGTTCCGAAGCCGCAAGCGAGAGAGGAGGAGGCGTCGAATCTTGTTTGATCGATTAATTAATTAATTTGTTAAGTATTTAATTTTTAATTAATCCATCGATCAATCAAAGAGTGGAGGAGCAGTAGCAGAAGCACAAGCTGCCCAATCCGATTGGAAAGCGAGAGAATTTAGTTTTGGGGAAATGGGGGCTTGTGCTTCGATGCCGAAGGGCTGCAATTTCGGATTCAAGAAGAGAGAGAGAGAGAGAGTGAGGGAGAGAGAGAGAGAGAGAGATTTAATATAAAAATAAAAAAATTTAATTTTTTTAATTTTTAATTATTAAAAATATATAGTGAGTGGTCCCCATCTCTTGCCACGTCAACACTTAACAGAAAAACTAACAGAAAAATTGACGGAGGTATGACATTGTCACAAATTCGTAAGATGTGGTATGACATTGTCACGTTTTAAAGATGAGGTATGAAAGTATCGTGATAACAATAGTTGAGGTAATTTTTTGTAATTTACCCTAACATTTTCATCTCCAAACCAATCCGTTGTCATTCATCCGCGTTATGGTCTTTGTTTTTCTATATAATTCAACCACTTGCAAAAGTACCAACCAAATAAATAAGAGCTTCTGTACAAGTAGGACGGCAGAATCTGGCAGAAAGTGCTTGATATAGAGTAGGGCAAATGGATTACAATATCATAATTATGGGTACAAATGATTTGCCGACTTCACGGGAAGGACTTATATTATATACCCTCTTCAAACGTTGTCGTTGACGTTTTTGTTCAATAATACAATATATGCATATTATTTTTCTTGCATGAATTATATTATTGATGAAATCCAAAAATGGCATGCAAGTCTCCATCCCACAGTCCTACTTCACAGGCATTGGCCTTACTACTTGATCTTATCATTGACCACATTTCTCTTTATTCTCTTCCACAAGGTGTTGCCCTTATGAATTGTGATAGAGGTGCTGGGGTAGGAGTAGTGATTGCCTTCCCATGGTTAAATTGGACCATTGGGAATCTGTAAGTTGTAAATTTGTGGGTCAAATCACCCTCTCATTGAGCATGATGGGTTCATAATAGTCAAGAAGATTCTCCATTGTATTTGAAAATACTTTCTTTCAATCACAGTGCTTCTATTCCACATAATTTCATTGTAAGTTGCTCTCTACTATATTTTGCACACTTGGCTTGGTTTGTTTGGTACTGAAGACATGTGGAGCCTTTGCTTGTGAACTCTCAACTAACTGGATGATCCGTTTTGGAAATACTTTTGTATGAACCACTTCTATACATAATCGTTGCGCGCGCTTCTGCTAGAAGAGCAACAAAAATCCTATTGAAAATTCAAGTACTTTATGGCAAACCATTTGGAAGTGTGCTTCTTTGAGTGTTTTTATAATCCAAAAACACTTTAAAGTTATTCTACCAAACATTGTCAAAAGTGCTTCTCATTTGAAAATAATGATAGTCATTCCAAAAGCACTGTCAAACAAAATACTCGTTTATAATCAAGTAAGTATACATTTGTTGATGCATAGAAACAGATCAACAATCAAAATTGAAATGTCAGAGCGGCAATCAAGACAGCCAAATATGTGATTTACCCAATTTGAACTTCGTCCACAAGGTTATCGAGTGTTCTCATAAAATAACTAATTAGATTACATCACATTAAACATCAAAAGAAAGTGATCCTCTTACTTCTGTTCTTATCCTGCATACTTAAATCTGTTTCGAGAATTTGAGTTTGCATAAGTTCAACAAGAGTGTGCAGAAGAATAAAATAAGTTCGCGTAAATCATTTCTCTAGGTCAAATCCAACTACTTTTCAACTCAATAGGTAACCATCTAGATCAAAACACTAAAATAAGGTTTTTATTCTCAAGAATCGTAATCAAATGAAAAAAAAATGAAAAAAAGGAGGAAGCTAAACAATGTAGGGGGATGACCAGTTAATGAGAACGAATGCAGACCATTCTTTGTCCCGTGTAAAAAGCAATGGCCATGAGCTCTGCACACGCACACTGTCCCCAGCTGTGCTTTTGGAATATTGCTTGCAACTTGAAAGTGGCTGGGCTTGGATAAACTCAATTTGATATTGGCTTATTTATTTATTAGGTTCGTGTTACAGTGATATTACTATCTTAGGCTAGAGTAAGAGGAATGTAAATAATTCAAATCTAGCACGCAATGAGTTAAAAACGAAGATTCTCTCTAATAGAACAATTCATTATTTCTCCGCGGACGTGTTTTTTAATTTCTAGCTTTTGAAAGCATCTCAACTTTCATCAAATCATGGAAAAATTGTTCTCTTCTTTAAAAGATTACTACTACTTAAGAATATATTTACAGCGGTGGTGGTGGGTACCCGAATGTTGAAAACTAATTGGGAGGAGTGACTTAGGCCAATCGAGATAGCTAGGCATGGCCTCATTTGAAGGTCTCAAGATTTTTGTATCCTAGTGCTGTGTAATATGTAATCAACCTGTGAGCCCATCCAAAAATATAATAATATTACACATCTTTTTTTTTTCAAGATATCAACAGATATTTACTCCCCCACCCCACTCCAACCCACCCACAATGAAAAGTTGAGAGATTTGTAGCTAGGTTCGAGCCTAACCAACCATGTGATCCTTTGGGGACACATCACATATATCACATATATGTTTGCTCTATTTTAGAAAAAGAATTTAGGTATTGACCAATACATGCAACACATGATTTTTTTGGGCAACTATCGTATTTGTGTCACACGTGAATATAGATTTAAGGTTGATTGAAAAAGAGTACATGTTTGAAATGACTGTTGTAAACTTTTTTTTTTATCGATGTTTGTCAAATTTTATAATTCAAACCCTTTATGAATGTCTAATGATTCACGTTTTTTTTTAAGGACCAGTGGTGGCTTCTTATAGCAGTCCTCCCTTCCTGGGGTAGAAAAGACTCATATAGGCATTTCAGCCTCCTCTGGCTACCATCGTGCAATTCACTAACACCAGAAATCGAACACAAGACGTGACGTATAAAATACGAGTCAGAAATTTGTCCCAACTACTGTGTCACCCTATTGTGGTTAATGATTCACGTACTTTAGGTGGAAAAAAGAATCTTCTATATATATTTGTGTGTGTGTGTGTATAATGAATGAATACATGGTCAAACATACATTTATGGAGTCAAAAGATGGAGTGCATCGGCGTTTTGGTTCAAAAGACCGTTTAAGAGTTGAAATTCTTTCATAAAATCATGAAAATATTTGTTATTTTCTTCAAGGAATAATTATTAGGGTGCGTTTGTTGTATTAGATTATTTCCGACTGAATTAACTTAAGAGACTTAGTTCGATTGGCTTGGCATGGACTAAGTAGTACTAGAATTGTAAGTTAGGACTATTTTTTTTTAATTATGAAAACTTCTATTTTCTTGTCTAAAAAAACTAAAATGCACTCTATAAATAAAAATTGTAATGGGAAATCCTTTCTTTTTTAGAATTTATAAATGTGAAAGACAAAAAAAAAAAATTGAAAAAGAGAAAACATATTGTTATTTGTAAACAAACATAGACAAACTACCCAGAAATCAATCGACGACCAAAGACCATAGCCAGGCAAGAAGCACAGAAGGGAGGAGAGAGAAATGGGTAATAGGCACCCTTAAAATACACCCGTGTTGAAATTTGGGAGGGAAATAGGTAAGGCATAGCTTGATTGAAAGGTTCCAAGATTTTGTATGCGTGTACATCATCCAATAATTCACAAAATATAATCTTCTATATAGAATGCCTGAGGCACATGCCGACAAAATCCTTGGTGTCACGCCTTCAACAAAAAACAATATGGCCAAAATGCCCTCAGCCAAAAAAACTCAAAAGCAGCAAAAAGTAATGCATAAAATAATATAAGGGTAATTTTGTAATTTTAACAGTGCTTTTTTAATAATTAATTTTTTGGTGCAGTTATTTTATATTTTTTTATAATGACTACCTCACAATAGACTAGCACTAATGTAATTCAATTTCTCTAAAAACTGTCTTTCACACTCGGATAATAATGTGAATTAATTGTCAAATGATTGTTTTTTTTAACAAAAAATATTATTTACACTGAGGGGGAGGGGGTGGGCTTAGCCTCACAATGGGCTAGCAATAATGTGATTCAATCAATTGTTTATTAAATATTATTTTCTCTATTCTTAAAGTAAATTCTATATAGACCATTTTTATTATGCTAATTCAACTGCTTTAATTAGTTTATGAGGAGTTTCTTCTAGCATGATCTAAAATTATTCCTTTACTTTAAATATTTGACTTTCTTTTTGTCAATTTACACATATAAATATATTTAAAATGTGTAAGTCGCGCATAGTATGTTGTGATTCAAAAATGCCTTATGCACGCGCGTGAGAGCGTGCGTGAAGGCTAATAACCAATAATTTGTTAAGATATCAAGAAGCTTATGGTGTATTTGTCGGTTCCAATCAAATATGATTACTAGCCCTTTTCTTTTTCTTTTTCTCTTCTGGAAATATATTTTTTGCATAATTTATATGGCCAAGCGATTCGTGACTTATCGTCACACATTTCAAATAATATATAAAGATATTAATTTGCTTATTAAGATTCGTGACTTATCAATCAAGGATATTAATCTCTTCTTCAAAATTTTCTATGAATTAACAACTACTAGGAACTAAATAGTGCACATGTTAGTTTCCAAGAATATCGAGTCATCTTGTTAGACTTACTTGAGTATTGAGCTTCGTTGTAACAACAAAGCGTATTTGCACAATCTCTTCACACACTTGCAAATAAAGTTTGAAAGATAACGTTACTACAATATGCCTCCAAACGTTAAAAGTTTCCATAAGACCAGAACTCACTAATTTTTTTTTTTCAAACAAAATATTTGTACTTTTATCTTTTTGGGATTGAACAAGTTATATATAGGTTGGGCTTGTGCTCATCGGAGACATATATTTGCTCAATTTGAAAGTTAGGATATTGATCAACATACTTCTACCATATGTTTTACAAGCAACTATCCTAATCCAATTCCTATCTATTGGTGCAACCTTTTTGTTAATGTATCATGGTATGTTTTGTCCTTGCCTTCTTGGATGAGGACTTTAGGTGGGTTGTATTGTGATGAAACTGACCAAATGAAGAAAATAATCTTCACCTAAGTGGCTTTTGCAATCATAGATATCATCTACTTAGTGGAGCATTTAGTGGCTTGTGCAATCATTATATATATATATATATATATATATATATGATGAGAAACGGTAAGGAGACTTTTTTAAAAGTGGGACTCTCTAGTCTCCATGAACTTTCTGTCACCTCGTGTTTTTGGCACAATATTTTATACTATTGGAACAGGAATTAAGTTAAACTATGAGGTGCCAGAGAGTTCATAAAGAATTCCACTTTGAGAGTCTCTTTAGCATTTCTCTTATGAGTTTGCACATTTAGAAGTTGAAGCTTAAACTTTTTTTTATGGTAAAATGGAAATATCATTCCAGGACGAAGGCCAATAAAGTACAGAGATCTTAGACTTTCTTTTAGGCAGCAAAGAGAGAACGACATAATTTGCACATTATCCCTTTTACTTCATTTGAAATTGACTTCTTTTTTTTTAGGATCCTATTACAATGGTTGGGAATATTAGGCTAATCTTCCATGCCTTTACCTTTTCAATGTGGGCAGGCAGAGAAGCCTTTGTGCACCACACTTCTTGTTAGGCTTTAGCATTTTTCTTGTTTATCTAGCTTCTTAAAGATAAAAGGGAGAGTGTGGGGTTGCAATCCATTAAAACCACAACAAGAAGAACAACTACCATGTTCTTAGTGATAAACTCCAAACCCTATAAACAACCACTTTGTAATGAAGATTGGAGTAGACATTCTGATATGGGACCCATTTTTTATAGTGATCATCACATATTTTGTGTAAAAATCCGATGCAGAGCTTTCAGAAACCATTCAATTTATTCATGATTATCAATTCTGACATGATGAAGAAAGATGAAGTCATGGTGTACTTTGTGTGAAGAAGAAAAAAAGTGAAAAGTTAGAGAGTACCATTTTGGGAGAGATTCATTAATTTCGGTTACGATATTAATTATTCCTTTAATTAACATTAAACATTGACTTACCTTGTTCCTAATAAGTACACTAATTAAACCATACAACGGTTTGCAAATAAAGTAGCAGCTGTCAAGTTGTTCTTTTGCCATGTGTCAAGCCATTGTTATTGACTCGCGTTTATGCAAGGCTCCTTTTTGTGCGTGCGCTGCATGCATGTCCTTGGAGTATTTTGTATTTGGGCTGGATCAGAAAGTTAGAATACCTCAAGGTGTTAGACGATGGATTAAACTCATATTTGTACTGCCCTAATTAGGGAATAATTAGGGCCAAGGATTTGGAAGTCCCAAAAGATAGAGATCAAGATGAAATGGATCACAAAAATATTAATATAAGAGATTAGAAACTTTTTTACATGAGCGTTATAAAGGCAAATAGAAGAGATTTGTAGATGACACCCTTGACATAGAGATGCGCAAGTTCCTTTACATGTCTTTGTAGTGCGTATATAGGGATTTTTAATTCTTCCTATATTTGTGATCAATTTCTTACTAGCTTGATCTCAATCCTTTGTAATTTGGAAATTCCCTATCCAAACATAAGAAAAATCATCATACACTTCTATATTAGAGCAACTAGATTTTGATGAGTATAATTCAAATGTTAAACCTTTTTGGATTGTTAATATGACGTATCGAGATATAACAAAAAGGAAATCGTGAAATCCCAACGCTAGAGTCCACTGGTAAATAAATTGAAGTTCATAAGTAATCTGGAATTCACCTGAAAATAGAGAAAACTCTAAAGTTGAATTGATAACAATATGAATTAATTACAAACCAAACCAAGATGACTTATTTATAAGGTAACTTAACCCTAGAAATCCTATGAATTCAAATAGAAAGGGAACTAAACAATATCAAAATTGTATTAAAATAATAAAATCCCGTTTTGGCAATTAAACGTTGCAATTCGGCCAAATTCTGAATGTGCTTATTATTTGCAACAAGTCTTGTAGATCTTGTCGTTCTCTTCGACGAACATGCCAAACCACATTTGCATTAATTTGGACAATCTGAAATATCCAAAACATCTACTTTCGAGATACGACAACATCAATAATCTATTGACCCTTGAATTGTCAATTCTCCAATCACTTTTCTTCATTAAACACCACTTCTCCTTTTAATTTTAGGGTGGTGCTATCCACACACCTATTTTTACTTCTTACACACCCCATTCAATTTCTAGCCATTTGATCAAACAAAATTGAAGAAAAAACAATGAATAATATTAATAAGGGTGTGTGAGAAGTAAAAATGTGTGTAAATAGCACTACCCTTGAGCTAATAATATAGCTAGAATATCCAATTATACACAATGTATATGCAATGACAAGCATAATACACTAATATTACAGATTCATTATCCTCTTTTCCTTAATAAAAAAATTTCCAAAAGCATTTTAAAGCAATTTAGTTATTTATGGGAAAGATATACTTGCAAACATCAAACTGAAAGGTATGCGCTACAACTATTTCCTAGAAGTCGGCTAAGTGTCCGGCAGCTCTTCAACTATTCAAAGACAACAACTTGTTATTGTCTAAAATAAGCATTCTCGGCGCCGGCGGTACCTCTTTCTTTCTTTTGAGGTCGCTTCACTTGGAATTGGATCCCCTACGAGGTAAATTTTCAGGATCCTGCTGACCACACAACACGGACCGTTGGATTTTGATCCAATGGCTACAATTATTATAACTTTAAAGAGACCCTCTGTTTGTAGCCGTTAAATCAAAATCTAGTGGCCCATGTTGTTTGCTCAGCGGGATCTCAAGGCTTCGCCTCGGAGGGGATCCAATTCCCACTTCACTTGTCAACTATTATTCGTTGACTTCATTATATGCCCAATACATAATACCAATCATCTAATCCACCTCTTGTAGATCATTTCTCTAGCAGAATTTGAGCGTTGTGGAATTTTCAAAGAGGCGGGTTGAGGGCTCAACTTTCAACAACATTGTTGTTATGGAGCAAAAAATAATCAAGAAAACTATGGAAGCGACACGTGAATTTTTAGATTAAAAAGACAAGATTACCCTCAAGGCATATAAGAACTCCTACTCGCGAGCAGCAGACAATTATCACTCAATCAAGGTCAAAAGTGATAAAAATAAGTATTTATTCAAAACCTATTTCATCCATCCTCATCAAATCCTCCCCACAAGATAACCTCCAAATATTCATTCAAAATATAATTAATTACCTTAATTAATTAATTTCCTAATTGATTGCAAGTTATTATGGTGACATAATATCTTGCAATTACACCAAAAACCACCAAATGTGGCAGGTTCCCACCTCTTCAAAGGGGGCCAGCCACACCTGTCACACTCCAAAACTCGAAGTGTGAGATTAAGAGAAATAACTAGAACAAAGTAGTTGTTTAAAGGTGTAAAACAAATCTCATCTTATTGCAGTCCTATTTAGAATAGGAATGTGATTGTGTAAATCCTAGTAGATTAGGAATGTATCTTATATTCCTATTAGGAGTAGATTACTTATTAAGTATTGTAATCCTTATGGGAAAGGGTTTGCCCTTTCTACTACTATAAATAGAGGCACAATGGGGTGAATAAAACACACCTCACAATTACGCATCTCTCTCTTCTCCTCTCTATGTGCCGCACCTCTCTCTCTAGGCCTCCATAATTGTCCAGTAAATTATGCCTACAACACGTTATCAGCACGTTCTTGACGCTACGCTAAAGAGAGTTTATTCTTCAATCAGGGGAGTATTACGTTTTAATTATTCTTTTTGAGATTAATTTATTAATATTTTGAATTAATCTACATGCTATTAATTCAAATTTAATTTTTCTTTGTTGAACGTGATACAACGCATTGGAGACGCGATTTCGGCTTTCTGAGAAGGATCTTCTACAAATTCAAAGGCTTTTGTAAGTTTTCTGCCAATCAGGTACGCTTAAAATAAAGTAAGATATTTGAAACGACCTTGAAGCATGAAAACATTCCCCATGATGCATGAACCCCCTATGTTTATATTTTCCTTCCGATATATATATTGTATATATTCATATATTTGTCAATATATATATTTGTTTCATGCATTACGCAATTTTTGCTATGTGGAATTTGTGAGTCAAAGAATCTAAATTAAATTAGAAGCAAATTAGGGTTTCCCTAACCCTAACGGATTTGAAACAAAAATTGGGGGATGGATTTGGTGCGGCACCGCACCATCCTTGTGCACCGACACCAGGCTTCAGCCTGGGGAAGAACCGGACGGGCCTGCAGCCCCCACACCTTTGCATTAAAGCCTGCCGCCTTTTATCCAACCCAGCCCAAATTGATTGGGGCTCCATTCCCTGCACGCTGCAACCTTTTAAGGTTGCCGGGATTGCTGCCAGGCCCGCAGCCTGCAAACCAGGCCTTCTCGGCCCAGCACCCCGGATCACACACACTGCCAGCCATTTTCTGGCTAGGCCCCCGTGACCAAACCCACAGGGCCGCATATGCTGGACCTGCCCGTGCCCCCTCCACAACTTTTGAGGCCCTGCCATTTTTTTAAGGCACCCCGTGCCTTTTCTTTTGCACGGCACCAATGCCCAAAATTATTTTGGGGCATATTTTTCAAATCCTGCTATTATTTTTAGTACTATAAAATAATTTAACCCGTATGTTAATATTATTTTGCTTCTACAATCGACTCTGAATGGTCCCGATTTATTGAATTAATTAAAAGTGACCTACAGTCCATTAATCTGATAATGAATCCAAAATTATTAACCTGAAGATCACTTTTGGACATTAACGATTCAATAATTTATTTCTCTTCTTTGAACCGTTGACTCACTTTCGTAGTCCCGAAGCACTCACACTTGAGTTCCCGAAGAACCTCAAAATCCACTACACTTAGTTGTATATTGCATTCTGTGTTCTTGCAGGAACCTCTCTTTTATGAACTAAATATTCATAAACTAAATCGAACCTGTAGTTTCGAATTTAGTGCCTTTGAAACCCGAAGTTTTCATAAAACAATACACCCATGAAACCCCAACGTTTTTCATGAAACCATGTCTTAGAACTCGAATGTTCTACCTTTGATGCTTATGGATGATTCCTCCCTATAGCACCAATCACAATCTTGTTCACTCCAATTCAGTGGATTGTCGAACCGTCACAAGTTTGATTTTCCTGATTTGGACGTTTCTATTAGAAACCACTTTATGTGAGGTACAAGACGTGAATCTTTACTTGACTATCAAGTAGCTGAGAAACCATTGAAGCCAACAATGGCATGGAAGAGCTAAATAAGCCTCCGCCATGATCTTCATTCAAAGACTTATGCCCGAAACATTACAAATGGAAATACCTCCCGAACGAGGATTCCATGGCTCTTTGGCTCGCTTCTACGGACTGTTTAATCATGAAAGATATTGCCCGAAGCATACCATGATTACGTCCCTGAATGAGTACAATTCTGAAGTTTATAAATTCGATTGAATTTTGACTAGAGAATACTTTTCTCGTCCTTCCTTATTTCTAACTCGCTCCTGAAGCAACAAGTGTAGAAAGCGGAAGTTTACCAAATTCTCGGATCTGATTACTACCACAAACATATGGTAGAACCAGGGCCTGTCAATGTGTGGCATCATGCCCGAAGCGTGATCCTTAGCACCTAAGACCTAAAACGTCAAGAATAAGGGATAGTATTCCCGAACCTTAACCCTGCAGAATCTACTTCCGTCTCGATGGAATAGATCATTGATTATGCACTTGTTCGTGCCCCTACCAATGCTGTTAAGGAGTACTATTCTCGTAGTCAATATGTGAGATTAATTTTGCTCCACCAAACACCGTTGGAAGAGCATAATTATGACATGGATGGCCTTATTGGCCGAATCCCCTTAGTAAACCATTTACTTTGTGAACATTTTTCCATGTTCTTGGATTCAAGTTTGGTGTATGTTTTACTTATGGATAATCTTATTGATATTGTCCTCGAATATGAGTTAATTGAATCATATTTCTTAGTACATGTGACCGATTCAATTAAACACGTGATTAGGTAGGAATGTGGGGAAGTTAGTTGTCTGGACGAATGCGTACTACGCACACTAACTTTACGCCTAAATCACATCTCTAACAACGACTTCAGGTCTATCCAACCTGATTAAGAGCATTGGCACGCTCCTCGTTGTATGAATGGTACTGCATCACCATTTAAGGGACCTTAAATTCTCCCTGACGTTGAGTTTTTAAGGATATTCGAGATGACAATGATCATAAATGAAACCACTAAAGAAAATAGAGTGAAATATCTTTGCACCACCTCCAAATATAAGCCTGAAGCTTCGATTTGGGGCCAATGGGTTGTCTCCCAATTGGGAACATGCCACATGTGGCCGGCCTAGAGCTGGGTGATTGAGCAGTTTCCTTACTTTGACATGACCTTTTTGGGACACTTAGGTCGAACAATGGCGCTACGACGCATTTCCTTACCCGAAGTAAGGATCTTGTGCCTACAAGCACACTTTGTCAAGCCTGCTCATTAAGGAAATTGATTTTCTATATCATTCCTCGCAAAGATACGAAATCACCTCTTTTCCATAAGTGGATTCAAGGGAATATATGTGGACTAATCCAATCAAAATGCGGACCATATAAAGACTTATGGTTTTGATTGATGAATCGACAAACTGGTCACATGTTTGTCCACACACATTACTGCTAAACCTCTTGGCCGATTATGGGTTCACCACTCTACTTATCCCTTAAGGTCCTGGAGACTGGATAATGCCAGAGAGTTTATATCGACGGTTTTCGATAAAGTATTGCATGTTGTTTTGGGTTTCTAATTGAACATTGAATTCCCATGTTCACCCCAAATAGCCTCGCCTAGTGATCATAAAGCGCAATTTAAATGATCGCCTGAATTTTGGTAACAGTGCCAAGTTTTCGGTTTTCTGCCTAGGGCTATGCAATCCTTGTACGCAGTTATGTTGGTCCGCCTTGAGGCCCATTGCCACCCAACCTATATGACGTTACAGTTGGTTACTGGGTACGAACCTGACGATTTTCGTATTTACGCATTTGGGTGAGCATTCCATGTGCCCAGTTGCGCCGCCGCAACGTACCACCATGGGTCCTCAAAGAAGGATGTGTATCTTTTGTCGATCATGATTCTCCTTCACACTAGCTCTCTTCGAGCCCTTGCATGCGATCTCTTTACCGCTTATTTACGGGTTGTCACTTTAATGAGACAATCTTCCCACCGTTAGGGGGAGATAAGAACGTCAACGTTCCTGTAGAACGGCGTGAAGTTGCGTGGACGTTGCCCACTATGTCTCATCTCGATCCCCATACCGCACAAGTGTGATAAGCAAGTGCGATGAATTCTAGATTTCAGAATGTTGCTCCAGACGCATTCCTCTGATCTAGCAAGTGACGAGATCATATACCAGCTGTAAATATGCCTGCAAGGATAGACGTACTTAACGGACGTCGAGTCAACATCCCTAGAGGATGTGCCGCCCTTATTGGACGGTTTGGACGCCCCTGTTGGACAGTCCGGTACAACAGCGGATAACCAATCAATCTGTCTTAGCCTGGAGCACGACAGATAATTCGATTCGTAGGATTCACTTCCCTAGAAGAGGAAGACACGGCACAACTATGAATCTAAACTCGATCGCTGTTTCAAATCATTTCCATCTCATGAGATTAATCCGGATTACTCCCGAGACATGAAGTTCTTGGTCCAGTATACTAGTTTGGATGAGAAAAATGGAATTGAAATGAGATTATCATCGATGATGTTTTCACTTATATGGTAGCTACCGACATAAATGAAAAGCGACGATATTGAACCGTGTTCCGTTGATTAAGTGACAACGTAGAACTGATTAGACAACTGAGATTACAATCTAGGTCAAATTCCTTACCAAAGTGTGTATTGGACCTGTCGTTCCTACACTGCCCAAGGTAACCCTATTGTGTTACAAGTGGGAAAGGAAGTGTTATGAGATGAATGAAATAGTGCGATATGATGCACGCCTTACGGCGCAAGGTTTCTCTCAAACGTCCTGTGATTGATAACAGCATTATGAAATATGGTTAGTGTTTTCTCCATGGGGATATAGATACGGAGATTTACATGTAAGTTCCCGAATAATTACATGGACTGGTTCAAAAAGTTCCAAAACCACGGAACACCCTCTTAACTTGTTTTGAGGCGTTCACTTAAATTCGACGGATGTGGTATACCCGTTTAAGTGATTGTTTGATCAGTCAGGGATATAAATTATGCCCTTGCGTGTTAAACTATGAAGTCTTATTCCAAATTGCTAGAGTTACAGTTTATGTCGTTAACACGAATCTCACTAAGACTCTTGAAGAGCTTGAGAAAACTGCCTCGCACCCGAAGATGGAATTTGAGATGAAGGATCTTAGGAAAACTCGTTTATGCATTGACCTGAAGTTCAAAGCATTGTTCTGACGGTATTTTGGTCTACCAGTCGAACTACACCCCGAAGGTGTTACTTTTGAGTATACATTTGATCGTCCATACGTTATATGCAAATGAGACCCTTGAAGAGGTTATGGAATCTGAAATTCCATATCTAAGTTCAACTTTGCGCTTCGTTGTACTTAGCTCATTGTATTTAGACAGGACATCTCATTCGCTGTTAATCTTGGTAAAGATGCAGCACCGCGCCTACATGCAACCACTGAATTGGTATTAAAGACGTACCCTGAAGGTATTACGAGAGCAAATCCTAAGGCATCTTAGTGGATCCGACCCCCCTGATCCTCGAAATGATGCTTGCCTTGTTGTTATGCTGACGCTGGTTACTTATCAAACCCGCACAAGGCAAAATCCCCAAATGGTTATGTCTTTACTGTTAGGGACATCGCAATATCTTGGAGGTCCATGATATGACCTTAGTTGCGAAATCTTCAAATCGTTCCAAGATTCACCTCACTTCACTACGCCACAAGTGAGACATGGTTAGGAGTTCTTGTTGAGCATGTTCGTAGTACTTGCTGTGTTTTCATCCCTCGTTGAGTCCCGACAACGATTCATGAAGACTATGCCACATGTATCAACCCGACCAAGCCATGATACATCAACAAAGTCAACGCCAAGACATATTGCGACTACATCTACATCAGCAAAGCATCAGGAGATTGAAGTCATGCAAGCCAATCCCAGACAACCTTACCGACCTCTACATGACGTCACTGCCGAAGTCAACCTTCCATAAGCTTGTCCAAGGAATTGGTATGCCTAACTATCATATGTAATGCTTGTAGTTCTCATTTGGAAGTTATGTCAAACTCAGGGGGAGTATCCAGAAGTATACTCACTTGATCTTAATGTACTCTTTTTCCCTACGATTAGGAGCATTTTTCCCACTGGGTTTTTGCTACCTAACTAGGTTTTAACGAGGCACCCATCCTGGGCTGATCATACCCTTGAGAGCTCTTCTACTTGCGTCCAAAAGACGTATAGTTTTGACTTAATGCAACTTCTCACTTTTCTCCTTAGACTATGGGTTTTTCCCACCTTGGGTTTTACCATAGCGAGGTTTTGTGAGTTTTACTTTTTATGCATTCTTCCGTTGATTTGAGACTCGCATTCGCCCATTGTGCCGACGACTTCATCAACTGTACCTGCTTCATCATTGAAAACCTGATGCGCCATTTACTTGAGTATTTACACACTCAAGGGGAGTATTGCAGTCCTATTTAGAATAGGAATGTGATTGTGTAAATCCTAGTAGATTAGGAATGTATCTTATATTCCTATTAGGAGTAGATTACTTATTAAGTATTATAATCCTTATGGGAAAGGGTTTGCCCTTTCTACTACTATAAATAGAGGCACAATGGGGTGAATAAAACACACCTCACAATTACACATCTCTCTCTTCTCCTCTCTATGTGCCGCACCTCTCTCTCTAGGCCTCCATAATTGTCCAGTAAATTATGCCTACAACACATCTTAAAATTTTGTTAACGAAAATTTATATTTCACAATTCCATTAAACCAAGCTACAAAAGCCAATTTAAAGAAATAGAGCTAAAGATCTCATAGTAATAAAAACTGCAAAAGCGACTCGCACCGTAAAATTCACCAAAAATAGGTCGTTCAAGCAAAAAGTGTGAAAACTTCCAGATCCAAAGTAGACCCATGAAAATAAGTTGTGTCAAAATTTCATTGATTTTTGAGTTCGGGAAGTATAGGAAAATTCAAATTCAAATCAGGCATGCTACTGTTTCCCCAGAAAAAAAAAACAATTTCAGCAGCACCCACTTCCTTTGTAAAAGAATTGTCCATCTTCCAAAGGAAAAAAATATGAAATTTTCCAAAATGCTACCTAGGTAGAAGCTACACACTCACAATTTCAAAGATAACCGAGTTCATAGTGGTTCTTCAAGAGTCATACATAAAACTTTACATATTATAATGAGTTCACACAAAAGACCTTTAAGTCTCTTTACAAGAAATCATTTTTAGGTCATTTGATGCAAATGCACAAGAGCAAAAACTATACAAGCCAAAAAGATGAGTAATTTTACATATATGGTTTTCATAGCCCAGATAAGTAGAGACTCTAACTCACCAAGGTCTACAACACCTTAGTCTACTACGCAACAACAAGATCATTTATAGACAGAGTCAAAATATACAACCACTTTGGCAGCTCACCCAAAAGATATGTACGTCTAGACTCCCTTTTACTAGCCCACACTAGAGCTGCCACTTGAAAATCAGCTAGTCAACTCTACACACCTGGAAATACATGATTAGAAAAACGGGTGAGCATAAAATGCCCAGTAAGGGTTTTTCAGTAAGTCTGGAGTCATTTAGAATTTTTAGTGCATGCCGGAAAACTATAAAAGTGATTCAAAATAATTTATATCCATTATCATGTACTCCAACAATCTGCAACAAGCTCAAAATACTTGGAAGTAACATATGACAAAAAGACCAAAGTTTCAGAGCAATAATAGCTTTGATAACAACGGTACAACACACAAGTTCAAAATCATTTCTTTTGTCATAAAGATAACAAAACCATTATCATTTAAAGAATCACTAGCACAACAAATCACAAAGATTTCTTTTTAACCCAAACAAGTGACAAGCAGATGGAAAAGAACCGTAATATACCTGAACAATATTCATATCACATATATTCATCACTTTCGTAACTCATTCTCACAGCCCCTACACATGGAGCTTTCCCCGGGGAACCTTGGGTCATTGTGCCCATAATCAACAACTTCATGGGTATTCACACATTTCTCAACATTCACAACTGCACAGGTATTACACTACTTTTCATTTACTTTCACAATTTGAACATTTGTCTCAAGATGCTTCAAAATTCAATATTGAGTAACATAAGAGCCATGCACATCAAAACAAAATCTTGGAAAAATCATTTCAATCACTTTAAGCTCACCAAAGTTGTAACAAGAAATTCGAATTATTTAGATCAAACTATAGAGAAATATTTGCTTCACTTCTTTAACATAATCGAAAAAGAAAAACATGCTAAATAAGGTTCAAAGAGTGCTCAAATGCCAACAAACCTTAATCAAGTAAAAATGAAAAACCCAAAATACTTTTATGTTTAAAACTCCCATATCTCAACACAATTTCTTGCTATTCAACTTCCAAGGTGTTCGTCAACTTGTTCCGTAGTCATCTTGGCCTTGTCTTCCTTATCTATAAGTAAGAAAAACTATCACACACCATTTACACAAAATACCAAATAACAAACCCTAATTCAAAATTAATTGGGGACTTTAAACAAACACTTGGTGCTCAACTCTAAAACTAACACATGAACTATGGTACTTTCATGCTTCCTACTCCCACCCAAACTAAATTATAGGTTATCAAACCAAATAACAATTAGATCCCAAAGGTGAGAAATAGATATCTTAAATGGAGACAAAGGGAAAAATCCTCACTTGTAATCTTCACAAATGGATGAGAATAAACTAGACTCCTCCTCCTTAAATATCCTTTTTGACAAATTAGAAGCTAAAAGGAATGAACCTTTCTCTCCTTCTTTGTTTTTCGGCTGGAAGGGAAAGGGAGGAACCCTTCCTTTCTTTTCTTTTCTTTTTTTCGGCTGAAAGGGAAATCAAATGGGGGGTTTCTAGAAACCTTCCCCTTTTTATTTCACTTACCCGTCAGTTTTTTTTTTTTTTCCATTTTTTAAAATTCCTTTTCTCTTTTCTTTTAGTTCTTTTCTTTTTGCTCCTAACTTTTCAAGCCAAAGCTTGATTTAAAAAAAATAAGAAAACTTTTAATGGCTACAAGTAATCCCCTCTTAATCACCATCTAAAAATTTTGGGGATATTACAACACCCCTATAAATACCATTTCATTTCTCTAAAAACCTAAGTTGAATCATGTTGCAAAATTCTCTAAATTCTCCAAACATTTTTCCCTAATTCTAACTTTGGCATTAAAGGTTCTTGGCCAAAGCCTCCTATTCATCGTGAGCGCGTAAGGCTCTTAGCCTTGACCTAAGGTGTTAATTATTTTTGCAGGTGCATTTTCGTCCAGGAACAAAAAGGAAGAAATTTATATCCACTGTTGTTGTCCTTAATTTGATAATTACCTGATGTCCAATCCATCAGATATGAAATGTTATCAAAGAAGACATCGATATTAGTTGAAGTGAGAATAATCTTATTTAAACTCGTCTTTCTTCTTCCTTCTTAAATACATACTTAGCCACCGAGTGAGCAGCGCAATTGCTCTCTCTAGGCACAAAGGTGAACATCACCGACGTCAACCTACGTGCTAGACTCTCAATATCCCCAAGTATACATTCAAGGCTGAAATCCCAGGACGATTCCAATCTAAGTATCTGGATAATCAACTTGGCATTAGATTCGATGATCACATTCTCGAATCCATTGTCCCTACATGCGCATAGGGCCTCCCGGATTGCACACGCTTCTGCAACGGCAACAGAGAGACACATCCCCACTCCCGATCCACCAGCGGCTTGGAGCAACCCAACAAAATCACGGCAAACCCACCCCACACCCATACGGAGGCTGGTCTTACACCAAGCTACATATGTACTCACTTTAATGACACCAAAAATCGGCTTCTGCCATTTAGGGCTTCTACAGTCCGCAACTCGGGATCCCATCTCCTCCACAGGGCGTAGACTCGCTGCCTCACTTGCCAAAGCTACTATGAAATCAGATAAGTTAGTCTTCCAGACCTCTAGGAGATCAACAGGAGGTTCGAGATAAGATCGAGTCCCAGACGGCGGGGTGGGCGGAACAATACCTATCCCAAGCGGGAAATGAAGTCCTAGTCAAGGCGGTGGCCATGGCTATGCCTAACTATGCCATGAGCTGTTTCAAACTACCCATTAGGGTGTGCAAGGATATGGAGAAGGCTATCCAAAATTACTAGTGGAGGGGAAACGAACACAGGAAGAGTGTCTACGGGATCTCATAGGACCAGTTAACAAAGCAAGAGAGTGCTGGCGGCCTGGGTTTTTGTGATATCCAATAGGGCTGGATTCAGTTCTCAACGATTCGGTTTTTTCCCAAAACCGAAACTGAACCGAAATTTCGGTTCGGTTCTGTTCAAATTTTTTCGGTTTGATTTCGGTTTTTTTTTTTTTTTTGTCCTCCTCCAAAACATTAAAAAAAATTGAAAATATGACAAAAAAATGAAAGATATGCCATTTGAGAAGTGGTACTACTATGAGTATGAACTATCAATCTATCATAACTTTAGACCATATTCAACAACAAAACCATTGATGATTTAAGTCTTCCAACTAGAATCATCAATCAAGTCTTCGAATTTCCAAAGTCCAAACTTAAATAAACATCAAAGTTTAAGTCTTCAAAAAATCCAAATTTAAAATAAACATCACACAAGTCAAATAAATCTTCAAGGTTTCATCACTTCATGTCTTGCACAAATAAAATCTTCCAAGTCCTCAAGCTCAACGGTTAGGCGCCCTAGGAGGCAACATAGCACTTTCTTTGAGCTTCCACTTGCCATTTCTACATACGAATAAAAAAAGAAACAACATGATGTAAACCAAGCATGCAACATAGCATCTAATTAAAATAGTCTAACAAAACCAAATGCAATATGTAAGATTACCTTTCTCAACTTCTTCACAAAACTCAATCTCCTCAATGGTTGGCTTATGATGTAATGCAACATGAATTGACCTAAGCCAATTTTGTGTACATATCAAAGCCTCCACCATTTTTGGACTCAAAGAACTACGATATGGATCAATTATTCGTCCACTTGTGCTAAAAGAAGATTTCGAAGCAATGGTTGATACGGGAATAGCTAAAATCTCTTTTGCAACTCGTGCCAAAATAGGATACTTAGAAAGCCCATTCACCCTCCACCAATTCAAGATATCAAAGTTTGCCTTTTCTTCCCCTTCATTAGAATCCGAAAGATACCTATCCAAATCATTGTGCACAATACGGGCTCTCTTTGCTTTTCTCATTTCACTTTTCTCTTTCAACTTTCTTTCAATCTTTGTCATGCTTGATAAAGGATCTCCACCTGTAGTTGCCGATTGAGAACTACCACCACTACTTGTGCTTTGTTGTGTATCAAAAGACAACTCTTCATGAATCAACCACATTGGTTGCAACTTCAACTCTTCTTTCACCGCATTGGTTGCAACTTCAACTTTTTCCTCTTCCTCCTCGCCATATAGTATCTCATAATAATCAACCACCTTCTCCAATTTATGGCGAGGATCAAGCACAAGTGCAACAAAAACATATTGATTCATATCCTCAATTGAACCCTAATATTTGTCATATTTTTCTTGTATCATCTTGGAGATCATAGACAAGAATTCATTATCTTTGTTTTCAATGAGAAGATTTTTGATCTTAAACAAATCGCCAAAAGTAGTATGAATTGTTGGAGTATTAGAACAACACACTTTTAAAGTGACTTCATAGAAAGGTCTCAAAAAGGATGCAAATATTCCCGCCTCACTCCAATCATAAGTCGAAGGTGGCCCCTCCCTTATATTATCATGATTTTCTTTCGAAGGAAGGTAATGACCATCATTTACTTTCAACCTATCAAAAGCCATCTTGAACTTCAAAGCCGATTTCAACATTAAAAATGTAGAATTCCACCTAGTAGGGACATCTAAAATCACAAGTCTTTTGCTTTTTATTCTCATCTTCTCAACACACCTTTTAAAGCTCTCTAACCTTTGAGGGGAATATCTTACATACCTAACTGCATTACGAATGTTTTGTATAGCGATATTCAACATCTTTATCCCATCATTCACCACCAAATTAAGGATATGAGCAACACACCTCATGTGCAAATATTTGCCATCATGCAAAAGTGCATTAGGAATCCCCCACCCACTTATTCGGTGCACCAAATCCCTTAATCCAGAATCATTTGCCGAAGCATTGTCAACCGTAATAGTTAACACCTTCTCTATACCCCACTCCACCAAACACTCCTCCAAAAGTTGAGCAATAGATTCTCCCTTATGATTTGGAATAACACAAAAGTTCAAAATCTTTTTATGCAACATCCAATCATCATCAATGAAATGCAGTGAGAACCATGTAATTTCTTTGTTGAATAGAAGTCCATGTATCCGTTGTTAGACAAACCCTAAATGTCTTCAACTGACTTTTCAATTTCTCCTTTTCGGAGTAAAACAAGCCAAGTACATCTTTAGCTATTGTCTTATGACTAGGTACTCTCCACAAAGGACATGCATGCATGCAAAAATGACGAAAACCATCTCCCTCAACGAAAGAAAATGGTAACTCGTTTATAATTATCATCTCAACACAAGCCTTAGTAACTTCTACTTGAGAAAAACCTATAGCTTCCAACTTATCTTTTGTGCCGGCAAAGGTTAAGATCTTTTGCCTATTTACGGCAAATATTTCCTTATTAGGCCCGTAGCTTCTACATCTTGCTAAGTGATTTCTTATACTAGTTGTAACATTTTTATCCGTGTCGGCCATATATGATTTGTTGCAATACTTGCACACCCCTTTAATTTTACATCCCTCAATTGTCCTATCAAAGTGCTCCCAAATTGTAGACCTTTCTTTATTCTTAAGTGAATCCAAGACCAAGAGAGTGTCTTCTTTACTTACTTGATCACTTGAGACCTGATGTGAGAATTACTTGACACACAAATTAAACCCTCTTTTGAAAATTGTAGTATAGGTATAAGTAGGGTATCGTTCTGGACCGGGGATTAGGAGGGATTGCTAATCAAAGTAAAAATAATTTAAAAACGTAAAAACAAAATTTGAAATACTAAACTAAAATAAAAACACTTAACTAGAAAAAAACTTAAAATAGAACTAACAAATAAACTAAAATAAATCAAAAGACTCAAAAATACAAAACTAGGCTAAAAATTCGAAACACACTTAAAATGACTCAAAATAATAAAAACAATTTAAAATAAAAACTAGGAATTGAAATGAAAGGAAATTAAAATTAAAAGATTACAAATAATAAAAAGTAACTAAATAATAATATTATAATAATGGGGGGATTGATTTTTGACGAAACGGAAACTAAACTTAAATAAATTACAAAATTGACAAAAACATAAAATAAAAGTGAACGGATATATAACGGATTGGCTAGAGGGTTTTTCTCCACACATGACACAAATGTAACCTAAATTGATTCCCAGTTATGAATTTAGCAAACGCATGAATGACAACGCTCCAAGTTAATTAGGTCCGCTTAAATTAACTTTCAGATTTCCCTAAATTCATTGAATTGGACGGAATACGCATCACAACCAAATTATTCTTATCAAGTTCTCTAACTATGGAATACGCATGATAGAGAGACATATCAAAGATCATTAAGTTCAATGAAAATCATAAACATCGACTAGGCATTCATAACTATGGAATACGCATGTTAATCCAACCTAGGGTTTACTAAACACAATCGTGACTAGCAATTTTTACTACTCATGAATATAAGTTCATAACGATTAGGTGAAATTCCCTTATATCCTAGCATCAAGTCTAAGCATGCAAATTAAGTGTCGACCCTTAACCCACATACATAAACAAGTTCTTAATCAACACAGAAAAGTAAACCACATCCAACATTCATACATTCATAACTGGAGTAAATCAAATTAAAATTACAAATATAATCATGGTTTCGAATTATCCTCTAGCCAAACTAAATTAATTACACATTATTTATAAATTAAAAACAGAAATTAAAAATGAGTTTGGAGGATTAAACCGAAATGAGGAGTTTCTGTGCACTGTGCACTTGTTGCTGTGCACTGTGCTTCTGTTTTCTGATTTCCAAGGCAGCTTCGCTGCCTAGCTTTCCTCGTGCTGATTGCTCTGATTTCTGCCCCCGTGAGCTTCTGCCAGCTGCCCTCCGTTGCAAGCTGCCTTCGCGACCTGTTAAGCTGCCAAAGCAGCTTTGCTTTCTGTCAGCCTCCAATCCGAGGCTCTCCTCTCGAATAGCAGCCCTGCTAATGGGCCACTGATCCCCCCCCCCCCCCGTGAAGCTGCCTAAACTATCTTGTCTGTTGAATTATACTTATCATTTAGAAAATAATATATATATATTATTTTCTAAATGATAAGTATAATTCAACAGACAAGATAGTTTAGATGAAATTAATACTTAACACTTCACTTATTCTATTTTTATTTTCTTAACTTGATAAATTCTTATAAAACACAAAATCAACGTAAATAGCTCAAAATATAACGAACTAACTAAGAAAAGACGAGTGAATTTGATATAAAAATATATATAAATATGATCCGATCAAATACCCCCACACTTAGCTTTTGCTAGTCCTCGAGCAAAACAACGAAAACAGAAAAAGTAATAACATGAAAAACATTAGCTTCCCCCTATGTGACCCTCATAGAATTTCATTTGAGAACATAAATCATCAAGAACCAAAGCTAGCACCAAACAAACTAATTCAAGTTCATCTTCCTTATTCAAATATTAGCAGTAATCTTTAAATCATCCTTGAAGTGTAGTGTGTGAGATAGCCATGCTAATGCAATTTCAAGTTTTTATTTTTAAAATCATCATATGCAAACTAGCAACCTTCTCACGGGATATGCACTCAATCACACAAGTGTTTAGTTTTAATGTGTTTCGCTCAAAGAAACAAATGTGAAAGTTCTACCATAAGCTTGCATAAAGATCACTTCTCCACAATCATAATTGCAAAACTTAAATCAAGAGGACTTTTATTGGATGTAATGAGGCTTAGGGATAGGGCTATTGAAACGAAAGAATAGGAAAACACAAGTTCCAAGCTATATTGCAAGCAATTCTTTTAGTTGAGATTTATAAGAACTCAAGCTCTCCAACGATTCTTTTAACACTTCCAACCACACCCATAAACTGAAACTTTAAAAACTTTTTATTTTCTTCGAATACAATCTTTCTTTTTTTTTTTTCTTCTCTTTTCTCATTTTTTTTTTTTTTTAAAAACAAATATGAAATACCCCCACACTTATTCTTTTGCCAAACCTTCCAAGTACTTCACAAACATTTCTCAAAAGACAGTCTCAAATTGCTCGCTTGGAAAGGATAAGGAAACATGTTTGAGGTATAAGGGTAAACATATCTGGTGATAAGAAATAAAAGGCTCAACATAATGGCTCAAATAGGCAATCTAATGATAATTTTTTTTTTCTGGGAAATATGGTTATTTGGGCCATGGTGGTAAACCTAATGCCTCTATCATTTTCAAGTTCATGCAATCAATGACAAATATTTCGAAAGATCGTTACGCAAGTTCTAGAGATGCATCTCACATAAGTTCATCACACATGAAAGAATAGGAGTGTATGAAAAATGCACACACTTTCAATAGGCTCAAAAACTCACATGGGATGTATATGGTCACTAAATTCACATATGAAGCTTTAATTCATGCTTTAGTTTCACATCAACAAGGCTATGTGCATTTGGTTTTCCAAAGATGATCAAACATATACAATACTAACAAGAGAATAAGGAATTTCACATAACACATGTTAACTAAGTTCTTGATAATCATGGTTCAAATTCAATCCAGTTATATCATTGGGTCGGGAAACTAATAAAAATCTAATTTAAAACAATAAGGAAAACAAGACAATATTTTTGGATTTTTAAATTTTTTCGAACAGGATGGGCCTCTTTCTTGCAAGTGATCCTCGGCTTAGTTGAGGATGAATCAGCACGTTGTCTCCACATGCTTCAAGTAGTCCGGTCTCCACGCAGGTGTGGCATCTTCTTGAACTCTTGGATCAACCCAGACTCATCTGCTCTTGGGTGCACCTCAGACTCCTCCTGCTTCGTCTGTGAGGTACTTTTGTTTTTGAAGAAGTACCTCAACACAGGTTTATTTTTGAAGTGGGCTGGGAGGGGTCTGAGATGAGTACTCGAGAGCAAGACTAGGTAAGCAATCAGGATCTCACTTTCTCCACGTTCCTCAGATGAAGGAGAGGAGAAAGCATAATATGAGATACTTTTGCTTTTAACCTTTTTAATATGAAATACTTTTGCTCTGGAAGGTTTGTTTTCTGGGGTGATCCAAGGGATGAAGAACACTGAATAACTCGAAAGCTTTCTTTGGGAAGACATTATCGGAGATGAAGAGAGGAAGAGAGGTTGAGAGGAAGAGAGGTAGAGAGGGTGTGAAGGTGTGCCTTTGCTGTGAAAGGCTAAGGTCGAACTTATAGAAATTTTCCTTCACAACCGGAACTGTTCCCTCACTATTTGTCGGCAGCCGGTGGATGGATGAACAGTGCCCGTTACGCGCTTTCTGACAACGCGTCCGTAATTTCCGCGAAGCTGACTGCGCATACGACGAGTGACGACAAATTGGAATGATGATCTTTTGAAAACCGGGGTTCAAAACCGGGTGCGGCTCGTGGTTTTCGCAACGCTCCACGCTGCACGTCATGAGTGACGACACATCCGGACAAACCGACCCACGTGATTGCTGAGTCAAGCCCAGCTTTTGAGAAAGGAAACGGCTCTTTTGAGAAAGGAGCGTCGAGCTTTTCCGAATTGCGTGAGGACGCGTCTTCAACCTCAGAGGAGCGCCTCTCTTTGATTTGCTTCTTTTTATAGAGGCGCTAATTCTGCTTCACATCACACTTGAACTCCCTTCCTCAAATACTCTCCTCTGTAAACACTCTCTTCTGCACTTCTTAATCTTTCCGATCTCTTCTTCCGCTTCAGCAATCTTAATTTTTCCGAACTCTTTTCTTCCTCAACCCCCTCTAAAAATGTCTTGCCCTTCCGACCGTCGCCTAAACTTGAATGTCGGGGAAGACGATGACTCGTCTTCTCCGAACAACATTTGGAATCCATCCTTCATATCCCCCAATGGTCCTCTTACAGTCGGGGACACAATAATGAGGAACGATATAACCGCAACGGTGGTTGCAAGAAACCTTCTTACTCCCAGAGACACTAGGTTGCTGTCTATGCGGTCAGACGAGCTGGCTGTTCAGGACTCACTGGCTCTCAGTGTCCAGTGTGCAGGCTCAGTTTCAAACATGGGTCAGCGCCTGCTTGCAAGATCTCGTCAGGTGGAGTCGCTAATGGCGGAGGTGGTCAGTCTTCGGCAAGAAGTCAGAGGACTCAGGCACGAGAACAAGGAGTTGCACATGCTCGCAACTAGCTACTCGACCAGCATGAAGAGGAAGCTGGACCAGCTGCAGGAGTCGGACGGTCGAATCCAGAGTGATCATGAGCGGTTCATGGCGTTACTCCCGCGGTTTATGTTGCCTTCGTCCTCTGGAGCAGCACCAAGCGTTCCGGCTCCGGAGATTCCAACTCTGGCTCTTCGTCTTCCCGGAGCTCCGTCAACCTCTGAGGCGCCACCTAACCAAAACCAATGATTGCTATTAGTTTTTCGTATTATTGTAATTTTTTTTTTTTTCGCTTTAATGTTTATTTAAATAAATATATATATATATATATTTACTAATATTATTATTATTATTAATAAATTTTTTTTTTTTTCAGGGTTATTTTAAGCAAATTAAAATATGTAAATTAATGTAAAAAGGCTTTATTTACCCGCACTTAAAATAAACAAGGCCCTTAATTTATTTAAACACAAACTAAACAAAAATTAACCAAATAAAACAACTAACAAAACAAAACAAAAAGAAATGCAAAGTAAAGGAAAAGAAGAGGATTAGAAATGCAAATCTGATTGCTTGGGTTGCCTCCCAAGAAGCGCTTGCTTTAACGTCTTTAGCCGGACGATTCTTTCCTTATCCTCCCCTCGGCTCCAAAGCATGAAATTTATCTTTTAATGGGAGGTGATACTTGAAATGATTCGGCAATGGTCTGAATTCTCGGGTGGGTGCCTGAATCATTAAAATTAGCATGTTAGTAGAAAATAAAATAAAAATTAAAATTGGAGAAGATGGCTTACTGTCTTTCTCCGAAACAAACTTAATGACAAAAACCATATTTTTGGATATTTTCGGGATTTTGAACTTGGCCAGATTGATTATGATAGTTGTGGCCCGTCCCGTGTCATCAAACTCAATTTCTTTGGGCTTAATTGTCTCATGCACAGCCTCTTGGATGTATTTTTGATATGCTTCAGCCACTTCATTCTCTTGAATCTCTTTTCTTGGTGTGCAAGGTTCAGGAACTTGTTTTGGTGCACCAAGAATTGAGATATCACTTTGGACTTCTGGAAGAGCTTCCACAATGTCTTTTTCACTCTCTTCGATATTTGGAATTAAAATTCTACAAGGAAAAAAAACATTCGGTGGAATAGGGTTAGAATGAATTGAACGTAGAACTTCCTCACCTAAGTTGGACGACATAGGGACTTGAGGGGTTTGAGACAAGAATTCGTCTAAACTGCCCAAGTCGTCCTCCTCCTCTTCTTCTTGCAGCGGCAATTCATCCAAGTTCGGGCTGTGACTGGATGGTTCTAGAACAGCTTCATCCTCCACATCACTTATGGCTTCATTGATTTCCACTTCTCCCTTTGAATTTGCAAATGTGGAGTTGGAAAGTTCACTTTGATCTTTAATCTGTGCCATGATCTCCATAATCTCCCCAACTTGCCTTTCCAATTCATCCACCTTGTTGGTCCGGTCTTGCATCTCCTGGATTCGATTTTCCACTCCCTGATTCAAAGAGGAGAGTAACTTATTAAACGTATCATTATCCAGAGATGTACCTGAATCGAATTGGGCATATTCTTGTGGTGGCTGTGACGGTTGACATGGCCATTGATAGAACTCTTCCGATGACGGCAATTGTTCTTCTTTTTGTGAGCCCTGCGTCAAAGAAATTAGTCCTTCAAGAATTTCATTATAATTTACGGCCATACTTGAATTCGATTGGAATTGTTGTGGGTGATGCTGTGGTGGCTGCATGGGTCTGGAATAGAACTCTTCTTGCTGCCAATATCCACTTTGTTGAAATTGCTGAGGTTCATCCCACATCTGATTTGAATAACCTCTCCAATCCGAATTGCAAGCGTTGGAATACATATTGCCCCTTGGTTGGCTGTGGCCTTGATATCCCCAATCATCTTCATATGCAGAAAATTGAGGATATTGCTGAGTTTGATATCCTTGCCCATAGGGCACATCAAGTGTAGGGACACTTGGCATTGAGGTTCGTTCGGCATTATTAGTCAATTGAGCAGTAAGTTGCGCCAATTGAGCTTGAATGCTATCCATGTCTTGCTCCAATTAAACCTAAAATCAAAGAAAGAAAAATAAATCAAATACCAAAAGTAAAACACACAAACACAAATATAAATAAAAACACAAATATAAAAATAAACACAAACAAAAATAAAGGATTAGCAAAGTTGCTAATCCCCGGCAACGGCGCCAAAATTTGATGTGAGAATTACTTGACACACAAATTAAACCCTCTTTTGAAAATTGTAGTATAGGTATAAGTAGGGTATCGTTCTGGACCGGGGATTAGGAGGGATTGCTAATCAAAGTAAAAATAATTTTAAAACGTAAAAACAAAATTTAAAATACTAAACTAAAATAAAAACACTTAACTAGAAAAAAACTTAAAATAGAACTAACAAATAAACTAAAATAAATCAAAAGACTCAAAAATACAAAACTAGGCTAAAAATTCGAAACACACTTAAAATGACTCAAAATAATAAAAACAATTTAAAATAAAAACTAGGAATTGAAATGAAAGGAAATTAAAATTAAAAGATTACAAATAATAAAAAGTAACTAAATAATAATATTATAATAATGGGGGGATTGATTTTTGACGAAACGGAAACTAAACTTAAATAAATTACAAAATTGACAAAAACATAAAATAAAAGTGAACGGATATATAACGGATTGGCTAGAGGGTTTTTCTCCACACATGACACAAATGTAACCTAAATTGATTCCCAGTTATGAATTTAGCAAACGCATGAATGACAACGCTCCAAGTTAATTAGGTCCGCTTAAATTAACTTTCAGATTTCCCTAAATTCATTGAATTGGACGGAATACGCATCACAACCAAATTATTCTTATCAAGTTCTCTAACTATGGAATACGCATGATAGAGAGACATATCAAAGATCATTAAATTCAATGAAAATCATAAACATCGACTAGGCATTCATAACTATGGAATACGCATGTTAATCCAACCTAGGGTTTACTAAACACAATCGTGACTAGCAATTTTTACTACTCATGAATATAAGTTCATAACGATTAGGTGAAATTCCCTTATATCCTAGCATCAAGTCTAAGCATGCAAATTAAGTGTCGACCCTTAACCCACATACATAAACAAGTTCTTAATCAACACAGAAAAGTAAACCACATCCAATATTCATACATTCATAACTGGAGTAAATCAAATTAAAATTACAAATATAATCATGGTTTCGAATTATCCTCTAGCCAAACTAAATTAATTACACATTATTTATAAATTAAAAACAGAAATTAAAAATGAGTTTGGAGGATTAAACCGAAATGAGGAGTTTCTGTGCACTGTGCACTGTGCACTTGTTGCTGTGCACTGTGCTTCTGTTTTCTGATTTCCAAGGCAGCTTCGCTGCCTAGCTTTCCTCGTGCTGATTGCTCTGATTTCTGCCCCCGTGAGCTTCTGCCAGCTGCCCTCCGTTGCAAGCTGCCTTCGCGACCTGTTAAGCTGCCAAAGCAGCTTTGCTTTATGTCAGCCTCCAATCCGAGGCTCTCCTCTCGAATAGCAGCCCTGCTAATGGGCCACTGATCCCCCCCCGTGAAGCTGCCTAAACTATCTTGTCTGTTGAATTATACTTATCATTTAGAAAATAATATATATATATTATTTTCTAAATGATAAGTATAATTCAACAGACAAGATAGTTTAGATGAAATTAATACTTAACACTTCACTTATTCTATTTTTATTTTCTTAACTTGATAAATTCTTATAAAACACAAAATCAACGTAAATAGCTCAAAATATAACGAACTAACTAAGAAAAGACGAGTGAATTTGATATAAAAATATATATAAATATGATCCGATCAAGACCTTTCTTTATTCTTAAGTGAATCCAAGACCAAGAAAGTGTCTTCTTTACTTACTTGATCACTTGAGCCACCTTCTTTTGGAGTTGCATCGGAGGAATTTTTGGATCACCATGAGTAAGAGGAGTTTGTTGAGTTGCCACCATGGGTAGTTGATGTGGAGTTGATTCACCAACAATGTCCTTCAAAAATACGAGAGAGAATCATTACAATTAATTATTAAATAAATTGAGACATAAGAACCATAAAGTATAGAGATGACAACTTACTTGCGATGGAGAAGAAGTAGATGAGTTCATTTTTTTCATGGTAGCTCATTGATGATTTTGATCTCATTGAGTTTGAGCTTGAGCTTGAGGCCTTTGAGTTTGATGTATTTGACTTCATCTAATTAAGATATAAAACATATAATAAGATTCAATTATATAAAACATATAATTATAAACATATGTATTTGCCATTTCCGTGTATCTTCTGTTTTGTGACTATAATTGGAAAATGAGAAAAGCGTATTTATGTTATTCTAAAAGGCTAGAAGCATATTGTTTCACATTTTCAAGTGTTTATTCAATACAATAATTAAAAGATATTATTTGGAATGAAAAAAGCGAGCAATACTGCAATGCCTATGGGAGTTGTACTTCATCTGTGCTTCTTTTACGTATCGTTTTAATGCAAATGTTAGAGGTAAAAGACTTTCTAGTCATTTTAGGATAAGACATTCAATCTACATCACTGTTTAATCTCTGAAGAGTAGATATGCTAAAACCATGAGACTAAATAGTAGTGGTATTTATATGTAAAGAATTAGATGATGTAAAATTATTATGTTCAATATGGTATGTGGTAATTTCCATATCATATGACCGAAATGATCCAGTTTTCATTTTTGACTTATATCACAGAATCACAGATACAACACACACACACACACAGAACCACCACACACACACACGCAAAACCAACACACACACACACACGCGCGCGCGCGCGCGCGCACGCAGATCAAACCTTAACTACAAATCAGATTCAATATACCCAAAACAAATTGCAAAACCATGAAATTGAAAAGCTACAGATCAGATTCATCACAACTAATGAAATTGAAAAAAAAAATTCTGCAAAACGCATCAGGGGGTGAGAGACTAACCTTGCAAATAAGGGAATTTGTGGGTCGAGACTCGAGACTCGAAACGGTGGGAGAGGAAGTCGTGGGTCGTGGGACCTGGGTCGCGGGTCACCAGTCACGGGGATGAGAATGAGATGGTCGCAGGTCGCAGGGAAGGAAGAAGAGATGGTCCAGAGTGAGAGAGTGCGTACAACACAGGTACAGAGGAGAGGCGCGGCGCAAGGGATTAAAGGAATGGGTTCCTCCGTTTTGTTTTGGGTTTCACTTTCAGACTGAAGAAGAAGGCGCGGCGCGAGGGATTAAAACAAACTGAGAAAGGGAATGGAAACGACGCCGTTTAGGAAAAAAAAATTTATACTTCGGTTCGGTCCCGTTTCCGAACCCCAGAAACCGAACTGAACTGAACCAGATTCGGTTCGGTCCGGTTTTACACTTTTGGTTCGATTTTTTTCGGCCTCGGTTCGATATTCGGTTCGGTTTTTTTTGGTTTTCGGTTTTTTGAACCCACCCCTAATATCCAATGCTTCAATTTAGCGTTTCTGGTTAAGATTGGGTGGCGTTTGATCCAAAACCCGCAGTCTCTCCTTGCAGCTATCCTAAGGGATAAATATTTTCCTGGGGGTACGTTTATAGGTGCCTATCGAGGGAGGAGCACCTCCTGGGACTGGAAAGGTATATTTGACGCTCGTAAGGTGCTTCAACAAGGATTAAGGTGGCGGGTTGGGGACGAAGCTAGTATAAATATTAGGGAGGACCTTTGGTTCCCTAAGCCCTCAACGTTTAAGGTTAGGCCGAGAAACAGTTTGCAAAGCACTTTGGTGTGCGATTTGATTGACCCGGCCCTGATGTCTTGGAATGTGAAGACTGTTTCGATGGGTTTTCACATGGACGACATTAGGACAATCTTGAGTATTCCCCTGAGCAGGACCGGTTGTTGTGATAGGTTGGTGTGGCACTACAACACTAACAGAGATTACTCGATCAAATTTGGGTATGGAGTGGCTGTCAGTCTTAGGGATAACGGGGCTTTGGGGAAAAAAGGGAGAGGCATGCCTAGCGACAACCAAAAGAAACCCCAGGTTTGGAATCAGATTTGGAATCTTTCGGTTCCCAACAAAATCAAGCTTTTCATTTAGCGCTACTGTAATCATGCTCTGGCTGTTAGACGCAATTTGAAAAGGTGTCATATGAGGGTTGATAATGTGTGTGGTGTCTGTGGCATGGTGGATGAAACAGAAAACCACCTATTTTTCCAATGTGCTTTCAGTCACCATTTTTGGTTTTGCTCCCCACTTCATCTGAACTCCCATAGCCTGGTCAGTAGGGATTTTCTAGAAAGTTGGGAAAACCTCTATAAACAGGTCAATGTTCGAGATACTGCGGATGAGATCATGTAGGAGGTAGCCTTTGGTCTATGGCGGCTTTGGAAAAACCGGAACGACTTTGTTTTCAACGGCTACAAATTGAGTCCTAATATATTATGAGTCTTAATTTTGTGAATTAACGACAATTGACAGTTTTCGAGAACTCGTTTGAATAAAAATACTGTACAATAATACTCCAAAAAACCATACCATGGTCCCCCATTAATGCACCTGCAAACCACCCAATCCTTTATCCCTCTTCTCAAAATTCACAAAACCCACACCCAACCGTCCATCCCTCATCATCTTCCCTCCTCGTACCCAACCAACGGTCCAAAATTCAGTAACAAAACCTGCAAAGCTGCTGATAACATCCCACAAGCAAATTCCACTACGTTCTCTCTCAGCTGGCCAGGCAGAAAAACCTGTTGGCTGCCCTTTTGTCGTTTTCCCCACGTCAGCACCATAAACCGTGTGCTCCCTACCCCGGAAAATTTTCTCCCCACTATATAAATCCCACGCTTTCCATATCTCTCTGCGACTTGAATTCCATTCGGGTCAAAAATTCGGGTCGCAGCAAAAACTACAAAAATTCAGGATGTGTAGATCGACGGACTACCACGGATTCCAGTCACGCAGAGACCGATTGAAGATTCGGGAATTTTTTCTGCGGTTTTCGGGTTTGAATACCCGGCAACCGTTACCCGAATCGCTCAGTCTTATTTATCTTCCACGGATCAACGAAAACGAGCTTGAGATCGACGGGTCAAAGATCCGACCTGACTCGCCGGGGTTTGTGACTCTGTACCGGGTCGTGAACGCGAAGGTGAGAGAAGGAGAGGTGGTATTCGGGTCCAGGGAACGGGTCGGGGCCGGCGACGGGATCCGGTTCGAGGTGTATCTGAGGGAGGAGAAGGTGTTGAAGGGAATTTTCAGGAAGGACGAGGGGCAAGAGTGGAAATTGGAGTGTAAGTGCGTGCTGGAGGGCGAGACTGTCGCGGCGGAGGTCACGGAGGCTGAGGTCTGCGTGGCGGTGGAAGGACACGTGGCGATGAATGAGAGAGTGAGCATGGTGGTTAAAAAGACGAAAAAGCACCGGAAATGCGGGTTCAAGCGGTTAGAGGAGATCCCGGAGGAGGGAGAGATGGATGATGAATCGGACGGCTGCTGTTGTAACTGTGGATCGGACGGTGGAGATTCGGCTATGGGGAGTGACGTGGGCGGTGAGGATGAGGGGGAGATGGAGATGGAAATGGAAGGAGTGAGATGGGCCGTGGATGTCGGGATCTGGGTCATGTGTTTGGGTGTGGGCTACTTTGTTTCTAAAGCCTCTTCCAAAAGCTTAAGACGCAGAAGATTAATATAAGGCCCAATTAGTTTTTTTGTTTTTTGTTTTGTCAATTTCTAATCTAATTTTGGACAATTTGTTGAGTTAAATTGTAAAGCACAAACAAAAATGATTATCTTTTCACCAAACATGGTTTTTGAACTATTTAGTATTACGATTTAATGGTATTCTTCTTCACTTGGAAACGAGAGTCTTAGCATCGATTTCGCCAAATGTGAATTTTAACCATATTATTGTTAGTTAATTGTGAGGTTAAACCTATCATTCATTTTTAGTGTAGATAATATAATTTGTTTTGAAAAAAAAAAGGCTTTTGAAGAACAGTTGGATGATTTCCAATTTTCAAACAATGAATCAATTTCGTTTAAGATAATGAATTGGGTCAACTCAATTAGTGTTTCATCCACTTTTAGAAGATTCCAAAACCCCATTATTTGTGCTTTTTCATCTTATGGGCTTTAATTATCGTGAGATTTTCATTGTGACGTGAATAGGGGCAGAATATTACGTATTATTATATAATTAGATTAATTGTATAATAACATATGGTGTTCAATTTCGTATTCTGAGTACATTAAAAAATATCTCTAATCATGCATAGACATAACTTTTACTTTCCCCAAAAGGATCATATACTTTTCGCAAAGCTTCTTCGTTTAGCAAGTGCCTTTAAGGCTCAAGTTGACGACCTTGCCTTAGATAATTGAATAATTTTCAAATTGGTTAGTTTTTGTGTGTAGATAATCTTTAAAGGTAGCCTTAAAAAAGGGACAGTTCTGATTAAAAATCCACATTGCATGATGAAAATAGAAAAAAACAAAGTAGGATGTGAAATTTGCTCATGTAGAGAGATCTGATTAATCAACGATCTTGCTACTTAATACTACGATCTAGTGATATTCTTCTTCACTTGTAAATGAAATATTTTAAGAATAAATTCATGCCAAAAGTGAATTTGAACCACATTATTGCTAAACTATTGTGAGACTTATCCCACTTCCCCATCTCTCAATGAAGAAAACATCGTTTGTTCAAAAAATAATAATAATAATAATCGACGGTCTTATAATTTGAATGAGGATCATCTCCATATCCTTTTCGTGAAAATCTAGAGAATCCTTCAATCGTATTCTTTCATCGTAAATCGTGCAGACAGTTTTTGTCAAGCACTATTTATATTCAATTTTAAATAAAAAATTTAAAATGATTTCTGACCGCACTATCGATGATGAATGGACACGATTAGAGGATTCCTAGAATCCTTACAAAGAAAATCTAAAGAGAATCCTCATTCAATTAGACAACTGATCACAATAATTAACAAAATAAACACACATCAACACTAAACAATAATTATATTATATCTCCGATCTAGTCATCAATGAATATTTTCTTTCTTCCATGACACTTTTTAAATATTAATGTTAATTAAGTTGGAAGTTGATGATATTCTTTGTACATATATAATACAGAAATGCTAAGGAGACTTTTTTAAAGTAAAATTTTTCATACACTTTTATCTCCTCACAGTTTAACATTTATTTCAATATCAACATTATAAGCATCGTACTAAAAATATGAGACGACAAAATGTCTATTAAAAATTTTAATTTTAAGAAAGTCTCACAACATTTTTCTATATAATAAATGGGCAAGAATACCAACTTTATAATGATAAGACGAGTAAGGCCAATCTTGGTCGAGGAAAGGGACAACGATCAAGTGCGAAACCCCAAACACATGAACTTGCTTAATAGTTGAGGAGCTGACAATCCCATAGGATATGTACAAGACAAACAGTACACCTATATACACACAGGTACATCACTTATTCTCCATGTGATGTTTTTTGTCCTTGTGCCTAATATATAACACGGGAAGAGGATTCTCTTCTTCGGATTTTGTGGAGATTCTAAGAATTCCTACATTTTAACTGTTCATCGCATATTGTGTGCTCAATTTTCGTCAGGTACTATTTATGTTTATTTTTAAATAAAAAAATCAAATAATTTATGGCCGCATGATACACAATAAATGACTAAAATGTAAGAATTTCTGCGATCCCCATAATTTGAATCTTGATGGAATCCAATTCCTATAACATGTATTAAGATAACTGGATACTATGAGACGTGAATGTTCACCAAATAATTTATTTTATTTTGGTCCATTCGAGATTGTACATTGAATCGGGATTTTGAGCATAAATATTTTACAGACCTCTAAAAGATTCTACACTGAATCGGGATTAAACCACATGCTCCATCACTTGTCTAGATCTTCATCAATTTCTTTGAGTTTTGCATTTTTTGCTATTGTGATTGTGAGTTGGCGGATGTGATTTAAGAACACTTTCAGGGTGTAAAGGCTCTCATTGGCAATATTCAATTCAATCCCTTTTAGTGAATAGTAACGGCCTCTAATGAACAGTAATTGCCTTTTACATCTTCAACCCTAAACTGAATAGCCATGACAATAGACAATAAAATATTAGTATTTTTATGTTAAAATAATAAACAATAATTTTATTTTTAATTTCGAATATGTTTTTAACCGATCTCGTCACGTCTATGTGTCATTATCCGAAAAGTACAATTTTTATGGATAGATTTCAATAAGTTTTTTTTAACCAATTATGTCGCACGATGTGTCCTTTCATGTTTAGAATTGTTGAAAATATTGAAATGTGGTGTAAGGTGAGAGAAAATGGTAAAGTATTTATAGAAAAAAAAAATTTGAAATTTTTTGTAGGATTTTTTATTTTATTTTATTAACTTAATTAAACTGAACCGTTGGATTACAAAAAAAAATTTGAAATCCCACAATCCAGATTGTGACACGTATCCCCTCGAAACATTTTGGTTTTTTTGTTCTTATTTTTTAATTTTAAAAACGAAAAAATCTGGACAGTTGATCTGGAAATCAAACGGCCCAGATTTAACAGCCTGAAATTTTATCAGTAACACGCCTCACACGCGCCCATGTTATGCATGCACCTGATGCAAAAAATTTTATAACGTGGTTGAAGTCAGCCTTGCATCACTCCCCATTAGGTGCTCGGGCCTTGAACTTGTACCTGAGCTCTCCCACGGGCTCCCCCTCAGCCCAATTGCCCGAACGAGCTGGCATCACTTTGGGAGGGGATTGGATTGCAAATGGAGTCTATCCACAGGACAAAAAAACACGGTGAAAGTGCTCTAAGAGTATTTACATTTGTACTTGTAATCTCAAGTTTGTGTTTTTTAGCTTTTCACGCATTCTTATTTAATCATGCATTTTATGTTTGATTTCCTCAATTCGACAACTACAAATAAAGAGAAGATGTGGTTTGTGTGATTTAAGAGCACTTCCATGTGTAAAGGCTCTCGTTGGCAATAGGCAATTTAATCCCCTCCAGTGAATAGTAACTGCATCTAATGAACAGTAATTGTCTTTTGCATCTCTACCCCTAAACTGAATAGCCATGGCAATAGACAATAAAAAATTTTATTTTTAATTTCGGATATGTTTTTAATCGATCTTGTCACGTCCATGTGTCATTATCTAAAAAATACAATTTTTATGGATAGATTTCGATAAGATTTTTAACCAATTATGTCGCGCGACGTGTCCTTTCATGTTTAGAATTGTTGAAAATATTGAAATGTGGGAGAAAATGGTAAAGTATTTATAGAAAAAATTTTGAATTTTTTTGCTTCATATTTTTATTTATTTTTATCAACTTAATTGAGCTGAACCGTTGAATTACAAAAAAAAATTGAAATCCCACCGTCCAGATTGTGACACATGTCCCCTCAAAACATTTCTATTTTTAAATTTTTTTTTTAAATCTGGACCGTTGATTTGGAAATCAAACGGTCTAGATTCAACTGCTACTTAGTGGATTGTAACGCAGGCCCCACCACCTGAAATCTTATCGGTAACACACCCATGTTATGCACGCGCCTGACGCAATTTTTTTATTTTTTTTATAACGTGGCTGAAGTCAGTCTTGCATCACTCCCCCTCAGATGCTCGGGCCTTGGACTTGTGCCTGAGCTCTCCCACGGGCTCCCTCTCTGCCCAATTGCTCGAATGGGTTGGCACCACTTTGGGAGGGGATTGGATTACAAATGGAGTCTGTCCATAGGGCAAAAGAGCACGGTGAAAATGCTATAAGAGTATTTACATTTGTACTTGTAATCTCAAGTTTGTGTTTTTAAGCTTTTCACACATTCTTATTTAATCATGCATTTTATGTTTGATTTCCTCAATTCGACAAGTACAAATAAAGAGAAGATGTGGTTTTTGTGGTAGTTGAAGAGTAATGCCACTTTGACCAAAATTTTATACACAATTTAATACTGCTTTAGGTGGTGTATGAGTTAGACAAGCCCACATGAGTAAATAGAGTTTTTAAATTTCATATATTTTGAATTAAACTATCTCAATTCCTGATCCTCGCAACCCCAACCTCATCCCTCGTTTCCTTCGATTATTCTCTCTCCCATCCCTACATGCACCAACTCTACTGACACAAAAAGATTGAAAAAAAAAAGAAAAACACGAGGAGCTTAGAACCATGGCTTTTCATCTATGTGATTTTTCGTTTTCTTGCCGACAATTTTGTTTTCGGCTTTTTGTGGTTTAAAGGGAGATGATCAAATAATGATGCAAATATGTTGTAACGTAACATTACTCATTTGATACCATATTCGATATCAAATTAGGCTATCAATTATGTAGTTTTGTCGAATTCATTTTTCTTTTAGTATAAAACTATCGACGCACTAAAAAAACATTACTCATTCGACAATAGTTGTGAGTTAGAAATTTAATTATCTAATGATGGAGATATGCACCAATTTAATCTAATAATCAATGAAAAGCAGCTACTCTCTTTTGATTTTTGCCAAACGATAAATTTTGTTAGATTAGTTATTGAAAAAATTTGAATAGACGCTGTGATGCAAGAGTTCAACACTTTTTTACTATTGTGGTAAAAGAGCCACTTGCCTCCTTTATTTTTCGTTAAGAAAGACAAGTAATTAATTCAAAACTGTAGTTCCAAAAAATCAGAATTTATTCGAAATTACAGATAATGACTAAATTAGCAACAAAATTATTAACAGCTCACCCAGTAAAAAAAATGCAAAAAATAAATACGAAAAACAAAATTACCAAAAGGCCAAAAGAAACGAGCACGGGTCCCCGCCGTCCTTATATAATGACCCGTCCACGTGTCAGCATCCCCTTCACCCTTCAGCACCTCAGCCACGTCATCACATCTCTCTCATTACAATTTACAAACACAAAGCCAAGTTCCTGCTCCGAGTTTCTCTTTTTCTTCACTCTCGCTTCTCTTCAATCGTTTCTCATGGCGGTCAACGAGTCCACGGAACACAATCGAAACGCAGAGCCCCGTAGCCTCAAAACGACATAGCTGAAGCACAAGTCCTCGAGCAGATGGGGAGGATGGGGAGTAATTCGAGGCCTCACTCGGCGAATCCGAAGGACTACAAGCTTCTGGAAGAGGTCGGATATGGCGCCAGCGCAACGGTTTACAGAGCGATCTATCTCCCTTTCAATGAAGTCGTCGCCGTCAAGTGCTTGGATCTCGATCGGTGCAATAACAATTTCGTCAGTTTCTTACTAGTCTCGATTTTTTTTAAATCCCAAAATTTGTAGTTTTCAGTGACTGTTGTGGATAATTTGTAGTTGTTTGGTTGCTAATTGAAGCTATATTTGAGTTGGAATTAAGATCTTTGATTTGTTCTGAGATTGGACTTCAATTTCTGACTTGAATGCTTGATTTGTTGATTTGAGAATGTGAGATTAGTGAGCAATCGAGAGTTTTTTATTGAATTGGTGTAGGATTTAATTTGGATGAGTATATGGTTATGATCCTCAACCCGTCAACCGTCGTTATCCATGAGCGCAAATCGTAACTTTTGCAAATGCTATTGTCTTGGTTGCTGAAGTAATTTTTTTGGAATGAATGCTGTTGAAGAAAACCCAAGTTCTACTTTTTTTTATAATGTGGCGGATTTGTAACCCGTTTTCTGATTGTTTTGTTTCGTAGGAGGATATCCGGAGGGAGGCGCAGACGATGAGCTTAATAGATCATCCCAATGTCGTGAGGGCGTTTTGTTCATTTGTCGTTGAAAGAAACCTTTGGGTGATCATGCCGTTTATGGCAGAGGGTTCTTGTTTGCATCTCATGAAAATCGCATATTCGGATGGGTTTGAGGAGTTGGCGATTGGTTCTATTCTTAAGGAAACCCTCAAGGCTTTGGTTTACCTTCATAAACAAGGTCATATTCACAGAGATGTGAAGGTTTGTTTCATTTTGTGGGTAGTCATTCATTGCGCTTTGTTTTCATACCTTTGTTCTGAGGATCTCACTTTTCGATTGTGCTAATGTCTTGGCTGCAGGCTGGAAATATATTACTTGATAGTAATGGGGCAGTGAAGCTTGCCGATTTTGGTGTTTCAGCTTGCATGTTTGAGGCAGCTGATAGACAACGGTCAAGAAACACTTTCGTAGGAACGCCGTGCTGGTAAGTTTTAGTGCCACAAAAGTTGTTACATGATTCCTGTTTGGTACCGCATGTTAAACTGCTTGCTTTATTATCCATGTAGTTGAGATTTGGATTTATATTTTGCTTTCCAGGATGGCACCAGAGGTATTGCAACCAGGAAGTGGGTACAATTCCAAGTGAGTTTTATTTGATGTAGTAACTTAAAATTTTTTTCTTTCTTCTAATAATGTGTGGCTCCAGGCTTGTGAACACCTAAAATCTCTTCTCCTCGTCAGGAGATAGAGACGAGCTTCCGAATTAATATGCATGATTTCACAAATTGCAGCTCCACATTTGTTTCCTTCCCTGAGCATTAGAGCCTTTTATTACGGATTTTTTTTTTGTTTTTTTGGGTTTCTTCATAATTGTCACTGTGCCATATATATTGAGCTGATAACTAGATAACAAGAAATAGAAGCTGTGTAAGCTACCTTCGTAACTCGATTTCTCGAGCAAGGGACACATTTTGCTCAGTAGTTTATAATTTGAAAAATAATAAAAAGCGGGTCATATGTGCTTATTTCTTAGTTTTCTGTTGGATGATAACTGTTCAGGGCTGACATTTGGTCATTTGGTATAACGGCTTTGGAATTGGCCCATGGTCATGCACCATTTTCAAAATACCCTCCAATGAAGGTACTTGTGTTACCAGGGTATAACTACACTGCTTACCTATATGGTGCTTCTTCATTGAAACCTCTGACATGCCACGCTCTTTTTGTTTGTTTTCGTAGGTTCTTCTCATGACCATACAGAATGCCCCTCCAGGACTTGATTATGACCGTGATAAAAAGTTCTCTAAGGTATTGGTTTTCTTTCTAGATAGAGTGACATTATTGCAAACATTTGTTACTGCATTGTGTATCATTAATTGGTATATAAGTGTCAAAGACTTCAATTCTGGTAGTTGCCTTGTATTGTATTTCGATTACAGAATAATATTCTAATTGGAGGATTTCCAGTTGTGATCAGTCTTTTAAAGAAATGGTTGCAATGTGCTTGGTAAAAGATCAAACAAAGAGACCAACAGCAGAGAAATTATTAAAACACTCCTTTTTCAAGCATGCAAAACCTCCAGAGCTTTCTATAAAGAAATTGTTTACGGACTTACCACCTCTTTGGAATCGTGTAAAAGCCCTCCAGGTTAGCTGTAACACTTTTATTATATTGCTTCCCTGCTTTCAGTCTTTCACATGTGTTAGTATGCTTGTTTCATGAATTGCTGAAGTATTGGACTATCACAGCTTAAAGATGCAGCACAACTGGCTTTAAAGAAAATGCCGTCAGCAGAGCAAGAGGCAATGTCACAGGTCTGATACGTATCTTCAAGCTGTTATTCTTTCACCTAAAATTGACTTAAACAGGGTCACAGATGTTCACATTGAGAGTTCAGTAATTTGAGCATGGTAATTATTTGGTGTAATCCTTAGTGGTGTCATTTTCTCTTTCTTTACAGAGTGAGTACCAGCGAGGAGTTAGTGCCTGGAATTTTGACGTTGAGGATTTAAAAGCTCAAGCATCCTTGGTATGACACATTTTATTATTTAGCAAGCATCAGCATGGTCCATATAAAGATGGTATCTCTGGGGGGTTTCCTTGTTTTTGTGTATTTCTGAATTAATGTCTTTCATTTTTTATGCTAGGTGCGAGATGATGATGAAATGATGGATGAAGATGAAAAATTTAAACCTGTTGGTGGTGATAAGGTCAACAATTTGCTTTATTCTTTAGAAATTTGTCACTCTTTTAACTGCAGTTTAAGATTTTGTTTTATATTGCACTTCGCTGGCCTTTTGCTTTTAGAAGTGTGATTATTATGCAGAAAAGTGATTTCCTTTTTGTTTATACTAGCAGATTGAAACTAGTTGGCGTTCCAGTTTGGGGAAGTTGAACGAAAATAACGAATCATATTGGACTGATTACAAAGGAAAAATCAATGGTGATGAATCACAACAGGTTGAATGCTTAAACAAAAAGGGCAAGGATCTTGAAAGTAGTTTATTGGAATCTGCTGGCCAGCAGAAAACAGGCTGGACGACTAATGAATCAAGCTTTGAAGCAACAGCGTCTACATCCGAAAAAGACACGGTGCAGGCCAAGCCTAAACCTCTTATTGTGAAAAGTCGTCAAACGCAGAGTGGTCCACTCACACCTGGTGCTGTACTTAGTCATTCAGTATTAGAAAGGGGCCACATCTTTGAAAGGTTTGTCATGGTTGAGTAATGCTCCAGAGTGTAAGCTTTTGGTTTCATCTCTCGCTCTCTCTTGTGGGATAAGTTCCTTATGCTTTGATATCTTCAGGAGTGAGAATGAAAATCAACCTTTAATTGATAAAGGTAAATGTGAAGTACGACGAACACCAAGCTTTAGTGGTCCGCTGATGCTTCCCAATCGAGCTTCAGCAAACAGTTTATCAGCTCCTCTAAAATCTTCTGGAGGTAATGATTATTTTCACTATGTTTTAAAGATGAAAATCAACAGTGCAACTTTTACAACTGTTATGTGTCCTATTGCTTGGAATTCTTATTGCCAATTGTTTTACCATTAATAGGATTTAGAGATTCTTTGGATGACAAGTCAAAGGCTAATTTGGTGCAAATTAGGGGGAGATTTTCAGTGACATCAGAAAATTTTGATCTTGTGAAGGTGAATCTTTATTATTATGCTATGCTTAATTGCTTATTCTATTTTTTATAATCACTAACTTTAAAAGATTGCCATAGGATATTCCATCGAGTACAGTACCTCGTCGTTCTTCACAGGTGGGTAGCTGGTTTTGCTTAACCTTTCTCAAGTAAATGTTTTTAGTTTCATGTTCTCTTTTGTTATTTTAGGGATCACATCTGAGAAAGTCTGCTAGCGTTGGTGATTGGGTATTTGACTCCAGGCAAATGGTTTGTTTGTGATCTCTCTCTCTCTCTCTCCCTAGAGGTTTTTATCAGAAATAATCCTTGGATGTTTCGTCAACTCTAACTTCTAGTCTGTATATTGACATGCTCATTGATGTTGTCCCTATGCCAGATTCCGTTAAAAAATCCGCTATTTTGCTGACATGGCGTGCATGTGGGACCATTTGTTTTTCAAAAAATGCTGAAGAAAACCCACAAAAAGTTAAATAAAAAAAATAACGAGTAAAATAAGTAAAATGTTAAAAAACTAAAACAAATCCTCCTTGCTATCTCTGCCACCCGCTTCTCCCCTACCCCTACAGCATCCACCTCAACCCTCCTCCCCTTCCTACTCACCACCCCATTCCCTGACCCTCATCCCAAAACCGAAAACCCAGATTTTGGGCCACAACCCACCCGCCACCCCCACGCACACATCAATCAACAAAGACCCGGTTCTCCATCCCACTTCATCTGTGACCAATAAGTGTACTATCACATGTGAGCTCAACAGGGACGGTCATGGCGGTCAAGAAGTTGACGGCTTTAATGATATATGGAATTCCACGGTGGTCCAAGAGGACTCTTGGGAAGGGGTTTTTTTGTTGGGGTGGGGGGTGGTTCGGTCAGCGGGTCATATGTATTATTTTTAAAATTTTTAATTTAGTTTTTCATAATTTTGAAAATTTAAACCATTTATTGTACACACATGGCACTATCTCATTGGATAAATGGTCCCCACATGCACACCATGTGAGCAAACTAACGGACGGATTTTTAATGGAATCTGACGGAGGGGCAACTTTGATGAGCATGTCAATAAATGCATGGACGACCAAATTGATATTTTTGAAACCTAAAAACTAGAATTAGGAGTTGGCGAAACATCAAGGACCATTTGTGATTTAAAAAAAAAAACCCTTATATAAAAGAAGATTGCTTTATGAGGTTTTTTTTTTTTTTTGAAAAGAAACGAGAGCAAATTTATTAAGAAAAGAAAGAGATTACAAAAGTGGAAGAGATATCCACTTGGAAAAGGAGAAAACTAGGGAGGGCCCCTACAGAAAACTAAAAAAACAGAGGGAAGGCAAAACCGAATCATTTAACGGCTGCTAACAAATCCCTAATTAAAGAAGAGAGATTGCAATCTCTAAACTCAACTGAAACTAAAGCCCAAAGAGCTGCCCAATGACTAACTCTATCCCAAAGCTCCTCTACTCTCACTCCCTTGTAAACCTCAAAAACTCTTTTATTGCGCTCTAACCAAATGTTCCAGAAGAGTGCCATCAACAGAGAACCCCACAAGGTTTCCTCCCTTTTCCTAGGGCTTCAAATTTAGTGCTAAGAAGCTCAAAACAACCCTTTGAGGTGACCCAACTAGCTCCAGCTTCCTTGAGCAACTTCCACCAAATTTGAATGCTGTATGGACAATGGAGGAAAACGTGGTTGGCGATTTCCTCCCCGGACTTACACAAAACGCACCAGTGAGGGGAGAAACAAGCAAAAGGCAAATATCTTTGGACTTGATCACACGTATTAACCTTCCCGAGCGCCACTAGCCACACATGAATTTTGACTTTTGGGGGCACTTTTGATTTCCATATCTGAGAGAAAGGAGGAAAGTGTTGCACATCTTCGTTATTGCAAAGGAAAAGAGTTATAGGATTTGCAAGTGAACTGAACAGAACCTTCTAAAATCCAACTTTTCCTATCTTCTCTAGAAAGGCTCAGGCGCACAGACACCATTTTCTGCAGTAAACCAACCACCTCGTCAATCTCCGACTCTCTGAGATTTCTCCTAAAATCAAAATTCCAACTGACCGGCTGTAAAGAAGATGCCACCAAACTGGAAATACTTTGGTTTTTAGTCCTAGATAACAAAAATAATCTAGGGAATTGCTCTTTAAACGGACCACCCTCCAACCAATCGTCCTCCCAGAACCTCACCCTCTCCTCGTTACCAACTTCAAAATTGCAAGAGTGAAGGAGCGAAGGAAGACCAGCCGAGATATCTGACCAGGGACGTCTACTCGAGCCTCGACTCGAGGAATTGGCATCCCAGCCATTAGCCTCCAGACCGTACTTGCTCCTAATCACCTTATGCCAAAGAGAGTTTGATTCGAGTGGGAATCTCCATAACCACTTGGCTAATAAGGTGGTATTCCAATTTCTCAAATTTCCCAGACCAAGGCCTCCTTCCTCCTTACTTCTACACACATCCTCCCACTTGACTAAGTGAAGCTTCTTTCCTTCCTCTACCCTTTGCCAAAGAAACCCTTTCATTAACTTTTCCAGCCTACCAATGACCCCGCAGGGGGCTTTGAACAAAGACATGAAGTAGGTGGGCAAGCTTCCCAGGATAGCTTGAATCAAGGTTAATCTTCCGCCTCTAGATAAGAACGCTTTCTTCCAACCTTGAAGTCTCAATTCCACCTTCTCTACCACCGGATCCCAAAATTTAATAGTTTTTGGCCTTCCACCGAGGGGAAGACCAAGGTACCTCATGGGCCAACTGCCCACCTCACAACCCCAAGAACTTGCTAGCCTTGTAATTTTCTCGCAATCAAAATTAATTCCCACCAAGGAACACTTAGCTTTGTTAATCTTCAAACCTGACACCTTGCCAAAAAGATCCTCCAAAAGTAATAAATTGTTCCAACCCTCCTCACACCCTGCCAAGAAGAAGATGGTGTTGTCCGCGAATTGGAGGTGAGAGATCTCCACATTGTCTAGCCCAACATGCAGCCCTTTGATCAAGAGATTTTCTTGTGCCTTCTCAATCAATCTGCTCAACACGTCTACAACTAGAGTGAACAAGAATGGGGACAATGGGTCTCCTTGTCTCAATTCTCTTGAAGCTTTGAATTTTCCCCTAGGTCTCCCTTTGATCATAACTGAGAAGTTAGCCGTACCTAGGCAACCAAGCATCCATTTCCTCCATCTGAACCCGAATCCCTTTCTCAATAAAACTTCTTCCAAAAATCTCCAATCGACATGGTCGTAAGCTTTTTCGAAATCTATCTTAAGGACCAAACCCTCCTCGTTCTTCTGCCTCACCTCTTCGACCACCTCATTTGCTACGAGGACTGCATCCGGAATTTGTCTACCTTTAACAAAAGCTCCTTACGAAGGAGAACTTGTACTGCCCATGACTTCCTTTAGTCTTGTAGCAAGGACTTTCAGCACAATCTTGTAAAGAATGGTGACAAAGCTTATAGGCCTAAAGTCCCTCAGTTTCACAGAATCTGACTTTTTCAGAATTAAGCAGATATAAGTTTCATTAGTCATTGCGTTAATAATTCCATTCTCGAAGAACTCCTCCATCACCTTCAAGATGTCATCCTTCGAAATATCCCAACAGTTTTGAAACATATGCAATGAGAAACCGTCCGGGCCTGGGGATTTATCCTTTCCGCAATCGAAAACTGCGTTTTGAACTTCGGTTTCCTCAAATGGCCTCTCAAGCCAAGCTGCCTCAATAGCACTAATTGGGCACCAATTAATTCCTTCCAATCCCCAACAGTCCACTTCCATGGTACTGTACAAAGACTTGAAAAAACTAATAATTTCGTTTTCGATCTCCTCTTCCCCTTCTACCATTCTGCCATCTTCCAATCTATATATAAATTTTCTCTTCTTTCTCCCACTTGCTACCTTATGGAAAAAAACTAGTGTTACCATCACCGTCTTTGGCCCACTCCACTTTGCTTCTTTGCCTCCACTTGACTTCTTCCTTCCATGCCAAGTCTTCTACTAGGAAGCGAAGCTCTACCCTCATTCTTTTTGAATCTGAGTCTAAAGCTTCCCTCCCATCCCTAAAGTCAATTTCCTCTAATTTGGCTTGAGCTTCTTTGAGATTTCTCTCCGTGTCACCGAAGATCCTTGCTCCAAGATTGCAGCTTCTTTTTAAGACCTTTCAATTTACTCAAAAATTTGTAACCCTCCCAACTCTCGACTTGTTCCGAATGCCACCACACTTTGAGATTGTTTCTAAAGTCTAGGTGTTGTAACCAAGAGTTCTCAAACCTAAAAGGGCCTGGGCCCCCATTTTACCTTGTTGGTATCAAGTTCGATTGGACAATGATAAGAGGTTACCCTTGCCAAAGCCTTTTGCCTTGCAAGAGGAAACAACTCCTCCCATCCACCAGAGAATAAGAATCTGTCTAATCTTCAGCAAACTATTTCATCTCGAAAATTAGACCAAGTGAACTGAGCATTGTGCAAATCTAGATCAACGAGATCAGAATCTTGGATAAACTGGTTAAAAATCCTCATGCTTGAAGTGGAACTACCCCCATTTGACTTCTCATTATCGAACCTCACCACGTTGAAATCTCCTCCTACACACCATCTTGGGCCGCAAAGACCATAAAGGGCCGCTAATTCTTTCCAGAAATCATGTCTCTCCTTATTTTTGCAAGGGCCAAAGACCCCTAAGAGCCACCAATCCAAGCCATTCAACTCCCTGATTTTGATGGAAACTGAAAAAACTCCTACAAGAGACTCGACTACCGTGATATGTTTTGTTTTCCAAATCACTACAATACCCCCAGATCTTCCTTGAGCAGGGGCGAAAACCCACTCTTTAAATCTGCTCCCCCACACACTTGCCACTAACTTTCTGAATCCCAGCCATTAGATCTGAATCCCAGCCGTTAGATGTTGATTCAACTATAGCGAGCATGAACTTCATTCTCATCAATAACTGGGAGATCTAAGTTATATGTGTGCGTAATACTGCGTATACAAATATATCTGAGTTCATGGGAGTATTTGATGAACAATATTAGATCTTGTCTTAATTTTTCCCCATTTTCTATGTTCACTTAGTTCTAACAGTCGTATCTTTGTGCTATGACAAAAATGTAGAAGGATCAGTTACTTTACCTCTGCGGTAGTTTGAAATCTTATTTGTCCTTTATTTATGTGATTTCATTCTTTATGTTTCAGCCTGCCACTCTGTCAACGAAGGAGTTCAACAACAGCAACGTACCTGCATCACTTCTCCTGCCTCACCTTCAGAATCTTTTTCAACAGACGTCGATTCAACAGGTAAAAGAGCATATCTGGTACAACATAGATAGTGGATAGACTTGAAGAATTGATTTTAAAACTTCAGCTTGCAAATTTAGTGCAAATTTGTTTATTCTTTTGGTTGCAGGATATTATCATGAATTTGCTAAACAGCTTGCAACCAGCTGAGGCAGTAGAAGGTGAGTGAAATATCTGTGGGAGTATAATACTAGATATGAGTTGTGTATTTGTACAGATTTTTATTGAACTAGTTAGTAAGGTACTCCTTTTCTTATTTCAGCTACTCAAAATGGAAAGTTACCTCCATTGCCTCGCAGTTCTGAGAACAATGGAAATGTATGTATATTTTATTTTTTTCCCAATTCTGATATAAAGATAACGTATCATATTAGCTTCTCAGCAGTTTCCCTATGGGGGGTAGCCTTACTCTATTCATTCGTGTAAAAACTCTATTGGACTTGTATATCAACGATTAGTCAGTCATTATCTTTGTAGAGTTTGTAACATTCTCTAATTTGTCCAACCAACAGGTTGAAACTGCAGTTTCTGAGAGGGAGCGTTTATTGCTCGCCAAAGTATCGGAGCTTCAAGCCAGGTTAGTCATCCCAAGTCTAAGTCGAGTACTTTGGAAGAATCTTTTTTATTTTATTTTTCCTGCTTTCAGTCAAGTTTGTCTGATGTTTCTCTCTTTCCAGGATGAACAACTTGAGTGATGAACTGAGTGCTGAAAAGATGAGACACATTCAAGTGAGTTGCTAAAGAGTTCTTAATAACAGTATTCTCGCCTTAAAATACGCTTGAAGAAAGATGAAAAAACAATTACATTTCCATAATGGGGTGTGCTATCCACACCTCTTTTTACTTCTCACACACCCCTATTACTTTCTGTCCGTTAGATCTTCTTCAATTCATCCGATCCGACGGCCGAAATCTAAAAAAGTGTGAGAGAAGTAAAAAGAAGTGTGTGGATATCACACCCCTTCCATAATATGTATATCCCGCTGTTTGCGTGCGTTTATGTTATCATTAATTAGTTGGTATCGCTTGACAGTTGCAACAACAGCTAAATGCTGCATGTGAGCAAGAAAATGGAGAAAGAAGTTGAGGGTGCGTGACCCAAAGCTGCGATTAGTGTAAATGAATCCACGGCGTACATCCGGCCACAAGCTGTAGACCGTTTCTCTCCAACGAATTTTCCTCTTTGCTGAATGGGAATTGTTTATGGCTGCCGATAAAAGTAAATGCATCGAGAGGATAGAAATTGATGTTCCCGGATCTCCTTCCGTTGTACGTAACAAGTTTCCTTCCTCGAGGATTTCAGCCACTTCAGAATCCAGATGAGTAATACGCGAGTTTACGGGTTCATCGGGATGTGATTTGTGTGGTTCGGAAACAGAAAATTAGGTCCTTCCCTACAGTGATGATCTAACTCCTGGGCTCGTAGCCATCATCAGAAGGAAAAGAGAAGGTTGTATGTATTATAGCTAATAGGGATGCATTTTATTTTATATTTATAAATGTTTAAACAGATTTTATGAGCTTGTATATGATGATGGCTGTAGAACACTACGTTTTTTTTTTCCTTGAAAAGAGGATCAACTGGTGACAAGTCACGGTTATCCTCTCATTTCGGGGGCCGAGAAGACTCACAGAGGCATTTCAGACTTTTCTTGGTCACAATATTTATTTATTATTTGATTTATACTAAATCTGCTTCATCGAAATCATTAGCAATTTGGGATTTAATACATTTGCTTTATTTTAATTTGTTCATAGAAGTTATGATTTCCTATACTACAAGGAGTGATGGGGTTATAAATTTTACAAAGAATCAAAATAATTCATGTATTATAATTAATATTTACCGTCGAGATGAGTTAAATTCTAATTCATAGATTTTTGGCTAATTTAACTTGAAAATATGGGAGAATTAAAGAAACTTTCTGAGGGCATCTCAAATTGCAAAAAAATTAAATAAAATAACATAAAAAAAATAAAAATAATGAGTATTTATATAATAGTCAAACAAGATGCAAGCTCGAGTTGTGTTTAAACTAATTTAGAGTGAAATGTTGATTTAGTTCATGAACTATTACCTCAGTGAAAATTAGAACTCTAAATTATTTTTTCAATAAAACAAGTCCCCAAATTCATTGAAAATTACTAATTTTATTTCTACTATTATATTCAAAACTATTTTATCCAATCTTTCGTCAACTTAAGTCACTTAACACACTTTAGATGTAATACTGTCATTTTCTCGCCTATAAGCCCTTAACATTTCATATAGATTGCGAATTTAATGTCTAATTTACCTTTAAAAGTTAACTTACATTATTTTTTTATGAAAAACTACCAATTCACCCCCTAAAGTTAACTCAATACACTATTTTTAATGAAAAACCACCAATTTACCTTCCAATGTGTATCACATACAAATAATGTGACTTAAATTAATAGAAAATTGAATATAGTAGTTTCGAATATAATATTAGGAATGTAATTAACAGATTTTTTTTCTGAAAAAATTAGTTTAGAGACCTAATTTTCACTGAGATGATAATTCAAGAACTAAATTGGCAATTCACCCAACTGATTTATAACAAAAAAATCAAGTATTAGCAAGTGCGAAGGTTAGAACACAAAATAATTAGATTGAGACATTGTTATTGTGACTTTGAGTATGTAAGTTCATGATATTATTAGATAACACTGCTACCCAAGCACTCATTTTTATCTCTTATCAATTCTTGTTAATTTTTATCATTAATCTTCTTTAATTCATTTAATTTGACGACTGTGAATTGACAGAGATTATAAAAAGTAAAAATGAGTGTGTGCAGTACTATCCTATTGTTATTAAGGAAAACTAACGAAAAGTCCTTGAATAGTGACAGTTTTAATGAAAAGTCCTTTTTGAAGGTATAATGAATAGTGACAGTTAAAGGTAAAAAAGTGATTTTTCGTTAAAAGTAACAGTGCCAGGGGTGTTTTATTAAAGCTCTCTTATTATTATTGTGGTCAATCAAACTAAACGACGTGTAGTTTGAAACGCGCGAGACTCGAGGACACCGCCATTCAGCAGTGCCGAGATTTCATCGGCGGTGGAGTGTAGTGGCGCATGCTAAAGCCAAAGCCATGGCCGCAATCCACTGCTCCTCCACTCTCCACTCTCTTAAACCGCCGCCGCCACTTCCTCATCAGCTCTCCAGCCTCAGACCCTCTCTTCTCTCCGCCAGGAAACACCCAAACAGTAAGAAGAACAAAAATCTCACCGGATACAGACCCTGCAGAGCGGAGTTCTCAAACGACGCGCCGTTCGTCGCCGCCATTGGCGCCTGCATGCTCTCGTCTCTGGTGCTTCCCGCCAGCACTCCCGATGACGATGCCGAAGGCGGTTCGGCGATGGATTCCACCGATGCCAGGTTCGCAGTCATGGGCGTCATCAGCTTCATTCCCTACTTCAATTGGCTGGTAAAACAAACAAACAAAAAACCCATTTTTCTTTCAAATTCTTGAACTTTTTGATTATTTATATGAATTTGTTTGTTGGGTTTGTTTTAATTTTTGTTGGGTTGGACTGAATAATTGTAGAGTTGGATTTTTGCTTGGTTGGATACCGGAAAACGGCGGTATGCTGTGTATGCGCTTGTGTACTTGGTTCCTTACCTGAGGTTTGGCTCTTATACTCTTGATTGAATGCTTGCATTGTATTTGCGTACTCTGGTGTTGATTAATTGAGCAGTTGTATTGCATACTTGTGTGCTTATCGTTTTCAGTTTTCGACAAATGAAAATCTGTCATACCAATGATCAACAAACTGTTGTGCTTATGCTTTTGTTCTGGTTATCTGTATCTGTGATTCTGGGTACTAATGTGACTTGCCCGTGATTTGTTAGGACGAATTTGTCGTTGTCACCTGAGGAGAGCTGGCTGCCCATTGCTAGCATCGTTTTCTGCATTATTCATGTCCAGGTATAAGTTCGCGACTATTCTTTCTACCCGGTTCAACCTTTATGGCTTGTTGGGGTTCAATAGAGTGGTATGTTTGAGTCTCTTAACGGAACCTTTTCAAATGAACGGTGAAATGTTACAGAATGGAAAAGAAATATATTGCTAGGCAACATGGATGGAACTATATGCTGTCATGTAATATTATGTTGTTGGGAAAGCTCTAGAGTTCCTAGACTAATGGTTTTGAGGCATTTTGATTGCGAGTTCATTCAATTGTTTGCACGTCATGTAACCGTATTCTCAGCGATTCCACATTTCCCCCCTTGCAGCTGGAAACAAGTATTAAAAATGGAGATCTTCAGGGCTTTCAATTCTTTAATGAGGCTGCAAAGCATCTCTCGTCAACAACTAGTAGGAAAGATTACCGGAGCGGGTATCAAGGAACCTCTGAGGTGATATTAATTACTTAAGGTCCATAGCAGTTTTGAAAATTGTAGGTAGATTGTGCCCATGTCTGACACAGACTTTAATCGCTTTTATGTCATCTGAAGGGGAAGAGGAGAGGAAATAAGAACCTTCCATCCAGTGATGAACAATCGAGAAACGAGATCGATGATTCGGGAGTTCCCAAGAGGCCCTTACAAGATCGTGAGAGCTCGAATGAAGATGAAAATGAAAGAAGGAAACACTAGAAGGTCAGAGTTTGATGCAGGCAACTTGAATTTCAGAACGCAGCCTTGTGCCTTGCAAAGTATCATGAATGTTTGTCGTCTTTTACTAAAATAAAGACAGCCGCGACTGCAAGCTCAGCGCATGAAGCGTCGAGAGATACCATACAAGAAATGTAGTAAGATATCACTAGCCGCACAGTGATATGAATTAGAACAAGATGACGATGATGAATTCACATGATGGAGAGTCTAGATGCCTTTTTCTTTACCGACACTGGCGGGCTAAGCGCCATGGTTTGTTCATCGATTGAGTTATTTTGTTTTAGGACATGAGAGATGAAGATGAAGTACAAGATCATGAAATAATCATTTTATTTATCATCGACGTCTTAAATAACGCTCAAAGTATCGTGTCTCTCGTAAGTATGTACATCTTTTGGTTAATTGGATCCCGATACAGATTTCTTGATAGGAAAGGGACTCAAGAGCCCCGTCTTAAAACAATAGTCCAGAGCAACAGCAGCAGAAAGAAAAACAAAAAGACTCTCAGATACGTAAATCGCTCCATCAAAAGCATGTGATAAGAAGCTACCAGCATTCAGTTCCAAAGGCTTTCCACCATCCAGCGTAGCAAGCCCTTTGACAACACCGAAGGCTGCAGGCGCTCCGGTCTTGAGTTGAACGTTGTCAAAGTCTCTTCGCATAGTGTATCGAAACGTGACTCCAAATAGAGCGCAGCTAGCGAAGGTGACTCCCAGAGGGAGGATGAGCTCGGAAATGCTTGCCACTTGAGTGAAGGAGAAGGGCAATCCGGCAACTGTGCCGACAAGGGCGGAAACTGAAGCTGCCTTGATCGATTGCCATCTCTCTTTATCCTTGTCTATCTCCTTATTTTCGGTCTCTGCAGAAGCATATCCGTCTCCGAGTTGATCCTCGTCTTGTGAGAGGGCACGTTCGGCTTCTTCAACCATGGATTTCGCTTCTGATATCTCCTTTTGACATTCTGCAATCTTCAATGCAAACACAGTTAACAATATTAGCAGGAACAGATGCTCAACAACATATAATGCGTCAATTGTCAATGGGCTTGAACAAAATTATAGTAAGAAACAAAAAGAAAATCTTTAACACAACAGAATCAAATGATAAATCAATGTTTCAACAAATAAAATGACCATTTTACTTGCAAATTACACAAACAACCGAGTGGGAGCCGATATCGACACTCCAAAATAGTCATTTCCGATAATAAGATAAGGCAGACAGAGTGCGATGACTATTTTGAAGCGCTAATAACAGTTCTCAATCGAATAACTTCAAGGAAATATAATAAGGCGCCTAAAACAAAAACCCAATTCAGGAAATCCACAAAAATTGGGAATTGCGAAGAGTGAGAACCTCAGAAGCTCTGCTTTCAAGTTGGGCAATGTATTCCCTCACAAGCTTGGCCTCGAGTTCCTGCCTTTCAATCTCAGCCAGCTCTCTCTTGGCATTCTCAACCCTCTGAGAGGCCTTTTCCAACCCATCGAGCAACTCCCTGTTCTCTTCTTTTTTCAGGAGCTCCTCCACTTGCTCTCCCACAATGCCACTCAGTGCCTTCTTCAGGCCGCCGCCCTCTCCGGCGCCGCCGCCAGTCGTACATTTTGCTATGAGGGGTCGATGAGGTGGGGAAGGAGAAGAAGCTCGGGGGAAGAATCCAGAGGAGGATTCTGATGGGGCGCGGAGTTTTGGTGGGAGGAGATGAGACGTGGGGTTTGTGGAGGGAGCCCAAGTGAGCTTGATGGTTAAAGGCATGGTGGAGTTTTGGAGGATTTTGCTTATCCTCTTTCATGTTTTGTTTGAGTAAGTTCTCACCACTCACCCCAAACTTTTCATGTTTAATTACCCTTTACTTATTTGAAATTGGAGTTGACATAAAAAAAAAATATCCTTATTTGAAATTGGAGAAGGCAAGGGTCTAGCACCGCAAGTGATTAAATTTTTTTATTTGACCTAATATTTTGTAACGTTGACATGAAAATTAAAGAGGTAGAATAGAAGATAAATTGCAACGGACACACAATGAATAATTAATTATAATAAATGTTTAAATCAATAAAAATTAATAAAGATATTTCATAATTAATTAAATTTTTTGAAGCTTGTTCACCCTTCCTAACAAATTGTCATTTAGGTTAGAAAACGTTAATATTGCCTTTTTTTTTTTACTAATGCATAAACACAACACTTTTCTGCCGCTGTGATAAATGTCCAGTTGCCTCATGTGGATATTTTAACTCTTAGCATTTCTCAATATATTGTTAAGAAGTTAATGGTAAAATTAATAATTTTTGAACAAATGGTAAAATTAATAATTAAAATAGTAGAAATAACTCCCGACTGTTGAAATCCCCGCTAAGGCATGCTTCCACTGGTAGGCAGAGGGTTTAAGCACACATTCCCTTTCGCCTTCCCCACCCACTACCACCGCCTACATCTGCACCTCTCCCGCTCTCTCATGGCCGCCGCCACTTCACCTAAGCGACTCGGGACTCACAACGGTAGCTTCCACTGCGACGAAGCCCTCGGCTGCTTCATGATTCGCCTAACCGACAAGTTCTCCAACGCCGAAATCGTCCGCACCCGCGACCCCAAGGTTTTTTTTTTCCATCCCTTTTCCACTTTCTGTTTGGTTCCCGAGAAAATTGATGATAAATGAAGTTACTTCGTTGAAATTTGAAACATTTGCAGCAATTTGTGATTTCTTATTGTCGTTGTTATTATTTGTTTGAGGGTTTTAGGTTTTGGAGGGTCTGGATGCTGTGCTTGATGTTGGGGGTGTGTATGATCCTAGTCGGGATCGATACGATCATCACCAGAAGGGTTTCGAGGAGGTTTTTGAGCATGGGTTTAAGACTAAGCTGAGTAGTGCTGGTCTGGTTTACAAGGTATGTGCTTCAAAAGGTCATATCTTTTTAGGGATTTAAGTAATGGGATTTGTAAATGCGTAACTATTCTTGTGTACAAATCTGTTTGAAGCATTTCGGGAAGGAAATAATAGCGAAGGAGCTTCAGGTCGATGAAGGTCACCTCGATGTGCATAGGTTATTCTTGGCTGTGTACAAAACCTTTATGGAGGTACTACTAAATTCTGCATCTTTTCTTCTTATTCTATGTGAAAGCAGAATGGGACCGTGCTACCTGTAAGTTTTGTAACTTAATTTGAAAACGAATGGATGTGTTGATGCTGAAACCTGTTATGTTATAAATTAGAACAAAACCATTGTAATGATGCCATTTTTGCCGTGATTACTTGTAACAGGCAATTGATGCTGTTGACAATGGGATCAATCAGTATGATACGGACCAGCCTCCAAGATATGTGAATAATACACACTTGTCTTCAAGGGTAGGCAGGTTGAATTTGGATTGGATAGATCCCGATCAATCGTCTGAAAAGGAGAATGAAGCCTTTCAACGAGCAATGGAACTGGCGGGCAGCGAGTTTTTAAGTGTACGTCTTTCTTTTGTTAAGACTTAACAGAAATATAGAATATTCTCTTTACTTCTTCATTAATAAATTCACATTAACATTCTTACGTAATAGATTTCTCTTGAATCGAGCACATAACCATATAGAAGGGATTAAAGCTTTGTTGAGGTTGCGTCTTTTTTTCCAATTTCAGAGTGTCCGTTTTCATGCAAAATCATGGTTACCAGCACGGTCTATTGTAATGGAGTGTCTCTTAGCAAGATGGAGTGTTGATCCTAGTGGAGAAATCATGGTTATGAATCGATTTTGCCCTGTAAGTATGCAATGGTGTATTATTTTTGCTAATTAAATACACTTAGGTTTAAGTTTTCTCAAATCATTGTCTAATGCTATTAGTTTTACAATTTCTTCATTACATTCAACTGTTTGAGCGGTTTATATATTTTTTATTCCCTGCAGTGGAAACTTCATTTATTTGAACTTGAAGAGGAGATGAAGATTGAGCCGCCCATCAAATATGTTCTTTATCAGGTACCATTATCTATCTGGTGTACATGCTCTCTTCTTTCTTAATATAATTTGGATAGTACTATTCACACACCCATTTTTTTACCTCCCACACACTCTTGTTAATTTTTGGCCACTGATCTTCCTTAATTCATTTGACCTGACGGCCGAAAATTGAGAGAAGTGAGTGATAAGTAAAAATGGGTGTGTGGATAGCACTACCCTATAATTTTTCCTTCCATTAATATGTGCGAAGTATGAATGCATTTAGGTGGTAGAAAGGAAATTCGCGAAATTCCTGCTTGTGATTTTATCATGCGCAAAGAAAATATTAGGAAACTGAGTCACAGCATTGGATATAGTACATGTTAAGAGAGAATTGGCATTTGGAAACTTGTTTGCCTGTAAATAAGCAAGTTCTTTACTTGCAAGTCCGAAATATTTTTAGCATATTTATAGAGCTATTGGAATCATTTGGAGCGTAGTGTATACTTGCACGGCTTTCTGGCCTCTTTTCTAATGTATGATATCTCCCCATCTTACCTAGAACAAAATTTGAATGTTTGCTGTGACCTTTAGGTTCCATTTAGTTATGCAGCTAATAAGGTGTGCAATTTTTATCTGGAGAAGAGTCCCTAATTTTGTTATCACAATAAAATGATATGCAGGATGATAGGAGCAAACACTGGAGAGTTCAGGCGGTGGCCGTTGGTCCTGAAAGTTTTGAGAGCCGAAAGGCTCTTGCATCACAATGGCGGGGGCTTAGGGACGAGGAGCTCTCGAAGGAGGCTGGGGTTCCCGGATGTGTTTTTGTTCACATGAGCGGATTTATCGGAGCAAATCAAACTTATGAAGGTGCTCTTGCCATGGCGAAAGCGAGTTTGAAGTTTGATTGAGGAGATTGACTTGCATAGGCGCGTTACTAATTCAGCTTACTAAAATCTTCGGCATTTCAGCTACGTCTTGGCTAATTTCTCTTACTTTAGCCTCTATATTATTTCTCCTCGGGACCAATCTTGCTCACAAGTGCGTTTTCTAATATTGTATTTGACGATAATTTTCCCTATTAAGTTGAATTAAGTAAACATTTTATTCAGCAATTGCAGAATCATAAACTGGTATATGGATTGTGGAAGACATTAATTGTATTGATGTTTCTCTGTCAATGACTCGGAAGATGCCGTTCTAGCTCCTGGTCGCTATGTGCTCCCAGAAATTGATGTCGTTTCAGCCCTTTACGGTTGAGTGAAGTATCTATCTGTTTAGCATTTTATGGGTTGCACAAAACTTAAACCCCAATTCCCGTCACCCGACGAGACATGAATATTCTCAAAAACGAGAAAGACTTCCAGGAATAATCTTAAAAACGAGAAAGACTTCTATGAAACGGGCAAACTGCAGCCATTTAGCTGGATGACAACCTGCAAACATGCACGTGCACACGTGACAACCTCTCTCCTACCACCCAAAATTAATCTGCGTCACGAGTCATGACACACAGCTCAGTAGCTCACAAGTCAGTGAAGTGGAAAGTTACAGCCTTTTCCCATTACCTAAAATCCCAACCGGCAAACATGGCCACACTGACTTACCCCGCCGCCGCCGCCGTCAGAACAACCAAACCTACTACCCCACCGGCCCTCAGGATACCCATCTCCGTCATCCCTATCAAACCCAATTCCATCTCCCCAATCAAAACCCTAAACCGCACCTCCAAACCCACCACCACCTTCTCAATCAAATCCACCGCCTCCTCCGACCACTCCTCCACCGCCACAACCACAATCACCACCACCACCACCACCACCTCCATCTCCCCCTCCCCACTAACCCTCAAGTCCCGCCTCCAAAATGGCGAGACCCTATACGGCCTCTTCCTCCTCTCCTTCTCCCCCACCCTCGCCGAGATCGCTGGCCTCTCCGGCTACGACTTCGTCGTTGTCGACATGGAGCACGGCCACGGTGGCATTCCCGAAGCCCTCTCCTGCCTCCACGCCCTGGCCGCCACCCAAACCCCCGCCATTCTTCGCTTGCCCGAGACCTCCGCAACTTGGGCCAAGAAAGCTCTAGATCTGGGCCCACAAGGCATCATGTTCCCCATGATCGAATCCTCCAAGGCCGCCAAGAAGGCCGTCTCCTACTGTCACTTCCCTCCCGCCGGCGTCCGCGGATCCGCCCATACCGTCGTTCGCGCCTCCAGCTACGGCATCGACGAGGGGTATTTGAGTAATTACGAGAACCAGCTGCTGATCATGTGCCAGGTGGAGAGCGAGGAGGGCGTGAAGCACGCGGAGGACATCGCGACCGTTGATGGGGTCGACTGTATTCAGATGGGACCGTTGGATCTGAGCGCCAGCATGGGTTTCCTGTGGGACCCAGCGAACAACAAGGTGAGGAAAATGATGGAGGCGGCCGAGAAGGCCGTGCTGGGGTCCGACCCGAAAGAGGGCGGGGCCTACTTGGCTGGGTTCGCTATGCCCCACGATGGGCCTGGCGATTTGGGGACACGTGGATACCACATGGTGTCGGGAGCCGTTGATGTTGGATTGTTTAGGGGCGCGGCGGTGGACGACGTGAAGAGGTTCAAGATGAGCTTGATGGACGGTTTGGATGATGAGCAGGAGGATGAGAAGGATGCTGATGAGAAGTACTGGAGCGAGTGAAATGGGACGTTGTTGAAAACATATTTTTTTTGTAAATTTTTCGTTTTCTTTTTCTTTTGTTGTTGGATTGGGCCCATGGGTGTTTTCATAATAAAGGTCATACTGCCGGCCAAACTACATAATTAGAGCATTTCAGTGAGGGTGAGGGGCTCAATATGCGGCTGAAAAAGTGGTAGATATAGTTGATTTTAGAGCTTCGAAGAATTTGTAAGGCTTTATAAAAGAATCTCTCTCAACGAGGAACTATATCTTTCGGGCTCTACATGAGGCTATATATATTTATTTATATAGTAATTTAATTAAGCGATGATTTTTTTTTTTTGCGTGTTAGCTTTTCTCAAGTTGATTTTTGGATGTGCTATCTTATTTTTTTTTTAATTTTTATGAATCCTTCAACCTGAAAATTCAAATTGTGACAAAATTAGATTTCATCACTTATGAATCGTTCGTTTGATTAGATTTCCTTATCTCAATCTCATTCGTTGAAAGAAACAAACTCTCACTTCGGCCTCTGAAATAATTTGATTTTCACGTATAACACAACAACTTACCTAGCACTAATTGTTAAATTAGTATCATACAATTTTGAAAAAAAAAATTTATTTGAAAATTTCACCCATCAATGGCCATGAACGTTAAATCAATTTGAAATTTTAATTCTTATGGAATTTAAAACAATTATTAATTACCCAAATTGCAAGAAAAATAAGTAAGAAAAAAGAGTTAAAAAATAATAAAAAGAGAGTATAAGTGTATTCGCAAGTGGAGGATAGTGATAGAATTTTGCTCACATAAGTTGCTATTTTTTTGTGGGACCCACTGTTTTTTGGGGTTAGATGTAGTCCGATTTTATGCTATCCAAGAAAGAAAGTTGTTAGCTCTAGTTGTGAATCTAGCCCTATTTTTTTGGTTCATTGAGGATGGAATTTCTCGTTAAGGCTAGAAATGTGGTAGCATCATGGAGAACCCATCAAAGATGCTCTAGAAGACTGGATAGGAGGTAAAGAAATATATTTTTTTTTTATAAGGATCTTCGAACTCTTATTTTCTTTCTACGCACTCTAAGTCGGAATAAGCTTGGCGAATGTTATAAAAAAGGAGTTGAATGCCGACTCTTTTTAGGGATTAATTTTCCGCGATTGGTTGAATGCCGACTCTTTTTGGGTCAAAAACAACTAGGCAGTGGGCAAAATGGAAAAAAACCGACCAAGGCAAAGAGAAGACGTTGACATGTTTACCACGAAGAAGAAATGGCGTTGCAAGTGTTTGTCCATATAGTTGGCTTATATGCACTAATCTCCTAGAACATATAGGTTGTGGAGCATTAAGAAATTTAATCTCCCAAATAAAGTGGATTATTGCATTTTAACCTTTTTCATAATTATGTGCACCCTGCCTAATGCACTATCTTGCTATTACTATACCAATGTGTCAACTAAAGGATTTAGTTTGTATGTAGATGTTTTCTTGAGGGAATTAGGAATGATAAGTTTGTAACAAATTTCTAATTCATTTTTAGTAATTTTATATGTATTACATATGGTTGTTATGTTGTTGAAGCATTTTCTGAAAGTGAGATGTGAATTTTAAATTTGTAAGAGATACGACTACAATTGTGCAGCTAATAAATATCAGTTACATGTGAGAATGAATTTTAACTGTTAATACATGTGAGTCCTACATAAACCACTTGAATTAACAACTAAAATCAACTCATGCACGAATAAGCAACTAATATAAGAAATGACTTTAAAAAAGTTTTAAAGTTAAAATGGTCACTAAGATTGACATAACTCATTATTTTGGTTCTTGAGAATTGATGATATTTTTGTCATTCTGATTCTTATTTAACAAAAAATTTCACGAAATGACGTAAATAATTGATGGTAGACAACTTAGGGACTACTTGGTATAAAATTTAAGGACCAAAGTGATGAATTATGCTAATTTTAAAGACCATTTTAATTAAAAAGCTCAATTTTTTTAATAAACGATATTATCTACATTAGGAGAGTTATAAAACCTAGCCTCGTAATATGCCATTAATAATGTAATTCAAAAAAAAGTATTAGTGAATCGTAGTACTAACTGATAAATTTACCCTGTTTTAGAATTGAAAAGAAAAGAGAGGAAGCGGAAAAGGGAAAAGAAAGGAAAAGAACAGAAAAAGAAAACGTAGTTGATATAGTCAACAAACCCACCGGATCAAAACCGGTGTGAGATTTGCGGGAATTGGATTCCCCGGGAAATCTTGAGCCCCTTTTTTCAATTCAACAAATCGCATTCCCACCACCTAAACTTCGCATTCCACTCCACGTCCGTTTCACAGTTGGTACCCGGTCCTTTATAAGCTTCTCAACTACTCAACACTCCCTCCCACTCGCTCCCCCTCTCTCTCATCGATCCCCTTTTGTTTTCTGGGTTTTAGAGAGAGACTGAGAGCTCGCAGCAGCAGCAATGGAGTTGTTCTACATCCTTCTGTTCGGGGGAATGGCAGCGGTGGTGGCAGCTCTCGAGCTGAGCAAGAACAACAAAGATCGCATTCATACCACCTCTGCTTTCAATGCCTTCAAGAACAATTACCTCATCATATACTCTCTCATGATGGGTACGTCCGGATCTGCCATTTTTTCGTCTTTTTTCATCTGGGTCTTTTTTAGATTTGAATGTTTGGATCGGATTTGCTGTGTTTTGATTGCGTGGTGGAGTGATGTGAATGCCCAATTGGACTAAAATTACGGATTTCTCAATTTACAGTTGCTTGGAGTGGTGATTTATGTATTTGGTTGTGTTGTTTCTCAATCTTTTGCTTGTAGTGGACTTGATTTTGGATCGAATTTGTCTTTGAAATTTTGATTCCATTGTGAAGTGGTAGGAAAACCCAATTGGACTGAAATTAGAGATTCTTCTACAATTTACAGTGTCTTGATTCGATGGCAAAGTGATATGAAAACCCTTATCATTTTTTATTCTACAATTTGTGTACTTCTTTATACCGTGGTTTCGGATCTTTTGCTTGTAGCGGACTTCATTGCATTGATTATGGTAACATTAACCTTTTTGGTCTCAAGAGTATTGTTGTCTTTGAAAATTGCTTGGAATTGAAGTAGATTGATGCTGTACATTGGGAATTTATACTCGATATGTTGTATCATTTCTGGATCTGATCGAATTGGTTGTGGGGTATAGCCGGTGATTGGTTGCAGGGTCCATATGTTTACTATCTATACAGCCAGTATGGGTTCAGCAAGGGGGACATTGGACAACTTTTTATTGCTGGGTTTGGGTCATCCATGTTGTTCGGGACAGTTGTTGGATCTCTAGCTGACAAACAGTAAGAGCTTTCCTTGTTGATTAGCTTTATTTCCCTTAACATGATCATATTATCGATTATGAATAATGATATGTCAAATTCAGGGGTCGGAAGAGGGCATGTATTACGTACTGCATAACTTACATTCTAAGCTGCTTCACCAAACATTTTCCCGACTACAAGGTTTTACTGTTGGGACGAATATTGGGAGGCATTGCTACTTCTCTACTTTTTTCAGCTTTTGAGTCTTGGCTTGTGGCAGAACATAATAAGGTGCGGCAACCGCTCTGCTAATTAATCGCAATTCTGGAGATTGGATTTGTGACAGTCTCCAATATGTAGTTACTGTGACAAATTGTCGATGAATATATCCTTCTTTTGATAATATGGACTTCCAATTTATGTGCTCTGTTTATATACAGCACGTCCTAGGAGGTGTAAGTTGGATTGGGTCCATAGGGCTCAATTCAAGTCACCTTTCTTTTTGTTACCTAGACATTGTGTCATAAAAGTAAATTTCATTCACTTCAATTGCTTAATTTTTGCAGAGAGGCTTCGAGCAACAGTGGCTTTCATTGACATTCTCTAAGGCTGTATTTCTTGGAAATGGTCTAATTGCTATAGTAGCTGGGTTGCTTGGGAATCTTCTGGTAGATACTCTGGGATTCGGCCCCGTTTCTCCATTTGATGCTGCTGCTTGCTTTTTGGCAATTGGCATGGCAATTATAATGGTATCATGGGGTGAAAATTATGGAGATGATACAGAAAACAAGAACTTACTCACCCAATTCAGGGGTGCTGCCATAGCCATCGCTTCCGGTGAATCCCTGATTTTTATCTCTTTTGATACTTACTCCTTTTTCATTAGTGGTTAATTCCGCCATTGACTTTCATAATATTAGACTTTAACCTTATTCTTCTTCATTTCTCATAATTTCTTTTTCTATCATTTTCTTTTGGAGCAGATGAGAAAATAGCTTTGCTGGGTGCCATACAGTCCCTATTTGAAGGCTCAATGTACACCTTTGTATTCCTCTGGACCCCTGCTTTGAGCCCAAATGATGAGGAGATTCCACACGGTTTCATTTTTGCAACATTCATGCTAGCCTCGATGTTGGGAAGCTCTTTAGCGTCTCGGCTGATGGCAGGTTCTTCCCTAAGAGTTGAGAGCTACATGCAGATTGTATTTGCAGTCTCTGCGGCTTCCCTTCTGCTTCCCATTGTGACAAGCGTATGTCATGAATTTTAATTTATCACTTTTCTTCAAATTTATGAATTTTAGTTTCTTTTGAACCACGGACATCAACTTGTCTATGAATTTTTGCAGTTCTTGATTGCACCTTCCGATGTGAAAGGTGGGAGCATGTCATTAACAGGGTATTGTCAGCTTGTTGGCTTCTGCACATTTGAGGCCTGTGTGGGAATATTCTGGCCATCTATCATGAAAATGAGGTCCCAATACATCCCAGAGGAGGCGAGAAGCACCATCATGAACTTCTTCCGCATTCCTCTTAACATCTTTGTGTGCGTTGTGCTGTACAATGTGAGTGATTAGGTTGCATTTGCTCATGATTCCTCGGGATTGCACCAATCAGAAATTGCTCTTTTTATGAAAACAAAAAATTTCACGAGCATCCTTGAATGGTGCCTGCCTCTCATGGGTATACAAAAAATTATATTTGCACTTTTTCCCCGTATCTAAATATTTGGTTTCCTTGGTGTAGGTTAATGCATTTCCCATCACCATCATGTTTGGTATGTGCTCGATTTTCCTTTTTATGGCTGCTGTATTGCAGAGGCGGCTCATGGTGATTTCTGATGGCCACAAGTCAAGTGAGTTCTGCAGTAGTCAACACATATTCCGATTTAAATTAATATGCTCGAATCTTTGCATTCCCTTCCTTTTTTTTCTGTGGGTTCCTTACAGTGTTCATTACTAACAGTGTTCTAAAAATCCCCGCCTAGCTCCGCCTAGGCCCCGCCTAGGCGCTAGGCGCTTGGCCACCGCCCCGATTAATGCCTAGGCATTTGAAAATTAAGAAAGGGCGTCTAGACCTGCTAAGGTGCCCGCCTAGACCGCCTAAGCACCCGCCTAACCCGACTAGACCCGCCTAGGCACCCATTAGGTTGCGACTCACTTAGATAGAAAATAGATAACTTTTATTTTGGATTTTATTTTTTTTCAATAAATTGTAAGAAACTTGTTGAATAGTTAAATGAACACATATTATATGCTTGTTCTCCATGTTTTCATTATGTTCAAATACTTTATAATATATATATCATTCTGTTTTGTAGTTTATGATGAAATTATATATATTTTAAGTATAAACAAACACTTATTTACACAAAATATAACAGATTTAGTTAAATCCGCCTAGTCCGCCTAGGCGCCCGCCTAGATCCCGCCTAGCCGCCTAGGCGCTAGGCCCCAGCCCGCCGCCCGACTAGCGCCTAGCGTCTTTTAGAACCTTGATTACTAATGAAATATGTTTATGGTTCATTACAGAACCAGAAGAATGGACAATGCAGGAGAGGGACACAGAAGCGGAGCCATTAAACGACTAATTGGAAGATGAAAATAACAACAATAAAGGAAAAAAGAAGAAAAAGGAAAAGACGTCTGCAATTTTTGGTGCTGAAAACAAGCCACCTACTGTAATTTGAATTTTCGAGCTGTATATCTTCGTTTTCTGTTTGGCGTCTGATCAATGAGGAAAATCCCGTTTGATTCCTACTTCGAAACGAGGTAGGAAGGATTTTCAGGGGGCGATCAGCTGGTGGTTACAGCACAAAGAAATGACTAACAACTCTAGTTACTATGTGTAGTTCATGTATTCTCCAAATATGGTAGACTGGTGCTTTATCAGGTATATTTTGTCATATGATGGTATATTTTGTTTCTATTAGAAAAACTTGGAGGTAGCATATACTAGTTACATTTCTATTTCTCCTTTGATGCATCTATGAAATTTGAGATCGCATCTAGTTTTTTCTTTGATCAAATGATTGTCGTTTGACGATTAAATTATAATTTATGTGAATATATGTATTTAATACAATAACTATCTGACCTCGTGACGATGATATTATTAAATATAAATAAGTATTGTAGCCGAATCCAAGTAGTTAGTGACCCCTAAGTGGCCTCCTCTGGCTCTGACTGAACCTAGAAGACAAACACTCCATGTGCACCACATGATCCAATCATCCAGTTACAACTCGTTTTATCTTCCCAATCATATTAAAATGAAAATTCTTAATCCCATCTGGTGTTGAATCCATTGATCACCACCCCAACTTGCCCATGTGAAATTATTGGCCATATGATGTTGATTTTCCAATTTCATCCTATCAACGAACTTTCCCAACTTGCCCATGTGAAATGATTGACCATATGATGTTGGTTTTCCAATTTCATCCTATCAACAAACTTTGGAGCCAATTACTCACGGTTAAGTATCAAATTTAAAACATTGATAATACCTGATCAGTTTGAGATATCATATAATAATATTATGCGTAAATTTCTTTCATGACTGATAGCCTCTTTATTATGTTACCACTTATCAAGAACAAACTAACATTTCTCACGATCTACAAATATGAGAGAGACTTCATCGCTATTATGGCGCTTCAAACCTCTTATACAAAATTGATGTGTAAGACACTTTCTACATGACCTTGTATTGGTGACTTGAAATTCAACGGCGGGGATGGTTGTCTCACCTAAATCCTTCTCTTACATATCTCTCATTATTATTATTATTTTTTTTATCTAAATTCAATAGTTAGAAATAAATAAATGTATGTAAAAAAAAAAGTGTGGAAATACCTTTTATATCCTTTTGATGCCCTTTATGAGATACAGCTGGTTTGACATTTACTCTTTTGACCATCTCTAAAAAGATGTAAACCATCTTGCATCATATAAATTTGCCCAATCACACACACACACCAAGGGGTATTTGGTATTTCTGTCTTCAGGCTATCTGTCTGTAGACACCCTCAGAGCCAACAAGATTTGCCCATCCAGTGACTAATTCTTAAAACTCTCACTCCTAAATTCAAGAATAAAACAACTCAAGTTAGAGAGAGAGAGGGAGAGGGATTAGAGAGAGAGATGGCCAACCTCAGAACTCCAAGATTGCACTTCCTATTGGCTCTGCAGTTCCTCATGTTAATTCAGTCCCAAGTGCTCTGCTACCAGTACAAAGTAGGAGATCTAGATTCTTGGGGAATACCAACTTCTGCAAATCCACAGGTCTACACCAAATGGTCAAAATACCATCAATTCAAGCTTGGAGATTCTCTTTGTAAGTTTCTTCTTCCTCTTTTCTCTTTTCCATACGACAGATGTCGGTTAGGTCAGTTCGCCTGCAGTAGTATGGCCATTTCATTGCACCCCATTTCAAATCGCCCTTCCAATAATTTATGGCAGTTTAGAATATCACATTGTCAAACAAATCACTAAAAGAACAAAAGGGAGACTAAATGGATTCATTTCCCTCGTGTGAGGGCCAGAACAATGTCCTGGCCCCATTGCAAGAAGTTTGAATAATTTAGTGCAGTTTAGAATGTCGCCTTTCTCATTTCTTTCTTCGATATGCAGTGTTTTTGTACCCACCAAGCCAAGACTCGGTGATTCAAGTGACAGCACAATCCTACAGCAGCTGCAACCTCAAAGATCCAATCTTGTACATGAACGACGGCAACTCTCTCTTCAATTTCACCACATTGGGGAATTTCTACTTCACCAGCGGCGAACCGGGCCATTGCGAAAAGAACCAGAAGCTCCACATTTCTTTTCTGTCCGGCAATGGCTCTGCCGACTCTCCTTCCTCTGGCCCTAGTTCATTGGATGCTTCTGCTCCTTCTTACTCCAACGTCTTTGGCACCATCCCGGCTCCGCCTTCTTCTTCATCGTCACAAAGGTTTCCGGTTTTCGCAGTGGCGGTTGTTGGATTTGTGGTGTTTGCAGTTTTCAGTGGCAATATGTGAAGGCCTTCAACATTCATGAGTTGAACTTTCTCTTCACGTTTGGATAGTGATTCTTTATTTCTTTCTTTTTTGTTCTTTTCTTTTTCCCGTTAATTTTGGTTCTGTAATATGGAAGTTTTGTTTTGGTAATTCTTTTTGTTAATTCAACACAATAAAGCAAATTCCTTATGTGATGTTTAGTGTTCTTGTTCTTGGTTTTTTTTTATTTTTTTATTTTTTTTTATGATGAAATTCTTAATTTTTGAAAGAGCTTGATGCGAGAAATAGATATATAATTGATATTTATATAACTCAACCTGAAAGTTAGAAAGTGGCTTACTTTTTTTAGCTTCGAGAAAGATAACATGGATTTCCTCCCATATGACATTTCAAAGAGAGAAATGTTAAGGAGACTTAATCGAAGTGACATTCTTCATGAATTCTTTGCTGTCTCCTAGTTTAATGTCAATTTTTATGTCAGCTTCATAAAATATTACGCCACAAGCATAACGTGTCAGAAAGTTTACAAATAATTTTACTTTTAAAAGAGTCTCCTTAGCATTTCTCTCTTTTGACAAAAACACCGCCGGGCAATGATGGTGGTGAGCAGGTCCAATTGTTTGTACAATTATTAAGTTTCCAGCTGGATGTGGGTGTTGCCTTGCCTGCCCACGACGGTGTGACAACAATGTTTCATCTCCCTCTTACGTGGGTCACCCATCAAAATTATGCAGCATATTATAGATTCAAAATAAATAATGTCTCACAAATGAGATTTTTTTTTGGTCAACAAAAATGAGAATTTTTGTCACTGATTTAATTTTAAAAAAAAAAGATTTATATGATACCGGTATATTAGCATAATAACTTCATATGCTAATAATACAATAACGTATATTAATTTCTTCTCATGTGTCTGTGTATTATTGACCAAAATCATCATTGTGTTGTACAAGCAAACTCCCGATTTTTTTAGATTTTCGTAACACTAACAATTGAAAGATACCCAACAACTGAAACTCAAAATCTTGAATGTAACAAACAATTGAAAGGTCAAAGTAGGGATAATGAAGATATAAAGAACGTAATAGACAAAGAATAAGGGTGGTTTTATTCACTCTTTTTTTTTTTACATTTTACACACTTTGTTAAATTTTCGATTGTCAAATTGAATGAATATGAAAAAAATGATAAACCCTATTGGTTAACGCCACAAATTCCATCCTCAAAAACCATACTTTGATTACGCCTCAACAATATCACTTGTACTTAAAACTATAAACTAGTTATAGTCGGTGATACTATCACTGTACCGTACATGAGATTTTTACCTCATATGGGCTCCTTGAAGGCCAGAAATAAATATATTTTTAGTAACTGTAAAACATTGTATGCTCGATTATATATGGCACAGAAGTACACTATTAAACCCCCGTTATACCACTGTTTTCTTCTTAACTAAGAGGAGGTAAAACACATTTGACAAAATGGATGACGATCATGGACAGTCCCTTTCAAGCTCATTACATTACTAACATAATCCAGGCAAGGGCTGGGCAGGGCTTCCTCTCAACATCTCAATACAAATGCACCAGACAACGCAGTGCTATTTTGGTTGAGTAATTGTGATGAATCTAATGGTTAATTAACCGGCCATTTCGACATCCATTGGTGACGGCTTTAATTCAGAAGCAGCATAGGGGGCCTCCGGAGCTGCAGGTTCTGAAAATGGACTCCGCATTTGGGCAGCATTAGAGTCGACTTCCATGGAGGATGGCCTGGGTGGGGAAGCAGGCTGCACCTCCACATCCGGATAAGCAGCCTTGAATCGTGCACGCAGGCCTTCATCAACTAATCGTACGCCACTCAGTTGATTACCTAGTGACATCCACCTGATACAAGATAGTTTCGAATAAAGCATAAAGCCATAGCCAAGATGATAGCAAAATAAACACTCATATATGGGATGTCTATCTGCAAACGAGTAAAGGATTAGAAGAAAGCTTGATTTTCAAGGAAAGGCCCCACAGGCAACAAGAAGGAATAAACTATGGTAAACACATTATTACTATCGGAAAGAGATATAGTGGCATCTACCCTCATTACCATGATACCTGACTTTGAGTTGTACAATCAGAAACCTTTAACCCACACAAACCTAAGATAGTGCTACATTCAGATTGTCACCGTTTCTCACAGGATCCTCTAATACCTTGATTATCAATTTATGCCAAAAACCGCTAATTACTACATTGGTAATCAACAACAACGAAGGACCACTTTTAATGATTACAACCGTTAGTTCAAAAATCATACCCTGCATGAGTATTGTGCATGCGAGCAAACAGTTCCAGCTTTCTTGTCCTTGGACTTACCCTCTCCAACAAAGGATACATCTGCAGGAATGCAGGTATGTTTAGTAAAATTTGAATTCTTGGGCAAAACTAAACAAATAAAAATACAATAAAGACGATAATTAAGACCAAACTATCTAGCAGAAGGCAGTAACTTCTATGAAACCACCTCTTAAATTGTAAGGGAAAAGTATAATTGTAATATTGTTCATCCTGTAAGCACATTAGGATGAACTATATTTGAATAGGTATTTCACTGCAGCGTTATATGATGCATATTCCACTAACCTCATCTGGCTTACGGCTTGTCTCTCTGACCTCGGCAACGATGACGTCAGTATCAATATTTCTATTTACTAATGGTTCCCCTTTTATTCCAACAAGACAATGCTCCTTGCTATGATTAAGCCAGTGGCCAGTCCGCCCTGTTCTAATTATTCGTTGAAGTTGATTAGTCTTAACCCAAATTATCTCCTCGATACGCTTATATCCCCAAAATTCTAAACTGCAAGAACAGTGATATTTCAGTGAGCGAAAGCCAAAGAATAAGCAGATCCAATTAAGCATATTTGATTATCTGTTTCAGGAAACATATAGTTGACAGATGGCCAAAGTATACACATACCATTCACGCCCAAGCTCCATAGCACGTCCAGTGACCCAAAGGAAAATCAGACCATCAGTCTGCAATGCTGGAACATTAAGATTGCGCATTTCATCATCAGCCATTGTCCCATAAGGCAATTCCATGTGAATGTCCCATGGTGGATCTGCCATTATCACTCCAAATTGCCCTAGAATGTCCATTCTAAAGTTGCGTATATCACAGTTAATCCACTGTGGTTGACCAAGTTCAACCTCAGAACAGTATTCAGCACGTTGAGGCCTTAATAGTCTAGGTGGAGCGAGTGCTGGAGGCCCCATCATCATGTGTGACACATCAGGTGTTGGATCAAGCTCATAGTGGACATACTTGCATGTCTAACAATGGAGACAAAAGTGTATTACTTTATGAAATCGAGTCATTAGCATATAGTTAGTTTATTACTCAAGTAATGGGGGTAACCTTTACCTTCATGTGACGACAAGTATCTAGAAAAGAACAGTCTCCTAAATTGACATCAGTATGTAGAGCGATTATTCTCCTAAAATGAACCTGAAAGAAGAGAGAATAAAATTCAATGTGAAGAACCAAAATAGTTGTAAGTACTAAGATCAAAGTTATTGGGGATTAGTAAGGATATATTTTCTTCATGAATATCCTTCAACTTCAACAAAACATGAAAGTTGTCATCCATTTCTTCCTTCAAATGCCTTAAATATAGTGAATAGTCTTATCCAAGCCAATCCTCTGTAACAAACGAGGCCTTAGAGTAGATGCAAGCTCTAAATTGAAATTGTACAAGAAGAAAGAAAAAAAAATGATAAGCAAGAGGTAGCATTCTGATTGCAACTAATTTCAGGAATTAAGGAATCATGATCAAATGCATGTTTTGTGCTTTAAGAACAGCTAACTGACTATATCTTACCGACCTTCTCACATGCAAGTATGGAATTAGCCTGACGCCGGCAGTCCTCTTTTGTTAAGGATGAGCAGTATTCCTTCAACTGTGAACCACCTTTAGTTTTGAACTGAAACAAAAAAAATACATCAACTGACTTCAGCCTTTCCTGCTGGTGCAACTAGTCCCATATAAAATATAAAACCAGAAATATTCGACACATTACGAAACTGAAAGCTTGAGTTTTTAGGTGCAAGCAATGATTCCGTGAAATAATTGACTTGCAGGTGTAACATACAGAACAAACCGTAAGCAAAATAATATGTTCTGGACAAGTCACCACAAGCTGCCTACTCATGATTACAGAACCCAAAATCATTATTTTGGTGCTATTGGTCAATAAGTAAAAAAGAGAGTACAAAATACGAAAAATATCACATTAATACTTATTCACCATATTAATACTTATTAGGCATAAAATCACATATGGTCCACATGTTTATGAGTAATTTTCCACGTGATATGTAACACTGCCATGTGGTGTTACAATCAACCTGTGTCATAACACAAACCCATCGCTTCCATGTGTTACGGTGCTAGATTAGTAAGACCAGGTGGTTATGACATTGCTGTAGATACAAAAGTTTCTTGTGGTTTACCATATATGACAATGTAAGTTTTTATAAAATTGTTAATATAACTGTAGTGGTCTACAGCAGTTACCAATTTTAGTTGAACCTCCTATTTCGAACAAATTTTAGAATAGATCATCCAACACACGCATCATGTGCACGAGCATTAAGGTCGTTTCACACCCATTTTACTACTCACAAATGGTTCATTTGGATGATAATATATGTCGTGAGTCTCTTTGAGACAATTTGAACAGATGATAAGTCATATGGTTTCAATTTTGTTGACAATACCCTTGCGGTCTATGCCAACTACAATTTTAGTCAAATCTTCAATTTTTTTTACATTACACATTGACAGAAATTAGAGATTTTACTAAAACCGGTAATGGATTTAGACCAAAAAGGCTATATTATAAAAATAGGACTTACCCATAAACCTTCACATATAGAGTAAACTACATGACCATTTGTGACCTTCAGCCTACTCATTGTTTAGTTAACAGACAGGTAATAGTTTTTACACATAGCAGATTTCCAGGTTTGATCGAGTATTCTTTGACAGATAAAACCATTAATATATTAAGATAGCAATACAAATAAAAACATTGACATTGACAAACCTTGGCAGCTACAGCAGTCTCCTTCGCAGTTGGCCGGTGAATGAGGTCCAAAATCTCCTCACCAGTTTTTGACTTCTGCAACTCCCTAAAAGTCTTCTTATTCAACAGTGCCTCAACATCCTTCAGTTCCTCCTCTTCGCTCCGCGGCTTATGTGACATCGAATTGGGGCTATCCATTGTTGCATTCGGCCCCATACTACTAGCTCTATGCATTGGAGGAACACCACCCATCCCTCTAGGTATTCCCATCATGCCCATAACTCTAGGATTAGGAGCACCCCTTGGACCCATAAATGAACCCAGCTGTCCACTCCCAGGGAACATAGGCGGAAAACTGGCCATATGAGCATCATTAGGGTTCATCCACATGTCCTGCATTGGCCTTGAACTAGGGCCTCCCATCCCAAACACTCCGCTTCCATTACCATCGCTGCCGCTAGTCACCACTTGCTGCTGATTCTGACTCAAATTCCCATTCCCAACTCCTGAATTCGAATCTCGACTATGAAACTGCTTGCTTTCTGGCAATTCCTTCATCAGCCGAGTCCGGTCAATCCCCAAAACCACAACCCTCGACTTACCAGCCTCCACAAACTCCTCCAACTCCACACCACCGTTCTCCTCCGCCATTGACCTCAACGCCATCTCCACCGCCAATATCGCCCCGGACTCTCCTCCCATATCACGCAAAGCTGCCTTTTCCTCCGCAGTCGCTTTCTGGTCACCCTCAAGCTTCCTCAACACTGCTGACGAGTCAATTCGCGAAAAGGGCACTATTTCAAGTAAGCAAACCGCCACCATAGCCCGAACCAGAGACAACGGGTTCCCCATCTCATCAATGGGGCTGAATTTCTCCGGTTCTACTTGGGGGGTCGGCTCCGAATGCTCCGGTTTCAAAGAAAGCTTCGGGCTTTGGTCAATTGGGTTAGTGGGTTTCAGCTCAGGGGACGGGAGGCGGCTGCGGTGGGGTTCTGGGGTCGAAGGGAGAGTGGGTTCGATCGAATTTCTGGGGTTTGGTTTGGGGTCGGGGAGAGGAGGCGTGGGAGTAAAAGGGCGGTCGTTGAAGGCGGAGAGAACCGTGAGAGAGAGATCAATGGTGGGGACGATGGCGGGGCCGATTTGGGATTGGAGGTAAGAGAGGAGTTCGAGCTGGGTGGTGCGTTGAGACTCTATTCGAGCTTCGAGCTGTTGAGCCATGGTTCGGACGCTGGCTATGGATTTGTCTTCTCCGCCTTCCGATTGGGTCTCCATTGCTGCTGCTGCTGCTATGGTTTTGTTGCGGTTTTCTCTGAGCGAGCGACTGAGATTTGAGTGAGGTTTTAGAAGACGAAGCTGCTGAAGCAAATTAACTTATCCCCGTCTCCGGGAATAGCGGAGGTTCTTTGCATTGGCGAGGCCGGGCTAATTGGGCTCATTCGTCTGGGCCGCGGGTTGGACCTTGCTTTCGAATTTAGGCCATCGGGCCCGGTCAGCCCACTTAGTCCGGCAGGACTAATGTGTCTGCTGACGTGGCTAACTATGTTGTAAAATTGATTTAAATCCAATTTTGTGAGTCATTATTGGGTTACGTCCATTTACTGATTATCCGCATCAGTATTTTTTTTAATTACTCTTTTGTTAAATTCTGATAATTCGTATCTCAATTTTTTCTTCTACCTCCATCACAGGTTAGTTGTGTTAAATTAGCTAAATTATGTTACTTAGTACTATGGCTTAGTGGTATATTCGTCTTCACTTGTAAGTGAGAGGTCCTAAGTTCTATTCTTGCCAAAGGAGAATTTGTCCCACGCTATTGCGAGTCCATTATGAGGCTTAGTCTACCTCTCCCTGGTGTAGATAATATCGTTTGTTAAAAAAAAAACTAAGCTAAGTTGTAGGTCTATTATATATCAGCATATACACTCATATGAATTTTTAAACATATGGAAGATGAAATTTCTTAGAACTATTTTTATGGATGATAGGTAAATTAGTTTTTTATTTATTTTCGTGGATACTTATATTACAGGTTACATGTACATATTTGAATTTTTTTAACTATTTTCGTGAAAGTGGTTAGATTTTCATATTTAAATATTCAAATAATTTTTTTTAAGTAAATATGCATAAATCAAGAAATTTAATTAAAGTTGAAAAAAAAACTCGAATAAATTCAAAAATAGCTTAAATTTTTGGACTTGAATCAAAGTGTTTTTAGGTAATTAAGGAGCCAACTCATTCTAAGTGATGTATCAAACAAACACAGTAATTTTCACAAACCACCTCATAAGATGATTTATAAAATGTCAAATTTTGCTTGTTAATAGGAATCAGCTCAACTAGATGGATGATCGTGCATTTTATTTTCACAAGGAAAATGAACTCTACTTTTGTATTTATACACCATCTGATCTTACGTAAGTAAGACTTCGAACGCATCGTTTCATCCTTTTTTACAAATCAGGAATATAAAAAATCGATTGAAATTTATGCATCATTTTCTATCCAACTAGTGCAACTATTTAAGAAAGAAACAAAAATGACTTATATATACAATTTACAATTTCTTCTATGTGTAAATAGGGCAACCCTCCACAACCACTCCCTTGGCGGTAGGGCAAGTAGCTAAGGGACAACCATCAAGGTCATTCCCCCACCAACTAAGAGTAATGTCCTCCAACCCCAAACTAAAATACAAAAGTACCCCCATGAAGGCAAGTCCTGCGTCAAGTGCCCCAGATAGAACATAATTGTGGCGTTTCCACCACTCTGGCCTATATCTATACACTACAAAACCAGACAAAAACCCTAAAATGATCCAAGAAGTGTAGTTCACCGCCGTAGCTGGTGGCAGTGAGCTTGTCGCTCCCATGAGGACCGGCATGTTGATGAGCCTAATCCACTCTTGTCGTGGGAAGGCCTTGGCAGCTAGCCATACAAAAATGGGGGCAACTGCGCCAACTAGAAAGAACCAGTTGACTGCCTCATACGTGCCCAAGTCACCAAATATTCTTCTAGGACCAATCAATCCCCATATGACTGAGGCATCATAAAACACTGTGTCGCTGGGGCAAGTCCACACTGATGTCGTGTCCTCACATATGTCTGGGATGGTTTCCATTAGCCACCAAGCTGTGCTTAAGTAGACTATGGCTGCTATTAGGGTTCCCACAACCTGAGAGGTGAAAGGGTACATTAGGGGAGATGTTTGGGTCAACTGACATATATATATATATATATATATATATATATATATATATATCCACATGTTTTTTTTTATCTCTCGTTATGTGAATATGATCTAATCACGTGATGAGAGATATAGAAACATGATAATATAACTTTGGTTGCATGATAGAATCTCTCGTAAATTCAGACTAGAAAATGTACCTGAGCCATAAACATAGTTCTTGGAGGAATTTTCATGTAGTGGCCAAGCTTGAAGTCTTGCAAAAATGTGACCGCTTGTGACATACTTATGTAGCCATACACCTTAAAGCACATATTAGCAACTGGGTATCCTGGGTAGATGTACCCAATTATGTATTCAGTGATGACGTTCAAGCCTGGTGCCTGCCATAGATATGCATAGTAAAAGGTGATCTCAATGAAGAAACCAAAACAACCAAAATTTAAATGTAAAATTATTAGCTTTTAAAAGTATCAACCACTCGAAGGGGGGTTTGAGCACTGCTCGACGGGGTTAAAGTACAACTCAAAGGGAGTTGAAGTATTATCTAAACGAGGGTTCGTGTGGTTATATTTCTCGATTATGAAGGAGGTTCGAATGAAAATATTAGCTAGAATAAGTGTCAAAATAGGTACCTGATTTGTAATGGCAGTGATAATCCCAATTGGGAGGGTGAAGAAAATGGCAATACCACAAGCCAGTAAAACCCCCCACCAAGGCAACTGAAGCTGGCCATTGTAATATTGGCAGGTAAATATAGTGAGTGCAATGTTGGCCAAAAGTATGACTACAAACCACCACTCAGGCACTTGGGTGTACCTCTGCATCAACTTCGTGTGTATGTCCATTTTCTTCTCCTTGAAACTTGCTTGGCTTTGCTCCCATATTTCCCTACATTCCATATAGCCAAATAATGAGCTTCAAAACCCTACATACCTATCATTGATTGTATACTATGTATAAATTTGTCTCATCACGTGACTAGTCATGCACTCAAAGAGATACACACATAAATGTAAACAACTGATTGCTAGTTAAAATGCATTGGTTGTGAAATTTGACTTGCTACCTTCCATGAAATAGAGCAACATGTACAATTGTGGCGGTAAGTGCAGCAAAGCCAACACCGTAAGCTATGGTGAAAACTATGCTGATGTAAAGCGGACCTTCCCGAACGTAGGCATCATAATCAAGGCGGAAATTGGAGTCGATGATGGCTGTTATGTTGTATTCTTGGCCATTTGATGTGAACATTGAGTTTGAGAAAATGGGGAAGGTTTTGGCTTTGTAAATATTAAACCAGTAACAAAGGGGAGTCAATATGTACATGACAAAGAAGAAACCAGCAGCCACGTTGGCTGTGGCAAACCATGGGCTTGCAAGTGGGCTTCCAAGGTAGGCAGAGATGGTTGACCAGTCAAGCCCAATAGCTCCAATTCCAAGCCCATAAAGACCTGAGCCGAGCTGTTGGGCCAAGACATTAGTGGGGAAAATCCAACATATCCATGACAGGGAGGTTAGCATCTGAAAGAGGTAGCCTGGGAAAACATAGTAGGCAAAGCTGCACATGAATGCAATTAGGAAGAACTGTGTACGTGTCAACCCACCCTTGGGCCTTACTTCTTTCTCATGGAGAGCCCTGTGGCATGAGATTTTCTCAAATGTTAGTCAATCAATAATGTGTGGCATGGATGTGACATGTAATTATTTTGCTTGAGTAATGAGATTTAAAGTAAAATCATGCATGACCAAATGACATTATTGTAACTTGCTTTAATTTGCTAACTCAAAATTTAGTAGGGAAATTTGATAAAAATAAAAAATAAAATTAGCAGGGAACTTGGGATCTTCAGTTTGGGTGTGGCTTTAATGTTATGTAGCAGTTAGTATCACATGTGTTTTAGCTATTAATTTAACTCAAGAATTATTCAATCTTTTATTATCATACATTTTTCATACCACTTAATTCTACATACCATAGTAGAAAAGTTATATAATTTTAAGCTTTTTTATTATTAAAGTTGATTAAATTTGTTAATATTTTTTATGCAACTTATACTAATACATAGAATATTTGATTAAGACACATACAATAATTCAGTCATAGAAATTTAATATAAAACTAGTTATTTACAGAAATCGAATTTAAATTTTTTCTACTTATAAACAAGAGATAATACCACCATATTCTAGAGCGAATTCACATGGCAATTTTTTATTTTTTTTATTTTATAATTCTCCTTCGCTCAAGTTCAAGAATATTAATAGAGAACTTTTGCTTGAATATGAATTCTTATATAGAAAAATAAAAAGAAGTGATAGTGACTTGTTTTGGTTTTGTATGTAAACAAAAAAAATATAATGTGTATTTCTTTTGTGCGTTGGACAACCTAACTCGAGGTGTACCGAACGGTAATTGTAGTAATTAAATTTGGAGACAAAATTTGCAAACTAAATAATATGTCATCAATAAAAATGATCACGTTTATCAACGCTTAAGTAATAAATTTGAAGACAACATTTATAAAATTTATTCTTCCTAATATTACCTTAAAAAAAAACTTTATACATCGCGCATAAAGCACGTGATTGAAAAAATAAATCTTTCGCGTGCACGTGAAAAAAAGCTAGTTATGATTAAAAATCATCTTTAATTTTTGAAAAAAAAAAAAGTCATCTATAATTTATGAAAAATGATGTACACCGTGGGGTTCTTTAATAATATTTTGTAGATAGCGTGTGGTGAATTTTGTGTCATGCATGGGGACGACTTCTGAAGACGACACCGCTTGAGTGCAAACACCTACGCTTCTTCTAAATTCTAAACCCCCCAAAACCGAGGTACCAATCAATCAAAAGCAATGAGCTCGACGGCCACCCAAAAAGCAACGGAATCCATGGAAAATATAGAGAAAAAACCAAAAATATAGAGGAAAAAAATGAGATGACAAATTTAACCACACCATAATATGCAGTAAATATTATATAGTAAATGAGTGTATACGTACCTGAACAGTGAAACTTGAACCAGGTTTGCTGGCCACCACATAGCAGCTGGTTCAACCAAGTACCTTCTGAAAATCCCAGCCCAACCAAACCCTAATACCTACCAACCATTCAATAATTCAAACCCCATCAAACTAATCAACCAAATATCAAAACAAACCACCTTCAACAAATAAATCAATTAAAAACTTCAAAATTTAACAACTATTAATTAAACCTACCTGAGTTGTTAAGATGACAAGCAAGGACACGAAGAAGGTGATGTGCCTCTTGTAAAAAACTTTAACCACGGTAACAATATGGATGGCGTAGACGGTGCCGGCGCCGGAGTTGGCGAAGATGGTAATTAGAACATGTTCCTTAACGTTGAAAGGGCCAGGGTTTAGGGTAAATTCCCAGCGGGACCCTTTGAAGAAGACACGGTTGGTGATTTTGGAAGCCATGAGCTGCCCCAGAGGCACCACCGCAATCTGGGCGGATATTGCGGTGATGGAGAGGGGCTCGGTTCTGTACCAGAAGAACTGGTTGAGGAAGGAGAGGAGGACGCAGGAGAGAGTGCCTAAGACCCACATTCGGAACGTTAAGACAGGAAGGGATGGATCGTCTGTGGTCGGCACAGTTAGGGCTACTTGTTCTACTGGTGAGTTTTCTTCATCTGTTGATTGGGAAGATGATGGCTGGCCATGGAAGTCGCCGTATTTTTTATCTTCCTCAGGAACTGCAAATATTTCCAGAAAAAAAAGAAGAAGTAAAATTAGGAAAAAGAAAGCAAAAAGAGAAAAAGAGAAAAATGGAAAATAAATGAAAATGGAAAATAAATGAAGGGTGCTTACTGAGAGGGGATGTGATTTCATGAGACGATGCTTCTTCCATGGATTCCCTGCTGCTTTCTGTCATTCTGTGTTTTTTATTCCTAAGTATAATTACATGGATTTTGGATATATATTTTTCCGTGGCATATCGCCATCAAAACTAATTAGGAAAATTGCTAGTAAGTAAACATGTGAGCTGCTCACTCACGTCCCATGGTCCAAAAATACTAACGGTGACTTTGGGGACTGAAAAGGGCAATTGCACAAGGCCCAAATTTGAAGAAGCCCTAAATTTTGCCATTTAATATTTATAGGCAAGAAGGCTATATATTAAAAACTTATTTTTATTAGCACTTTAAAATCTATGTGCACTTTTTATTACTGCACAATTTTTTTTTTCTTCCTAAATATAAAAATTTGGAATATACACTGAGATATCTGAAGTGCCAATCACAATACCCTAAAATTTTTTTTTCAATTTTATTATATATACTAATGCTGTATATATTCAAGTGAAATTTTAAATTAGAGTTTTTGAAGATTTTTTTTTATTGTTTGGTTAATATTTGTAGCTCTTTGGCTTATTATTTAATGACATTTGTAAATATACAATCAGTAAGTCCTAAAGTTCGTTTTGATTTTAGTTATTGTTTTTTGGCATCAATATATTGTCCTACTTTTCTTTGAAAATCTATCTTAACAAGGGATCTTTTTATCAGCGAGTCCTCAAGTTTGTTTTGATTTAAGTTACGGTTTTAGAGTTCATTCAGCATTGGAACATCGCTTTCCTAATATCCTGGTGGAGAATGATTCACTTCACCAAGATCTAGTGCAGATTGGGCTCTCTCTAATCGAATGCTTCTCCTCTCAGTTTTATCAGGGGACATCAAACTGTGGCTTCACTCCTTTAATGATGTGCGAGTTTCATATGTCCATCGTTCAGCTAACAAAGTGGCTTATAGATTAGTTCGAATGGCTCTATTTTCTTAGTTGAATTCTTGTTGGTTCGATGGACCTCCAGATTTAATTCATAATGTTTTGCTAGAAGATTGTAACTCTCTTTGATGATGAAATAAAAGTACTGCCATTTTCCTAAACAAGGTTCATTCAGTGCTATTATTTTTAGTATTTGTTGGCTACAAATGTTACTTAGCCTACATGGCGCGCAGGCCGAGTAAATAGTAGACTAACTGAGTCCTTCGAATGTGTGCGGGGCGTGCCAACTCGTCGGCCGAGCTCGGCCAAGGAGTAAAATGTCTTGATGTGGTGTGGATGCGCGCGGCCAACTTCTGTATCTTGCAATTGCGGCCGAGGAAGGAACATGCCTCGGCCTTTAGGTTCTAGAGCCTGAAGGCAAGGCTGCTATTTTTACAAAGTTCACGATTCAAATTCGGCTTTCAACGTGCCGAATGTAGTAACCTGGTAACACCTCACCTCGCCGAGAAAGGCTAATGAGATGACCTCTGTCGAGGGGGATTCGAAAATCCTCTTCGGCCGAGACTAGGATAAATAACCAATCGACCCTGTCGCAGTGCTGTCAATCCAAACTGAAGATGCTTCACGGACGGTTGGTTCTACGGCAACAGTGCTGTCAATCCAAACTGAAGATGTTTACCGGTTGCCTCCACAGTGCTGTCAATCCAAACTGAAGGTATGGAGGCGAAAAAGAAAATAAAGTTCTCAAGGGTGTTGAGAGGTTTCGCGTAGAGCGAGGAATTGCGCAAGGCAGATTTGTGTGTTGTGTTGAAGGTCCTTTACTTGTTGCCACTGCTTCTGTATTTATAGGATCTGAATCCTCTCTTGTTGGGTCACGTGAAAAAGCCATTTGCTTTCTTTTTTCTTGTTTTCTCTTTTCCTTGTTTTAGGGCATGTTTTTCACCTTAAATCAAGGAAAAGTTGTCGTCCTAGGCTTACCTAGTTCTTAGGGTTCCACGTAAATCCTCTTTTAGGCCGAGAAAATCTTCCCTCGGCCCAAACTGCTATCTTGGGCCCAAACAGTATTTCATCCATTTATTTTTACGAGGGTTGAGAAAACTATTGGCCTATATTATATAGCCAAAGTCCATTATTAGTATATATGTCGTTTTCATAAAGTTCGATTTTCAATCTTTCGATGGAGCTACCTAACTAATTGACTTTGTGGATAACTAGTCTAATTCATCAATTTAATCAAATTTGAATTCTATAATTTTCAAAATTGTTCTAATTCAATAACATAGAAGTAAATTCTTATTAAATTATTTGTTTGATATATACTTTGTTCTAATTCAATAACATAGGATTTTTGATGGCTATTGGCCGGGTAGTGATCATGTACTGCACGACAAGTGAAGATGGCAAATGAGAAGAGTTTTGAGGGGTCAATTATTGCTAGCTGGTTTGTCATGTAATTTTATAGTTGGTGACAAAAACAGAAGGATGCAGTCTGGTACCTACCCTTCCAAGTTTCCCAACCCAAGGCCGACCGATTTTCCGGTTGTGAGTGTCTAAAGTTCATTTTGTGGTCTAGATTCAAAATATTATTTTTGATCATATCTGTAGATTTGCACGTGGAATTTTGATGATACAAATTCGCACACGTAAAGTCACTGTTGTTGCTAGCCCGAAGAAAATATTCTCTTGTATACCACAATCTCTTCCTTGACTCTTTTTCTTGAAATAAAAAACAAAAAGATTACACATGATCGTTAAAGTTGTTGAAACAAGAGCCGCATGAGATGAAAATTTCATGTACCGTTGTCACACGTGTTCTGCATCACTCTATATATGTTGTCAACATATTTGAATAACAACACTGTTATGAGTATATATATGATGATCTTATTTGCATTTTTTCACTTGTACGTAAGATTAAATTTTTGACATGTTATATTGTCAAAATGTTTAGGGCTCATTTGATATCCTTCTAATAAACTTTTTTGGTTGAATTCAAACACCTGGAGCGAGAATTTCATGGCATCAGAGATGAAACTAAACCAGGTTCCATTTTCTGCACCACGAAGGCAACGGCGGCTGGAGTGTAGAAGAAGCCCTCACCGCGGCTCAAAATCGACGACTGAGTCGAAGGGGTTAAATTATTGGACAAACGAGATCGTAGAGGATAAACTTGATTCAGTGATTCTGGTGAGGAGAGGCAGAAATTGAAGAGGGACAGGAGAGACAGCAGATCAGTATAATTGGAGGGGAGAGAGAGAGAGAGAGAAGGAGATCGATAAATACTGGGGAGTGAGAGAGAGCAAGGAGAGAGGGAGGATAGAAGGTTGGTTGTGTTAAAAAAACTTCAAAAACTTACGCATGGCGTTGCAACTTGCATGTATTTGTAATATCCCATATAATGCTATCCAAATTATTATTTTTTATTATACAAATAATAATGTGCATGAGACACTGCCTTTAATTTATGTAAGGGTCCCAAAGACAGACGCGATCATAATGCAAAACTAAATGAATAATGTTGGTGAAAGTTCTTTTTCTCTCCTTCGGTGAGAGCCCTTCTCACTGTTCTGTGAGTAAACTTCGTTCTAGGACTGGTTACTGTCCGGTTCGGTCCAGTTCCACTCTACAAGAAGAGTGTGCACAGGAGGAGCAAATCCTCATACATATGAGGAAGAAAATTAACTCTCTGAAAATGAGCAAATCCTCATTTTAATTACTAATTTAAAATGCCGCACTCGTTTGGCATTTCTGTACTCGTATTGATACAGGATACTACATTGGCGTCATCTAAATTTACAGTGCCATAGAGACAATAAATAATTAAGAACTTTCTTCTCACATAAAACCTTAACCTTGTAGATATATAAAGGGATAAAAAAGGGCTCATCACTTCGACACTCTAAAATAGTGTTTGTGTAAGCAAAAACAAACTCACCAATTACCGCTGTTAGAAATCTATAATATAAACAAATGAATTCGTTATAAAACATACCTAGAGGAATTAATGAATTCTGGATCACCATTTTGTTCATACGAAATGTTCTACAAACTACGAACAAGAACATCACCCAAAGGAGAATTTAGGTCATCTAATTCAGTCGGTTAGATTGCCTACGTACTTTGTGTCACTGCACAAAAATCAAGCCGACGTAACTCTTAGTGGCCTCCTAATCTTAGGGTCAAAGGTGATTTCCTAAAGGCTAAACAAAAAGAGAAAGATTACTAGAAGAGTGGAGAGATTTACCTCTCATCTCTAAAGCCAAGAGAATTGTTTTCCGTGTGTTTTCTTTCTTCCCCAAAGTTCTCTTCGTATATTGGCTAGGAGGAGAGAAGAAACGTGAAATAGTCGATGTGAGACTCATGACACATAACAATAACACACCGAATTAATATTGTGTCTTATATAATACAAATATTTTATAATTTCTACAACCTCATTTGAAATTAGTAATTAACTTGATAGGAGAATATATCAAGGGGCTAATAGTGTTACATTTTGTAACTTTAAAGATTATTTTGTCAAATTTGAAATGGTGAGGACCAAACTCTTACTGGTATCAAATCACAAAGGGTAAAACCCGTAAAATTTATCAAACCATAAAATTTATCCATGTAGAAATTTAGGAGGTAGAGAAATGAGTGAATTAAGATAAAATTGGCTAATCTTATACAAAATTTACATAATTGATAATTAAGAATATGATAGATAAGAGTACTTAAATGTATAGTCTCGTTTCCTACGAAGGACTAAAGTGAATTCGATAACTCATTAGATTCAATGCATGTTGAAAGAAAAAATAGATGTCAATTTCCAAAGTTTATTTAAATTGTAAGTATATAATTAATTAGTCATGAAACAAATTTATTCCTTGTAAACCTATTATTTAATTGAGATTAAAAGATCGAAATTTCTCTAAAGACTAAGGGAGCATTTTTGCTCATCGTTATACATCTAATCATCTGTCATGTGTCCTTTTACTTAACCTTTGTTATTTTTTTTTCAAAATTGTAAAAGTAACATTTAATGTGAAAGTTAAACTAGAATTAAGTGAAAGAACACTTAACTGATGATTAGGTGTATGATGAGCATACAACATTTTTATTGTGGTAAGCAATAATGCTTCTAATGACTAATTCATCTTTTATCTTCAACTTGAATAATCTATGCAAATTAGCATCTATTTCTTCGGGAGTAGGATTATCTCTCCTCCTAATTTCTCTCATATTTCATTCCCTCCTATTTAAACAGTTGCGATTACGCCACGTCTACATCTTGTTTTGAAATTTTTATACAAAGAATAAGACAAAAAAAGAATATGAGAGAAAGGGATCTCTACTCCATTTCTTCGCTCAACACTTCAAATTTAGGAAATTTTCAATGTTAATCCTAATCGCCAAATTAGGCCATAAATTTGATGTTTAAGGACCATCAAGTAAATGATTGGTTTAGCTGTGCTTAGCAACAAAGCACGAAGACTTTCGGCTAATGCATACAATCTCACATTATGTCAACGGTTAAAAATCATCCACGTAAAACATCGAACGTTAGTAACAAAATCTATAATGGATTTGCTGACTTTTCCAACTAGACTTACTAGAATTATTCAGCGACACGCCAACAAACGATATTATCTATACTAAGAGAGTTAAAAAGTAAGCTAAGCATCACAATAAGTTAATAATAATGTAGTTTAAATTTGTTTTTGACAAAAAACAAACTTAAGACATTTCACTTATAAATGAGGAGAAATACCATTAAATTGTAGTATTAAGTGGTGGGAAGAGGTCCTCTTTGGATCTCTCCCACCAAATCCTAAGGATTCGGAGATTCGAGATCTTGAAATTTGATTCAACGGCTATAAATATGAGATCTCTTTAAAAATTATAATAATTATAACCGTTAGATCAAATTTGAAAAGTCCGAATCTTCGGACTCTAGAATTTGGTAAGATAGATCCGGAGGAATCTCTTCCGCAAGCGGTTAACACGTCCACATTTTTGGCACTACCCACTCCGATCACAGTTAACCAAATAATTTATACATAAATGGTTAATTTTGTTATTTAGTGCCAAGCTGATGTCATTTCTCGGTGGACAGCTTCGAGGCAACTTGTCATCTTGCTGATCAGAAAGTTTACAACTCACCCAAACACCGACACATATCTCCAGTACTACTACGATCAAGCACACTCTCTCTCCAAAGTCACCATGGCACACTCGTCAGGTACAACTCTTAATTAATCTTAATCCATCCATTTAATCTTCACATCTTCAATATCTCGTGCATTTGCAGGTGATCACTCCACTGCCCATTTCATAATTAATGTAAAAGTTTCGAAATTTTCACTTTTTAAATTCTGGGTTTTCTTTTTAGGCCACGATGCATTTCCAATTACTGGGTTGTAGTTTTATCTTGTTTCTGATCTTGTGATGGTTTTTGAAGTTGGGTTTTTGTGCAATTATTGGCATAACTGATCACCATTATTGTTCTTAATCATTGGCTCAAATTGTTTGATCTTTCACGTAATCACTGTCCTGTTTTGTTTTGTTAACAGAAATTGCGTACAAGATTAGTTGATATCCAAAATTATACTAGACCAATTTCTTTTTGTTTAAAAGGTAAGCATTTTGTTACTCTTGAACTTTTGCAATTTTGATTTTTTGCTAAGAAGTTATGCTGATTGCTGGATGCTCTGTTAGGGGAGGGTCTTGATTTTGTATATTTTGGCTTTAAGGGGTTCTGTTCTTGTTCGTAGTAATCTCGATTTTCAATGGCGGAATTGGTTGGGGCGAGGTTGTACAGCTGCTGCAATTGCCGAAACCATGTTGCCCTCCACGACGATGTCATTTCGAAAGCCTTTCAGGTGAACAATTTTACTTTGATCAAGTTGTTGTGGTTTTTCTGATTGCCGCTCATTATGCTTATTGGATAAATAACGAAAATCCGGTCTTTTACAATGAAATGAAATGGTGTTGACTTTTCACTACATTTGGAGGAAATGAGGAATACAATTTTAGCCTTTTCCTAATCTGAAATGAAGATTCAGTTCATACTCAATTAACTAACGATCGTCTTTTGATATGAATTGGTGTTTACTTTTCACTACATTTGGCGTAAATGAGGAACACAATTTTAGCTTTTTCCTAATTTGAAATGAAGATTCAGTTTGTACTCAGTTAACTAGCGGAACTCTGTTCTTATTTTGAGTTGAATTGGTTTTTACTTTTCACTACATTGAATTTTGGAGTAAATGAGGAATTAAAATTTCGCCTTTTTGCATGTTGGAAATGAAATGAAGATTGAATTTGTACTCAGTTATCAATGCCAGGAGCCGAGTGGTTGTCTTGTGTTCGGATGGGAGTTTCTATTTTCTGCATTGTGTTCGTATGGTTATTGTGTGTATGTATGTACGATAGTCTTCAGGATTTGGGTATGATGAGTGGATTGCAAAAACCTTGATTCGACTCTATTTTATTAAATCTTAGGGTAGAAATGGTCGAGCGTTTCTGTTTTCACATGCAATGAACATTACAGTCGGGCCAAAAGAAGACAGACAACTCATGACTGGGCTGCACACGGTTGCTGATGTCTCCTGCTGTGACTGCCATGAGGTGCTGGGTTGGAAGTATGAACGCGCCTACGAGCAAACACAGAAGTACAAGGAGGGGAAATTCATTCTTGAGAAATCGAAGATAGTCAAGGAAGACTGGTAGCATTTATGAAGGCTTTCAAATTCATCTGTCTGCATTTCAAACGTAAGTGTATGGATGCTCGTGCTTGTATTTATCTTGTCAAATTCTTAACAATTGAATTTATTGTTGTTCGTTGTGGATTCCTCGTGTCTGTTGTGTGAATATTGTATCTGGAAACCGACATATAATTAATTGGAATACGATGTGAATAATTCATAGAAATATTCATTCAGTAACTTGTGTAGTAAATACTCCCCCCGAGCAGGCTGCTGTCTCGAGCAAGCTGGCTATCAATGACACTCCGAGCATAATGGATTGCTTGTGAGTGAAGTATGTGCAGGGCTGCCATGTTGGAAGAACAGCATATTTTGTTTGAGATATGCATGAGCATTATGATTAGTAGTAAATAGGCAGCATTACCCATCAATTAAGATCCTTAAGGAGACCAAATCAAAATAAAAATGCAATGAAAGTCATCACAAGTAGATAGAATAATAGCATTTGCTTAAGAACAAAATCGTTTAGCTCGATCGGCTTCTCAAAGATGAACCAGAATGGAACTGAACGTTGTAAATTGTTTCACAGAAATCCACTTAAAGACACTAAGTTGAATCATCAGCAGCTTCGTCAACATCGTAAACTTCTCCATCCTCATCAACTTCATCGTCACAGAACTCATCGAACGATCTCATATCAAGCTGTTATCGGAGAAACCCTCCAATGCCCCCAAAACCTTGACCTAACTGCGACCTCATTGAATGACTTCATACCAAGCTGGTATCGGAGAAACCCTCAAATGCTCCCAGAACCTCGACATAACTGCGACTTCTCGTGTGATTTGTTGGTGACAAACTCAAGATTGCAACTAAAACGGTGAGATCTTTTCCTGAACCTCTAGATCTCCTTGACTGGCAAGATCTCGATGTTAGACGAAGTCTGTATGCTGAAGCAATCCCCGCAACTTGAGGAGTTCGACTTAGCTACAACTCTTATCTTCTCAGCCGTTCCTAGTTTCTAGGACTTGTTTGTTTGATTGTTTCTGCTGTCATTTGACTATGTTGATGTAATCTTCTCTTTCGTTTTCTGTTTGTATTTTTGATTTTCAAAAGCTCCTTGTATCTAGGGTTTTCAAACCCAAACTGTAATCCTGAAAGTATTATAAATACAGGCTTCTCATAATGGTTGGGGTAAGCATTTTAAAGTGAAACATTGAGTGAGTACGTTTTACATGGTATTGCGCCCTTTTTTTGTCTAATGACGCCGATCTTTCTTTTCTTTCCCACGCTTCAATGGCTGAGAACAATGTTGTCCCCTCCTCCTCCGCCTCCAACCCTACTTCTTCTCATCCGTTCCACCCATTCTCAACTGTCGTTAACATCAAACTTGACCGGACCAACTACCCACTGTGGTTGGCCCAAATTCTCCCAATTCTTAAGAGCCGAGATCTGATGGGATATGTTGATGGAACGTTGGTGTCTCCTCCCAAGCATCTGCCTGGTGTAACCACCGTGAACCCTGCCTATACTGCCTGGATCCAACAGGATCAAATGATCCTTAGTTGGATCAATGGCTCGTTGACGGCTTCTGTCCTGTCAGTTGTGGCAAGCAAGAGGACTGCTCGTGCCACCTGGGAAGCACTCGAGCAGCGCTATGCTTCTACTTCCCAAAACAGGATTTTGTTTCTGCGAAATGAACTGTTGCAGACGAAGAAAGGTGATCTTACTGTGGCGGATTAGCTTGATCGCATGAACGCGATTGCTGACAACCTTGCTCTCGCAGGGCAACCTGTGAGTGATGATGAACTGGTCCAGATTGTGTTGAACAACCTAGGACCTGCCTTCGAGATGACTGTCAGTGCTGCTCAAGCCCGTGATTCCCCAATTACTTACCCTACTCTTGAGGTGCTGCTGCTCATTACTGAGCGTAGAATGGCTGCGCACACGGTTCCTTTGGTGGAATCTGCTCAGGTGACTGCCTTTGTTGCTTCTCGTGGCCGAGGTGGTGGCCGCACTCGAGGGACTGGGAGAGGTGCTTCTTCATCCTATCGAGGTAACTCGTTCAACCAACGAGGCAACAGTCCTCGGAACAGCAACAACTCCCGCACCATGCCATGCAATAGCGAGCGGGTTGGATCTAATGGTGAGCGAATTGGTTGCCAAATCTGTGGCAAACCAGGTCATCCAGCCCTTGATTATTATAATAGGATGAATGCTGCGTTTGAAGGAAGAATTCCCACGCAACGTCTTTTAGCCATGTCGTCTGCTCTTGTCACTCTCAACAAACAACAGAATGGCACCTGGCTGTTGGACACCGGCGCCAATGCTCATATAACTCCTGACATTCAGAACCTTGTGAACCCTAAAGAGTATAATGGTAATGAAACTATTGGCGGTGTAGGTAATGGCTCTGGCATTTCTATCTCTCATTCTGGTTCCAATACCTTACATACTCCCACTTGCTCGTTTGACATGCATAATATCCTTCATTATCCTTCTGCCTCCCAAAATATCCTTTCTGCGCATAAGTTCACTTTGGACAACCATTGTTATCTCCTAATCTTTCCCTATTTTTTCCTTGTTAAGGACCTCAAGACCCGGAAGACGCTTTTCCAAGGGAGATGTGAGAATGGATTATATCCATTTCCATGTGGCACTGGACAACTTAAGCATCCAATTTCACCATTCGTAGGCCTTCGGTGTTTAGTGAATACATGGCATGCACGACTAGGTCACCCTGCCAATTCTATAATTAAGTTTTTAATTTCCAATAACTTGGTACCAATTCAAGGTCCTTCAAATGTAAGCTTCTGTGAGTCGTGTCCCTTAGGAAAGAGTACTAAGTTACCTTTCCAAGTGTCTGAGTCAGTGTCTCAATGTCCTTTGCAGCTTCTGCACTCTGATGTGTGGTGTTCTCCCATTATTTCTAATGAAGGTTTTCGGTATTACGTTTTGTTTGTGGATGACTACTCTCGCTATTCTTGGATCTTCCCTATGAAAAACAAGAGTGAAGTGTTCGAAATTTTTGTTACATTTAAGGTCAAAGTTGAAAAACTGTTTGATTTGCCTATTAAAACCCTTCAGTGTGATGAAGGTGGCGAGTATAAAAGCCATGCCTTTACACAGTTTCTCACTACCAATGGCATTTCACAACGGTTTTCTTGTCCTAAACACCCTGAACAGAATAGCATTACCGAGCGTAAACATCGACACATCATTGAGACTACTATAGTCATGCTTTCCCAATCTCACATGCCCAACAAGTTTTGGTTTGATGCCTGTTCCACGGCAGTTTATTTAATTAATCGTTTGCCAACAAAACTTCTGTCTTATGCATCTCCATATGAGAAACTTTTTCACAACAAACCAAAGTATGATCTTTTAAAAGTATTTGGTTGTCGCTGTTTTCCTTGGTTAATGCCCTATACACAAAATAAACTTCAACAAAAATCCAAAGCTTTTGTTTTCTTAGGTTATTCACTGAATCATCAGGGCTACAAGTGCTTGGATCTGTCCACAAGACGCATTTATGTGTCTCGCCATGTCCTATTCGATGAGGGCTGTTTCCCTTTTAAGGGACTCACATCTTCTTCAGGAAACGTCCCCCATTTAGGTACACTACTCACCCCCGATCTCTTATTGACGTTTGACACTCCTAGCAGCCATATTTTGCATTCACCACCTAACCTTAATCCTGCTGCCTCATCTGCTTCCCAAGATATTAACCCTAATCCACCTACTCTTTCCACTCACACCTCTCCACTTGATACCAATCCTAACCCCATATTATCTCACCCTTGTCCCAACCTACCCGTGTCTTCTCCTACTATCCCATCTGTTGCACTATCAAATGAGCAAGTCGCGGACCATGTTGAACCTGTGCTCCCTGCTACTCCTGCTGTTCCACGGTATCAAGTTACTACCCGTGCAAAGTCAGGCATTCATAAACCCAATCCCAAATATGCTATGCATTTAACTATTGACAAGTTACCTGTTGAACCCACGTGTTTCAGTCAAGCTGTTAAGTTCCCAGAGTGGAGGAGTACGATGAGTCAAGAATTTAATGCATTACAGCGCTGTGGAACTTGGACTTTGGTGCCTCATCATTCCAATATGAATCTGCTTCCTAACAAGTGGGTGTTCAAGTTGAAGAAAGGTGCAGATGGCACGATTGAACGACATAAAGCTCGGCTTGTCGCCAATGGGTTTCATCAACAGGCTGGTGTGGATTACAGTGAGACCTTCAGTCTTGTTGTCAAGCACACTACGATAAGGCTTGTGTTAAGTCTTGCTGTGTCTAACAAATGGCCTGTCAGGCAGCTTGACGTCCAAAACGCGTTTCTGCATGGGTTTCTGAAGGAAGAAGTTTACATGCGCCAGCCACCAGGGTTCGTTGATCAGCAATTCCCAAATCATGTGTGTAAACTTCAACGTAGCCTTTATGGATTGAAACAAGCGCCTCAGGTCTGGTTTCAAAGGTTCTCAGATTTTTTGCTTGAATTAGGGCTCCAGGAATCCACATGTGACTACAGTTTATTTGTGTTTCGACAAAACGGGGTGTATTTGCTTCTCCTAATCTATGTGGATGATATTCTCATCACAGGTAATAGTTCTCACCAAATATCCAGCTTGATTCAGCGCTTGGGTACTTTGTTCTCCATGAAAGACTTAGGACCCCTTCATTATTTTTTGGGGGTTGAAGTCACGTATAATGGGACTGATATGCATCTGTGTCAATCTAAATATGCATTGGACTTATTGTCTCGCACCAAATTTACTGAAGATAAGCCTATTTCTACTCCCGTCTCTTCTGGTCAAAAGCTCAGTGTGCATGAGGGCGAACCGTATGACAATCCAGAGGTGTATTGTAGTGTGGTTGGAGCCCTACAATACCTCATAATTTCACGTTCCGATCTGTCCTATGATGTCAACCAAGTATGCCAGTTCATGCATGCTCTTAAAACCACTCACTAGATGGCCGTGAAACGGATTTTACGATATTTGAAGGCCACACATAATCATGGTCTTTTATATAAACCTGGACATACTCAACTCAGTGCGTTCTCTGATGCGGATTATGTAGGGAATCCGAATACTCGTCATTCAACAGGTGGTTTCTGTATATATCATGGTTCCAATCTTATATCCTGGAGTTCAAAGAAGCAGAAGACTGTTTCTCGGTTTAGTGCTGAAGCCGAGTATCGGCAGTTGGCCTACACTGCGGCTGAGCTCTCCTGGTTAAGATCATTATTCAAAGATTTGCACCTGTTTTTTGTTCGTCCTCAAATTTGGTGTGACAATATATCTTCTATAGCTCTTGCGTCGAATCCCGTATTCCATACACGAACTAAACACTTGGAAGTCGATTATCACTATGTCCAGGAGCAGGTGGTTTGTGGTCAATTAATGGTTAATTATCTTTGTTCACAAGATCAACTTGTTGACTTGTTCACCAAAGGTCTGTCCTCGTCTCGGTTTAAGTTTCTAGTCTCCAAGCTTCCCGTTGTTTCTCCATCGGTCAGCTTGAGGGGGGCTGTTAGACGAAGTCAGTATGCTGAAGCAATCCCCGCAACTTGAGGAGTTCGACTTAGCTACAACTCTTATCCTTTCAGCCGTTCCTAGTTTCTAGGACTTGTTTGTTTGATTGTTTTTGCTGTCATTTGAATATGTGGATGTAATCTTCTCTTTCGTTTTCTGTTTGTATTTTTGATTTTCAAAAGCTCCTTGTATCTAGGGTTTTCAAACCCAAACTATAATCCTGAAAGTATTATAAATACATGCTTCCCATAATGGTTGGGGTAAGCATTTTAAAGTGAAACACTGAGTGAGTACGTTTTACACTCGAAAGTTACTCATTGTTTTTCTGCTCCTTGTCGAAATGTTTTTCAACAATCTCATTGGTCTTCGAGTTTTTTAACACATACCTATTGATCTCAAGGTTTTCCCACACAAGTAAGTGTCTTAATCGCTTCCATCTCATACGTTTTATAGCTAGTCCATTGACGAACCATTGAGCAATTGCTCACAAGCTCTGCACCGTTCTCCATTTGTATTCTAAAATCTTCCAATTCGTCTTTTGGGAGATTCAATACCTTGCTACATTGTGCCACCTCTTCTATCAATTTATGGTAAAAAAAAAAAAAGTTTCACCCAAAAAAGCTTCACACACTCTTGATTAAAATAGTGTGAAGTAAAATCAATTTATGGTGCCAACAAAGCTTCACCCAAAAAAAAAGCTTCACCCAAAAAGCTTCACCCTACAAAGCTCCACCCACAAGGCTTAAAAACTTCACACTCTTGATGATAGTGTGAAGCAAAATCAATTTATGGTGCCAACAAAGCTTCACCCACAAATCTTCACCCAAAAAAAAAAATTCACCCTACAAAGCTTAAAAGTTTTACACTCTTGATCAAGATAGTGTAAAGCAAAATCAATTTATGGTGCCAACAAAGCTTCATCCAAAAAGCAAAAAACTTCACCCAAAAAGCTTCACCCTACAAAGCTCCACCCACAAAGCTTAAAAGCTTCACACAGTCTTGATCAAGATAGTGTGAAGCAAAATCAATTTATGGTGCCAACAAAGATTCACCCAAAAAAGTTTCACCCTACAAAGCTTTACCCACAAAGCTTAAAAGCTTCACACACTCTTGATCAAGATAGTGTGAAGCAAAATCAATTTATGGTGCCAACAAAGCTTCACCCACAAAGCTTCACTACAACATTTCAACACTAAAACATGCAAGAGCTTCACACACTCTTGATCAAGATAGTGTGAAGCTAAACCAAATTTTTATGTCCTCAAAATAGCTTCAACCATTCAAGCTATACACCCAAACAAAAACCCACAACAAAAACCTACATTCAACAAACCTTACCTATTGAACTACACACATTTCGATCTTCAATAAATTTCTGCAACTCCTCATCTTCTTCAATGGAGTTGAATTTTGGACATCATATAGTCCTTGAGCAAATGAATAACTTTCAAGAAGGAACTTTTTACGTTTAAGCAATGAAAATTAGAGTATTGAAGCTCTAAACAAGACGGTCGGATTTCTACAAATTTTAACGCTGCTATAGTGTTTCAACGATCTGAAAATATTCAATAGTTAGTTTGTTCTGATTATGGAAGAGAAGACAAGGAACAACTTTGATGAAGAAAGTATATTGATCTGAGCAAGAGAAGATGGAGTTTCAAAGCTCACAACAGGTCTAACAGGTTGACAGACCAAATAATGAAAATCCACTGATCATATTTGAATTTGTGGAGTTGTACTGCTCCGATGGGTCTCAAATTTGGATATGTTGTAGCTAACAAGTTAAGAAACAACTTTCATGAAGATAGCTTTGAAATTTGAGCTACAGAGAATGGTGTTATATTGCAGTGACTCAGGTTGATTAGTGAAAAAGAAAAAAAAATTCCACCAAAAAATGAGCAGTGGCAAAAAGTGGCAGAAACTTGGTTACTAGCAAGACACCTCATTCGTTAACTCCTCGCCCGAAGACTTGGGGGACTCCTACCATATGCTACTATGCTTCGGTAATCAAAAGTTTCACGACTACTCAATAACTTGGAGCTTTCAAGTCCCCAAGCGAGAAGTTTTCCTCACTCGGGAAACTAGGGGAGCACTATTGCAACCTACAGGATCCACCCACGAAGTTTCGACATGCAAACTTCAACAAAAGAAAAGATTCAAAGAACTTAGCAAAGGATACCCACACAATATGCTAAACAAAGTAAAACTTGTTTATTGGAATTTTCGATAAATTACATACATGGACATACACAAAAATAAAAACAAACAAAGAGGAGGGAGCCTTCATAAGGTTACTCATAAGAAGCCTCAGTACTCGGCAGAGCACCAGAAAGAGGAGGCACCAGAGGTTGATCATTTGGAGATTCAGTACGCGATAAAGCTCCAGAAGACGAAGGTAGTTGATGCCTTTGGAACAAATCCACAAACCTCTGATGATCACTCAAAATCTGACTCTCGGATTCCTACAGCTAGTCAAGTTTTCTCTTCATGCTCGTGGAGTAGTTATGTGCAAGCATATGCAACTGTCTAGTTTCATGCTTGAGCCCCCTGATCTCTTGTTTGAGATTGGCCACTTCTGCCATCAATGACTCAACTTGACGGGTTCGAGCAAGCAGGCATTGGCCCATATTAGACACAGAAGCTGCACACTGAACACTGAAAGCCAAAGAATCCTGAACAATTAATTCATCGGACCGTTTGGAGAGTATCATATTATCTTTAGGAGTGAGAAGATTCCTGGCCACCACAGTAGCGATCATATCATTCTTCATCACAGAGTCCCCAATGGTAAGAGGACTAGTAAGGGATAAGAAGGATGGATGCCATATGTTGTCTTGAGAAGACATAGATGCCTCTTCCATATCATTCAAATCAAAACGGCGGTCAGATGGGCAAGCCATTTGCAGAAATGACAAAAGAAAAAGGAGGCACAATAAGTCTCAAAAGTACGAAAATGAGAGGGAACTTCTAGAAGCAGTAGCTCTCTGAATGTACTCCTTGAACACAATTGGGACCCTATAAAAGGAGGACAACAAGACCATGTGTTCAAAAATCGAGGAAGCACCATACTCTGAATTACGAGAGCCAGGTCCCCCTGGATAAAAATTTTTGGCAATCCCTACACGCAAAATCAGCTCCTCGGATACCACAAGTGACTTGGCCAAAGATTTCTGACAAAGCTAAGGCACGTGAATTTTGAACTGTCAGCTACCCTACTATTACACACAAGGACAAAGCTAAGGCACGTGAATTTTGAAGTGTCAGCTACCCTATATGTGTCGACTTCCGTCCTCCATGGAAAAGCAGGCTTGCAAGAATGCCTACTTTTCATCCTCATCGAGAATGCATCTTCAACAAGATCTACGTGTTAAAAAATCGAAGAGACACCGTTCTCCAAATTTTGAAGAGCCAAACCTCCAACAAATCTGTCTGCTTAAAAATCGAATAGGCCCCGTTCTTTAGATAAAATGTCTTGACGTTCTTCACACGCAACATCAGCTTTCCGGATACCACGTACCACTTTGCCAAAGATATCCGACAAGGTTAGAACACGTGAACCTTGCAGCTCCCACTACATTGCTATGACCGAGAAGGGTAAAAAAACAGTATTACCACTTGCTGTTGGGGAAATTCCTATATATGTCAACCTCCATCTTCCACAACCAGGCAGACTTGCAAAAAAAAATGCTTAACCCTTCCTCACATCCGAGAGGGCACTTCAAACGAAGCCTTTCAAAATACTCAGTTTTCTTTCCCCCCGATAATACCTACGCAAACAAGCCACACCAGAGCAAGAGTACCTCATATCATCAGGGTTGAAAGCAAGAGTATCTCATATCATGCTTTCTCCTTGTCCTTGTCTTTGTCCTTGTTCCCGCTTGCAGGACAATGAGAAAGAAAGCAATCAGTCAGAACCTGAGATCAAACTTTCGATCTGGAACTGATTGCCCTGTAACCTTTGCTTGTTTGTTTCTCTAGCATTGCTCTCGAGTACTCATCCTCAACTATTTTCAAGGTCATGAATTCCACTGGTAAATACCCCATGACAGTTGTTCAGATATTGGCTCCTTACACTGAAGTTGCCAAGCATGGATGAGTCGCTGAGAAGTAGTGTCTTGAAGGACCATTCAACTGCAAAGGTTGCACACCACTTCTGCCACGCAAAAGATTGAAGCAAAAGGGTCAACGATGAGCTGGGACAGGTCACTACAGCATGACGCCTTTCCTACAGAATCGCATAATCCAGACGGAGGAGTCTAAGACAAAACCAAGCTCGGTATCATTGCCCCATCTGAAGAACTCGAGAAGCTTTAACAACTTTTCACTAGCACCGCTGCCGAAGAGCAACAGTATCCCATATCATCAGGATCGAATGTACTCTAGATTTGATGGAGTTTTTTTGACCCTCAAATTCTTGAGTCGGCTTGCTCCTTCGGAGGAAACAAGAAAACCCTCCAACCCAGTTCAAGAATAGGCCTGTGGAAAGCTACTTCTTCAAAAGCAAAAGTATCTCATATCATCTTTTCCCCTTTACTTCTCCTTATCCTTCATGCAGCCCGCAAGACAAGGAGAAAGAGAACGAGAAGCTGGAGTCTGAAATCAAACCTCCGATCTGAAACTGCTTGCTTAGAGCTCTGATTACTTACCTTGTCTGTCAGCTCATTCGGCAGATCTTCTCACTCAGAGACTTGGGGGACTTCCACTGCATGGTTTGTATCGCATTTGACCAAGCCTGAAACTACAAGTAAGCTTCAAGTGAAGATGATACATTACCTTGTGCGTCAACATCAGTTCAAGATGCCACTTCTACCTAGGGGACAAAGGCAACTAAAAATGATACCACACTTCAGCACTTAGAAGTTTCGTGATTACTCAGTGGCTTGGATCTTGCAAGTCCCCAACCGAGAAGCTTCCCTCACTCGGGAACTTAGTGGAGCACTATTTGTACCATACTTGACCAACCCCGAAACTACTAAGCACCGGTCAACATTATACTGTCAAAGACCCACAAGAGTTTCCCTCCAATCAGGAGGCCAATCACAATGCGACATTTGGAGCCTCCAAAATCATATAGACCAATATCTTTTGGTTTAAAAAGGTAAGCATTTTGTTACTCTTGGCTAAGAAGTTATGCTGATTGCTGGATGCTCTGTTAGGACAGGGTCCTGATTTTGTATATTTTGGCCTTAAGGGGTCTGTCCTTGTTCGTAGTAATCTCGATTTTCGAAGGCGGAACTGGTTGGGCCGAGGTTGTACAGCTGCTGCAATTGCTGAAACCATGTTGCCCTTCACGACGATGTCATTTCGAAAGCCTTTCAGGTGAACAATTTCACTTTGATCAAGTTGTTGTGGATATTCTGATTGCCTCTCATTATGCTAATTTGATAACTAACGAAAATCTGGTCTTGACAATGAAATGAATTGGTGTTTACTTTTCACTACATTTGGGGGAAATGAGGAATACAATTTTAGCCTTTTCCTAATTTGAATTGACGATTCATATCATACTCAATTAACGAACGATCATCCGTACTTGTTATGACATGAATTGGTGTTTACTTTTCACTACATTTGGCGTAAATGAGGAATACAATTTTAGCTTTTTTCTAATTTGAAATGAAGATTCAGTTTGTACTCAATTAACTAACGAAACTCTGTTCTTCTTTTGAGATGAATTGGTTTTTACTTTTCACTACATTGAATTTTGGAGTAAATGAGGAATTAAAATTTTGCCTTTTTGCATGTTGGAAATGAAATGAAGATTGAATTTGTACTCAGTTATCTATGCCAGAAGCCAAGTGGTTGTCTTGTGTTCGGATGAGAATTTTTATTTTCTGCATTGTGTTCGTATGGTTATTGTGTGTATGTACGACAGTCTTCAGGATTTTGGTATGATGAGTGGATTGCAACCTTGATTCGACTCTCTATTTTATTAAATATTAGGGTAGAAATGGTCGAGCGTTTCTGTTTTCACATGCAATAAACATTACAGTCGGGCCAAAAGAATACAGACAACTCATGACTGAGCTGCACACGGTTGCTGATGTCTCCTGCTACGACTGCCATGAGGTGCTGGGTTGGAAGTATGAACGCGCCTATGGGTGGGAAATTCGTTCTTGAGAAATCGAAGATAGTTAAGGAAGACTGGTAGTATCTGCGAGGGCTTTCAAGTTCATTTGTCTGCATTGTAAGTATGGGTGCTCTTGCTTGTATTCATCGTGTCAAATTCTTAACAATTGAAAAATTCAATTGTTGTTGTTCGTTGTGGATTCCTCGTGTCTGTTGTGTGAATATTGTATCTGGAAACCGACATATAATTAATTGGAATAAGATGTGAATTATTGATTCAGTAAGCCGGCTAGAAATATTCATTCAATAACTTTGCGTCGTAAATACTCCCCCCGCGCAGTCTGCTGTCTAGAGCAAGCCGGCTATCAATGACATTCCGGGTAAATGGATTTCTTGTGAGTGAAGTATATGCAGGGCTGTCATCTTGGGAGAACAGCATGTTTTCTTCCAGATATGCATGAGCATTATGATTAGTGGTAAATAGGAAGCATTACCCTTCAATTAAGATCCTTAAGGAGACCAACCAAATCAAAATAAAAATGCAATAGTAGATAGAATAATAGCATTTGCTTAAGTTAAGAACAAAATCGTTTAGCTCGATCAGCTTCTCAAAGATGAACCAGAATGGAACTGAACTTAGTAAATTGTTTCACAGAAATCCACTAAAAGATGCTAAGTTGAATCATCAGCAGCCTCTTCAACATCGTAAACTTCTCCATCCTCATCAACTTTGTCGTCACCGAACTCATCGAACGACTTCATATCAAGCTGGTATCGGAGAAACCCTCCAATGCCCCCCAAAACCTTGACATAACTGCGACCTCATTGAACGACTTCATATCAAGCTGGTATCGGAGAAACCCTCCAGTGCCCCCAAAACGTCGACATAACAGCGACTTCTCGTGTGATTTGTTGGTGACAAACTCAAGATCGCAACTAAAACGGTGAGATCTGCTCCTGAACCTCTAGATCTCCTTGGCTGGCAAGATCTCGAAAGTTGCTCTTATTTTTTTCCTGCTCCTTGTCCAAATGTTTTATAACAATCTCATCGGTCTTCGAGTTCTTTTGACACATGCTTACTGATCTCAAGATTTTCCCACACAATGAGTGTCTTGATCGCTCCCATCTCCAAAGCCTTTAGCGTGCCATCTACGCCCTGGCTAACCTCCTCAAAAGTATTTTCCTAGCAAGTTGTTATCCTGTATAAACTTCACGTTGGACAGAAACTCCGCCGACAACTTAATAGCCTGATTGAAACCATCCTCTCCTGTCTCCTCCATAAGAAACATCAACCACTTTCAGTACTTTCGCCGGGAGTCGGGGATCAAAGTTCCTGATTCTCCAAACTTCGATTTCAAGTCATCTGATTCAGCCAGTACTAATCCTTTAACATTGGGCTGGTTGTTGCTGGACTAATAAACAAACTTTTGGCAAGCTCTGCTGTCTTCTTGACATAGTTGTCGCGCCACTCCTGTCCCCGACGGGCAAATTGAAGAGCTGATTAAAGCTTTTTACTAGTATCTTTACTGAACATTTGATCCCAACTGCAGGCGGTGGAGCTTCAAGCACTTGACGAAACCTCAGATTTCAGTTTACTGACAAATCGCAAGTTGTTTCTAGGTTTTCCTCTCGTTAAAAATGCATCCATTTTGCGAATCTTGATGTAGGGCTGGCTTCTTAAAGATGCAAATGCAAGAGAACAAGACGATAAAGTAATACACGTTTGTGCTAAAATCAGAAGTGATGCCATCAAATATATTACCTTAAGAGTGATATCCATGAGGAGATGGAGCATGAAGTTTGCTCTACAAATGCTTGCATAGATAAATAGATGGTATTTATTTTCTTGCTGAGTTTTTTTTTTATAATATCCAAAGTGAAGTAGTTGAAGTTTCACTATAAAACAACTATTTGCTAATATGGAGATTTCTCCTCCCATAAATGTGAGACTCGTTGATAGGATAAATAGATCACGTGGAACCAGTACTTGAGTTGGGGAAGTTCAGTTCATGAGAGCAAATATCAGTTGGCCTAGCCAGGGCAGTGGTCTTGATGTATTCATTTGAATCTAGTTATCTATTAAATTTGGAAGAAATGGTGTATAATGGGTTCGAAGGATTCATTACATTGTTGAAGTTAATTGTGTTACATTTGAGTTTTATTTTTTATTTTTTTTTATAATCATAAGAGATGCACCATACGATTTGGAGGATTACATCGAATGTTTCACCTTGAAAGGGACTTTCCAAGAGGGGGAAGCATGAAGATTGCTCTGAAAAGGTTTGCTTGCATCTTGATCGACGGAGTTGACTTTCACAAGTCGGTTCAGAAATTGACAAGATAACGACTAAAACTTTTCGATCAATAAAACCCTCAATTTAAGCCAGGCGTACAACAAGCCAACCCATTTAAAACCAGACTAATCTTACTTCGTGTTATGCTTGTGCAGACCCATTTAATAAATGGCACGTAAGTAGTTTCAATGTTTTCCTCAAAATAAAGATGCAGTCATCGAGCTAATCTTGATGCAAGGCTTCCTAAAGATGTAAATGTATGACAAGGAGACGATGAAGTAGTACACATTTAGGTTAGAATTATAAGAAATGCAACTTGGATGTCATGGAAAGTTTTACCTTGAAAGTGATTTCCAGAGGGAAGGGAGCACCAACTTGTGTTCATCTCGTTGATTAGTTAAATTTTCATATATGGATCGTGGGCAATGGTGGAGAAACGACGATGATAAGAGCTCGAGGAAATTTTGGGTTTTTCGGGGAGAAAACTCAGATTCCGACGCTAGCAGCGGTGTAAAACAAAGTTGACTAGACCCGAGAACCCAATCCGAATTCGGTAACTTGGATTCGACTCAATCCAAACCCGGATCCGACCTGACCCATTTTCAAATCATGATCAAAATATTCTGTTAGTTTTAAGGGAATATTCAGTTTGACGATGGAATATTATGCCTCGTTGACCGTTAACTTTGATTGTTGACTTGTTTGGGTTTTGGCCTAGGACCCGTTACTTCAAATTTGATCATTTGAACACAGTTCCAGGATTGATTGCCATATGAATTTGTTGCAAATGGAATTATGACCGTTGGTTCGTTATAAAATTGTAATATGTTATTTAAACATAATGTGTTGGCCTTAGGAACTCATAGATCAAAAATCCAATGAGTGGATCTTCTGAAATGGGAAAGATTAGTGTGGTTGACTCTAAGAGAAACCATTTTTTTTTATAGGAAAACTAACGAAAAGGATTTGAAAACTTTCATTTTAACGAAAAGCCATTTTTAAAGGTATAGTGAATAGTGACAGTTAAAGGTAAAAAAGTAATTTTTCGTTAAAAATAAACAGTACCGGGGGTGTTTTATTAAACCTTTTTATTTATTTATTTATTTTTATCTTAGGGTTAACTTGGGCCACCAAATAATTTCGAATACTAACGTCGGCATCATTAGAGGCCCACTAGAGCCTAGTAGGCAGAACCTACCCATTATCACTCTATTTTATGGTTAAGCAAGACATTTATTTCTATTAAGTACGGAATTCAATGTTTAAGTAGTAGATATTGAAATTCTCATATGAAGGGTGAACTATAACTGGTTTGATCTCTTCACAGAGCACGTAGATAGTCTAACTCGAAAGTTAGATGTGGTCATAAGATTAAATAAAATAAAACGGTGTATCATGTCTCCGATTTTTAGATGTGATATTTTAATGATTTGTCTTTGATACAGACTTTACTTGATTTATGAATTATGATTTATGAGGATGATGATTTTATAAACGTTGGAATCATTACTACTTATCTTGTGGCATGCATATACCTTTATGGTGCGTTTGTTGCACCGGACTATCTTGGATTGGACTAACTTCAAGGACTAAGCTGGATTGGCTTGGCTTGGACTAAGCTGGATAAGAATTATGAAGTGTTTGGTACAATGCCAGACTAAGAAGCTGGACAATAAAAATGTTCATTTTATTTATTATTAAATTATTATTTTGTAGTTATTTCGGTATCTAAACACCTAATTAATTCTAAAAATATTGTTTGACCATTTATTAATTTACTTTTGTCCTTAGAAAAACTAAAAAGTAAGGAAAAATAAATAAATTAACATCAGTCATCAGCCCTTCTTCGTCACAGAGAGATACAAAATCATGTCCATCAAGCAAGACCAATGTTTCTTTCTCAAAGCCATTCTTCTTCTTCGGGAAGCAAAACCCATGAAAATATTTTATTACTGTGGAACAAATGGGAGAGAACCTGGAAATTAATCAAACCCAAAGTCATAAATTCAATTGAACAACATGACCCAGCCAAACCCATAAAATTTCTTGCCATAGAACACGATAGAACGTTTTCGTCATTTTGCAGTATTTGACCGATGAGTTTCAGAGTAAGTAACGAGACAGAAAAAAGTGTCTGGCTAATGAGTTTTAGATCTGGGGTGTGAGCGACTCTCAATCTGACTTGGTTCTGCAGGAGATCATAAAAGAGTCGGCAATGTAGGAGTTAACGGCAGAGGACTACGACGAACGCTGCTCTATGCGAAAGCATGAAGTTATAAGCGAGGATAGTCCTAGCTAATACCAAGCGTTCACTCCAGATTAGCTAACGCAACTTAGTGAGGCGTTTAGTTGGCACGAGTCGGACTTAGCGTCATTTATGCTAGTCCCGTCTTACGCCAAACATGGGAATGTTGTCCCAGCTAAGCCAGTCCCCACCACAGTCCGAAATGCCGATATTATCATCGAAATATCGCCGATAATATCAGTTTTTTCACTATCCGATATTTTAGTTGCTATCCAATTGGTTTTCGTTGAAATATCGCGATATTATCGATAATTTTGATAATATCGCGATATTTCTGAAAATATCGCGATATCGGGCAAATTTCGAATCGGAGAAGAAGGCCGGAGCTTGTACAGCTCCGGCCGACCGTAAAAACACACCCAAGACGCCATGGCCGCAGCTTGCAAAACAAAAAACTAACGAAATCGCAGAATCCAAAACAACCCAAATCACAGAGGCAGGAGAGAGAATACTGATGATATGTGATGATGGTGGTGTCCTCGAGTTGCTCGAGTCGAGCAGATGGTGGTGCTGCGTGTGTGTGTGGTCACGGCAAGAGAGGGAGAGAGGTAAGATGGTTTCGAGAGAGAGGTGGTGTCCTCGAGCTGCTCGAGTCGAGTAGATGATGCTGTTGCGTGTGTGTGTGTGGTCACGGTAAGAGAGGGAGAGAGGTAAGAGGGTTTCGAGAGAGAGAGGAATGAGTTCTCTTCTGTGAACTTTCTGAATTCTGATAGTGATTAGGGAAAGAGAGAAAAGCTAGGGCCCTAGCGTTTATTACACGAGATGGTGACATGGGAAACAGCAACAAATTTTTTTTTTCAAATCCGGATGCAGTAAAGCTCAGTGTGTGTGTGTGGTTATCCAACGAGAGAAAAAAAAACATATATATATATATATAATATAATATATTATATATATATATATATTGGAGTTGACAGCCAACCCAGGTGGCTCTCGGCACAAGAAAGAAAAAAGAGCCGTTTGGCTCTTGGCTCAATGAGTTGTGCAGACAAGGATGATAAAAGGAATCCAATGTTTTTCCACAAATTTTGTCTTGCCTAATGGATATAGTGAAAATTTTGAACCTCATAGGAACTCTGTGTTACTAAGTCACTCATATATCTTACCATGCAATATATAAAGTGTAAAATATTGTACTAATTCATTATATATAAATGATTAAGGTGTGTTTAAACTTCTTTTATTAATTACTACATATTTTCTAGACTCACAATGTTTGCCAGCTCGCTATATAATCAACTTAAATAAGTTAAATCCATCATGCAATGCATTTCCTTCCAATTTTTTGTGATAAACTAATAGATAATTGACTAAATAAACATCCTGCAAAGTTTCAATAAAAATTTCCAACTTTTTCTTACAATTTCCGTGGTTTCCATATTATTTTTATCGATATCGATATTATCCCGATATTTCCATCGATATTTCCGTGTTTTTGGACTACCGATATTTCCGATATCATCGATATTTTATATCTTGGTCCCCACTAAGGAGGCCGAACAAACGGGACCTTACTGACAGTTAGCTGTTTGAATTATTTATTGGTCTGGAAGCAACAACTAAAGTAAAAAACGAATAAAAGAGCAGCAAACGCGTGTTAGCTTATGCGGCCAGGACAGTTTGTTTGTACCTTTGTATATTGAAATAGATTCTCTCCGGATTCATTATGTGGGAATCTTAGGAATTCTCACATCTCAGCCGTTTAATTGTGTATCGTGCGATCAGAAATCATTTAACTTTTATTATTTAAAATTAAACACAAATAGTATCTAACGAAAACTAATTCCACGATATATAATGAACGACTGAGATGTAGAAATTTCTAGGATCCCCACATAAAAATTCGGAGAAGATCCATTTCCCTATGCAGATAAGTTTGAATATCGGTCTTTGTAGACCACAACTAATTGATAAAAGATCCCAAACACAGATTTCCAAAGCCGCAAAGTTTAATAATGCTAAAGGTTATACATAAATCCGACCACATTATTTACATAAATCCGACCACATTATTGACATACATCTTATCGTATTATTAATCACATTTCTTATAAAAGTAAACTCACTACAAAACACACCTATTGTAAATAAGGAAAACTAATGAATTTTTTTTTGAAAACTTTGAGTTTTAACAATGAGAATAAAATAAAGAGTAAAGTGAATAGTACCAAAATTGACTTTTTAATGTAAAAATATGATTTTTAGTTAAAGTGAACAGTACTGGGAGCTTTTCGTTAAAGTCAGATTGCTCACTATCTTCTCCACCAACTCTTAACTTGATCAAAGAAAAGACAGAAGAAGAAGATAAAGAAAAGGTTTGTATTGTATTACTTCCACGTTGGCTCTATAAAACAAGTTTGCAACTTGCAATTTGTTACTTGATTAAATTATTAATCCTGCTTCAGGAAAGAGTAACTAAAAAGTTAATTTTGATTAATTTTTAATCCAATTGGAATTTGCAATGCAGGAACACGTAAAGAGAGATGGTGGAGTGATTAGCAAGTTTATGTTTTAGATTTGTCAACTTGTACAAAGTGCAAAAACAAAAACGTGCACATAGAGATAGGTACTGATTAATGAGAGATTGAGAAGGAAGCTATTTAGAGAGAAAGATACAATTTAGAAATTAGAGTGATTTGTTTATCGGATATTTGACATGTTATGTTGTTAGATTGTAAGCTACAGCTGCATATTTAAGCACTGTTCTGTAAATCCGTCTAAGAGGAAACCTAATTCATAATCTAAAGACACCCATTAGATTATCTACTCTTATCATGGCCAACAAGTAGCTTATGTAACTGACGGCATTGTGTTTGTGTTTGATCGGTTTCATGTCCTCTTCTTTGTTAATGACGGGACCAGTGATTCTTGTTCTAAAATATGATTATAAACCCTTTAAATAACTTCATTAGTTCATACAGTTAAAGCATTTTGATTGATCACTTTGTGATCACCATCGTTTTCGATATTTAATTAGTCCCCAGAAATTTCTTGCATTACATGATGTGCATGGAAAGGTATATTAAATAAAACATTAAGGATATTTTTGGTATGAATAGTTGCACCTTCTTATTTGCAAATGTTAAAAATAGTTGTTCACGGGGGCCTAAATTGTAAGTTATTAATACATATATATTGAAGTTGAGCATGAATTCTGTGGTATGTGTGATGGAATGGATTTTTCATGGAAAAGAGTTTCCAAGGGAAGCCGAGATAACTGTGGGCCTATGGGTGGGCCTATGGGAATGGGTAGGAGCGAGAATGTTTACTGTGACTGAGCAAAAGTTTTTGGATTGTAATATTCACACGTCTTTAATTACTTCTTCCACACTTTTATTTTTATTTTTAATATTTTATTGATTTTTTACCATTTGATCTTCCATATATGTACTTTCTACTACTTTTGATCTTTGAAATTTTTGAATACTTTTATTATTTTGTTTTACACTTTTATTTAAAAACACTCAAGCATAAAAACACTCCACCATGTATAAAACACCTATTATAAAAATAAAAAATAAATAAATAAAGTTTCAACAATAAATAAAAATAAAATGATTACCTAATGATATAGTATATATGCATAAGTTATATGAGTTGTACAAAATGCTACTCAGCAATTCAAATACACTTTAATTCCCATAGTAGCAGCCTCATGCCCCAAAAAATATTTCATATATCATTATAAGCTTTTACATCTTGCTTGCACTATGTTTGGCCTTAATCTTGTGCTCAAAAGGAGATGTCAATGTTACTAAAAAGATTGAATCAACCCATGCACTCCAACGTACAAGAAAATGAAAAGCAGCCAACAAAAGGAAAGAAAATTACAAACTTGATTAGTATTTTTATGGGGGAAAATCAATAAAAATATGTGTACCTTCATGTGTTATTTGTGGAGCCAAAAATAATCACAAGGCGACACGTGAATTTTTGACAAAAGAAGACAAAATTACTCTTGGGGCATACCGGGATTCCTACGCACAGGCAGTAGGCAATTACCCCTCAACCAAGACAAAAGTGCCCAAAATAGGTATCAACTTCAAACCTAATTTATTCTATATATTTCCTATTTCATTATTTAGCTAAGTTATTAGCTAAATAATATATTCATTCTATATTTCCTAAAACCTTCTTTTTAAAACCATAATAATTGATAATTAAGAGATTAATTGCTTAATTAATCTCCTAATTATCAATTGAGCCACCCAAAACCAACCTATGGCCGGCCAACCCCATCCAAGAGTTAATCCATCATATTTTCCTACCTTTTTCTATCATTTTCTCCTTTTTAATTAGCCAATAAATCCTATAACCCCAAAAACCTTTCCTTTAGGTTTAATTAGCCAATTAATCATAGTAAATTGGCTAATTAAACCAAAATTCAACCACAAAAACAATAAGGTGGCCGGCCCCTCTTCCTCTCTAAAGTGGGTTAATCTATCCCTATAAATAGACACCCATTTTCACCAAAAAATCATTCAAACTCTCTTGCAAAAATCACAAAGTTCTCCAAACACATTTTCTCTCTAATTTCTAACTTTGGCATCGAAGATTCTCCGGCCAAAGCCCCCCCTAACTCATCGTGGGCGCGTGAGGCTTTTGGCCTTAACCTAAGATGCTAGTTGTTTTGTAGGTGCAAAATTGTCCAAGATCGAAGAGGAGAAAATTTGCATCCACAAATTGGTGCTTTCATTGAGAGTGAAAATCCATACTCGTAGAAGACTCTCGTATAACAAGGTATTTCTCTAATTTCTAGTCCATTTGAATATTTTTCATACGTTTTTATGGTTAAGAATTTTTTATTTGCAAAGATTCTTTAATAAAGCGTGAAAGAAAAATATAATGGCTAGAAATATAGAAAATTCCCAAAGTGAAAATTCTAGTTCTCAAGAAACGGGATCACGGCGATCCACGAGGCTAAATGTGATCATGGGTAGAGCGGCACCACCACGAAGCTCCACCGTGCCAATCACCCGTGGCGAGATCCACACCACCACCATGGTCCAAGCCACACCATCTAAACTTGTACGGGCCCAAGCCTCGCGCTCGCATGCATCACGCAATGAGCAGCCTGCTCCCTTGATCCAGACTGCTCCCGTGATCCAGCCTGCTCCCGTGATCCAGATTGCTCCCGTGATCCAGCCTGCTCCCTTGATCCAGACTGCTCCCTTTACCTAGCCTGCTCTATTAGTCTCCCAAGCAGTCCAAGTTGGCCCAAGAATAGCACAACTGTCTCGACTTCAAGTTTCAGGACCCACGATCGAACTAGGAGTACTCTCACCATATTTCTCCGCGAATTTGACATTCCCTAACTCAAATCTCGCGCCTGGAGTTTATCATCCATCTATTGTTCAAGGAGTTGCTTTCCTTCCAAGCTCTTCCAATCCAAATAGTGAACTACACTTGTCTCGGCAAGTCATGGAATTGACAAGCGCCCTTGCGCAATAGACGACGTTGGTGAATCAACTATTGCAACGCACTGAGATGCGGCGTGACCAGAGTGAGGAATCTCAAAGTAAGGCAAGGGTAAGTGATCATTTCCAGCAACGTCCAGGCAAGCAGCCGCTTGATCAACCACGAGCAGAGCGTTCAAGCAGTGTGCACTCCCAATCGGGTCCCCGAGATAGCATTCATTCTCGCCTTAGTGCACAGAGAAGCGGGCACTCTCGATTAGACCCTAGAGCAAGTGTACATTCTCGGTTGGGGCCACATTCCAATAATCAACATGAGCAGCCTTCTAGGCAAAGCATTCATTCATGACTTGGACCGCAAAGAGTATCCTCTATATCGTATCGGAGTAGGCGGCATGACGGGCAACGAGATACAACAATTCAATCTGGTTCGAGTTCAACCGATAGCTTGCAATAGGTCCCCTCGCCTGCCAGGAATAGACAACGACATAGGCAAATTCAGCACGAGCAGCCTAAATCGGAAAGTCAAGACCAGGAGCAGTTGAAAGCTCCGCTTTCTCAGCAAAGGCAAATACAGGAAGAAGTGGAGAGGCTCCTGAACGAGCGATTGCGTAATTTCCCACGCAATGAAATTACTGATGAGGCATTACGGCGAGACATGATCAACATGAGCAGGTCACCATTCACAGACGAGATTGAGCAGGTGGAGCCTCCGCGAAAGTTTAGCATGCCACATTTCACAACTTTCAAATGGGATGGAGACCCTGAAAGGCATTTGAAACACTATCGAAGCGCAATGGTCCTTTATCGGAACAATGATGCTCTTATGGACAAAATATTCACCACCACTTTGCAAGGTAAGGCGCAAGATTGGTTCCATACTCTACCACCACGGTCCATCCGGAACTTTGATGATATTTCCTTGGTTTTCACCAAAGAGTATTCATCATACCGTTCGATCAAGAAGAAATCTGATCATTTGTTCAATATAAAGAAAAACCCAAATGAGTCACTCCGTGACTATGTGAAAAGGTTCAAAGCAGAGAAGGTAGGGATAGTTGGATATGACGATTCAATAGCAAGTGCAGCCTTCCAAATGGGACTCCCAGCGGATCACATGCTGTTTGGAGAATTAATCATGAAAGAAGATCTAACCCTAGCAAGCTCATTCGCTATAGCAGAGAAGCACGCACTTTGGGATGAGGCTCGACGAGCAGATAAGGCGCCTGAGCAATCTCGAAAAGAAATAGCAGTAAAAAAAAGAGGATGGAAAATAGACAAATAATAAAAGCAGGCATGAGGCCAAGCGAATGGACAGATCCCCGATTAGAGGAGGCCTAACGACCAAGAACTATACTAAGTTCTCGGTCCTGATCCACCAAATCCTTCGTGATGTCAAGAATGAGCCATGGTTCAAGTTGCCAAAGCAATCAAAATGGGATACTTCCAAGCTGGATCATACCAAGTACTGCGCATTCCATCGAGGTCCCGGTCACACAACCGACGACTGCTACAGTTGGAAGAACTATTTAGAAAAGCTCGTGAAAGAAGGCAAGGTTGATAGATATTTGGATAAGCCGGCTGCGCAGCCTAGAAGGAATGCAGAAGCTGGTGAAGAACCACCTACCAAGACGATTCAGATCAATGGCATCTTTGCCGAATCTAAACACTTGGGGGCAACCGATAATTCAAAAAAGAGAAAGATCCAGCAAGCGTTGCTAGTTTCACAAGTCCAAGCAGTCGAGACTCAACCTGGACCCATCATTGGCTTCACCGAGCAAGACGCAGAAGGAGTTTATTTTCCACACGACGATGCACTAATTGTGTCTGTTCAACTAGCCCATGTTATAGTCGACAGAATTATGGTTGATAATGGAAGCGCAGTCAATATACTTTAACTCTCAAGAATCCAGAAGATGGGCTTGGAAAGCCACAATCATACGCCAAGTAGAGGTACTTACCGGATTCAATGGGCACACCTCAACTGTTATCGGTCATATTACACTTGATGTGAAAACTCCGCCAGTGGTCTCAAAGCAGACGTTCACGATTGTGAGTGATCCATCTCCCTACAATGGGATTCTTGGAAGACCTTGGTTGATAAAGTTGGATGCCGTTACTTCTGTCAAGTACCAAAAAATCCGATTCCAAATCCCGGGATGAGGAGTTGGAGAAATCAAGTCTGATCAAGCCGTATCACGACGATGCATTGTGCAAGTGTTGAAAGAGTCAAAAAAGAAGACTTTTACTCTTATAGCAATTACAACAGGTGGGTCAAGAAGATGACGTCCAAACCGATGTACAAATAGACGAAAAAGGATGGAAACCCGAAGATGACGTAGAAGACATCATTCTTGATCCCCAATAGCTGAAAAAAACGGCTAGAATCGGCTCACGCTTAAGTCCAGCCGAGAAAAAAGAACTCATAGCTTTCCTTAGTGATAACTGCGACATCTTTGCATGGTCACCTTCTGACATGCTTGGTATTGACCCCGATGTAGCTTGCCACAAGCTGCACATTGATCCCGCTGCCAAACCAGTGATCCAAAAGAGAAGACACTTTGCGCCCAAACGAGTAGCAATCATCGAAGCAGAAATTGACAAGTTATTAGAAACTGGATTCATAAAAGAAGTAGCACACTCAGCGTGGCTTGCAAATGTCTTGCTAGTTATGAAAAAAGAGAAAGGCAAATGAAGCGTTTGCGTAGATTATACTGACCTCAACAAAGTATGCCCAAAAGATCCTTATCCGGCCCCCCGAATTGACCTGCTGGTAGATTCACCTTCCGGGAATCAGCTGCTCAATTTTTTAGACGCGTACTCCGGCTACAACCAAATAGTTATGTACGAGCCCGACAAGGAAAAAACCGCGTTTGTGATTGAGCGAGGTACCTATTGCTACAAGGTCATGCCCTTTGGCCTCAAGAACGCGGGAGCCACTTACCAACGGTTAGTAAACATGATGTTTAAAAAGCAAATTGGGGTGAATATGGAAGTCTATGTCGATGACATCATGGTAAAGGGCAAGCAGCAGACAAATCATATCCACAATTTGACGGAAACCTTTAGCATCCTCAGAAAGTCCAAATTGAAGCTCAACCCCACTAAATGCACTTTCGGAGTATCTTCAAGCAGATTCTTAGGGTACTTGGTAACCCAGCGAGGGATCGAAGCGCATCCTAAACAAATCCGAGCAATTATAGAAATGAAGTCTCCCACTACCTTGAAGGAAATCCAAAGCTTGACCGGACGGGCAGCTGCCCTCAACCGTTTTCTCTCATGTTCCACCGATCGATGCAAGCCCTTTTTCAAGGCTATAAAAAAGGCGTAACGAGACAAATGGGATGAAGAGTGTGAAAGAGCTTTCCAAGATTTGAAGAAATATCTCACATCACCTCCTTTACTATCTAAGCCGGAGGTAGCAGAAGATTTATGCATTTACTTGGCAGTCTCAGAAGTAGCAGTGAGTTCAGCCCTCATACGAGAAGAGCTGGGGGCCCAACTGCCGGTATTCTACACTTCTAAAGCTCTTCTCGATGTGGAAACTAGATATTCGAAGATTGAAAAATTAATTTTGGCACTAGTTGTGGCGGCTCGGAAGCTCAGACCATACTTTCAAGCTCATACAGTCATTGTCTTGACTCAATATCCTTTACGATCAATTCTACACGGTCCAGATGCTTCTCAACGAGTGATGAAATGGGCATTGGAACTTGGCCTATATGGCTTAGTTTTCCAACCTCGTACGGCAATAAAAGCCCAAGCCTTGGCAGATTTCATAGCAGAATTCATGCCTAGCCTGGGCGACACAGCAGAGTTGCCCATGGGTGCCCCAGTAGCTGCCGAACACACTTTAGCCATACCTACTTTTCCCAATGACAATTTTTGGCGCTTGCACGTCGATGGCGCATCCAATTACAAAGGCTCAGGAGCAGGCGTGGTTCTAGTCACCCCAGACGGTTTCATACTCGAGCAAATAATTACTTTAGGCTTCAAAGAATCCAACAATGAGGCAGAGTATGAGCCCTTATTAGCGGGACTTCGAATGGCAAATGACTTGGCAATAAAGAAACTTGCAATTTATTCTGATTCTCAACTAATCACTGGTCAGGCTACTGGAGAGTTTGAGGCAAAACATCCAAGAATGGCACAGTACCTAGAAAAGGTACGTAAGCAACTTGAGGTGTTTCCGACTTACACTCTCAATCAAGTCCCGCAAGTTGACAATGCGCACGCAGACGCATTAGCCGGCCTAGGCTCTGTTCTTGATCACCAACTCAAACGTTCGATTCCGGTGGAATACTTAGACAAACCAAGTATAGAAGCAGAGCTGACAGTCAAGGTGTCACAGGTTAGTGTAACTCTCAATTGGCAGAGTTCTATTATAGATTACTTAGTCAATGGCATGCTCAATTCAGAAAGATTGGAGTCTAGAAAGCTTCAAGTAAAAGTAGCACGTTACTATATGTGGAATGGCATTCTTATTCGAAGATCTTATACCGGTCCACATCTCTGTTGCTTAGCGCCTCCTGATGACTTAAAGGTTTTAAGTTCAATCCATAAAGGCGTCTGCGGGAATCATTCTGGAAGCCGATCCCTAGCACAAAAAGCCCTCAACGCAGGTTATTATTGGCCTACCATGCATCAAGATGCTAAGGAGTTAGCATAAAAGTGCGATCGCTGCCAACACTTTAAACCAGTACCAGCGCTGCCTGCTAGCGAATTGCATCCACAGACTAGTCCGTGGCCATTCATGCAATGGGCAATTGACTTGGTAGGACCTATGCCACCCGCCACTGGGGGCAGAGGTATGCTGATCGTGGCAACTGACTACTTTACTAAGTGGGTGAAGGCGAAGCCCATGACGACCACGACTCAAGCAGATGTGGAGGGTTTCATTTGGAGGAACATCATTTGCTGATTTGGCATACCTCAATCTATAGTCACCGACAACGGCCCGCAGTTTGTGGGCAAAGATTTGGCGAAGTTTTTCCAAAAGTGCGGCATCAAGCAGCACATGTCCGCACCAAGGTATCCTCAAGGCAATAGGCAAGCTGAAGCATCTAACAAGACGATTCTTGACTACCTCAAGAAATCCCTCACCAACAAAAGGGGAAAGTGGCCAGACGCACTCCCCGGATGTCTCTGGGAATATCGCACTACCAAAAGACGAGCAACCGGGGATACTCCATTTTCTTTGGCATTTGGCTCAAAGGCTATCATTCCTCCCAACATCATTGTGCCTAACGTCAGCACTCTCCTGCCAAGCACTGAGCAGAACAGTGAAGAAATGGCCACAAACTTAGATCTGGTAGAGGAGAAGCGCGAACAGACCATCACCCGCATTGCAGCCTACCAGCAACAGCTTCTCTCTGGCTATAACAAAAGGGCCAAGATCCGACAGTTTCAACCTGAAGATCTAGTCCTAAGAAAAGCTTTCATCACTGCTCGCAGAGAAGGCTCCAAAAAAATGGATCCCATTTGAGAAGGCCCATATAAGATCAACAGAGTAGGAGGCAAGGGGAATTACACTCTCGCCACCATGAATGGCAAAGAAATTGAGAAGCAATGGAACGCTTTCAATTTGAGGAAATACTATGTGTAACCTCCCATCATGCCAAAGACTCGAAGATTCAGGCAGCTTAACAAGCACCATCCCACGAATAAAAAACTATCTAGTTGTTAAATGGTTTTTTCAAGACTTAGCTAACTGAAGGATGTTGGGTTTCTTGACCTAATCCGCGGGAGACCAGGCCCTAGAAACGAATGGGGCATATTACGCGGTACGCCCAATGGACGACTGCCCTGCAAACCTAAAGCCGCTACCGAGTGCACTAAGGCAGACTACGATTTTTTAGAAGACTGCCTACGGCTTGCCCTTTAAGCAGTAGAGCCACACTAGACTTGGACAACTGCACATTTTTGTGAAAGGTTAAACAAGCTAGAGTGCACATACGAAGCTTTATCCACTGCCGACTACGTAGTTGATAAGCTTCATATCTGCCAAGCTTCATACTTGCTACGCAACCTACGGAATTGGAAAAAGCCAAGGTTAATAGCCTAGTGGTCACGCGGACTTGCCTGCTTATGTAAGTAAGGCATCCGGCTGCCGACCCTATGGCCAACAGCTTTGCCAAGTTCTACACCAACACCTACGGCTGCATTGGCTACGCAGGCCTGTCTGCTTATAAAGAAGTAGCATGTCTGCCACTAGTCTATAAAGTCCAAAGGTTAGGGCAGGAACGAAATAAGTGAGGATGGAGAAAAGCAAAGGAAGCAAGTTTTATTAAATTTCTTAGCAAAATTGATAAACCACTAGCGGAGATCCAATGAGTTCAAGCAAAAACAACAAGGAAAATAAAGAAAAATCCTAGAAGACTACTCATCGGCAGCTTGGATCACGGCTACTCGGCCGCCACATCTTCAGCAGACTCAGTATTCTGAGCAGTAGAACCATCCGATGCTTCATTACCAGCTGCATTAGCTTGAGCACCAACTTCCCCAACCACTTCACCAATAGAAGATTCAAAGGTGAAACCAGAAACATCTTCCGGCGAGATAGAGAAAGTCTCGAAATCTTTACCAGAGAATTCAAAGTCAGATGGTCTTCCGAAGAGATGATCCACATAGCCAAGCTTGTAGAAATCAGCTTGATTCTGAGTAAGCGAAACCTCGAACCCAGCCTTCTCACTTCTTAGCTGCTCATTCTCCTCAAGCAGACCAGCACGAATCCGTTACAATTCCTTCAATTATTTCTTCAAATTGTCGTTAAGTTTCAAAGCACCTTGAAGTTCTACAACTTGGGGCTAAAGCCTAGCAACGACCTTTTTAAAGTGGATCACTTGTTTGTAAGTAGCAATCAGCTCCTCGTCTTTCGCATAAGTAGCTGAGCGGAATTCAGAGATGAAACGCTCAAGATCTTGAATTTGAGGTATGTAACGCTCGATATCCTTCTCTACACCTTCATACTTACTTGGATCACGTCAAGTCTAGCTTTCAAATCCATAATCTCTTGGCGAGCGGCCTCAAGTTGCAGAGAAGTGGGGGCAGAGGTGTTAGATCCTTTCAAAATAGCAAGCTCAGATTCCAGTTTTTTGACTTTTTCGGATGAGGAGTAAGCCTCGGCTGCCATTCTTCTTTCCACCTCTTTAGCAGCTTTAGTATCTTCTTGGTCAAGGAACGTAGACTCGGCTGCTAGTATCGTTGTTTTTTTGTATCATGGTTAGTAGGGCAGTCTTCCTGTACTCGGGAGTGTGTTTTGCAAAAAGGCTCGGGCCAACAATCTCCTTGATGCCATTAACGAACTTGGCACATGTATCCATATCTTCAAGCAGGTCTAGCTTCAAAAATGTGCAAATCTCAGTAGTCTCCGTAGTAACGGTCTTGGTAGGTTTTCCACGGCTGTCAGCGCTAGCAGTCGCCTTCTTTTCAGCAGATGAATTGGTTTCAGCAGCGGAAGGAACGAGTTTTGGTGTTACTTTAGCAGGCGAGGACGCTTTGTTATTTTTCATAATGGCAAGCCTCTCCAAAGGTGAACTAGACTTGGCTCTTAACGGACGTTTGGGCACAAATTTCGGCACTGGGGGCACATAAGAGCTTTTATGCTAGGCTATCTTATCGGTAATTGAGCTAGGTTTCAGAACTACGGGTGTTACAGGCACAAATCTGGCCCTTGGAGCAGCAGGTATCGCAGGTGCAGGTTTAGCAGATTCTTTTTTTTCGCCCTTAGTGGAAGTCAAATCAATCACAAGTTTGGGAACAGCTAGATACTCCCTATCAGCAGCAGAGGAAGTTTTAGATCTATTCTTAGCAGTTTTCTCTTGAGCAGCTGTAAAATCCGCGAGGGTAGTGGAAGAAGTTTTCGGTTTCTTCTCAGCAGGTGTCTCTTGAGCAGGCGGGGAATGCCTCTTTTTCCCACTTTCATTGGCAGCAAACTCTAACACGGAAATGAGACGGGTCAATGCCTCAGTCTTGATTCGTTTTATCTCTTCTCGTGGGGGTATCCCACTCTTTTCCCTACGAAGGGGACTGAGCAGCCAGCGCCACTCACGATACTCAGAAGGGATACCCAGAGCAATATGCACTTTCTTCATATCTGGTGAAGTTTTAGGAGTTGAACCGAACTCCGAATCTACAAAAGCAACAGAGAGTGATTAGAAAAATAAAGAACAGTTTAGCACAAGTATTAAGCAGACTGAAAGGTCGAGTAGCCTACTTACCAGAGATGAAGACTGTTAGAACACGCAGCTCAGGGGAAGAATCAGATTCCCATTCTCCACTCACTTCCAAAGTCTCCCTTGCCCAGTCATGATCTCTTTTGCTTGAATTGTCAAATAGCCTATGACGGGATCGCAGCTACCCAACTCCCTCGATATAACCTATGTCAAAGAAATACCAAAATTCGTTCACAGTCAAATCTAAGTAAAAAAAATGGCTAAGATTGTGGAATCCCACTATCACACGGATCACATTTGGTGAACATTGAGCAGGGGCACATTTCATGGAGCAGAGCATTTCTAGGAAAAATCGCGGCATAGGAAATGAAAATCCCAACACAAAGTAGTAGGGATGGAACTTGATGGCTTTCCGAGCCCCATCACATGGCTCACGACTGCTACCATCCTTAACACGCTTCACACGAACTCCCGTTGGAATAACATGCCAGTAGGTTTCAAGGAAGTCTCTAAACAAATCATCGGAGCCAATCTTGAAGTGAGCAGTCTTGAAGTAGCCGACCTTACTCAAAGACCCCCTTGACGGTACATGGTACACCATCATCGTTCTTGTGGCTTGAAGACGACATGCTTGAAGAATTCTACAAACACAAGAAGAATTCATTAGAGAGTTTTTTTTTTTTTAATTTTTTTTTAAATTTTTTTTAGGGAAAGGGTAGCTCTCGAAAAAAAAAAGGGGAAAGAGGGCACGGAAAAACAGGCCATTTGGCCTAGTTAAAAAAAATAGAAAGAAAGAACCAAACCGCAGAAGCCCAGAAGAAAAATCGCCAGGCCCTACGGCCTGGTCCTTTGGATTCCTGACAGCGCCCCAGTGCCCAGCAAGAAAAACAAGAAAAAAAAAATATATATATTTTCCATGGCATTGCCATGCCATGGTTCACCAGATCAGGCAATCACAAGTCTCCGATCCCCATCAAGCCAAGATTCAAGATCCAAAGATTCAAAAAACAAAAATTGGGAAGATAAGAAAATTAATTTTTTCTTACCTAGAAATAATGAGAAGACGAGGCAACCAACGAAAGACGATCTTTCACACGGGCAAGACGAGGAAGATGGCTAGAGGAGGGGGATTAAATATCCTCTAAACTTTCTTCTTCTCTTGTGAGGTAGAATAAAAATTTTCTCTTAGGTTGATTTAACAATTCACTTAAGGTGGGTTTAAATAAGCATTGGGATAGGTTTTGTTTCCTTCTCCTAGAAAGATTTGATTTCCTATTTCAAAGAGAGAATCAATGTCAAAATAGGGAACAAGTCCAAGTTTCCTAAAACAAGAAAATCTCTACACCTGTTGCCCCTTTTTGCGAGCAGCCCAACAGGTGTGCGGGCATTTGTGGAGCAAAAAATAATCACAAGGCGACACGTGAATTTTTGACATAAGAAGACAAAATTACCCTTGGGGCATACCGGGATTCCTACGCGCAGGCAGCAGTCAATTACCCCTCAACCAAGACAAAAGTGCCCAAAATAGGTATCAACTTCAAACCTAATTTATTCTGTATATTTCCTATTTCATTATTTAGCTAAGTTATTAGTTAAATAATATATTCATTCTATATTTCCTAAAACATTCTTTTTAAAACCATAATAATTGATAATTAAGAGATTAATTGCTTAATTAATCCCCTAATTATCAATTGAGCCACCCATTTAATCCCAAAACCAACCTATGGCCAGCCAACCCCATCCAAGAGTTAATCCATCATATTTTCCTACCTTTTTCTATATCCATCATATTTTCCTACCTTTTTCTATCACTTTCTCCTTTTTAATTAGCCAATAAATCCTATAACCCCCAAAACCTTCTCTTTAGGTTTAATTAGCCAATTAATCATAGTAAATTGGCTAATTAAACCAAAATTCAACCACAAAAACAATAAGGTGGCCGGCCCCTCTTCCTCTCTAAAGTGGGTTAATCTATCCCTATAAATAGACACCCATTTTCACCAAAAAAAAATCATTCAAACACTCTTGCAAAAATCACAAAGTTCTCCAAATGCATTTTCTCTCTAATTTCTAACTTTGGCATCAGAGGTTCTCCGGCCAAAGCACCCCCCCTAACTCATCGTGGACGCGTGAGGCTTTTGGCCGTAACCTAAGGTGCTAGTTGTTTTGTAGATGCAAAATCGTCCAAGATCGAAGAGGAGAAAATTTGCATCCACATTTTTTACACATCTAAGCTATTACTAAGAAAAAGTTTCTTTGACAAATCATTATGCTCCTCACACTTATAAACAATGAACATTAAGTTGTACGTATGGTAGACAATATTAAAAGAAAAATCAATAAATAATGACATACCTGTCGGGCACGTTTCTGAGCCTTCTCCACTATTTTAAACTTGGCGTATTTGTCGATTTTCCCCTTGAATTTGTAAGGAGCTATTAATTTCTCGTGTGAACTTTAATTTTAGTCAATTATCCCCTGAACTTGTAAAATTAGACAATTTACCCACTGATGTTAGATTTGCCAATTTCCATCCAACTTGCTTACATGCACGGCACATGCAAGTCATTTGAGGGCAAGAAAGTAATTATATCTGTTTGCACCCAATTTACCAAAACGAAATCAACGAGAATTAGTTTTACAGAGCATATGTTTTATATGTCATGGCCTAGGATGACTCAAACTGATGTTCAGAAGTACACCAATATTTTCTTGAAAGTTGACAGAGACGGGAGGGAAAATCACTAGTGAACAAGCCCGCGACCTATTTCTGGAAAGGGACTACCAAGATGTAGTACTATTGTCTTTGTATTCATATTTTGGCTTGTGTTTTACAGGCACAGGTGCCATGTGGTTATTGAAGCTCTTTTCTTTTGTTTGTTCCTCTTCTGGGCGGTGGATGATTGACAATGTTTAGTTGAAGGCATTTAGCTTGAATTCCTGAACATAACTGACTAGATCAAGCATATTTTTCTGCAAGATGCTTTGCTGCTGGATGTTCATTTTTGCATGATGCGTTTGTATTTTGATGTAAAAACTTACATATGCCATAGATATTTTGTAGATGTAAACTTTTATTTGTAATTGGGAGTAATTTTTTGTTAGCCAATTGACATACAAACATCCATAAATATTATTAACTTGAATCATGTCTGAATATGCCGTCTAGATTGATAAAATGACTACCCATCATTCCACATTATCTTTGATGGATCGGTTTAAGGAGGGACGCCCTTTTCCAGCAGTGCTACAAAGCAGTGTTATGTTTGATTTGTCCAATATTTTTCAACCTACAAATTATTACTCCAATGCTAGCAATGTAGCCAGGAGACCTGCTTCTGGCATTCCTCCGTAAAACAAATCACTTTTAATTTATGAAACCATGTCTTTTTTTTTTTGAAACTTTAACGAAAAGCTTCTGATACTGTTCATTTTAACGAAAAACCACATTTTTACACTAAAAAGTCAATCATGGTACTATTCACTTTACCCTTTATTTTGTCTTTATCATTAAAACTCAAAGTTTTCAAGATCTTTTCATTAGTTTTTTTTTTTTTTTTGGATTAATATCAAAAGTTTTTTAGTTTTTAACATTTAGTACATCAAATTTTTTTTCGTCCCAGAGGGGTACTTGAAGTCATAACTTTTGAATAATTTCATACATCCGTTTAGGTTCAGGTTAAATCAGTCATTAACTAGTGACGTGGTGGCCACGTGGACAATAACTAGGCGTCACATGTCAATATGGATATTAAAAATAATAATAATAAATTAAAAATTAAAAATTAAAAATAATACAAATTTAAAAATTAAAATTGAAAAACCCATCATTCTCCTCCTTCACACCCCGACCACCCCCATCCCACCCAACCCTCTCTCCTTTCTCTAGCCCACCCAACCCTTCGTCCCTTCTCTCTCCACGGCTGACGTCGATTCACCGACCACCGACGTTGATTCACCTCCCGATGTCCCCGACAACCCGATTAGCTCCCCCAGATTTGAATTTTCTCTCTTTCTCTCTCTATCTTCCAAGGCCGAATCGCGGATGTGCAGTGTGTTTCCGGATTTGGAGATGTGGAGAGTGTTGCCGGATCGGAGCTGACGCCCTAAACCCCTCCCTGGCCCTCCTTAGCGCCACCCAATGCAGACAATAGAGCGAGAACCCCCTTCATCGTGAAAGGCTGCCGATTTATCGCAAGGATACGACAGCCGAGGACGCCGTCGGTGGTTCCTGAGGACTACCACAACAACTTTGATTCGTCTTCATCGGTGGTAGCGGACGATGGGGATTTCGTCACGTCATCGTCGTTTCATGGGCCCCGTTGCTCCTTCTCATGCTGAGGAAAAGCAGCAGGCCAATGAGCTGAAACCCAGAGTACCAGAATTGGCGAAACATCATGTAAATCAACTGAGTACAGACAGAGGAGGTTAACTCACTGAACTCAAAGTTCAAAGAAGCAACCGAAGTTGACAAAAGGGTACTTAAGAACTTTAATGTTTTCCTAATTTTTCCATTCTTAAGCCGCAAAATTATGTGTGTATGTTACTTTCTATTAAGTGTCATATCGTAACTGTTGTGGCCGAATTCCGTTTGTTTGGCTTCACTAAGTCTCCTTGGATTGGACTGGATTAATCTCTAGTGTAATCCCCTGTTTGTTTTACACGGGAACTACGTTTAATGGTACTAGGGTGGACTCGCCTCGACTAACACCCGGATTAGGTGGTCTTAGCGAGGCCCCCCGAAAACATCAGGATTGCTAAGACTTCGCTCGTCTGTTTCCACGGCTGCCCACAAGATGAAGAAGGTAGGGGTTCAAATCGCCAGGCTCCAGCTCCAAGAAGAGTGGGTCGGCCGGGTCTGGGTCCTGGGAAGCCTAAAGGGGCTATGACGGTGGGTGAGCTGGTGAGGATTCAAATGGGAATTTCAGAGGTCAGCTCAATTTCTTCACTTTTTTTCTCATTTGTGTTTTTCGTTGATCTGACTTTGAAGGGTTTAATTTTGTTTTGATTTCTCTGTGATGTTTGATTTCTTAAATGTTTAGTTGCTGGGTTAGTGGATTGGATTGCCATCTTAATTTTTGTAATTTCGATTTTGCTTGATTTGAAAGTTACAACTCTAATTGTGGTTGGGTTTTCGGGATATCTTCCGTTCCGTGTTTTCGTGTTCAATTTCAGTGAATTTCCTTCAAATTTGGGGAATGGCGGCGAGGTGCTTGATGATGATGATTTCGGTATTGTTGGTGATGTGGACATTGGGGAAGGTAAGCAAAGCGAGAATGATGAACCGGGCAGTGGCGAATTGACGAAGAAGAAGAGGAAGAAAGAAAAAGTTGCTGGCTAGTTGAAGAGTGATAAAAGGTTGAAGAAATCAGCTAAGGCGAAAGATGATACTGAGTTAAATGGGGAAAAGGTTGTTGGTGAGAAGAAGTTGAAAAGGTCGGCGAAGGCAGGAGAAGAAGATGGTGCCACTGTTAATCATAAGAAAGATGGGTTGTCCTTGAAAGAGAAGAAAAAAGATGTTACAAGGAAGAAAACAGATGATTTGTCGGCAAAAGGAGAAGAGTCTATTGGAAAGAAAGAGAAGAGAGGGTAAAGAGTCTGTTGGAAAGTAGGAGAAGAGGAAGAGTGAAGATGAAAAGTTGAAGAGCACAGAAGCAAACCTGAAGAAGGCCAAGAGAAGTAAGAAAGCAGCACAGTGATTTGGGATAACAGACTCCAGGCGAATGACAGGCTTTGCGGTGGGATTCAATACATCTGGGCAAGTATGGCTATCAATATTGAGTCGTCTGGAAGAAATTTGATTGTTGTGTATTTTATTTTGGTGTTGAAATGCTGATCTTATTTGTTAGTTTATGAGTTGACATTGCCTATTTACTTAGCTAGAACTTATGGAGATCATACAAAATGTTCACTTTTCCATCGTGGTTTTTCTGCAGTTGCTTAACTCTGAATTTGAACTGAGATTGTGTCTCTATGAGTCTATGACTTAAACTAGCATCCCCATCTCCAATTATAAATGAACATAGCATTTCTTTGCATCAACTTGCATCTCCATATCATGAAAATCTTTCGTATTGATTAGATTTGTTATTCAAACTCAGTCAAAGTTCCTTGTTCGTGAGTGGGCTGTTGATTTGTTTAAGGTCTACCTGTTGATTTGTGGGATATCTTCCGTTCCGTGTTTTTGTGTTCAATTTCAGTGAATTTCCTTCAAATTTGGGGAATTTTCATCTTGTCATTCATTTCTTTGATTTGATATGAATCTTTGAAGGTTTTTTTTTTCCTGATATGATGCTGATATGAATCTTTGAAGCATAAGTGTGTGAATATATGCATTTTGATGCTGAAATGACTCTTTGAAGGATTTTTACTAATGGCAACACTTGAAAGCATGTTGTATAATAAAGCTTAGATGCAGTGACGCAGTAAGAAGGTTTTCAGTTTCAATATTGGAGATTTGAATTTGTGTAGTCAAGTTGTCTCTGTTCCATTTGAAATATGAGTGGGAAGATTCTTTTCACTTGTGGTGGTACTGTGTGTCAACCTAAGTGTCTCTGTTCCTTTTGAAAAATACAAGGTGTTTGACCTGAAATGGGTATTGACATTTGAGAATTTATTTTATGATTTTCCTTTTCAATTATTCTAATTTTATTTTTCTGCAAGATTTGTTTATGGATGGCTATTCTAAATGGTTTCTATCAGGTTGCTTGGTATTCCTCACTGATTGTTCTGCAATTAGCTGACATTCTAATCTTGTGTAAGAAATGTTGATATTCCTCACTGATTGTTCTGCAACATGTCTCTATATTTCCAATGTGATTGTTGATTATTTGCTTAAAGTTTTCACCATTATTTTTGGAATTGGTTGGGTCTTAATACTTTGTAACGTTTACTTGAGTTGAATCGAAATTGAGTTCTTTTGTCCTCTATGTTGAGTGGGCAGGTTGTCTCTGTAAGATAATGAACGTTCAGTAGAAGAACACTCGGTGACATATGAAGAACTCCAGCAGTGGCTTCGTCGTCAACTTGATGAGTTTCGGGCTGGTCGACATTGTGAAGGTTCTGAGAGAGAGAGAGAGAGAGAGAGAGAGAGAGAGAGATGAGAAGAAAGGAACAGTTGTAAAACGCAGAGAAATGTTGTTGTTGGAGGTTAAGCAATTGAAACAATGCATTTTTTTTCAGACTATCAATTTGAACAATCGATTGAATGGAATTGCGCTAAAGCTAGGGCGTTACCCATAAGTGGCGCTGTGTGGCCTGAGCACAGTGATAAGTGAGCAAGGGTCGCTGTATCTCCATCGGCACCCAGATACAGTGTTAAATGAGCAAGGGGGCTATAGAAACTTCTTTTCGCAAGACTCCACCCAAAGTTGTTTGGAAGCACTTGCTCCTATCAACTTTACACGGGACACACAAAAGAAGTACTTTGATCGTATTAGACAGGGGAGGGTGAAGAAGCTAGGACATGAGGGTAGAGTTCAAGAGAGTAGAATGCGTCTAGGAACGTGGAATATAGGAACCTTAACAGGAAAATCTATGGAAGTAGTGGAAGTTATGGTGAGGAAAATGATAAATATTATGTGCTTACAAGAGACTAAGTGGATTGGTCTTAAGGCAAAAGATCTAGAAAACTCAGGTTTTAAACTTTGGTACTCGGGCACAAATAGGATGAAAAATGGCGTGGACATCATCGTGGACAAGATCTTGACACAAGATGTTGTAGATGTCACGAGAGTAGGAGATAGAATTATGGCAATCAAGATTGTAATAGGACAAGAACTCATCAATGTGATTAGTGCGTACACACCTCAGGTAGGGTTGGACTTTGAAGGAGAAATTTTGGGAAGATCTTAGAGACTTGGTGCAAGGAATCGCTCAGACAGAGAAGGTATTTATAGGAGGAGATTTAAATGGACACGTGGGCAAAGAAACAGGTAACTATGGAGGTTTTCACTGTGGCCATGGTTTTGAGGAGAGAAACAAGGATGGGGAAGCCATCTTAGATTTTGCGATGGCATATGATCTCTTTTTAGCCAACACCTTCTTTAAGAAGAAAGAAGAACATGTGATCACCTACAAGAGTGGGTCATCAAAAACAAAAATAGATTTTTTTCTAATGAGGAAAGGGGATCGTATAACTTGTAAGGATTGCAAAGTCATACCGGGAGAGAGCTTAGCTACTCAACATCGCTTGGTGGTGATTGATGTACATATCAAAAGAGAGAAAAAAGAACAAGACCTTGAAGAGCCCAAGGACTAGATGGTGGAATCTAAAAGGAGAAAAACAAGCTACTTTCAAAGAGAAGCCAATCACTCAATGCGTGTGGGATAAAGAGGGGGAAGTTAGCCAAATGTGCGATTCCATGGCTAGTTGTATCTGCAAAGTAGCAAAAAGGGTATTAGGAGAATCCTAGGGCTTTGCGCTACACCAAAAAGAATCTTGGTGGTGGAATGAGGAGGTACAAACAAAGGTTAAGGCTAAGAAGGAATGTTGTAAAGCCTTATACAAGGATAAGACTGATGCAAACAGTGAAAGGTATAGAATAGCAAAGCAGGAGGCGAAAAAAGCTGTGAGAGAAGCTAAGCTAGCGGCTTTTGACGCTATGTATAAGCGACTAGATACCAAAGAAGGAGAGTTAGATATCTATAAACTAGCTAGAACAAGGGAAACGAAGACAATGGACTTAAACCAAGTGAGGTGCATCAAGGATGAGGATGGAAAGGTTCTTGCTACAGAGAGCGCGGCCAAAGATAGATGGAGAGATTATTTTCATAATCTTTTCAATGAGAGACATGAAATGAGTACTTCTTTGGGGGAGTTGAATAACTCGGAAGAGTGTAGAAACTACTCCTTTTATCGTAGAATTAGGAAGGAAGAAGTGGTTGTAGCTTTGAAGAAGATGAAGCATAAAAAAGCAGTGGGCCCAGATGATATACCGATCGAAGTGTGGAAAGTCTTGGGAGAGAAGGGTATAGCATGGCTCACAAACCTTTTCAATAAGATTTTGAAAACGAAGAAGATGCCAAGTGAGTGGCGAAAGAGTACTTTGGTGCCTATATACAAGAATAAGGGCAACGTACAAAATTGCATGAACTATAGGGGTATTAAGCTAATGAGTCATCGAGCATAGATTAAGGCAAGAGACACGGGTCTCGGACAACCAGTTCGGGTTCATGCCAGGGCGCTTAACCATGGAGGCAATCTATCTCTTACGAAGATTGATGAAAAAATATAGAGATATGCAAAAGGATTTACACATGGTCTTTATAGATTTAGAAAAAGCGTATGATAGGGTCCCAAGAGACATTCTTTGGAGGATTTTAGAGAAGAAAGGAGTACGAGTAGCATATATCCAAGCTATAAAGGATATGTATGATGGAGCAGAGACGGCCGTAAAAACTCATATAGGACAAACCGAAAGCTTCCTCATAACCGTAGGATTACATCAAGGCTCATCTTTAAGTCATTACCTTTTTACTTTGGTAATGGATGAGTTAACGGGACATATTCAAGATGATATACCTTGGTATATGCTTTTCGCAGACGATATAGTGTTGATAGATGAAACTCAGGAAGGGGTAAACGCAAAGCTTAACCTTTAGAGAGAAGTGTTGGAATCTAAAGGTCTTCGCCTAAGTCGGTCAAAGACAGAATATATTGAGTGCAAATTCAGTGCAACCGGAGGCCTAAATGAGTTAGGGGTGAGGATCGGAGAACACGAACTGTCAAAGAGCGACTGTTTTCGCTACCTAGGATCTATCTTGCCAAAGAACGGCGATTTAGATGAAGACCTCAACCACCGAATACAAGCTAGATGGATGAAGTGGAAGAGTGCATTCGGCGTGTTGTGTGATCGCCGTATACCACTAAAGCTCAAGGGAAAATTCTATAGGACGGCAATAAGGCCGGCGATGCTATATGGCACAAAATGTTGGGCGGTGAAGCATCAACACATACATGAAATGGGTGTAGCAGAGATGAGGATGCTTCGTTGGATGTGTGGGCACACAAGAAAGGATAAGATTAGGAATGAGGATATCCGAGGTAAAGTAGGAGTAACTGAAATTGAAGGAAAGATGAGAGACAATCGGTTAAGGTGGTTTGGACATGTGCAACGAAGGCCTACTGACACTCCAGTTAGAAGATGCGACTACGGGACAGATGTCCATGGCCGAAGGGTTAGAGAAAGACTTAGGAAGACTTTGGAAGAGACTCTAAGAAAAGACTTAGAGTATTTGGATCTAGCGGAAAACATGACACATGACCGAGCGCAATGGCGTTCTAGGATTCATATAGCCGACCCCACTTAGGAAAAGATGTCTTAGGGTATTTAACACAATATGCTAAACAAAGTAAAACTTATTTATTGAAATTTTTGATAAATTACATACATGGACACACATAAAACACAAAACAAACAAAGATGAGGGAGCCTTCACAAGGTTACTCGTGAGAAGCCTCAGTACTTGGCAGAGCACCAGAAGGAGGAGGCACCAGAGGTTGATCATTTGGAGCTTCGGTACGCAGTAAAGCTCCATAAGACGAAGGTAGTAGATGCCTTTGGAACAAATCCACAAACCTCTGATGATCACTCAGAATCCGACTCTCAGATTCCTGCAGCTGGTCAAGCTTCATCTTCATGCCCGTGGAGTAGTTATGTGCAAGCGTGTGCAACTGTCTATTTTCATGCTTGAGCCCCCCGATCTCTTGTTTGAGACTTGCCACTTCAGCCATCAACGACTCTACTTGACGGGTTCGAGCAAATAGCATTGGCCCATATTAGACACAGAAGCCGCACACTAAACACTAAAAGCCAGAAAATCCTGAATAGCCAACTCATTTGACCGCTTGGAGAGTATCCTATTATCTTTGGGGGTGAGAAGATTCTTGGCCACCATAGTAGCAGTCATATCATTCTTCATCACAGAGTCCCCAATGGTAAGAGGACCAGTAAGGGATACGAATGATGGATGCCATATGTTGTCTTAAGAAGACATAGATGCCTCTTTCACAACATTCAAATCAAAACGGCGGTCGGATGGGCAAGATATTTGTAGAAAGGACGAAGGAAAAATGAAGCACAATAAATCTCAGAAGTACGAAAATGAAGGGGAACTTCTACAAGCAGTAGATCTCTAAATGTACTCCTTGAACACAATTGGGACCCTTATAAAAAGAAGGGCAACAGGACCACGTGTTCAAAAATTGAAGAAGCACCACACTCTGAATTTCGAGAGCCAAGTTTCCCTGGATAAATCAATCCTCACACGCAAAATCAGCTCCTCGGATACCACAGATAACTTGGTCAAAGATTTCTGACAAAGGTAGAACACATGGGCCCAAGAAGGGTAAAAGAACAGTACGCTAATTTTGAAGTTTCAGCTACCCTACTATTACACACAAGCGCAAAGGAATGACACCACTACTTGTTGAGTGGGAAATCCATATATGTGTCGACTTCCGTCCTCTATGGCAAAGCAAACTTGCAAGAATGCCTACTTTTCATCCTCCTCGAGAATGCATCTTCAACAAGATCTACTTGTTCAAAAATCAAAGAGGCACTATTCTTCGAATTTTGAAAAGCCAGACCCTCAACAGATTTGCTTGTTAAAAAATCGAAGAAGCACCACTCTCCGAATTTTGAGAGCCAGACCTTCAACATATTTGGTTTTTCAAAAATCAAAGAGATGCTACTCCTCGAATCTCGAGAGCTAGGTTTTCTTGGATAGAATGTGTCGATGCCCTTCCCACGCAACAGCGACTCTCCGGATATCACGGACCACTTTGCCAAAGATATTCGACAAAGTTGAACCTTACAGCTCCCACTACATTGCTGTGACCGAGAAGGGTAAAATAACAGTATTTCACCTGTTGCTGGGGAAACTCCTATACATGTCGACCTCTATCCTCTAAGGGTAAAAGAACAGTATGTGATTTTTGAAGTGTCAGCTACCTTACTATTACACACAAGGGCAAAGGAATGACACCACTACTTGCTAAGTGGGAAATCCCTATATGTGTTGACTTCCGTCCTCTATGGCAAAGCAGGCTTGCAAGAATGCCTACTTTTTCATCCTCTCTGAGAATGCATCCTCAACAAGATCTACTTGTTCAAAAATCGAAGAGGCACCATTCTTTGAATTTCGAAGAGCCAGACCCTCAACAGATTTGTTTGTTCAAAAATCGAAGAGGCACTACTCTTCGAATTTTGAGAGCCAGACGTTCAACAGATTTGCTTTTTCAAAAATCGAAGAGATGTTACTCCTCGAATCTCGAGAGCTAGGTTTTCCTAGATAGAATGTGTCGATGCCCTTCCCACGCAACATCGGCTTTCCGGATATCATGGACCACTTTGCGAAAGATATCTGACAAAGTCAGAACACGTGAACCTTACAGCTCCCACTGCATTGCTGTTACCAAGAAGGGTAAAAGAACAGTATTTCCACTTGTTATTGGGAAAATTCCTATATATGTCTACCTCCATCCTCCACAGCCAGGCAGACCTGCAAAAATGTTCAATCATTCCTCACATCTGAGAGGACACTCCCAACGAAGCCTCCCACAATAATCCCTAATGTCATTTGTACGAAATCATTCATTAGAACTCACAAAACGAGAGCTTGAACCTAAGTACTTGTGTGAACCCTTCACAATTAATGAGAACTCCTATACTCTGTGGACGTAGCCAATCTGGGTGAACCACGTACATCATGTGTTTGCTTCCCTGCCTCTATATCTTTACATACTTATCTGCACTAGTGACCGAAGCAATCCAGCGAAGGTCACACACCTGACACTTTCTGTTGTACCAAAGTCCACGGCTTTTTATGATATGTATGAGCGACTAGATACCAAATAAGGAGAGTTAGATTTCTAAACTAGCTAAAGCAATGGAAAAGAAGACAAGGGACCTAAACCAAGTAAGGTGCGTCAAGGATAAGGATGGAAAGGTTCTTGCTACAGAGAACCCGGTCAAAGATAGATGGAGAGGTTCTTTTCATAGTCTTTTCAATGAAGGCCATGAAATAAGTACTCAAGAAGGGATAAATGCGAAGCTTAACCTCTGGCGAGTTGGAATCTAAAGGTCTTCGCCTAAGTCGGTCAAAGACAGAATATATAGAGTGCAAGTTCAGTGCAACTGCAGGCCCAAATGAGTTACGGGTGAGGATCGGAGAACATGAAGTACCAAAGAGCGACCGCTTTCGCTCCTTAGGATCTATCCTTCAAAAGAACAGATATTTAGATGGAGACCTTAACCATAGAATACAAGCTGGATGGATGAAGGGGCAGAGTGCATCCAGCGTGTTGTGTGACCGTCGTATGCCACTAAAGCAAAATTATATAGGACGGCAATCAGGCCAGCGATACTGTATGGCACGGAATGCTGGGTGGTGAAGCATCAACACGTACATAAAATGGGTGTAACGGAGATGAGGATGCTTCGTTGGATGTGTGGGCACACGAGAAAGGATAAGATTAGGAATGAGTATATCCGAGGTAAAGTAGGAGTAGCCGAAATTGAAGGAAAGATTAGAGAAAGACCTAGGAACAAAGGTCCATGGCCGAAGAGGTAAAGGAAGACCTAGGAAGACTTTGGAAGTGACTCTAAGACAAGACTTTGAGTATTTGGATTTAACGGAAGATATGACACAGGACCGAGTGCAATGTCGTTCTAGGATTCATATAGCCAACCCCACTTAGTGGGAAAAGGCTTCGTTGTTGTTCAAAAAAATATTTTAGTCTAGGACATAATAGTTCGGTAGTCCAGTCTGAGATAGTCCGGTGCAACAAACGCATCCTATAGTTTTATTGTTCCAAATTTGGTGATTGTATTATTAAATTGGGGCTCTGCCTTTCTTTTTTCAGGTTTAGTTTGCTGGAATTTTTACCCTGTAATAAAATTTGTTTTGTTGATCTTTGTTTGGTTCAAACAAGAATACTGAGTTTTGCTGGTGTTAGTCCAATCCAGCCATTCCTATTTTTTGGTCATTGCAGTTCAGCCATCGAACTATCGCGTATTTTTGTAGTGTTGAATGTTCAAACTATCGCACTTGGTCGTGAGATTTTTACTTCACCCTGGCCTAGCGTATTAAATTAATATCTAATTTATGATATAAAGGCGAATTTTAAGATGTTGCTAGACTTGTTAATCAAGTTTTAAAAGATAACAAATAAGATATTACACACTTGTCCATAACTTGCTCTTTATAATGTATGAAGTATAAATAATACTAAAATAATAAAAGTCCTGCCTATTTGTCATCTTATTTCTTGGACAGACAAGTGAGCTCTCAAAGTACAAATTTGCCGTAAAATGTTTCCTAATTCTATTGGATAATGATGCTTAAGATTGTTGCATTAAAAGTCCGAATCATTTTCAGTTCCACTGGCTTCAGACCCATGATCATCGCTTTCATTTGCTACAAACTCATCACTTGATCCACTGACTTGAGGCTCATCTCCTGATCCACCACCTTTGGAATCATCATCTTGTCTTGTTTCTTCTTCTAATTTTGGTCCCCTCGACATGAAGACATTGATCAAATTTGTATTTCTCAGCATCTTTGGCATACAATAGGCATATACCACAACTTTCCACCTTCGTATGGGAAGTAGAAGCAGGTCTCCATCCAACATCCAGCGGGCAGAAGACAACAGAGGCCTTTTTGGCAAGTTTGTAAACATCAGGGGAGCAGTTTTTTCCTACCTCTTCACTTTTGAAGGCCTCATTCCACACATGCACGTGATGTTGGCCGTAACAATAGTCGTTGTAGCTGTTGCCTGGAATAATGTACTTAGAACTGAACAGTTCATGGCTTTTACCCATGAATTTGACAATGAAATTAGCTCTCACTACCGTGGAAAGCCTAGAAACAACAACAGAGAGAGCGAAACAAAATAAACCTGTTTGAAACCAATCTGGACAAAGCTTGATGTCTACTGAAGATCCCTCATTTTGATAGCTGAACCAATTTGGAATTTCTTTTCCTAGACATACAATGTTAATCTGAGGCCAGCTGTCAAGCTCCGATCTCGACATACGTCGAAAATCGACACGTGATAAGGGAATGATGTGTACGTTGAATCCGGCAAAAGATATGAATTGAAATACTTTAACTGATAAGCCAAAATAATTATGAGGGTAGCTAAGTCCTCCACAAGAAATTTACAATTTTGTACACTCCCAAAAAAATAGCACATCCCATATCTAGTCTATGACGACAAAGAGATGCACGCATACATTGTCTTACATTCCATTCTGAGACATGATACTAATTCAATGACATACAATTAGATCTAGAATGAACAAAATTTTCTAATTTTAGGTTTAAACTTTTATCTTTTGTGAGTGAAGAAACCAACCATACTTTTGTATGTCCTTTCAGACTAGAAACAAGTCTGGGGTGCTCAAAAGAAAGTCCCAAACGATAAAGTACAAAAGAGGATAAATGGGTAACCTAATGCTCCAAGTCTCTGATAACTGCACTACTACCCCACCCACAAACTTCTCGAGATCTACTCAGACTTGTCACCTATATGATCAGTGCCTACACTATTGGAATGGTGCACCTGGCAAACAAGAATCCGGATCAACTACGAAGCTTGTGTGAGTGACAATAATACAAAGTATATGATAATGAAAGAAAAACCATCCATCGATCATAGTTTATAAACTTTGAATATAAATCATTCTTATAAAATCAATATCAAGTCACTGAAAACTCCTAAGGAGTCACCCAGACATCCATGACTTTTCTATATCAAAACACAAGGTTCTCAAAACTATAGTTCACGAAAATACTAAAAACTAGGGCTAGAGTGATGCAGTTCAGCCGAAGCCTACATAAGTAACCAAACAGGAAGTGGCCCCCATCGCGGAAACTAGGGCTAGAGTGATGCAGTTCAGCCGAAGCCTACATAAGTAACCAAGCAGAGCCACCCCTGAAAAGGTAACCAACTAGGCAGTGACCTCTTATCGCGGATTAACCAAGTAGAGTCATTCCTACACATCTGTTAAGCAGTGATCACCTATCACAGATTAACTAAGCATGATCACCCCTAAGTGTGTGTGTGTGTGTGTGTGTGTGTGTGTGGCCATACCAAAGATATAAGGATTGCCTATCGCGGATTAACCAAGTAGGACCATCCATATACCACTGCTACATGGTGCAGACTCGGTGTCACCTAACCCCTTGACACTAGGGTAACGATCTTCCACTAGCCCTCACGTTTATCAAACAATCATATATATATATATATAAACAATTATTTAGCAGAAAACATAATTTAGAAATCCATGTTGTATCCACAACGTATACTAGCACGAGAGTTTTCTGGGTAATAACTATATCACATATATTAATGTCACCACTTGGGGTCCGCGCTAACGCACTCTAGCACAAGAATCGAAGAGTCATGCACTATCGCCGCCTAAAACAAGGTACAAGTCCACATTTAGAATTCTTTCGATAATTCATATAAGCACAACTTCCGTAGGTTCCCCACAACAACATTTTAATGAGAAATCCAACCGTCGTTCAAAGGTAGGGCCTATGATCCTATGTCACTTGCTCCGTAAGATCCAACCACTAGATTTTCGATTTGTAAGTTCCTAAGGTCCTTAAATATTACGTATGATAATACTTCAAAGTTCGGTAGCGATCAAACAGTTGGATCGTCGTTAGTTAGAATATTCAAGTTGTGGATCTTAACGAAAAAATACTCAAACGACGGAATTACGTTAATTGGATGTCAAATGTGGAATTAAGGCATGAAATTTAGCTTAGGATGGTCAGGGTTGCCTTGGCCCACGCGGCTGTTGGCCCCTCCCGACTCGTCAGAAAATTCAACGTTTTCTAAAAATTATCAAATTTGACCAGAACGAAGATCTCAATGAGTAGAGCAAATTTTATACTTGTGGCTAAGTCCAATTTGGCCGGAAAAGGCCCCAAATTGGTTCGCACCCGTCGGAAACCCTAGAATGGGTGAGTTTCGATTCTCCTTTCTCGGTGTTTCAACGCCCCTACAACTGGTTGGGTCTTATTCCTGGGTCCAAGAGGAGTTGATAAGGGTGGTGGTAGGTGGTGAGACTCTCCATCAAAATCCTTCGATCTCCCGCAGGGTTTTACACGGTTTTGGCCTTAAAAACCCTTGATTTTGGGCAGAAATGGTAGATGGATGAAGGTGGAAGAAGTTGCAGGTGAAGGATGGATGAAACTCGCCTGAAAAAATGGTGGAATTGCCTAGAATTCACCCCGGGTCGAAACCGGGTTGGTGGTGTGCACGGGTTGACGAAATGAGGGGGGAAGGTTTCAGCTTCTCTCTCCTCTCCTAATTGGTCCTTTCTCTCTCTAATTTCTGATTGGTCCTTAGTTCCTTTAGTTTGATTGATCACTTGTCCTTGTATTGGTCCCCTTAATTTTTGCTTAAATCTGATTGGGCTTTTTTTTCACAAAGTGGGGGTTTAATTAATTTAAAATTTATAGTTTAATAAAATGACTTCAAATGTCTGTAACTATACCGTTATAATCTGGACTCGCAAATGGCTTTTAACTATGCGTTCGTGGTTTTGAGATCTATTCGGAAATGTTAATTGTGACTTCGAACGGTCAACGAATTTGAAAGATTAATCACAAAATTCAAAGCATATAACTATTCGATTTAATTTCTAAAATTAACGGAATTAAAGTTAACGAATGAAAATAACGTAAACGTAAAATACGAATTTAAATGACGAGATACTTAATGAATAGTGAAATTCCGGAGGCTGTATTTCACACCAGCAATGGTACTTTAATGGCGCAATAGTTGCCGCTCGCATAATTGTAATCTGTACTTCTCATATTCTGTTTTACCTTTTAATGTTTCCAAAGTATTTCACTTGTGATGTAATTGTGCACATATAGCATGGTTTTTATTGCAAGTTATAATCTTTTGCCAGATAGCATGTTAATGTTTTGTGATTGCATAATACGACTATAGTGCCTGGCAGATGACTACTCTTTAATACACTGTTGTAAATGTGGGATGCGTAGTTTCACAGCATCTGTATATGGTGCATCTAATTTTTGTTTAGTCTTGAGTTTATGGAATTTGTTTGTTTTTGATATGGTGTTTGTAATACAGACAGGAGTAGCACTTGGAGCAGAAATTGAGGACAAAATGCCACAGCACGAGTATTATGAGTATTTCGGTCCAGATTATACTCTTCATGTTGCTCCGAGTAATATGGAAAATAAGAATTCTCACATGTTACTAGAAGAAATACGGTCAAAGCTTCTTGAAAACCTCTCCAGGCTGCAGCATGCAACCAGTGTCCAGTTTCATGAAAGACCTCCTGATACTGAGCTTCCGGAGGTATGTTTCTGCAACTAATCATTTTCTCAGCTAATTAATTTTTCCATCTTCTATATTCATCAAAACATAATAATCATCTGACTGAAATTATTTCTTCTGCATTTATTTGTTAGACCTATCAGAGCAAGTTACTGTTCATTGTTCTGATTTGACATGATACCGCTTAAGTGCATGACCTTTTCTTCTGTCTTAAGTCTAAATTAGTAACTTGTACTAGACAACTTCTTGTTCTCAAGACTCCTTATAACATAAGCTAACTGGTGCCTGCATCTACTCCAAAGCCACATTGTTCCTGAGCAGAAGACCCAAATTTCTGTCTTTTTCTTCCATTTATTTGCTATCAAGCTTACATTTTGACATTCCTATGTTGTCCACTTCCTTCCTGTAATATGATAGTTCTTGTTCCATAACTGGTAGAATACTTGATGGAAGTCTCATAGACATTTTCAATAAGTATAGTGATGATCCAAAAGGAAAAGTTGTGTATCTAAATAGGAGCAAAGCTCCATTCTGACTTTTATTAATCTATGTATAAAGAATGTTGCTTGCTTGTTCAAATCTATCTAATTTCAGTTGTTATTTGTACTCAATATTTAACGTTGTTATATGGGCTTGTATTCAATGTTTTAATGTTATTCTTTGTGGAATTCTTTCAGGAGAATGAGGAACAGGATGACCCAGACGAGAGGTGGGATCCAGATTCTGATATGGAAGTTGATGATGAACGGTACTTCAATTTATTCTCCTAATTTGCTCTCATTATCTAGCACTTTTGTCTTTGCAATTTACAGATTTATGGTTTATACAGTAAGCCTTTACCAAGCAGAGTAAAGAAAGAGATCGTTGAACATGAGGTTAAAGATCCGGTCCGTCACAAATCATCTCTCGAGCTTAACTTTTTTTTGGGTGTGGAATCATTACTTTAGTCTAAAGTAGGCTTTGAAATTGGCACTGTTCTTTACTATTCATCGTAGTTAATTTCTTTGCCACTCGATTTCACTCTATTTACAATAATGCCGGCCAAATTAGCCTGGGTTAGGAGGTTAATTCTCAAAATTTCAGAGGGTGATTTTGTCCATATGGTTTAGGACGGAGCCACTCGATTTCACGCTATTTACAACAAAGCCTTCAGGTTTGGGCTGATATTGGGGCTGGGTTGGAAGGGCAATTGTGTCCTGTGCGTTTGAGACGGATTGGGGTGGGTCTAGGTTTGCTATCATTCAGTGAGGGTGTCCTGTGCGTTTGAGACGGATTCGGGGATGGGAGGCCATGCCTCCGATAGAGAGAGAGACACACACACAGCGAGAGGGAGACAACGAAAGAGAGAGAAGGAGAGGGAGAGCGACAGAGAGAGGAGAGGGAGGAGTGGGGATCCTCGATTTCATGAGTGGGAGAGGGGGTACGGTCAGAGAAAAGCATGGGGGCCGTCGGGATTTGAGGGGTAGCCTGATTTCCAGGGATTTCTCACACCTTCATTCCATCTTCCGTTACTCCTCCTCTCTCTGTCTCTAGAATCGATCGATCTATTCGAAGAGGATCGACAGTTTTTTTGGGGGCGAAGATTTGATTGGGAATTTGAAATGGAAGCTCGAGGGAGCAGCAAGAGCTAGATGGGGCTTAAGAAACGCCAATCGAAGACGCCCAGAAAGCCTAGAGATAGTGTTCTCGAACAGAGTTTCTCTCTCTCCTCTCTTTCTATCTGCCTTCGTTTTCTGTACGCATGTTTTAGTTTGAATATTCATTAGACATGCTTTTAATTTTTCTGCAGAATCGCCGGCGGAGTTCTTTGTGGAGAACAAGAACATTGCTGGGTTCGATAATGTATGCTTTTTCTTTTACATTATTGTTTTACATTTCTTTTTGGACTCTTTTTGGACGAAAGTTGGAATCTTATGGTTTTTAATTTAAAGACTAGGAATTTGAATGGTGTAGTGGAGGTTGAAATTGTTTCCCACGATTTTGTTATGAATTCTCAATGTGTGATGAATTCGGAAAACCAGTTTTGTTATCTCTTATGCAGTTATGATCGTATGAGTTGGAATTTGGATTTTCACACACATGTAAACTGAAAAAAGAAAATAGATTTTCGTAATTCGAGGTTAGCCGACCCCACATGGTGGGAAAACGCTTAAGAAGAAGAAGAAGAAGAAGAAGTTAGCTCTAAACTATAGAAGCATGGAAGTTTATATGGACCTTAGATTGTTTTGAAAAATAATTGATTGATTCAAGAAAGCAAAGAGCTTGGAACCTTAACTATCTCATTGTAATCCTTCACCAAGTTCTGGTAATTTATGTTCTATTTATTATGTCATCTGAAACTGAATTGCATTTGGATGTTTGTGTTTGATGCTATTTTTTGGATGTAGGTAACTAGATTCTTATTCTCTGGGAATTGTATTCGTTTGTTCAATCTCAATATTTTACCAATATTCTCACGCTGTCCTTTGTTTTTAATCTATAATTTATTTTTTCCAATTCATGAAATTTCCTTCTTTTTTTTGACGATTTAAAATAAATGGGAGCAATTTAATTATCTGGTTTGGAGGGTTTTGGTCTAATTGCAGTATTTATTTATTATCTGTAGGTTTGTGAAGGTCTATGAATAACAGTTGATGAAAAAGTTGCAGTTTTGGAAATGACTGTCAGCAATCAAGACGTGAAAAAGAAGGTTCCTTTTTCTTATTTTTGTTTCCAAACTCTTCTTCTTTTATATTTTGTGGATAAAAAAAAAGAGAGGATCTTTCGGCAAACAGAATGGTGTTTTTTTTATTTATCAGATTTTGTTAATTAATTGAATTTTGTGTTTACCCTTTTGTTTCAGTCTTTTATTCATAAAATCTTCACCACAAAGGAGGAAGAAGGAAGCGGCTCTTCGGATTTCTCAGGTGAGTCTCTAATGTGTTTCTTTCTGGTTTCAATTCAATCACTTATCACCATTGTTTTCTATTGGAGAAAATCTAGAGAGAGAGAGAGAGAGAGAGAGAGATAGAGAGAGGATATTCCTTGCAATTGGGGACTCATATTATAGTTGATGTTAGCTTTCTTTTTGGATACACAGACTGCAGAATAGAATCCCATCTGCTTTTTGAAGGATGTGATTTACTTTTCGTTTTTTTGAATGGATTTGTTCTTCTTTAACTGTTTGGAAATATAGCGACATTGGTACAACCATATAAGACATTTGGGGTCTAAAAATGGTGTTTTTGGTAAGAAATATATTGATGGCTACAGAGAGAGGGAGAGCACCACGGAAATGTAATAAAACCACCAAGCCGTTAGAAATCTCTTCGATTCTCTCTCTCAGAAACTATCGAAGCACAATGACATCTTGCTGAAAAACCATGAATTTGGTCCCAATTCGAAGGAAATTTTAAGCCCAGAAAAGCCTTGGTTTCCTGGGGAGTTCTCCGGCTGATTTGGAGTAAGTAATTTTGTGATTTGCATTTTATTTTGAGAAATGATTGACGGGTTTGCAGTTCATTTTACCATTTCTAGAATTTTGCAGTTTATTTCGGGGGTTTACACTCAAATTGAGAAAGCACATATGAACACAAAGGCTCGAGGATGTATGACAACTTGGATATGATAGGGTACAAGCTGTGACATTCCTGCAAAAAACAGTTTTTGGGTTTTGTCTAATTTTTGTGGTCTGCTTTATAGATTGTTCTCTTTGGAATTCCAGCCTTGAGCTTTTTCTTGCATGTGCCTTCTCATTGAGTATTGGAGCATTAAAACACAAGTGTGTGTGTTCTATCGGCATAAGAGGAGAATGCCATAAGAACATCCATCTTTGTATTTTTTTGTGCTTTTTCTAACCCATCAATTTCTTTTGAGTCAACCAAATAGTCCCAGTTTGCAACATATGATGTGAAGTATTATTGTCTTAAAAATTTAAGTATGCATGTATATTTTATGTGTGCGCGCGTGCACACCTCCGCATGGTGTTAATCTCTGTGGGTCATCTGTAGACATATTTCAGTGTGTGTGGGGAATGCAACTTATCGGATTTAGGTTATATTGTGCATAGTTCTATTGTCTATTGTTATCTGCGCTATACCATTTCTATGCAGGCTCTGAAAGTTATTCATGAGCTGTGCATAGTTCTATTGTCTATTTTTATTTGCGCTATACCATTTCTATACAGGCTCTGAAAGTTATTCATGAGCTTTATAAGCACTTTCCATAATTTAAGCAGTCTGTTCTAGGTTCTTTTTCATTAGGTCATTAGCCACTGATTAATGGAGAAACAAGGACCATGCCACTGATTTTGGGTTCTTTTTCTAATTTTCTGATTTTGGGATTTTGCAGGGAGTGCTGATGTACTAATTTTCTGGGATTTTTTTTGTCCTGCCAGGATTTTTGGTCTTTGAAATGGGTACGTGTTGTTTTAAAATTTTGGTTCTCGCATGTTCCGTTCTTCGTTGCTTCGTGATTCTCATTTTTCAATGTTGGGTGATGGAAATTTGTAAAAATAGTTGTAGTTTTCTTTTTTTGAGAAAGTTGGCATTTTTAGTTATATTTTCTGTTTAATCCCAAATGTAAGACTGTAAAATAATTGAAATGATGGTTTTCTAGAAACTCCTCTTTATTTTTTTTTCTGGGATTTAAAATCATCTTTTCCCGATTGGTTACAAGGGTTATGTTCTCTTCAATTGGTTCACCTAATTTTGATTAGTTATAAGTTTTGTTTTTTAAGTTTTGTCTTTTGTGCTGTAATGAGAGATTTCTGTTGGCCTTTCAGATTTCGGCATGGGAAAGTTCACTTATTTGTCTAATTATATTGCGTATGCGTTTGATTTTTTACTTAATTATTCTGTTTGTTTCTTTATTTAATTGTTCTGTTTGCGTTTGGGTGTGATGGTCTAAATTTCATATGTTTGGAATTATCCACTTAACATCAATTTGTTAGATTCAGGTCTCCACTCCACACTTCATAAGTTCAAATTCCATAGAAGTCGATTCAGCAGATTGCTTCTTAGTTACGCTCAGATGATAATGTATTTACAGTCCTTGACATGTTTTTAAAGTTTGCATTTTCAATGCATATATCATTAACTAAGCTTTATCCGCGGGATATCATCGCAAAATTTGTTATGGAAAATGGTATTGTTAGATTCTGATATATCTACTTTAGTTTTAAGGATTACACATTGTTTTGCGATATAAAATAGATGTTCTGCCTTGATTTGATGTAGGGGTATGCATTAGCCAACATTAATTCTGCTTAGTATTTCTCAAAGTCTATAGTGTGGAAGACTCTTTCTCTGAGAATGGCTGACTGCAACTGAATATCCTTCTTCCTTTCTTCTTTATTTGAAACAGTGATAACTCAGTCAACTATGAGTAGATGTATAGCGGCCTGCTTCAGTGCTCACTTCACTTGGTAAAGTTTTTTGGTCACATAAAGGTGCTGGAGTTGGGAACTTTTTGGATCTTAAATCATTGGTTGCCTAACATTCTCTATATCGAAAGGCATCATTTTTGTTACCACATTTTATATATTTTAGACAATGAATTTGAGTGTAGTGGACTATGAGTCAGTAAACAGGGAGTTAGTTTTGTTATATGAGATTTGGTTAAATGTCTAATACACATAGGTGCTTAGGTTTGTTTACATTGGTGGTAAATTCTTGCTTTCTTTTCAATTTTGTTTTATTGTAATTCGTCTTGGTTTATGGATCTTGCATTGCTTACGTGAAATGGTTATATTTCAATGTTTGTGAGACGAATTGTGTGTTTGTGGCTTAGTGAGAGTTAGATTTAGATTGTGTAGAAAATTTGGGCTTCTGAGTGTAACCCAATTAGCAATTTGGAGTGATTGAGGAGAAGTATCCTGAGTTGCAGTGGGACTCGGTCAGACCATGCTGTCGGGAGAGAGAGCGAGCGAGCAGAGATATAAGAGAGAGGGAAGGAGTGAGGGAGAAAAATAGGGATTTGGTGAGAGGAAGAGAGAGGAGGGCTGTGAATTTTGACTTCGGGAGAGATGATTGTGCCTGTTTCTTCAGTCAGATCGTCATTGGGGGGGATAGAGGGACTGACAGATTGGAGAGAGATGGGAGCTAGGGGTTTCAACTCAGTAAGATTGTGAGGGAGTGAGGGATGGCAGAGACAGATGAGGGAGCTGGGCGTGGGAATTGCAGAGAGAGAAAGAGAACTCATAAGATATTTGTTTTGTTGAGAGCTGACAAGAAAAGGGGAGAAACAACGACAAAGTGACCAAATCTGAGAATCTGAAGTAAAAAATGATTAGTGGGGTTTTAGCTTCTAGCACTTTCTTCCCTGTTTTCTTAACCCATTTTTCTCTTCACCCATTCAAACTCTAGAAGTGTTCGCACAGATTGGAGCTCAAAAGTGTCAGATTTTATGGAACAAATGGTCTCAGAGAAGCAGATTACACTGTACAGTAGCAGCACAGGACCCGGTGCGCCTGGATTTGGCATTGTTCTTACCTCTACTTCTTCAATTTTTTTAATTTCTTTTATATGCAATTTCTGTGCCTGCTGTTGAAATGAATATGGTGGTGGAAACTGTTGTTTTATATGAATTGGGTTTTTCACGAAATTAATACAGATCAAATCTTTGTGGTTCTTTGTTGTTTATCTCAACCTTCTTCGCCCGCAGCTGCTTGAAGATGACGTGGTCCTGATAGTCGGTCACTTCTGGGACAGTTCTGAACAAAGGATTCGGTTCCCCAGCCCTGACGATTGTGTCTATGGCAAAGAGAATTCAGGAAGAGTGGAAGATCCTGGAGAAGGATTTTCCAGGCGAGTTCTTTTGTTTTTAATTTTGAATTTCCTTTTAAATAACTGTTTTGAATTAATGGTAAGGAAGTTTTCCCATACTTAGCCTATTCATTTTTATCAAATATTTTGCACCGACTATTTCATGATGCTGATTGTTGTAATTAATTTGGTTTTGTACTGAAAGTTGGAGTTCAGAATATATGGAATATAGTTGTTGGATTGGTGTTTGTACTATAGAAACTTAGGTGTGCTTACCCCATTTTCTTTGACATTCACAGTTACAATATTTGTTAGAGCTTATGAGACGCCGTTCAAGTCAGACCACTGGTGAATGCCTAAACTTTTGTGCTTAAATGGATTCATCAACTCAATTTTTTCGTTAATTTTTGTTTTGAGTTCGTTTTCCTTGCTGCTATTGTTTTAGGATTTTAACCTCAATCGTTCAAGCATGACACATTTTCAGTGGGAGCTCATAAGCATAATTCATTTTTCTTAAATTAGACTCAAGATTTTTATGTGCATTATTCTTCCGTTTAACAAATTTAATTGGCTAAGCCTTAATGATGTTGTTGATGAATCTTCACAAAAGTCCATTTCTCTTTTAATCATTGACTAATTTTTTTCTTCGTTGGCAGTCGAGGCAAAAGGTTCTTGCGATTTGAATCAAATGCAAACTGCGCAAATATATGTGCTGTATGCACAAATGCATATAAACTAATAAAATATATATACATGATTTCACGTGTTAAAGATTGTACTTATTCTTAAATAAAGATTCCGTTGACAAATGTGTTTAACAATACGATCTTAGAACTCATCTTTAAACTTTGTATAACTGAAATATTATTCATCAATTTTAACTTACCCTGTTGCTATTTGCTAATGACACAAGCTATGAAGATTGTACTTATTCTAATGACACGGGCTATGAAGATTGTACTTATTCTGTTCGTAGATGCAAGGCTAGAAATTAAGTTTGTATGGGCTTAAATCAATTGATGCTATAGTATTTGTTAAAATTGTTAGATTTAGGGGTTTGGTAAATTGATTATAGTAATGTTGTTTGTGGTTTGGGTTTTCCTTTTGTTTTGGATAGATGGTGCTTGATTGTGGTTTAAGTTCTTTTTATTATGATATTTCCTGCACATTGTAAAATTCTGGTACTATTATGAGGATTTTGGTGTTGAAAGTCTAAGGGATGTCTGCGTTTCGGAAATGTGTTTTTAAGGTACCTTCAATATATACTCTATTGCTTGCTGGGGTTTACCCTTTTGAGCATTTTATTACGTTTCTTCTTGCTCTCTGACTTAAAATTTTAAATGTTATAGGTGAATGCAAACGCTGCAAAACCCGGTCTGAAAAACGAACGAAAGCCAGCATTTCGACTTGCTGCTCTGCAATACACAGGCGTGTTGAAAACTTTCCCAAATCCTCTATGCTTACACAATTATACATGTGTGTCTGTACAGCTTTATAATGCATTTGTGGAAATACATACGTTGGAGCCTGGTTTTTGTTTTAGATTTATATGCTGGTTGTCAGGTTCTAGCTATGTGAAGTTTGTCTTAAATTTAAGTACTCTCTCTGTGCATGAATTTGAAACTTTTTTTAAAATTTCTAGAGAGACAATGCAATTGCGTTTTATTCTTAGAGAAAAAGATGTGTCAGCTTGGGTTTGACTGATTAATGGGATTTCACTTGATTAGACCAAATTGATTTAATGTTTTTTTATTTGAAGTTGAGGAGTCAAATTGGTGGGAAGCAATTCAAAGGCACGTTGTCTTCTAACTGGGTGGTCGTCATCTTCTTCTTTCTTCACTTATGAGTTTTTCGGGTCGAAGAAGTCATCTGCTTCTTTTGGAATTTTCATGGCCATATTTGCGCCTTCTTCCAGTGTCGTTTATTGGTAAGTTCCAGAGCCTTTGTAGACCTCATGTTCATTTCCGATTTTTGTATCAATCTTTGTATTATAATGGAATTGCAAATCAAGTATATCTTAGATTCTTAGTTGCATACCTCACCTTCTCACAACTATTATATTGTCTCTTGATTGCATGAATTTTTATAATTTCCTGGATCTACGGTTACAATGCTTTTTATTTATTTATAATTTCCTAGATCTATTCTTTTTGTTCGTTCATGATTATGTTGAATTTTTTTAAGGTTAAATGTGTCTTATTCATTTAGTGAAGGCTGGTGCATTCAAGTCCCGCATCAACTCGCGGGTATTTTTTCTAGTTTAGACTATAATTCACTGTATTTGGCTGCCAATTCATTTGTCTATTATTAAACACTACAACAACAACAAAGCTTTTTCCCACTATGTAGGGTCGGCTATATTCTTAATGATAGTTGCAGGAAAAACAAAATCTCCTATGTACACAAGTTAAATAGTTCCTCTTTACTGTTTCATTCGTTTAGGTGATGCAATGAACCAACTCAATATGCACCATTCTTGACGGCTCCAACTGTAAACTTACTAAAACTGGATTTGACTAGAATCTATTCAAACCATCCAAATCATATATAAAGAGGAAGCTTGTCTCTTCATAGTGTTCCGTTGCTCCCCTCTGTTATCCTGTCTCTTGTTTATTGTTACGCGAAGCCTACATTGGTGATTAGTAATGTTCCCTTTCTTTCTTATGAGAATATAATGTTTCCAGCTATGGTATCTACTGCTTTTTATGATTATATGTTCATATCCTGCACGTAGCATTACTTTCTTACGATGTGCTCATTTCCTTTGCTGTGCCGCATTTTAAAACTTACGTAAACATGGATGATAAGCTATTTGTTATGTTTATTTGCCTCAACATTATTTAGGGGGGTGTATTCAATTGAGATTTTGAGGGATTTTAAATCTTTTAATGAATCTAGAGGTATTCAATTAGGAATTTAAGTGATTCTCTGAAATTCAATGTGTATTCAATCAGGATTTTAAGATAGTTTATTAAAATCCTTAGAAATCCAGGTGTATTCGATTAGGATTTTAAAGAAGTTTATAACATTCCAGGTGTATTCAATTAGAATTTGATTTTAAAGAATTTGAAAATGTTGAGGAATTAGAGGGAATTGGAGAGATTTTGTAGTGTATTTTAAGCATCTACAAATCTCACCTCTACTCAAGAGATTTTGAGGGAATTGAATCAAAATTTTACATGGAATCTCTACAAATCAATTAGACTCCATAAAAATCCATGGATTTATAAATCCATTCAAATCTCTCAAATTCTCAATTGAATACACCCCCCTTAATTCTGGTTGTTGCGGTACACTAGAGACCCAGAAAGGGACCTCGGAGAATGCTAGAAGCTCAGGCTACGATCCAGCAGTAGATGAGATTACAACAGGTGCAAAGGTGAAATTAACACATAAATCGATTAGAATCAGGTTCCTCTTTCATAAGAAAACCCTCCCACTAATAGTTTTCTCTGTGACATTGATATTTGCAGGCGTTGGATATGGGATCTGGATCAATGGACGAACCAACTGTGAAAGTTGAACAAGGCGCTATGAATAAGCCTGCGGACCAGATATAAACGTTATCACGATCAAATTTATTTAGGGTGACTTGATCACAAGCAAAGTCATTCAAACTTAACTGTCCTTCGATTTGTGAAGTTGGTAATTTATTTGAGCAGTAGCATTTCATGTATCTTAGCATTTCTTGTATCTGTGAGAATGCAACGGTTGTTTAAACTATCATGGATAAGTACCCAAATTTGGCCTCTTGTACATGTTTTTTTCTTCACTGTTTTGAACTATTAAAAGTTAAATAGGAAGGCATGGAATTGTCATTATACTGTTGTATCCCAAAACCGAATTCTTTGGTCGGAACCCTAAAACCGTGCTTATTTCTGGAATGGTAAGTTCAATCGGTAGTCCACTCCCTTGATTTTGGTGCCCCAAAATCCAATTTTCCTCTTTCATTTGGGAAGAAGATGGGATTAGAAATTTAGGATGTCGTATGATGTTCATAGAGGAAGCATTTATTACTAGACTCAAACCCGCGTTATCCTGAATGATTGAGCGTAGGTGACTGATGTTTTTGAAACGTTTGGATGCCAGAAATTAGGATTATAATCTGCTTAACTCATTTCTTTACTCAAAAGAATTTTCTTTTTTCATTAACAAACGATAACCTATACGGTATTGCAGTTAAACCAGTAACAATATTACAAGGCAAAATGGTAAAAGGAAAACCCCAATTTGACGGTTTATCTTCCAATAACTTTTTATATGTTCCTGTGTCCATCAGTTGTATTTAGATTTGGTAGTTGTTCAGGCAGAACCAACTGTGGGCCTTTTCAGCAATCAAGCATCGACTGGAAGACTTGCTGAGTGTTCAGTATCAGTATCAGTATCAGTATCAGAACCATCTATACAGAGTGAACTTTCAATTTCACAAAGGTCACTTGCATTAGATGTCCTTTCAGCTGAAGCACCCCTTGAAGATATCCCATTTGCTGTAGGGGAAAGCACTTTCATTTGCTTCAGACTCATCACTTTCATTTGCTTCACTTTCATTTCCTTCAGACTCATCACTTTCATTTGCTTCAGACTCATCACTTGATCCACTAACTTGAGGCTCATCTCCTGATCCACCACCTTTGGAATCATCATCTTGTCTTGTTTCTTCTTTTACTTTTGGTCCCCTCGACATGAACACATGACCAAATTTGAATTTCTCAGCATCTTCGGCATACAATGGGCATATACCACACCTTTCCACCTTCATTGAACCCCGCAAGCGGAAGACAACAGAGGCCTCTTTGGCAAGTTTGTAAACATCAGGGGAGCAGTTTTTTCCTATCTCTTCACTTCTAAAGGCCTCATTCCACACATGCACGTGATGTTTGTCGTCCCAGTAGTCGTTGCTGTTGCTTGAGATAATGTACTTAGAACTGAACAGTTCATGGCTTTCACCCATGAATTTGACAATGAAATTAGCTCTTATCCTCCTGGGTTGATACCGCTCATATGAAACCCCAGAAACAACAACAGAGAGAGCGAAACCAAATAAACCTGTTTGAAACCAATTTGGACAAAGCTCGATGTCTACTGAAGATCCTTTATTTTGATGGCTGAACCAATTTGGAATTTCATTTCCTGGACATACAATGTTAATCTGAGGCCAGGGATTATGAGGCGCCTTCCCCGCTGATCGGATCATATTTATATATATTTTTATATCAAATTCACTCGTCTTTTCTTAGTTAGTTCGTTATATTTTGAGCTATTTACGTTATTTTTATGTTTTATAAGTTTTTCAAGAAAAGAAAATAAAAATAGAATAAATGAAGTATTAAGTAATAATTTCGTTTAAACTATCTTGCTTGTTGAATAAAACTTATCATTTGGAAAATAAAATATATATATATATATATATATATATATATATATATATATTTATTTATATATATATATATATATTTATAATTTTATTTATATATATATTTATATATTAATTTATGTGTTTGTGTGTTATAGCTGGCAAGCATGGAGGAATAAACAAGGAAGCATGCACTCGGTGGAGATAAAATAGAAAACAAAAGGCAGCTTGAAGCTGCCAACCGTGAGCACCGAAAGAAAAATGATTAAAAAAAGAAATAGGAGCACTCGGTGAGAAACGAGGAGAGTTTGAGGGATAAAAGGAAGGGATTGAAGGCGCAGAGGGAGGAGCTCCTCGGGGAAATAAGCTGCATTTTGCAGCAGAGTTTTGAAAGAAAAGTCAGAGGGGGCGCTGCCCTTAAGGAAGCTAAAGAATACGCGGGAGGGGGAAGCCAAAGCTGTCCTTTGGCAGCTATTTGGGCAGCGACTTGAGGAGGAAAACGGGCAGCCAGTCAACGCAGGGATAAACTGCCATTTGGCAGTTGAGAAACAATTGGCAGCTCGGGGGAAATCAGAAAATCAAGGTCACGGTGCAGCAAGCACAGTGCACAGAAAAATCCTTACACTCCCCGTTTCGGTTTAATCTTTCTTAAACTCATGTTTTTATTTATGTTTTTAATTTCTGTTTTAATAATGTGTAATTAATTTTATTTTGGCTGGAGGTTAATTCGAAACCATGACTATATTTGTAATTTTAATTTGATTTACTCCAGTTATGAATTTATGAATGTTGGATGTGGTTTACTTTTCTGTTTTGATTAAGAACTTGTTTATGTATGTGGGTTAAGGGTCGATACTTAATTTGCATGCTTAAACTTGATGCTAAGATATAAGGGAATTTCACCTAATCGTTATGAACTTATATTCATGAGTAGTAAAAATCGCTAGTCACGATTGTGTTTAGTAAACCCTAGGTTGGATTAACATGCGTATTCCATAGTTATGAATGCCTAGTCAATGTTTATGATTTCCATTGAACTTAATGATCTTTGATATGTCTCCCTATCATGCGTATTCCATAGTTAGGGAACTTGATAAGAATAATTTGGTTGTGATGCGTATTCCGTCCAATTCAATGAATCTAGGGAAATCTGAAAGTTAATTTAAGCGGACCTAATTAATTTGGAACATTGTCATTCATTCGTTTGTTGAATTCATAACTGGGAATCAATTTAGGTTGCATTTGTGTCATGTGTGGAGAAAAACCCTCTAGCCAATCCGTTATCTATCCGTTCACTTTTATTTTATGTTTTTGTCAATTTTGTAATTTATTTAAGTTTAGTTTCCGTTTCGTCAAAAATCAATCCCCCCATTATTATAATATTATTATTTAGTTACTTTTTATTATTTGTAATCTTTTAATTTTAATTTCCTTTCATTTCAATTCCTAGTTTTTATTTTAAATTGTTTTTATTATTTTGAGTCATTTTTAGTGTGTTTTGAGTTTTTAGCCTAGTTTTGTATTTTTGAGTCTTTTGATTTATTTTAGTTTATTTGTTAGTTCTATTTTAAGTTTTTCTAGTTAAGTGTTTTTTTTATTTTAGTTTAGTATTTTAAATTTTGTTTTTACGTTTTTAATTTAATTTTAGAGTGATTAGCAATCCCTCCTAATCCCCGGTCCAGAACGATACCCTACTTACATCATTACTACAACTGTCAAAAAGAGGGTTTAATTTGTGTCGAGTTAATTCTCGCATCAAATTTTGGCGCCGTTGCCGGGGATTAGTAACTTTGCTAATCCCTTTATTTTTTGTTTGTGTTTAATTTTTGTTTGTTTGTTTGTTTGTGTTTTTGTTTGTTTTTGTGTTTGTGTATTTTACTTTTGATATTTGATTTATTTTTCTTTCTTTAATTTTAGGTACTAATTGGGGCAAGTCATGGATAGCATTCAAGCTCAATTGGCGCAGCTCACTGCTCAATTGTCGCATAATGCCGAACGGACCACAATGCCAAGTGTCCCTACACTTGATGTGCCCTATGGGCAAGGATATCAAACTCAGCAATATCCTCAATTTTCTGCATATGAAGATGATTGGGGATATCAAGGCCACAGCCAACCAAGGGGCAACATGTATTCCAACGCTTGCAATTCGGATTGGAGAGGTTATTCAAATCAGATGTGGGATGAACCTCAGCAATTTCAACAAAGTGGATATTGGCAGCAAGACGAGTTCTATTCCAGACCTATGCAGCCACCACAACATCCCCCACAACAATTCCAATCGAATTCAAGTATGCCCGTGGATTATAATCAAATTCTTAACGAATTAAACTCTTTGGTGCAGGGGTCACAAAATCAAGCTGAAGAGACTTACCAAGGAGAATATTGGCAGCCGTATGATGAGTTCTATACATCACCACCACAGCCTCCGCAACAATTTGCCCAATTCGATTCAGGTACATCTCTGGATAATGATACATTTAATAAGTTACTCTCCTCTTTGAATCAGGGAGTGGAAAATCGAATCCAGGAAATGCAAGACCGGACCAACAGAGTGGACGAATTGGATATACATGTTGGGCAGATTATGGAATTCATGGCACAGATTAAAGATCAAAGTGAACTTTCCAACTCCACATTTGCAAATTCAAAGGGAGAAGTGGAAATCGATGAAGCCATAAGTGATGTGGAGGATGAAGCTGTTCCAGAACCATCCAGTCACAGCCCGAACTTGGATGAATTGCCGCTGCAAGAAGAAGAGGAGGAGGACGACTTGGGCAGTTTAGACGAATTCTTGTCTCAAACCCCTCAAGTCCCTATGTCGTCCAACTTAGGTGAGGAAGTTCTACGTTCAATTCATTCTAACCCTATTCCACCGAATGTCCTTTTTCCTTGTAGAATTTTAATTCCAAATATCGAAGAGAGTGAAAAAGACATTGTGGAAGCTCTTCCAGAAGTCCAAAGTGATATCTCAATTCTTGGTGCACCAAAACAAGTTCCTAAACCTTGCACGCCAAGAAAAGAGATTCAAGAGAATGAAGTGGCTGAAGCATATCAAAAATACATCCAAGAGGTTGTGCATGAGGCAACAAAGGCCCAAGAAATTGAGTTTGATGACACGGGACAGGCCACAACCATCATCATCAATCTGGCCCAGTTCAAAATCCCGGAAATATCCAAAAATGTGGTCTTTGTAATTGAGTTTGTTTCGGAGAAAGACAGTAAGCCATTTTCTCCAATTTTAATTTTTATTTTATTTTATACTAACATATTTCTAATTTTAATGATTCAGGCACCCACCCTAGAATTCAGACCATTGCCGAATCACTTCAAGTATCACCTCCCATTAAAAGATAAATTTCATGCTTTGGAGCCAAGGGGAGGTTAATGGAAAGATTCGTCCGGCTAAAGACTTTAAAGCAAGCGCTTCTTGGGAGGCAACCCAAGCAACCAGATTTGCATTTCTTAACCTTCTTCTTTATTGCTTTTACTTTCATTTTGTTTTGCTTAGTTAATTTTGTTATTTGGTTGATTTTTATTTAGTTTGAGTTTAAATAAATTAAGGGCAATGTTTATTTTTAGTGCGGATAAACAAAGTCTTTTTACTTCAATTTACATATTTTGATTTACATATTTTATTTTGCTTAAAATAAACCAAAAAAAAAAAAAAAAAAAAAAAAAAAAAAAAATTTACAATAATTCGAAAAACTAATAGAATTCATTGGTCATTGGTCATTGGGCAGGTGGTGCCTGAGAAGTCGACGGAGCTCCGGGAAGACGAAGAGCCAGAGTTGGAATCTCCGGAGCCGGAACGCTTGGTGCTGCTCCAGAGGACGAAGGCAACATAAACCGCGGGAGTAACGCCATGAACCGCTCATGATCACTCTGGATTCGACCGTCCGACTCCTGCAGCTGGTCCAGCTTCCTCTTCATGCTGGTCGAGTAGCTAGTTGCGAGCATGTGCAACTCCTTGTTCTCGTGCCTGAGTCCTCTGACCTCATGCCGAAGACTGGCCACCTCCGCCATCAGCGATTCCACCTGACGAGTTCGGGCAAGCAGGCGCTGGCCCATGTTCGAAACTGAGCCTGCACTCTGGACGCTGAGGGCAAGGGATTCCTGAACGGCCAGCTCGTCCGACCGCCTAGATAGCATCCTATTGTCCCTTGGAGTGAGCAGATTTCTGGCAATCACCGTAGCAGTGATTTCATTCCTCATCATTGTGTCCCCGACTGTAAGAGGACCATTGGGGGATATGAAGGATGGATTCCAAATGTTGTTCGGAGAAGACGAGTCATCGTCTTCCCCGACATTCAAGTTAAGGCGACGGTCGGAAGGGCAAGACATTTTTAGAGGGGGTTGAGGAAGAAAAGAGTTCGGAAAAATTAAGATTGCTGAAGCGGAACAAGAGATCGGAAAGATTAAAAGTGCAGAAGTGCAGGAAGAGAGCGGAGGGAGTAAGATTATGAGTGAGGAGTATGAGTGCAGAAGTGTTTGAGGAAGGGAGTTCAAGTGTGAGGTGGAGCAGAATTAGCGCCTCTATAAAAAGAAGAAAATGAAGAAGCGCCCGCTCCTCAGAGGTGAAGACGCGTCCTCACGCAATTCGGAAAAGCTCGACGCTCCTTTCTCAAAAGAGCCGTTTCCTTTCTCAAAAGCTGGGCTTGACTCAGCAATCACGTGGGACGGTTTGTCCGGATGTGTCGTCACTCATGACGTGCAGCGTGGAGCGTTGCGAAAACCACGAGCCGCACCCGGTTTTGAACCCCGGTTTTCAAAAGATCATCATTCCAATTTGTCGTCACTCGTCGTATGCGCAGTCAGCTTCGCAGAAATTACGGACGCGTTGTCAGAAAGCGCGTAACGGGCACTGTTCATCCATCCACCGGCTGCCGACAAATAGTGAGGGAACAGTTCCGGTTGTGAAGGAAAATTTCTATAAGTTCGACCTTAGCCTTTCACAGCAAAGGCACACCTTCACACCCTCTCAACCTCTCAACCTCTCAACCTCTCAACCTCTCTTCATCTCCGATAATGTTTTCCCAAAGAAAGCTTTCGAGTTATTCAGTGTTCTTCATCCCTTGTATCACCCCAGAAAACAAACCTTCCAGAGCAAAAGTATTTCATATTAAAAAGGTTAAAAGCAAAAGTATCTCATATTATGCTTTCTCCTCTCCTTCATCTGAGGAACGTGGAGAAAGTGAGATCCTGATTGCTTACCTAGTCTTGCTCTCGAGTACTCATCTCAGACCCCTCCCAGCCCACTTCAAAAATAAACCTGTGTTGAGGTACTTCTTCAAAAACAAAAGTACCTCACAGACGAAGCAGGAGGAGTCTGAGGTGCACCCAAGAGCAGATGAGTCTGGGTTGATCCAAGAGTTCAAGAAGATGCCACACCTGCGTGGAGACCGGACTACTTGAAGCATGTGGAGACAACGTGCTGATTCATCCTCAACTAAGCCGAGGAGCACTTGCCAGAAGGAGGCCCATCCAGTTCAAGATGAAAGCTGTGGAAAATCAACAGTCATGACCAATGACCACCTATTAGTTCTTTTCGTTATCTTTTATTTTCATTTTCAATTTTCGTTTGCATTTTCTATATTTTCTTGCGTGCTTAACTGATTTATTTCTTTTCTTTGCAGGAACGTTTGGTTATTTTCTCCCTTGAAGTTGATTGCAAAATTTACGCTTGGGGGTCATCGCTTGGTTTTCTGCAAATTAGGGAAGTTTTCAGTCCTATTGCTTTATTTTGTTTCTTTTCATTTAGTAATTTTATTTTTATTTTTATATTTATTTTTATATTTATTTTTGCATTATTAATGTTTTCTGACATTGGGGACAATGTTTAGTTTAAGTATGGGGGTATCAAGATAAAAAAATGACCAAATTGAAAATTT